>CAWUFW010002126.1:0-737500 GCA_963921515.1 Calotriton arnoldi | reverse complement strand
TCTTTACATCAAATTGATTATGTTATCAATGTTTACATTGTTTTATGGTATAGTACCCATTTTAAACACTGTAGATAGTTCATCGTCCT
Source organism: Calotriton arnoldi (assembly GCA_963921515.1). Lineage (NCBI taxonomy): Eukaryota > Metazoa > Chordata > Amphibia > Caudata > Salamandridae > Calotriton > Calotriton arnoldi. The sequence continues at coordinate 737,411 of CAWUFW010002126.1, read as the reverse complement.
AGTTTTATTGTTAGTTTCAGATCTCATTCCAGGTGTACAAAAAGTTCTTTGTCATTGTTGATGCCCCTCGGGGTTTTCGTCCTGAGTCTAATGATGTAGCGTGACTCCATCTGGCGTAATTTTTAAATTCTATCTCCTCCACGTTCTGCTGGTGTGATTATATGAATTCCATAGTAACTGATTGCTCTCCAGTCTCCATTTTGGCATTGTACCATATGCTTTGCAGTGGCGTATGTTGTGCCTCTATTTTTAACTGCACAGATGTGTTCTAGGATGCTTTTTTGAGCATGCAGATCGTACTGCCAATGTACTTCAGTCCACAGCTACATTCAAGTACATAGATGACGAATCGAGAGGTACAAGTGATATTTTGATCGATGTTTATGATATTCCAGTCAGCGGCGTCACTAGGGTTGGTGTCACCCAGTGCGGTAACTCGGTAACTCATGGTGTCACCCCTCACGACTTACTCCCATGACACCATCACATGGGGTGACACCTTTCCCAAATGAGACTATTTAGTAAATAGTCTCATTTGGGAAAGGTGTCACCCCATTTGATGGTGTCACCCGGTGCGGTCCGCACCCCCCGCACCCCTCTAGTGACGCCACTGATTCCAGTTAGGTTCAGTGATTGTTCCCATATTTCTTCCAATTTTGCATGCCTTGCATGAGTTGCATTTCTTAAAACCCTTTCGTTGGTCAGTTAGCCAAATCGTCCGTTGAGTTTCCTGAAAGTGACTTTTAACTAGTAAATCCTTCAAAGATTTGGTTTTTCTGATCAAGCATATGATGTACTTCAAATGTTACTTCTACCAAAGTTGAAGACAACTTATTTCGTGTCTGAACAAGGACGGACGATAATAAAAGAATTTTGCATGGCAACTTAAAATGCAGAGAGTGTGTTTTTCTCAGTGCATAACCTAATATATATATATATATCACAACAAAAAGGGGTCCCCCTGCAAGGGCGCACTCAGGAAACAGCCGAGTCCTGCAGTCTTTAGCAGCGCTCTTTATTGTAGAAAACAGGGATTACTTGTCACAGTTCATTAAACCCAGCCCGACGCGTTTCGGAGCTCCTGCTCCTTGTTCACGGGCAATGCGAGTGATTGGGTTGGGAGAGAGTAAACAGCTGAGTCTCTTAATTAATTGTTTTATCGCCCCCTGGTGGGCCTGATAAATTTCCATATCCTTCAGCATTCTGGGACTCGTGTGTATATATATATATATGTATATATATATATATATATTATCTACTGGCGGTCGCCAGTAGATAGTTATAGTTAAAACCTATTATCCATAGGAAATCTGCGACATTCTATTTGAAATAACGTTGGCGCCGGTTGACGAATCTTCGCGAAAGTTTCCAACTTGTTGGGGCGCTCCGGTCCGCTCCTATCCTGAAAGTCTCGGGGTGATACGTCAAGCGGGGGTGAGAAAAAAGGGGGGTCCCAAAACGCGTTTTCCCCATTCATTTTTCCATAGGAACCTTTAGTCGCAGCTACAGCCCGAACTGCTGAACGGAATTACACCAAATTTGGCAAAGAGGTAGCCCTTGGTTCAGTGTCGTGCCTTTTGCTTAAATGGTGTAAATCCGTTCAGTAGTTCCTGAGAAAATCAAAAGTAAAGTCACATATATATCTGGGCGGAGCCTAACCACACATGTCATCGTGAGATCTGATTGGCTGTCAGCACTTCATCCTGGAATTGCTGGCAGCCATCTTGGGACCAATATAAATGATAGTACCTCATTGAAATGCATTGTAGTGAATAGAAGATTTTGAGGGTCACCAAAAGGAGAACTATAAAGGGTGATAACAGGCTTTAGTTACATTAGAATTTATTTGTTGATGGTACCATACTAATTTTAGGAATTGTGGTGTATTCTAAGGTGATTTTACCATGTGAAAAACCTTCTGCTGGGATATCATGAATCATGTTTGAGAGAACACTATTTTCTCATGCTTGTCCCATGGAGGTTTGGAAGGTGCTCCAGAAGCTAAAATGAGAGCATATTTTCTGTAAATTCACATTATCTTTCTCACTCATGTGAGAATGAAGTCCGACATTCTCAGTAAAACATGTACATCCAGCAAGGGCAGAGACTGTCAGTTGATTCCTTTGTGTTCTACTGCAGCTTCCCAGAGTGTTCTAAAGAACAACTAGAGTGCTAACAGCCTTACTTATGACAAAAGTATGGCACACCTGAAGCCATCTTGATTGGAATAAACTGGTAACACTTAAACAATTTAATTTAAAAAGGAACAAAATGATGGGGTTAATTTTGTCATAGAAATTATTGTTAGTGCTGTAGAAAGAAAAATTAGGACATGTTTCAAGTGTGATCTCAAATATCTTCCTGTTATATTTCAACAGGAGCAGCCTGCCAGTTGATGCCTTTGTGTTCTACTGCAGCTTCCCAGAGTGTTCTAAAGAACAACTAGAGTGCTAACAGCCTTACTTATGACAAAAGTATGGCACACCTGAAGCCATCTTGATTGGAATAAACTGGTAACACTTAAAACATTTAATTTAAAAAGGAACAAAATGATGGGGTTCATTTTGTCATAGAAATTATGGTTAGTGCTGTAGAAAGAAAAATTAGGACATATTTCAAGTGTGATCTCAAATATCTTCCTGTTATATTTCAACAGGAGCAGCCTGCCAGTTGATGCCTTTGTGTTCTACTGCAGCTCCCCAGAGTGTTCTAAAGAACAACTAGAGCGCTAACAGCCTTACTTGTGACAAAAGTATGGCACACCTGAAGCCATCTTGATTGGAATAAACCGGTAACACTTAAAACATTTAATTTAAAAAGGAACAAAATGAGGGGTTCTTTTGAAATAGAAATTATGGTTAGTGCTGCAGAAAGAAAAATTAGGGCATGTTTTAAGTGAGATCTCAAATCCTCTTCTATTTCATTAGAAAAGTCTGAAATGCAGACTGAAACAATCACTTTCAATACCAGCAGCAGACCACCAGTTAACTCCCTGGTGAGCAGTAGCTTTACTCCAGTGATCTAATGAGAAACTAGAGTTCTAACATTCTGAATTTATGGCAGATGTGAGACACATCTGAATGCCTTCTTGATGGAATCAAAGTAAAAAACTGAAAGCATTTCCTACTGAGGAGACTGCAGTAAATGAAGAAATTAGGAAACTTCATAACAAAGAAGTCTTCCAAGATGGCCACCAGTGAAAAAAGAGCCCAAATGTAGCACAAATATTACCCAGAGGTAGCCCACATATAGCCCAATGACAAAAGTGTGCAAAACACTTTTTATTTTTAGTTTTTTGCAGTTTTATGTAGTGCAGACTGGTCAGGTATTGGAGCATTGCAACTTAAAACATGACCCCCTAAACTACAAAAACACCACTGCACTACCCTAAACCCTAAAACACTACCCCAGCACGACCCCCTACACTACACAAGCACCACTGCACTATCCTAAACCCTAAAACACTACCCCCAGCATGACCCCCTACACTACACAAACACCACTGCACTACCCTAAACCCTAAAACACTACCCCAACACCACTGCACTAACCTAAATCCTAAAACAGTACCCCCAGCACGACCCCCTACACTACCCAAACACCACTGCACTACCCTAAAACATGACCCCTACACTACACAAACACCACTGCACTACCTTAAACCCTAAAACACTACCCCCAGCACGACCCCTACACTACACAAGCACCACTGCACTACCCTAAACCCTAAAAAACTACCCCCAGCACGACCCCCTACACTACCCAAACACCACTGCACTACCCTAAACCGTAAAACACTACCCCCCGCACGACCCCCTAGACTACACAAACACCACTGCACTACCCTAAACCCTAAAACACTACCCCCAGCACGACCCCCTACACTACCCAAACACCACTGCACTAACCTAAATCCTAAAACACTACCCCCAGCACGACCCCCTACACTACCCAAACACCACTGCACTACCCTAAAACATGACCCCCTACACTACACAAACACCACTGCACTACCCTAAACCCTAAAACACTACCCCCAGCACGACCCCCTACACTACACAAGCACCACTGCACTACCCTAAACCCTAAAACACTACCCCCAGCACGACCCCTACGCTGCCCGAACACCACTGCACTGCCCTAAACCCTGAAACACCAGCCCCTGCATGACCCCCTACACTGCCCCAACACCACTGCACTGCCCTAAACCCTGAAACAGCACCCCTAGCACGACCCCCTACACTGCCCGAATACCACTGCACTGCCTAAACCCTGAAACACCACCCCCTTCACGACCCCCTACACTGCCCGAACACCACTGCACTGCCCTAAACCCTGAAACACCACCCCCAGCAAGACCCCCTACACTGCCCGAACACCACTGCACTGCCCTAAACCCTGAAACATCACCCCCAGCAAGACCCCCTACACTGCCCGAACACCACTGACCTAAACCCTGAAACACCACCCCCAGCACGACCCCTACACTGCCCGAACACCACTGCACTGCCCTAAACCCTGAAACACTACCCCCAGCATGACCCCCTACACTGCCCGAACACCACTGCTCTGCCCAAAACCCTGAAACACCAGCCCCAGCACGACCCCCTACACTGCCCGAACACCACTGCACTGCCCTAAACCTTGAAACACCAGCCCCTGCACGACCCCCTACACTGCCCGAACACCACTGCACTACCCTAAACCCTGAAACATCACCCCCAGCACGACCCCCTACACTGCCCGAGCACCACTGCACTGCCCTAAACCTTGAAACACCAGCCCCAGCACGACCCCCTACACTGGCCGAACACCACTGCACTGTCCTAAACCCTGAAACACCAGCCCCAGCATGACCGCCTACACTGCCCGAAAACCACTGCACTGCCCTAAACCCTGAAACACCAGCCCCAGCACGACCCCCTACACTGCCCGAACACCACTGCACTGCCCTAAACCGTGAAACACCAGCCTCAGCACGACCCCCTACACTGCCTGAACACCACTGCACTGCCCTGAACCCTGAAACACCAGCCCCAGCGCGACCCCCTATACTGCACGAACACCACTGCACTGCCCTAAACCCTGAAACACTACCCCCAGCAAGACCCCCTACACTGCCCGAACACCACTGCACTGCCCTAAACCCTGAAACATCACCCCCAGCAAGACCCCCTACACTGCCCGAACACCACTGCCCTAAACCCTGAAACACCACCCCCAGCAAGACCCCCTACACTGCCCGAACACCACTGCACTGCCCTAAACCCTGAAACACCAGCCCCAGCATGACCCCCTACACTGCCCGAACACCACTGCACTGCCCTAAACCCTGAAACACCACCCCCTGCACGACCCCCTACACTGCCCGAACACCACTGTACTGCCCTAAACCCTGAAACCCCACCCCCAGCATGACCCCCTACACTGCCAGAACACCACTGCACTGCCCTAAACCCTGAAACACCCCCCTGCACGACCCCCTACACTGCCCGAACACTACTGCACTGCCCTAAACCCTGAAACACCACCCCCAGCACGACCCCCTATACTGCATGAACACCACTGCACCACCCTAAACCCTGAAACACTACCCCCAGCAAGACCCCTACACTGCCCGAACACCACTGCACTGCCCTAAACCCTGAAACATCACCCCCAGCAAGACCCCGTACACTGCCCGAACACCACTGCCCTAAACCCTGAAACACCACCCCCAGCAAGACCCCCTACACTGCCCAAACACCACTGCACTGCCCTAAACCGCCACCCCCAGCAAGACCTCCTACACTGCCCGAACACCACTGCACTGCCCTAAACCCTGAAACACCACCCCCAGCACGACCCCCTTCAGTGCCGAACACCACTGCTCTGCCCAAAACCCTGAAACACCAGCCCCAGCATGACCCCCTACACTGCCCGAACACCACTGCACTGCCCTAAACCCTGAAACACCAGCCCCAGCACGACCCCCTACACTGCCCGAACACCACTGCATTGCCCTAGACTCTGAAACACCAGCCCCAGCAAGACCCCCTACACTGCCCGAACACCACTGCACTGCCCTAAACCCTGAAACACCAGCCCCAGCATGACCCCCTACACTGCCCGAACACCACTGCACTGCCCTAAACCCTGAAACACCAGCCCCAGCACGAACCCCTACACTGCCCGAACACCACTGCACTGCCCTAAACCCTGAAACACCAGCCCCAGCACGACCCCCTACACTGCCCGAACACCACTGCACTGCCCTAAACCCTGAAACACCAGCCCCAGCACCACCCCCTACAATGCCCGAACACCACTGTACTGCCCTAAACCCTGAAACACCACCCCCTGCACCGCCCCCTACACTGCCCGAACACCACTGCACTGCCCTAAACCCTGAAACACCCCCCTGCACGACCCCCTACACTGCCCGAACACCACTGCACTGCCCTAAACCCTGAAACACCACCCCCTACACTGCCCGAACACCACTGCACTGCCCTAAACCCTGAAACACCACCCCCTGCACCGCCCCCTACACTGCCCGAACACCACTGCACTGCCCTAAACCCTGAAACACCACCCCCAGCATGACCCCTTTACTGCTCGAACACCACTGCACTGCCCCAAACCCTGAAACACCACCCCCAGCATGACCCCCTACACTGCCCGAACACCACTGCCCTAAACCCTGAAACACCACCCCTGCACGACCCCCTACACTGCCCGAACACCACTGCACTGCCCTAAACCCTGAAACACTACCCCCAGCACGACCCCCTACACTGCCCGAACACCACTGCACTGCCCTAAACCCTAAAACACCACCCCCAGCATGACCCCCTACACTGCCCGAACACCACTGCACTGCCCTAAACCCTAGAACACTACCCCCAGCATGACCCCCTACACTACCCGAACACCACTGCACTACCCTAAACCCTAAAATACTCTCCCCAGCACGACCCCCTACACTACCCGAACACGACTGCACTGCCCTAAACCCTAAAACACTCCCCCAGCACGACCCCTACACTACCCGAACACCACTGCACTGCCCTAAACCCTAAAACACTCCCCCAGCACGACCCCCTACACTACCTAAACACCACTGCACTGCCCTAAACCCTAAAACACTACCCCCGCATGACCCCCTACACTACCCAAATACCAATGCACTACCCTAATCCCTAAAACACTACCCCCCGCACAACCCCTACACTACCCAAAGACCACTGCACTACCCTAAACTCTAAAACAATACCCCGCACGACTCCCTACACTACCCAAAGACCACTGCACTACCCTAAACCCTAAAACACGACCTCCTACACTACACAAACACCACTGCACTACCCTAAACCCTAAAAAACTACCCCCAGCACGAACCCCTACACTACCCAAACACCACTGCACTACCCTAAACCATAAAACACTACCCCCAGCAGTACCCCCTACGCTACCCAAACACCACTGCACTACCCTAAACCCTAAAACACTACCCCCAGCAGTACCCCCTACACTACCCAAACACCACTGCACTACCCTAAACCCTAAAACCCTAAAACACTAACCCCAGCACGACCCCCTACACTGCCCAAACACCACTGTACTACCCTAAACCCTAAAACACTCCCCCAGCACGACTCCCTACACTACCCAAACACCACTGCACTACCCTAAACCCTAAATCTACCCCCAGCATGACCCCCTACACTACACAAACACCACTGCCCTACCCTAAACCCTAAAACACTACCCCCAGCACGACCCTCTTCACTACCTAAACACAACTGCACAATTTGTTACAGGCGTTGCAACGCAGACCTGTGGTGCTTACTGGAAGTACCTGGTGGGCTAGTTGGGCCCCAGGGACTCTCAGGATTCAAGGTGACCTAATCCCCCAACTTAAAACGCGCCACGGGGCGCGTTTGCACAGTGGTGAAGGGAGGGGGCGGGGCCTCAGGTAACATGTGCGCAAACACGCCCTGTGGTGCGTTTTAAGTTGGGGAGTTAATTCCTTTGAATCCTGGGGGCCAACTAGCCCACCAGGTACCTTCAGTAAGCACAACAGAGTTGCGTTGCAGAGAGGTGAAAAAGGTGCGTGGCCTCGGAACGCCTCTCTGCAACTCAGCTCTGTGGTCCTAACTGTAGGTACCTGGGGGGCTAGTTGGGCCCCAGGGACCCTCAGGATTCAAGGGGACTTAATCCCGCAACTTAAAACGCGCCACGGGGCGTGTTTGCACACATGTCACCTCAGGCCCCCTCCCTTCACCACTGTGCAAACGCGCACTGGCTCTGGTTAGTCAGAGTCAGTTACCACCGGTACCCGTCTGAAAAAGTTGTGGGCACAGGATGAGTTTGCAACAAGGCCTCTTTCTGCTCCTCTGTTGGTTCTTTCTGCACATCTTTTGCTTCTTTCTGTGCGTTTTTTCTTCTTTCTTCACATGTCCTACCTCTGTTGGCATAGTTAGAAACTAGCATTTAAAAAACCTTTGAAATTCACTTAAAAAATCATAGGTTTCAGGCACGTTACAGTTAGAAATTAGCATTTAAAAAATCTTTGAAATTCACTGAAAAAACCATAGGTTTCAGGCACGTTATAGTTAGAAATTAGCATTTAAAAAACCTTTGAAATTCACTGAAAAAACCATAGGTTTCAGACCCGTTATAGTTAGAAATTAGCATTTAAAAAACCTTTGAAATTCACTGAAAAAACCATAGGTTTTAGGGACAGTTATAGTTAGTTGGACATTGCACTCGTACAAAACCCATGAAATTCCCCTGTTATAGTTAGTTCAGCTAACTATAACTCGCGCCCTGCAATGCACTGCTGATGACGTCACATATTACATCACTCATGACATGGTCAGTGACATCACTGATGACATCACTGATGACATCTCAAATGACATCACTGATGACATCATCCATGTGATAATTTCATGCATCTTCTCACACCCTAATATAACTTTTGATACACCCACTCTAAATTACAGACTGCCATTCTCAAAACCATAGACACTCCAACACCAAAAACTACATACCCACTCACTGATTCTTAGGTCTACACACACATCCACTCACTCACCTGTACAGTCACTCATACTTACAGTCACTCAGTACAGGACTATCATATGCACTCATACACCTATATAAACACTAACACACCGCCACTCATCCATAGAGGTACTCACACACCTAGTCAGTCATGCAAAAAATTAATCACACACCCATTTACTCACCTATACAGTTATACACACACCAGCTCACTTACTCATACAAATACTAGCACATTCTTACGCTCTTATACAATAACTGATACAAGCACACACGCATCCATACAGCCACTCTCACAATAACACACTCTCACTTATAGCCATTTAAATACTCTAACACACATATATACTGCCTTTTACATATGTAGTTACTCGCACATGTACCACTGAGATATACATTCACTCACTAACACACCCATACACACACTCACCCACCCAAGCAGTCCATCACAGATGCACTCTTGAAATCATGCACCCAGTGAATCACCCACTCACACATCTATGTATAGAGTCACACACACCCCACCCACACAAACACTCAGGCAGCCATACAGATACTCAGAGAACCAATCAATAACCCATATAGACACTCATGTAGCTATTCGCAAATCCATGCATCCACTTACACACCAACAAACAGACGGATACAGACATTCACACAGTTTAGTCACTAACCCATGCATTCAGTAAGATACGTTTAATCACTCACTTGTAGAGTCAGTCACTCACGTACTAAATCATCCATTCAGACACTTATACACCCACTCATTCTTCAATACGCCTTTCCCTATATATATTAAACATATTTAAACTTTACAGAAACACACAGTCACTGGATGATGTCATCAGTGATGTCATCAGTGATGTCATTTGAGATGTCATCAGTGATGTCATCAGTGATGTCACTGACCATGTCATGAGTGATGTAATATGTGACGTCATCAGCAGTGCATTGCGGGGGCGCGAGTTATAGTTAGCTGAACTAACTATAACAGGGGAATTTCATGGGTTTTGTACGAGTGCAATGTCCAACTAACTATAACTGTCCCTAAAACCTATGGTTTTTTCAGTGAATATACAGAAAAGTACAACCATATTTGAAAGCTTTCTGTATCAACTGATAAAATTAAAAGATTAAAAGGCCCAAAAATGCAGCAATTCCAATCCTGGAGAACTATATATATTGTTCTCTTGTATTTCCTATAGAGCAACAAAACAAAAACTAGGGTAGGGCCCTTTTTGTCTATGTCTATGACATATGTGTTTCTTAATATGCAGAAACTCTAGGCTAAACAATATGTTTCTCTTCAACTTTTAGAATGCAAGGTACTATGAAAAGAACAGGATCTTCAAATGCCAAAAGAACATATCGGATGAGTATGGGCACATGAATCACGGAAGCAGTTGCATAAGTGCAAAGCGCGTTACCGCCTTTGTTTGCCGTAGGCGTCTTGTATATTTAGAGGTTTTTCTTTTCCTTTTTCTTCCAGAACAGGAGCGAAGAAGGACCGGAGGAAAACACAGAGCAAGTCTCAGAAGAAACCACTGAACAGCGGCCCGTGGGAGGCGTCCATCCCGACATGTTGGTGACTCCGGGAACAGAAAAGTAAGTGAATGAGAGTGGAGGCGTTCACACGCGTTAACAAGAATTCAAAGCACTCTTCTGATGGGGAAAGCCAGCTTTATGCTGGAAGAGCTCCGCCCCCACTGTCAATCCGTCCGGGAACAGAGCAGGCATGACACCATCTACCTACAAAATAATGTTCCAAGCCCCACCATTTTGCTTGCAAAGTTCGATATCCTAAAACTTGTTACTTATATTTCACGTCACACTTTCTTCCTGTCAGCTCAGATAGCAAGAATGTCAATTTATTTAGTGCCATGGATCCTGGATCCACCTAAATCCCCAGAAATGTCAAATATTTTGTGGGGACCTCCACTATTTTGCGAAGTCAGTGTGTCAGGTCATCAGTCTTTTACTTACATCATCTAAACCTATCTTGCCTCTCATTAAAACATCATCAAATTTGTGAAGCATCTTCTCTGTTCCTGAAACCTCCTTCACTCTCCTTCCCTAGTCATTCAAGAAAAGAGCCTGTATGTTTTAGGAACAGCACACACCATGCACCAACACAAGAGTATTGCTTTATCCATAATATAGAGGACAGAATATCAAAAATAAAATAACAAAAAATAGATTTTCTACACCTATTTCCACATATATCTACCTACGCAGTACATGTATCTTCAAGGTATGTAGTAGATGTGGAGTTTGGAATGGTAAATCCATACTTCCCCATATGAACTTATCTTTCGATGTTTTGTTCCCCAATAGTCTATCGTAGATATTCTTGTACCACGATATTGTTGGTGTAAATATTCAGTAGCACACTCATCCACAAAGGCCAGTCCTTGAAAAGGAATGCCTCGCAAAGAACAGTCTACAGAATTCACCAGTAACAATTTAAATGCTCACGCTTACTTTCTAACTGGTTTACGTTTATAAGTTCTTTAATTTTAACATTCATAAACTACTTAATCAATCTTTTGTTGACTAAGTACCAAGCACTTACTGACACCTTTTTTCAAATATACAAGTTTAATTCACAAATCTCTACTGTTCCGTGGCATATTTGCAAATGGTGTCCGTGGAATCTGAGCAGAGAATTGGAAGTGTCCTACTGTGAGGTTATTAATTTAGGGTTAATTATCATTATATTTATCAGCACATCAGCGCTTGTACTCCACTTTTAAAAATGGAGGATGTAGTGCCTCGAAACCGGTGCAACACGCTCTGCACTTCCACGATTACCTTTCTGGGAAGCAACTGGGCATCTCTGTCCCACGTCAGACCCTGCACACCGCCTTTGGTAGGGTCACCCATTTTGCTACTGACACAAATGCCTGGTGAATATAGCAGATAAGACAATATGAATTGATGAACATGAAAACTAGTGTAGCGTTCAGGCCCCAAATACTCTATGCCGTAAAGAATCAAAATCAATAGAAGCATAAAACATACTTTACATTTCTATATGCAGCATTTTAACATTTCAACTCTATCAGTGGCGGCTCGCAGAGGGAGTGCTGCGGGGTGGTGAGGCAGGACGGGGGAGGGGCAGGTTGGGGGGGTAGTGGACTCGAACATACGACGGACAGGAGTAAGGTAAGTAATTAAATAAATAAAACTATTTACCTTGCGCTCGCTGCATCGCCGAGTTGGCCATACATCATCAAAACCAACCCACACAAACAGCTGACATTTTTCAGTGTCTCTTTTTGATCTTGTTGGTATTCTGAATGATATTTACGACCCGGCGCAGTATACGGAAATTGGCTGCTTTCCAAATCCTTCTGGACACAATTTTGTTACATTTGTATCTCTTTCCTCTGAAACCCGAAGAGAGCAGGAGAAAAAGCCATCACTGGCCTGCCACTCACAATGAAGCCTTTCATGCTGACACTTCTTCAACACAAGAATAAAAAATTCAGCAATGGTTTACTGAGCCAGGAGGTGGCCTGCCCTGATACTTACACGTGCAGCTCCAAGCCCCGGCGAGCCAGCCAGATTGGATGAAAGCCCTTTCTGCTGGCAGCGGCAGGTTACTGCACAGGACCCATCAGTCTGAGGGGGGACCTTATTTGTGAAACAGAAATGGGACACGAGAAGTTGATTCTTGAGGCACAACCTGGGAGGAGCACAGAACAGGGGGGCTTGCATGTCCTAATAGAACTTGCAGGGAATGGAGGACCTGGTCCTGTTTGCAGGGGCAGCTTCTCCGTAATGGCAGAGGAGCGTCACCCCACTGGTCAGATTCCGTCACAGAAAAATAAAATGTTATTAAAACAATAATATCATTTTATTTTTCTGTGCGGGGCTCTGGCTGATGGTGCGTGCATTCGGGCGGGACTGGGCCATGACAGGCAGGAGTGGCAGGCACTTAGAAGTGCACATGAAAGTTCAGCCAGCCGTCCTAGGCCGGCCAAACAGACATGCGCAATTCTATTTCTCCAACCCAGGAGGGCGATCCCCAAGCAGGGATCCACCCACTAGACACCAGGGAGGGGGGAGCGGCCCCTTGGGCAAGGGCCTTCGCTCCCCCCATAAAGAAATGGGCACAATTCAGTCTTTCTGCCCCCCTGGGGGGCATATGGAGCAGTAGCCCCCAATCTGCCGACCCCGGGGGGGGGCAGAAAGCCCACTAAACGCCAGGGATTTTTTTTGGTGCATTTTTCTAGGGTGGGGGCTGCCCGAAATGGCCATGCCAATGCCCCCACGCCAATGCCCCCACCCCCCTGCCACCATTACAGCCTTTCTGCCCCCCCTGGGGGGCAGAAAGCCCACTTGACGCCAGGGATTACTTTTTGCGCAATTTTTTTTAGGGTGGGGGCTGCCCAAAACGGGCACGCCAATGCCCCCACCCCCCGCCACCATTACAGCCTTTCTGCCCCCCGGGGGGGCAAAAAGCCCACTAGATGCCAGGGATATTTTGGGGCAAATCTGAATAAGGGTGGGGGCTGCCCAAAATGGGCATGCCAATGCCCAAACACCTCCCCCACAAAAATTACAGCCTTTCTGCCCCCCCTGGGGGGCAGATGGGGGCATTAGCCCCCAATCTTCCCCCGGGGGGGCAAAAAGCCCAGTAGAAGCCAGGGATTTGTTGCGAAAATTTTAATTAGCCCCCACCCTAATTAAAATTTGCCCAAAAAACTCCCTGGCGTCTAGTGGACTTTCAGCCCCCCCTGGGGGGCAGATGGGGGCATTAGCCCCCAATCTGCCCCGCCGGGGGGGGCAAAAAGCCCACTAGTTGCCAGGGATTTTTTTGGGCAAATTTGAATTAGGGTAGGGGGCTGCCCAAAACGGGCATGCCCATGCCCCCACCCCCTCCCCCACAAAAACTACAGCCTTCCTGCCCCCCGGGGGGGGCAAAAAGCCCACTAGACGCCAGAGATTTTTTGGGGCAAATTTTTATTAGGGTGGGGGCATTGGCATTCCCGTTTTTGGCAACCCCCACCCTAATTAAAATTTGCTCAAAAAATCCCTGGCATCTAGTAGGCTTTCTGCCCCCCTGGGGGCAGATGGGGGCATTAGCCCCCAATCTGCACCCCCGGGGGGCAAAAAGCCCACTAGTCGCCAGGGATTATTTTGGGCAAATTTGAATTAGGGTAGGGGGCTGCCCAAAACGGGCATGCCCATGCCCCCACCCCCTCCCCCACAAAAATTACAGCCTTCCTGCCCCCCGGGGGGGGGGGCAAAAAGCCCACTAGACGCCAGAGATTTTTTTGGGCAAATTTTAATTAGGGTGGGGGCTGCCCAAAACGGGCATGCCAATGCCCCCACCCCCCACCCGCAACAATTACAGCCTTTCTGCCCCCCCTGGGGGGAAGATGGGGCAGCAGCCCCCAATCTACCCCCCCCCCCGGGGGGCAAAAAGCCCACTAGACGCCAACGATTATACTGGCTTTTTTATGTGTGGGGGTGGGGGCTGCCCAGAATGGGCATACCAAGGCCCCCTCCCCCCCAAAAAAATAGCCACAGTATTTCTGCCCCCCTTGGGGGATATCGGGGCAACCCCACCCCCGATATCCCCCCCAGGGCGGCAGAAAGCCGACTAGGCACGGATTTGTTTTTAGCAATATGCCTACCTGTGGATTTTGGGCCCTAGCGCAGCCGGCACATAGGGAAACCTAGCAAACCTGTACATTTTTTAAAACTAGACACCCAGGGGAATCCAGGATGGGGTGACTTGACTGGCTCTCACCAGGTTCTGTTACCCAGAATCCCTTGCAAACCTAAACATTTGTCCAAAAAAACACATTTTCCTCACATTTCTGTGGTGGAAAGTTCTGGAATCTGCGTGGATCCACAAAATTCCACCCACCCCGCGTTCTCCAAAGTCTTCCAAGAAAAATGGTACCTCACTTGCGTGGGTAGGCCTAGTGCCCACGACAGGAAACGGCCCAAAACGCAACGTGGACACACCACATTGTCACAGTGAAAACTGACCCTTTATTGCAAAGTGCCTAGCTGTAGATTTTGAACTCTAGCTCTGCCGGCACCTAGGGAAACCTAGCCAACCTATACATTTTTGAAAACTAGACACCCAGGGGAATCCAGGATGGGGTGACTTGACTGGCTCTCACCAGGTTCTGTTACCCAGAATCCCTTGCAAACCTAAATTTCTTTCAAAAAAACCACATTTTCCTCATATTTCAGTGGTGGAAAGTTTTGGAATCTGCGTGGATCCACAAAATTTCACCCACCCCACGTTCCCCAAAGCCTTCCGAGAAAAATGGTACCTCACTTGTGTGGGTAGGCCTAGTGCCCGCGACAGGCAAGGGCCCAAAACCTATTGAGGCGACATCAAAATTACCTATCACAAAACAACCAGGTTTTGCAAGGGGGGTCCCATGAGTTTTTGGCCCCGGGCTTGGCGGCCATCTTGGGAAACCTACCAAACCCACACATTTCTGAAAACTAGACACCCGGGGGAGCCCAGAGAGGTATGGCTTGTGTGGGTCCCCCAACGTTTTCCTACCCAGAATCCCCTGCAAACCTCAAATTTAGCTGAAAAAATCACTTCTCAAATTTCTGTGTGGGAAAGTTCTGGAATCTATGTGGATCCACAAATTTCCTCCCACCCAGTGTTCCCCCAGGTCTCCCAATAAAAATGATACCTCACCCGCGTGGGTGGGTCAAGTACCCGCGACAGGCAAGGGCCCAAAACCTATTGAGGCGACATCAAAATTACCTATCACAAAACAACATGGTTTTGCAAGGGGGGTCCCATGAGCTTTTGGCCCCGGGCTCGGCGGCCATCTAGGGAAACCTACCAAACCCACACATTTCTGGAAACTAGACACCCGGGGAGTCCAGCGAGGTATGGCTTGCGTGGGTCCTCTAATGTTTTCCTACCCACAATCCCCTGCAAACCTCACATTTAGCTGAAATAATCACTTTTTTCTCAAATTTCTGTGTGGGAAAGTACTGGAATCTACGTGGATCCACAAATTTCCTCCCACCCAGCGTTCCCCCAGGTCTCCCGATAAAAATGATACCTCACCCGCGTGGGTGAGTCAAGTACCCGCGACAGGCAAGGGCCCAAAACCTATTGAGGCGACATCAAAATTACCTATCACAAAACAACTTGGTTTTGCAAGGGGGGTCCCATGAGTTTTTGACCCCGGGCTCGGCGGCCATCTAGGGAAACCTACCAAACCCACACATTTCTGAAAACTAGACACCTGGGAGAGTCCAGCGAGGTATGGCTTGATTGGGTCCCCTAACGTTTTCCTACCCAGAATCCCCTGCAAACCTCAAATTTAGCTGAAAAAATCACTTTTTTCTCAAATTTCTGTGTGGGAAAGTTCTGGAATCTGCGTGGATCCACAAATTTCCTCCCACCCAGCGTACCCCCAGGTCTCCCGATAAAAATGGTACCTCACTTGTGTGGGTAGGCAAAGTAGCTGAAACAGGAAATGGCCCAAATCGTATTGTGGAGACTTCAAAATTACCTATAACAAAACTACCCAGTTTTGGGGGGGCACCTGGTTTTTTGGCCCCGGGCTTGCCGCCATCTAGGGAAACCTACCAAACACACATGTTTCTGAAAACTAGACACCCTGGGGAGTCCAATGAGGTATTGCTTGCGTGGATCCCCCAATGTTTCCCAACCCAGAATCCCCTGCAAACCTCAAATTTAGCTGAAAAAAACATATTTTCCACATATTTTTGCGTGGAATCACTGTGCTAGCACCAATGTCCTACCACCCAGTGTTCCCCTTGTTCTCCCGAGTAAAATGATACCTCACTTGTGTCGGTGTCCAAAGCAGAACTGGCTAAAAACGTATTTTTAAAAAAATGCAGCGCTTAAAATTCTTGGTGCTATTCTCTAAATCCCTATGTTTTGGGCTCTTCCTAGTCACAGGCCTTTGGCCCACCCACACAAGTGAGGTACGGCACGGTGATCCCACGCAGCAATGTATGGAAAAAGTGATTTTTTTCAGCTAAATTTGAGGTTTAGAGGGGATTCTAGGTAGGAAAACGTTGGGGGACCCACGCAAGCCATACATCGCTGGGCTCCCCCGGGTGTCTAGTTTTCAGAAATGTTTGGGTTTGGTAGTTTCCCCAGATTGCCGCCGAGCCCTGGGACAAAAACCCAGGTGACCCCCCCCCCTTACAAAACCAGGTTATTTTGTGATAGGTCATTTTGATGTTGCCTCAATAGGTTTTGAGCCCTTGCATGTCGCAGGTACTTGACCCACCCACACGAGTGAGGTATCATTTTTATTGGGAGACCTGGGGGAACGCTGGGTGGGAAGAAATTTGTGGATCCACGTAGATTCCAGAACTTTCCCACACAGAAATTTGAGAAAAAAGTGATTTTTTCAGCTAAATTTGAGGTTTGCAGGGGATTCTGGGTAGGAAAACGTTAGGGGACCCACGCAAGCCATACCTCGCTGGACTCCCCCGGGTGTCTAGTTTTCAGAAATGTGTGGGTTTTGTAGGTTTCCCTAAATGGCCGCCGAGCCCGGGGCCAAAAACTCATGGGACACCCCTTGCAAAACCAGGTTGTTTTGTGATAGGTAATTTTGATGTCGCCTCAATAGGTTTTGGACCCTTGCCTGTCGCGGGTACTTGACCCACCCATACGAGTGAGGTATCATTTTTATCGGGAGACCTGGGGAAACGCTGGGTGGGAGGAAATTTGTGGATCCACGTAGATTCCAGAATTTTCCCACACAGAAATTTGAGAAAAAAGTGATTTTTTCAGCTAAATTTGAGGTTTGCAGGGGATTCTGGCTAGGAAAACGTTAGGGAACCCATGCAAGCCATACCTCGCTGGACTCCCCCGGGTGTCTAGTTTTCAGAAATGTGTGGGTTTGGTAGGTTTCCCTAGATGGCTGCCGAGCCCATGGCCAAAAACTCATGGGACACCCCTTGCAAAACCAGGTTGTTTCGTGATAGGTAATTTTGATGTCGCCTCAATAGGTTTTGGGCCCTTGCCTGTCGCGGGTACTTGACCCACCCATGCGAGTGAGGTATCATTTTTATCGGGAGACCTGGGGAAACGCTGGGTGGGAGGAAATTTGTGGATCCACGTAGATTCCAGAACTTTCCCACAGAAATGTGAGGAAAATGTGCTTTTTTTGACAATTTTTTAGGTTTGCAAGGGATTCTGGGTAACAGAACCTGGTGAGAGGCAGTCAAGTCACCCCATCCTGTATTCCCCAGGGTGTCTCGTTTTCAAAAATATATAGGTTTGCTAGGTTTCCCTAGGTGCCGGCAGAGCTAGGGTTCCAAAACTACAGCTAGGCACTTTGCCAAAAAAGGGTCATTTTTCACTGTGAAATTGTGGTGTGTCCACGTTGCGTTTTGCGCCGTTTCCTGTTGCGGGCACTAGGCCTACCCACACAAGTGAGGTACCGTTTTTCTCAGAAGACTTTGGGGAACGCGAGGTGGGTGGAAATTTGTGGATCCACGCAGATTCCAGAACTTTCCACCACAGAAATGTGAGGAAAATGTGTTTTTTTGGACAATTGTTTAGGCTTGCAAGGGATTCTGAGTAACAGAACCTGGCGAGAGGCAGTCAAGTCACCCCACCCTGGATTCCCCTGGGTGTCTAGTTTTCAAAAATGTATAGGTTTGCTAGGTTTCCCTAGGTGCCGGCAGAGCTTGGGTTCAAAAACTACAGCTCGGCACTTTGCAAAAATAGGGTAATTTTTCATTGTGGTGTGTTCATGTTGCGTTTTGAGCCGTTTCCTGTCGTGGGAACTATGCCTACCCACACAAGTGAGGTACCATTTTTATCGGGAGACTTAGGGTAATTCAGATTTGTAAAGCAAATGTTATTACCTATTGACTTTCGATGCATTTCTGCCTTCCAAATGAAAGACAATGTGTAAAAATGAAGTCCTTTTGAAAAATGACCGATAATTCTCATGCTAGTATGAGTATTCCCAATTTCGGAAATGTGCAAATATCTACTGTTTCTAAACTCTATATTTTGTTCCCATTTCAGAAATACATAGGTGTCTTTCATACCGATTTTTCCATGTATACATTTTCCCACAATAATTGCTATATACCCGGTACATAATAAAAAACCATTGCAAGTCGCTGCTCAGTTTTTGGCTCTGGGTTCGTCGGGTTCTTGGTGAAACTACAAGTCCTATATATCCCCACAACCAGTAAAGTCCAGCGGATGTAACGGTATATTGCTTTCAAAGAGCTGTCATAATTAGAAGAAGTTACAGCTGAAAACGTTGACACAAAAGACTGTTTTTTTCAACTAATTTTCATTTTTTCCTATATTTAACTGTTAGTTTCTATAAAGAAACCTTGAAGGATCTACACAAATGACCCCTTGCTGAATTCAGAATTCTGTCTACTTTTCAAAAATGAATAGCTTTCCAGGATCCATTATTGCTTTTATACCCATTTCTACCATTAACTGGAAGGAGGTTGAAAGCACAAAAAATAGCAAAAATAGGCTATGTCCCAGAAAAATGCCAAAACTGTGTAAAACATTTTGGTTTTCTGACAAAATTTTGTAATTCCCTAAAAGCTGGGAAAATGGTGATTTCAGCCCCACAAACCCTTTTTTGATACCATTTGCAGGGAGAAAGCCAGATGCTTTCATTTGCAGCAATTTTTTCCCATTTTGCCCCAAAAAACCAAAATTTAGCTGTATTTTGTCTAATTTCTGGGTCCCCTCCAGGGGAATCCACAAACCCTGGGTACCTTTAGAATCCCCATGATGTTGGAAGGACGCAAATTTGGCGTGGATACCTTATGTGGTCAAAAAGTTACAGGTGCCTAAGCGCGAACTCCCCAAATAGCCAAAAAAAGGCTTAGTACAGGGGGGAAAAGGCCTAGCAGCGAAGGGGTTAAAGTAAAAAAATGCCAACTTTCTAACAGTGGCATTTTCAGACTTACAACTTAAAATCCAACTTTTCCATAAGTTGTTAATTTAAATTGTGAGTCCAGAGACACCAAACTAGAAATATCTATCTTTTTCTAATTGGAAATTACACTTATAAAATGTAATAAAGTAATCTCATTGTTAACCTATGGGACAGATAGGCCTTGCAGTAGTAAAAAATGAATGTAATAGTTTTTCACTACCAGGACACGTAAAACCTAAAAGTACATGCCCAACATTTTTTAAATTTACTTCACCCTGCCTTTAGGGCTGTCCAGGGCCTACCTTAGGGGTGACTTATATGTATTGAAAAGGAAGGTGTCAAGTACCAACACCAAAACTGTAGCTTCCGCAGGAGCCGATGCGAATTTCCTCAATCCCCGACTCCACTACAGTGAGCTACAATGCTCACTAGCAGAAGTGAGGGGGAAAGGGGATTGGGATGAAAGAGAGAGACTGCACTGCTTTGTCTTCTTCTGACTGGACTCTGCAATTCTTTGTGTTGAATCCTGTAATAAATGATAACATATAACCACAGAATCTTCACTGCCTCCCTACGGTATTCATTATCACTACTTTTAAATACCTGTCTTTTCTACAGTGGTTGCTGCTCTCTTATGTAAGTACAGATTTACACCTCTTGGTCAATCTCAATTCGGTTCTGGTCAGTTGTAGGGATATGCTGGTAGGACCCTGAAACACAAACGCAATGTAACTTCTAATACTAAAATACTCCCTACCTCCCTATTGTTCCTTAGTTACCTTTCTTAACCTGAACCTTGTGATGCTTCTCTTGTTTTCCTCCTTAATGAATTGAAACAAGTTGTCTTATCTGCTGATTAGTAGGAACAGTCCTGATATCTTTTTCTTCTTTGTCTTACAGCAGGTGATGTAGAGACCGCTGCGTTGGTAAGTACAATTATATATATATAATTATATCTACGTACTATCACTGGTAGATTCTGTAGATGCCAAGTTCTGAGGAAATGAGTTCTTTTAAAGGGGAGACTGAATCTTGACTTCTTCTCTCCGCTGTCAGAAATTACAATGTCACCTTTATTCTCTATCTAATTTGCTAGAGTGACACTGGCTTGGAATGCTCAATGTGCTGACAGCAAATCTCACCACACTGTCACCCAAAGCCTAATAGGATGTTTACGAATCTCTAGGCAGTATGCTGTAAAATATTTATTTACACCTGGTAATATTTAATATTGCTAATTTTACTTAGCTTTCGGCTTCTCTGACTCTCCGGTGCCCAAACTACGAGTCTTCAGGAATTTCGAACAAGCTCTCCTCAAACGCTGCCTGTCCCTCAGAAGTTCAGTTGAAGTGCGCCACAGAAATCGCGAGCGAGCGCTAAAACAGCTGCGATCGCTCGCGAGTAAACAACTAGACTGCTAACCCCAAAATCGGTTCACGGCGGCCATCTTGGAATTCCGCGGCCGTGAACCAAGAAGGATTTGGATCCACAGTGAGACCAGAGTCAAAGAAATGACTCGGTGAAGTCTCCCATACATTGGAAATGCTAGCAGACGTCTAGTTAGGCTGCTACCTTGAAGTTGGGAAGCCCTAGCCTGATCACTCCTGACAGAAGGTTTGGGCCTGGCAAATGGGTTACCTTGCCAGGACGACATGGTAGTTTAAAACTACATACACAGCCTCTGTAATGGCAGGCCTGAGACATGTTTTAAGAGCTACTAAGGTGGGTGACACAATCAGTGCTGCAGGCTCACTGCTAGCATTTAATTTACCGGCCCTGGGCACAAATAGTGAACTTTACTAGAAACTTACAAGTAAATTAAATATGCAAATTGTGAATACTCCAATGTTGCCATGTTTTCAGCAAACACAACAGGATGATGGACGGAGTGCTGAAACGTTTCATCCACTCACCCCCATTCAAGAGATGTGGGTTGAATCCATCGTTTTTTTGCTCACTATGCCACCACAGTTTTGACCCATTCATATGCAAATCAGTCTTGACCCTGCGCCCAATGGGAACAGTCCAGCCGGAAATGCCAGGCCAGGTCCTCCCTGGACCGAATACAAGCATCCCGGAACCGGTTTTGGGGTATCACCCCTCATCAGCCAGGCTAGCTTGAATCCAGTAGCACAGCAAACAAGGGGCTGACCTCTGGGCATACCCTTGGCCACTTAGGGAAAACAAAGCAAACACAACAAAAAGATGGATGGAGGGCTGAAACTTTTCAACCACTCACCCCAGTCAAGAGATCTGGGTTGAATCCATCATTTTTTTGCTCACTATGCCACCCCAATTTGGACCCAGCCATATGCAAATTAGTGTTTGACTTTCTTCAGCATTTCGTCCATCAATTGTTAATTTTGAATTTGTCACCTCAAGTGGGATGGGGATGCCCAGACGTAGATCCCATACTCACCATGCCACTGGATTAAAGCTATCCTGGCTGATATGGGGTAATGCCCTGAAACCAGTCCCAGGATGCTTGTTTCTGGTCCAGAGAGCACCTGGCCTGGCAGTTCGGGCTGGACTGTTCTCATGGGGATAAGGGTCAAGACCGATTTGCATATGGCTAGGTCCAAACTGGGGTGGCAAGCAAAAAAAGGATGGGTTTAGGCCCAGATCTCTGTACTGTGGGTGAGTGTTTGACATTGCTCAGCATTCCGTCCATCAATTGTTCTTTTTGCATTTGTCACCCCAAGTGGGACGGGGATGCCAAGACGTGGGTCCCGTGCTCGCCATGCCACTGGATTCAAGCTATCCTGGCTGATCGGGCTGGTCTGTACCCATGGGGAACAGGGCCAAGACAGATTTTCATATGGCTAGGTCCAAACTAGGGTGGTGTGGTAAGCAAAAATAATTATGGATTTAGGCCCAGATTTCTGTACTGGGGATGAGTATTTGACATTGTCCAGTATTCCGTCCATCAATTTTTCTTTTTTCAGCAGAGTGCACATGCAGTTTAGCACTGGTTATTGTTGGTAAAGTGCCAAGAGTCCTAAGGCCAAACAAAATGAATCCAGCCAAAAGGGAAGGAGGTAGGCAAAATGTTTGGGGGTGACCTTGCAGAAAGGGCTAGGTCCAACAATTGTCATCTTCAGAACTTACTGCGCTGGGCAGCAGTCACCGTTCTGTACATCAACACTTGAACTCCTGCTGAGGCAGAGACATGTAGGAGCAGAGGGTCTGATTCACACATGTGTGTTGGAGAACATCAGATCTAAGCAATCCTAAAATTCAGACCAACTGCAATGGAGAGGGGGTCAGATGAAGGGACCTGAGCCTCCTCCTGCTGAGAAGGACCTGGGATGCGACGTTGACTGGGTGGAGAGGTGAGAAGCAAAGAGGTAATGCGTTGCGTCAAACTGCTGGGCGAAGGCGAAGTTTCGTCATTGAGCCACACAAATCAAAGATGCGTCGTAATCGAGCAACAGGATGTAGACGATGCATCGGAAACTGGAGGGGATGCATGGCGCAGTTAACAATTCGAGGTCCTCAGTCTATGCAACATCGGTGATGCATTAATGTTGAGGGAGATGCACTGGTTCCGAACGGTGCAACATTGTCGATGTGTGGGTTTTTAGGAGCTGCTGCACTTTACACCCACTTCCAAGGACCCAAGACTGGATTGGCACTACTTGGCAGTGCAAAAATTGTAGCAAGCAAAGTCCAGGTGCCATTGCAGGTTGATGGGAAGTCTTTGTTGCCCTTGAGAGTTAGAACAGGGAGCAAGCCCACATGCTCTTGGAGTCACTCTGGGTTCAAGTGAGATGGGTCTAGTCCGTCCTCAGTGGGGCAGAGGGTAGCAGGCAGCAGAGCACGCACAGCAGAAAAACAGTTCTTCCTGAGCAGCAGTCCAGCAGAGTAGCAGTCCTTATAGCAGTACAGCAGTCCTTCCTCCTGACAGAGTGCTTCACCAGTCCAATAGTTTCTGATTTAGTGTGGTCAGAGACCCGGTACTCAGACCCAGTTGTGCCTTTGAGGTGCAGGTGACTTCACAGAGCGACTTTGAAGAGCACAAAGCTCCTCCCTCCCAGCTCTGGCTCCAGACTCACTCCAGAGGGGTATGCAGCCCTTTGTGTGGTGACAGGACACAATCTATTCAAGTGTAAGTGTCAGCTCCCCCCTCTCATCCTGCCCAGGATACCCAGCAGAATGTGGATGGCCACTCAGCCACCCCTAAGCTCCCTTTGTGTGTGGCTGTCTAGAGGGAATGCACAATGTCCAGCTGTCACCCACCTAGATGTATATTGAAGACAGGCTGCATGCACACAGGGCTTAGAGCAGACAAATTGCATCTTTCTAAAAGTGGCATTTTTAAAAGGGTAGTGATAGATTCATCTCTACTAATAAAGAGGATTTATCATTCCAATTATATGAAACATGGCATATCTACTCCTTCTCAATCGGAATTACATCTTATAAGTGTAATACGGAATTCCCATATTAACCTATGAGATTGGTAGGGCTCCACAGAAGAGAAAAAAGCATTTGGGTGTTTTTCACAATCCAGACATAAAAAACGTAAAAGTACATGTCCTACCTTTTTGATTACACAGCACCGTGTCCTATGGGCTTCCTAGGGCCTACCTTACGGATGACTTATATGTAATAAAAGGGGGGTTTTAGGCTAGGCAAGGGGTTGTAAATACCAAGTCGACAACTCGACATGGCATTGTAAACTGCACACACAGGCTCTGTAATGGCAGGTCTGATACATGTTTAAAGTGCAATTTATGTGGGTAGCACAATCATGCTGCAGGCCAACTTATAGCATTTAATTTACAGGCCCTGGGCATAGGTAGTGCACTCTACTAGGGACATACAGATACATTAAATATGCCAATTTTGGATAAGTCAATCAAATCTTCCTTTTTTTTATTGAGAAGCACATGCACTTTAGCACTGGTTGTCAGTGGTAAACAACTCAGAGTTCTAAGGCCATCAAACAGAATTCAGCACAATTGAAGGCAGGCAGGCAAAAAGTTTGGAGGAAGTCCACCCTAAGGCTATCAAGTCTAACAGTCCTCAATGCAGTTAAATCAGGATACCAAATCAACGTTCAGAGAATCCTGAAGTCATCAGGAACCATTCATATGCCTGTTCCCAGCGATTTCCTCACGAAATAGGCCCTGATAGAGGGGGATAGCTTCCCTGATGTAAAATAGAGCAATCTGCCCTGTCCCTACAAAGGAGAGAGGTATGGGAACGGGATGGATGTGGGAAGAAGGCAACAGGGCTTTCATCTGGTTATAGACTTGAAGAGTTTGAATCAGTTTGTGCTAGATATCAAGTTCAAAATGGAGGCTCTACAAAGAATTATTTCTTTCATACCGTCACAACATTTCATAAGTATGCTAGACCTCATGGACACTTACCTGCATATCACAATAGATAGAAAGACTGAAGATTCCTGACATTTGCAGTGAGGAAGCAGCACTGGCAGTTCCTGATTCTACCATTTGGAATCAAGACAGCACCCTTATCTCGATGTCTAGTCACTTCTTGCTCAGCCCAGACAGAATCTTGGAAGGAACAAAGCATGGAATCAGCAAGTTGGGTCTCATTCTCGACATCCCAGCATGTCAACTGATTCTATCAAATTAATTGGAGCAAGATTCTGGACAGATATAGAGGAATTCTTCCTACCGCAGGAAAGGATGATATGACTACAAAATTTGACCAATCTTCTTTTCTCCAAAACTGAATTTATGGCCAGATTTTGTATGGAAATTCAAGGGCACATGGCATTGTGTGCATTCACCATCCCATAAGCACTTCTTCGTCTTCGAAATTTTCAGTGGTACCTTCACAGTTTCTTTTCTCCACAAATCCACTCGTTGGAGATCTCAATTCCTGTTTCTTCTCAGATCAAGAAGAAATTGATGTTGTAGTTTAGCACAAACAATCTCTTAGAAGGAGTGCGAATAAACCCTCAACAACCTTTGGTTTTGACAAGAGATGCCAACAAGATAGGTTGGGGAGCAACGATAACTCATCATTCATGCCAACAGAAATGATCATTATTAGTGAAGGGGAAGTCATTGAACTGGAGGGAATTGACTGACATTCAAAGGGCTCTATTGAATTTCAAATATATAATTAATCAGAAAGGTGTGTATATAAGACCAGGCAACACAGTATCCATAGCATATATCAACCATTAAGGGAGCACCAGATCCAAGTCTCTCAATCGAGTGGCAACAGCAATAGAGATGCTGTATTGGCAGAGAACAATCTGTTCAGCCTCTCGGCGACTCATATCAGAGTTTTCCATCATCGCTGAATCTCTCATTATCTTGGACTATCTTCAGTAGGATTTGCAAGACGTTTGGGACTCAGTACCTAGACCTATTTGCTTCAAGAACCAATGCTATGGTTCAGAGGCTCTGTTCAAGGTTCCAAGACAAGGGATCATGGGGAATGGATGCACGTCTGATAATATTGCCTCAGAGGTTGCTCTTCACTTTTCCTACTATCTCGCTGATCGCAAGGCCCTTATGAAAAATTGTGCTGGAGAAGGTATAAATGATCCTTGTAGTTCCTTATTGGCCATGCTAATTGGCTGAACCTCAGAGAGAGATTGATGCTTTAATAAATAGAGTATTTAAAAGTGTTTCTATCACAAAACCTGTCTGCGTTGAAGGAAATGATTGTTTATGTGCAGGAAGGGTCACCTTCCTGCACATAAACCATAATTCATGGCATTTTGAAACTTCTATGTGTGCTGCTTAATGCAGCACACATAGAAGTTGCAAAACATAATTTTGTTTTGATTCTTTATGTGCAGGAAGGGTCACCTTCCTGGACATAAACAACCATAGGCAATTTGCTGTTTCTATGTGTGCTGCACAAAGCAGCACACATTGAAACAGCAAAAACAAGGAGAGAATAAAGCATTTTTCCTCGTTTCGCCTGTTTAAGACCAAGTTTTCCCTGGTCTTAATTTTGGCGCTGCCTACTATCTATGCCACCCTTGTAAATATGGGGCAGCATGGAACACCCACAGCAACACCCATTGCCCACCCTTTTCACGCTAAGTATAGCGTGAACGGGGGCCTTATTTACAAGGCAGCGTTAAGCCACGTTAAGTGGCTTAACGCTGCCTTGTAAATAAGGCGAAGCTCTATCGCCAACACAGCGTCACTTTTAGTGACGTTGTGTTGCCGATAGGGGCATGTAAATATGCCACTTAATGCTTCTCGTCCTCGTGACTGTGAAGTCATTACAATCCCTCCAACCCATTCTCCTAGCTTTTGACATTACTTATATACAACAGGGGGATTCTGGGTAAGCCTGTCCTTTTTCTAGCACCCTGAAGGTGAATCCCCTCAAAATGTAGTGACTGTGATGAGGACGAGTAGGACTAAGAGGAGTAGGGCTGACCACTGCACTTCCAAGGATATGTTATGAAGCAGCAGAATAGCGATTAGAAGCCCCACCACTTCACAGTAAACATTATCACACGTTTGATCGAGGCCTGAAACATCCCAACTTAGAAACAGCACAAATCAATTAAAAAGGTGCTGAAGATACAAGCAATCATCGACTTCATGAGAGGATGTACCAACCATTTTGCCATCTAGATCGCAGGAAAATAACACATGCACGAGCAGCGCCGGTCAACGGTGCAATCAACAATGGCGGTTTCTGTCCAAGGGCATTGGGGCTCCTCCCC
Organism: Calotriton arnoldi; assembly: GCA_963921515.1. Lineage (NCBI taxonomy): Eukaryota > Metazoa > Chordata > Amphibia > Caudata > Salamandridae > Calotriton > Calotriton arnoldi. The sequence continues at coordinate 709,775 of CAWUFW010002126.1, read as the reverse complement.
CTTGACATTTATAGTAAAAACATTGCAACCATAGCAATGCCAAAAATCTGTTTTGATGCAGTCTAATTGTTAGAACTTGGGGCACTGTCTGCCCCACTCACTGCGTTGCTGCATGGAACGCCGTGGAAGTGGAGGCAAACTTGACTCACAGCGTTGCTCTCCCTGGGAGGGGTCAAGTGTTTGCCAGGCTGACAATCGCCCAGCCGTGAGACCTGTGGGGTCATCAGCTCGGCCAAGACTGAGCATCCAGGCCTAGCCTCCACCCCCTGATGACGTGGGGGTAAAGTTAGCCACCGGTGTTCCAGATGGAAGCCCTGTAGCGTTAAGCCTCCACGTCAATCAGGGAGTGGTGTGCATTGCCCCCACACCCTTTCCCAACTCGTCACAGGGTGGGCTGGGACCCACCCTGTGACGAGTTGGGAAAGGTTGTGTACTAGACTGGCTCCAGGCGTAGTTCAAGAAATCCAGTCTGCGCAGACTCGAGTCAACTGTGGTGTGACTCTGACACACTGCGTGCCTGATTTGGAGTTCAGCGCCATTTTTAATCTCCAGTGTGCTGCTGAGTGTTGTTCACATAAGCGTTGATTTTATTTATGGCAGCTTTAGTGCCGGCAGTGTCCTTGCGCACAGGCACAGCACTGCAGGTTCGTGTGGTGAGTCCACTCCGACTCGTCGTCGTCGTGTCTGAGTGTGAAGGAGTCGGCAGACCGGGCGGGCATCTCAGCAGAGCAAGGTAAAAAAAGTGTCAGCTGCCGGGCCCAGGTCCATCTTGTAATAAAATGTAATTTGGCCCGTTTCAGGGTCTGGCGGTGGTCCTGCTGCTGCCCTGGGATAGTCAGTCAGCCTAGAGCTGAGTGAGAGGGCTGCACAGAGACAAGTGAAGCGAGCCCAATGCATGTGCCCTGCTACTTTCACTTTCACCTGCGTGTATGAGGCACAACTATGGATGTCAGGACATTTTTTAAATATCATACATTAGAGCCCAAGGTTGTTCCTCATACGTGCATGTGAAGAAAGCAGGGCACATTCGTCATTTGGTATGTCTGTGCTCAACTCAATCTGGGATAATCCCCTGCTGGGCATGGCATCTCTCTTCACACCCCCCGGGCAGCTGGGCCCTCGTGAGGCGCGCGACCTTCTCCCCTCCGTGCCCGTGCATCTGCAGTTAACCAAACCAGGCTGGACTGTGTTAGCCTCCGGGTCTGGGCACATCTCCCTGCCCCAGGGCACAAGTCCTAAAAAAAGAAGTGGGGGGACTAACCTACTTAATCAGTATGCAAGTGACATCGCGGCGCGTGACATCGCAGCGCGTGACATTACTTGAAGTGGCATCACAAGAAGTGACATCAGCTCTTAAGCCCTCACATATATGTTTAACAGGTCTATCATGAGTACATTTGAGCACATTTCGAGTATACTCCTGATTTAGGCAGAAGATTCACACTTTTGTAAGCTGCACATAAAACAATGTTGCCTTTTGTCAGCGTAAAGCTTCCTCTAGCCATAGTGCTTTAAAAGAAAAAATTGTGATATTTAAATTATTACAATGCCTCCTCAGGGGTAGTAAGCGCTATATAAATGCTATTTATTTTGTGCAAATACTGGGAAAGACCAACACATCTGACATTCTTACAGTGCATGCATATCTCCTAAACAGAGCCTGAACAAAGTGAAAAGCCGCCTCTCTTAAGTACCTGTGAAGTGCTAACAAGGTGTGAGCCTTTGTTTCCCCTCTGCTGCATTTTGTTTCTAGGTGTGAGGCCCCTGACTGCTGCCAGCCAGGAGACTCGAACAAAAGGAGGCCTGATGACCCCTCAGATTCTGCCTTTGTTATGGGAACAGCAGGAGTCTGAACTAAGAAATCCCCCTCCCCGCCTGCACGTTGTTACGGATCGAAAGCAGACAACAACCAGGCGCTGCTGTAAGTGTCCCGGTGTTTGGAAATTACACCGGGACGAATTCAGCATCTTTTTTAGTGGGGCCCAACTTGTTGACAGGGTGGACGGCGTCCCCCCTTTGAAAAAAGTGGGGGGACGCCGTCCACCCGCGTGTACCCCCGACTCGTGCCCTGCCCTGCCCCCTGCAGTGTCACAGGGCCTACACTAACCCTACACTACACTAACCCTGCCCCGAGTGCAGCTGCTCTCTCCTCTTTCGTGTCTCCGCCATGTCCCGAATTATGCCCGTGTCCCAAATCATGCCCACAGAGTTCAAGAATGTTAGACTATATTTGCAATTTACAAACACAACTGGAGAACTATGGCTGCGGCATTTTTGAAATATGTACGAGAGCCCAAAGTTCTCAGCTATGTATGTAAATATACAAATGATGTTTTGAATCTTGTGGCATGGGGCATGAGGGAGACACTGAAGAGGCAAGAGCAGCTGGTGGCTTAGTGGACTAATGCGTCCTCTATAGGGCCCTGTGTTCGACCTCATGGTCACTGGTACAAATCCTGGTGGGTCCACTCAGCAAATTTAGTAAAATTTATTAATTGTTCTATACGTAGGACATCATGAAAATTGCAATTATTAACACCTACCTATCCTATTATCCTTAATATATCAACCTGACATGTACTCACAAACTTCTTGACTGTTGCAGACATCGCTAAAGAAGGAAGTCAGGCTTGCCTACTGAGCCAGGCCTGTGAAAGATATTCCCTTTTGGTCAGCTTTTTATCTTAATTTTCTTATATGAGATTGCACAGGAAATGGTGACTAACCTCCCAAACAAATGCCTGGCCCCCGCGAAGCAACGGACCAAGCCCTAGCCTCACCACTCACAAACCTCACCAGCCGCCACTGGCAATCAACAAAAGCAAACCCTGAAAAGTGACAGTGTCTCATGTCAGCAAATACCCAGGCACGGAGATAGGAGACAAGCTGTTGGAATATAATACAGGTTACTGCAAACAACTGTTAAACATGCCTGACGCGCAGATTGGAGGCCAGGAGTCAAACATTGTTCTGAAATGAAATCTGCTCACAGAAGAGGTGTGACCTCGCTCCATCATGCAAGAAGAGAAGGAAACATGACCGAGTAAATAATGGTCTTTATGAACATGTTCCTAAGGATGCTGACAGCGCAATTTTGTTGTCATGTTTAAAAGGGCAGAAGTAGAAGGAAAAACTCAGGTGTGAATAAAGGAGAAGAGCAAATGAAGAGGAAGGCAGTGAGCAAGAGGGAAATTAAAATGAAATAAAATTCCATGGGGTGGAGAAAAAACAACAACGAGAGAAAGAAATGTCAAGTTAAAGAGGAAAGACTGGGAAATACACAGTGCATGGAAGAGAAGAAGGAGAATAAAAAAGAAACAGCAAAGGATAAACTAAAGGAAGAAGGAATTAAAGAAAAGAAAAATAAAGGAACTCCAAGAAGAAAGAAAGAAAGAAAGAAAGAAAGAAAGAAAGAAAGAAAGAAAGAGAAAGTAAGTGACAATGTGTAGAATTAAGGAGTATAGAGATCAACATAGAGGATAAAAGAGAATCCAAGCAAGACGATTTTAAGAATAGAAACAAGGGGCTCTGAGATGAAAAAAAGTAAGATAGAAATGCAGAGAGCAAAAAAGAAATGTCAAAAGAAAGTCGGAATGAATGAAAGAAAGGTTCAAAGCAAAAAGAAACAACGAAGGAAGAGAAGACAACGAAATTATCAAAAAAATGAAACGATGGAATCAAGAACATAAAGAAAGAAAGAAACAATTTGGAAACAATGGAAAAGCGAAGAAGAAAGAAGTGCAAAACAGAAAAATATTGAAAACTGAATACAAGAACAAAATAAGAAATATAAAAAAATGAAAGAATGTATTCAATGAGATGGAAAGACAGCGAAGACCCAAAAAATGTAGGAAAGTGCAAAGAAATGTGGGACATAATCCAAAAAGACAGAATAAAAAAAAATATTAAATAAAAAAAAAGAAAAAAGAGAATGTGGGTGGAAAGGACAGAGAGCAAGGGAACAAAGGACAATTTAAAGAGTGGAATAATGAAAAATTAATGTCAATAAAAGCTTAAGCAAACTTTGAAAGAAGGAAATAAAAATCTCATTAAATCTGAAAGGATCCTGCAACCATTACTGCAGTATTTGACTAACTTTTGTTCTATTATTTTATCAAACAATAAATTAAAAATATATTTTCTGAAACGAAACTCTCATTTCTACTTCTAATTCTCCAATTGCATGAATGATTTATTTTCAGAATTTGAGAGTTATTTTAACTAAACTTGTGAGGATTAATCGCGCTGTTAAAATTGGTCGAGATGAATACGGCTTCATTTCCATTACGTGTGAGATGGAAATTGCAGAGCGAAGGTGCTGGCTGTGCTTCATCTGTAATGCTGAAAATGGTTTTGAGAGATGCGTTCTGCGTGGGGCGGATAGGCGCGTGTGTGACATCCTAAGCAGCCCACGTCAGCAGGCAGGAGCTGGCTGCCTCTCGTTTGTCTTCCCTCTGCTGCTTACATGTTGGTATTTGCTTGAGAAAGGCAAATGGAATTCGACAAGGTCAGCGAATGGGGCATTGAGAACAACATTGTTTGAAAAAGTGAAAGTTATTGCCAATCTGACTGAATAAAAATGTGCCAAGATCCCTCAGTGGTCTGTCAGCCTGTGGTAGGTGCTCTTTGCCGGTTGCAGGTTCGAATGCTGGCAGCACTGGTTCAGTGCTTAATATTTCCTTGGGGAGTGATTTAGAGCTCGGGAACCACAGTAAATTGATAGTTCTCAGGCCCCAATAAAGTTACGGCAATGCCCCACAGAATGAGGGGTTTATTTACAAGCCCCTTGCACCATCAGTGCGTCACTTTATATAACTTTATATCACATAAAAAGTCCCCGTAGGCAAAGGCTGATTTTAAAACATCTGGAACTTTCCTTAGCCCAAGTTTGTATTCTACAAGAGACTCATTTGAGCTTTATGGAAAGCCGCACTATTTTTTCCAGGGTCCCTTGGATAAAGTGTTACTGTGTATCACAACAGACGACCCACAGTCGAGGTGTGGCAATTTTGATCAAACATGGCGCCCCTTGTTCTATAAAAAATTCACAGTCAGACTCGACTGGGAGATGGCTGGTAGCACAATTGGCCCTGGAAAAATCTGACTTAGTTTGTGCCTCGTTTTATGGTCCAAATGTAGACGATCCAACTTACATTTACAAATTACAATCAATATTGTCTTTGGAAACCCCTCCTTTTATTATTGGAGGTGACTTTAATGTTCTTTTGGACCCTTTAAAAGATAGGTCTAAATTGAGCCACTATGTTGGGGCTCCAAGGATACGTCGTGCTCTGTTAAATATGTTACACGACTTGGACTTGGTTGATGTATGGAGGGTTAAGAAGGGAGATTTAAAGGGCTTTACGTTCTACAGTAAAAAGTATAGTCACTCCTCTAGGATTGATTATATCTTGGCGGATAGATCCGCCCTGACAGGCATGGAGGAGATCTTAGTTATGCCAAGTCACCTCTCAGATCATGCTCCAGTGCAATTTTCATACCAAAGTAAAGGGCTTCCTCTGCAGTCTAGATGGACGCTTAATAGAGCCATGCTTTTGGACCCTGAAATTATTCAGGTTGTTAAGCATTCCTCTTTAGAATTTTTTTCTTTGAATATGGGCTCTGCAGCTATGAATTTTATTTGGGATGCTTATAAGGCAAACCTAAGGGGGAAACTCCACGGCCTCATTTGTTGTAAGAATAGAGATGAGGCTAGGGTTCTAAACTCAATTGAGGAAAACATAAGCCAGCTGGAGAATGAGAGGAATAGATTAAACCATGGGGGCTCAGAGCGTCTATCACAAGTCTTGAAAAAGCTAGATGACGCACGTCAGGAGTATAGGGAGAAAATAGATTTAAAATGCAGGGCACAATGGCATATTAAGAATATGCAAAATTTCGAATATGGGGAGAAAGCAGGAGCATTATTGGCCTGGAAAGCCAGAGCGGACCATATTAAGAACAATATCAATGAGTTGATAGTGAATAGTAATGGGGAAAAGTCAAGTAGCTTTGAAGACATGCAAACTTGTCTATTGTCTCTCTTTTCGGACCTTTATAAAGAAGATTTGGCTCCATCCCCAAGCACCATACGTTCATGGTTGAGGACTAAATCCCTGCCTTCTTTATCAGAGGAGAGTCGGAACAACTTAGATGCGCCTATCACATTGGAGGAGATAACTGAGCAAATAAAAAAATGTAAGAATAAAAAGGCTGCAGGTATAGACTCACTCCCAAACGAAGTGTATAAACGTCTAGCAGACGAACTGATCCCTATACTGGGTATTACCTTTAATTCTGTATATTGCCCTGTGGGTAAAGTCCCTGCGTCTTGGAAGGAGGCCTCAATTGTATTGATTTTAAAACCAGGCAAGGACCCCCTAAAAGCTGATTCATATCGTCCAATCTCCCTGCTGAATGCCGATTATAAGATCTTTATGGGTATCTTAGCAGGGAGATTGGCGAAATTGGTCCCCAAGTTGGTACACACTGATCAGAAGGGTTTTGTGGCTGGAAGGTACATCCAGGAACAGACGCAACTGTTAATTGGTAACATCGACCTGGCCATTGAAAGATCTGAACCACTGGCAATAATTGCCTTGGACGCGGCCAAGGCATTCGACAGAGTCTGTTGGGTGTATCTTTGGGAAGTATTGGAAATAATGGGTTTTGGTCCAATTTTTATGCAAACTTTTACGGAACTGCTATCAGGGAGCCTCTGCCCGGATTCTTCTGAATGGTTTATTGACCTCAAGTTTTAACATCCAGAGGGGGACCCGGCAGGGCTGCCCAATCTCGTGTCACAACAGAGGAAGGTTAACCACTAACCTTCTCAAGCCGAATACAGCGGGAACGGTGGTTGTTGCTAGTTTAACCCTTTCCCTTTATATGGAAACACCAGTGAGTATATATGTATCACTCTACTAGTCTCACCACCGTAGGGGAAAGGGAAAAAAGGGACAAATGAAACAATAAAGTCGCAGCAGAAAAACATGTATCGGGGCTGTCTTCGGAAGTTGTAGACCTCACTCCTACAATTGCCCTGTAAGTGAGACACAAGGACACATACATGAAGTTCTCCCTTTATGCCACCATAATCAATGCTTCTATATGTGTAAAGTACTTACAGGAAATGCTGCTGCATATATTCCAACACAAACGCAAAATTTATATATAAAAAAGTAAATCAAAAAGATTCCTACTGGGTAATACTCTGGTTAGGTTTTTGTGTAATAATAGGAATCAACACCATGTCTTTAAGTCTGGTTAGAGGTACTTATCTGAGGTCTGATAATCCTCTGGCAGCAGTGAGTAGTTCCACTTGGGTCCCAAGGGAATCTTTTTCCTTTGATACACAATTCAGCGTGTACCGACACAACCTTTTGCTCGGTAGAAAAGAAAAACAATTTCAGCAAGCACTCCGAGCCTCTCAACAGCTCTGGGATGTTTTCTGAGCCTGTCTCTGTTACGGACTCACACTCCGGTGCGTGTACGTGAACAAGGCTTGGCCCCCCAGGGAACGTACGTAGAAATGCGCTTCAGCGCGCATCTTTCGATCGGGCCCCACTGTCTGGGATTAAATGATCGGTCGCGCTACAGCGTAAATGCGGGCAGTAGCGTTTCAGGATTCCTCGCGCAACCGCGCGTACTTTGAAAGCAGAGCCTGAAGTCAGCCGGGGAAATGCAGTCGCACGGCAGTCACTGGCAATCTCTCCTAGGATTCCGGAAGGCCCCGGATTCTTCGGTAGACGAGGGTGTTTGAATATCAGGCAGCCACTAACGGCAGGCGTAGCAGGAAGCAGCTTTCTGGCAAGACGTTTGAACTTGAGTGACAAGCCCCGAGTAAAACAAAAGGCGGGGCTTATGTACCTGAGCACACAGGTGAAACGGCTAATCTCTCCCAGTGACTTCTGGGAGATGTAGTACAACATTCATATTTTCATTTACACATGTGAGTGTCTATGTACGCTCTCTGTCCTATCTATGCCTAATCATGACAGTACCCCCTCCCATTGACCGACGCCTCGGCGGTCCACCAGGCTTGGTGGGAAACCGTGAGTGGAAACGCCTAAGGTGACCAGGGCAATGAAGGTTGGCCTTCGGTTCCCATGAGCGATCCTCAGGGCCATATCCCTTCCAATCAATGAGGTAATGTACCTGTCCCCTAATGTACTTGGAATCCAAGATGCTTTGTACCTCATACTCCTCCTCCCCATTTATCTCCACAGGATTCGGTCTCACGGGTAATCTGGTGCCAGGGAGACAGGGTCGAAGGAGGGAAACGTGGAACACAGGGTGGATACGCCAATTCGATGGGAGCTTTAATCTCATGGCGACGGGGTTTATAATGCTGTCGATGGAATAGGGGCCCACACATTTTGGCTGTAGCCGGTTGTTACCCTTAAGTTTCAGATGTCTAGTGCTAAGCCATACCTTATCCCCTACCTTATAGGATGGTTCTAGTGTTCTCTTTTTATCTGCGTGTTGTTTATCACGACTTCGAGCCTCTTCTAAATGTGTTTTGGCAGTTTGTAACACTAATTTGAGGTGTGCATGGTGTTCTTGGATTGATGGAAGTTTAGAGGCTACGGGTCGTTCAAACGGTAACAAGTTGGGATGAAATCCATTAAGGCAGAAGAAAGGGGAACATCCCAAGGAAGAATGGTGCGCATTATTGTACGCGAACTCTGCTGTCCATAGAAGCGTACTCCAGTCTTCCCCTTGTAGTAATGTAAAACACCTTAAGTACTGTTCTAAGGTTTGGTTTAGTCTTTCTGTTTTGCCATCGGTCTGGGGGTGATAACTCGTAGAAAGACGAGCATCTATCTTCATGACGGCACATAGTGCCTTCCAGAATTTGGACGTGAATTGGGTCCCTCTATCTGTGATGATGACGGAAGGGATTCCGTGCAAACGCACTATGTGTTGTAAGAAGAACATGGCTAGTTCTGCCGAAGTAGGTAACTTGGTCAGGGCTATGAAATGACCCATCTTGGTCAAGTGATCGATGACCACAAGTATGGTGTCATGGCCAGAGCTAAGAGGCATTTCCACCACAAAATCCATAGACACGGTATGCCAAGGAGCTGGAGGTGTGGGTATGGGTCTGAGTAGACCGCTGGGTCGCTGGTGCTGTGTTTTGGCTTGCGTACAGACAGAACATTCCGAGATGTATTTCACGGTATCCCTCCGAAGTGATTCCCACCAAAAGTATCTAGACATGGCTTGGAGTGTTTTCTGTGTCCCCATGTGTCCACCCAAGGTAGAGTCGTGGATCCATTGTAAGGCCTGTTGTTGCAGTGATCCTTCAGGGATGTACAGTCGCTCATCGTGAAATAACAGCTCGTCCACGACAGAGCGATGTTGTGGTTCTTCTGTGACCCATGCTTCTTTATCTAGGCCTTCGACCTGTTTCTTCACATCTTTCAAGAATCCATGAGTGGTTGTCAGCGCCATTATCTCTGTCGGGAAGGAAGCCTTCTGCAGAATTATGGGTGGTTCTTCCACTGGGTCCGGGCTGACTGTAGGAGTAGACAGGGGTCTTGAAAGCGCATCAGCCTTACCGTTTTGCGGTCCTGGTCGGTATTTGATCACGAAGTCAAAGTCCGAGAAAAACAGCGACCACCGGAGTTGTCGAGGGGTCAAGGCTCTGGCACTCTTCAAAAAGAGAAGGTTCCGGTGGTCAGTGTATATCTCCACCGTGTGTCTGGCCCCCATTAAGTGATGTCTCCATTCCTCACACGCTCTTTTTATTGCTAGTAGCTCTTTGTCGGTGATGCTGTAATTCACCTCACAGGTTGACAACTTCTTGGAGAAGAAGGCGACAGGATGGAGTTGGCCTGTGTCTGGGTGTCGTTGGGAAAGGATTCCTCCAATAGCATAATACGAGGCATCGGTTTCAACAATAAACGGCTGCGAGGCATCAGGATGTCTTAACACTGGAGCACTGGTGAAGCAGTCTTTTAATGTCTGAAATGCCTTTTCCGCTGGTTCCGTCCATTGAAATATGGCTCCCTTCCGCAGAAGGAGTGTCAAGGGCTGGATAATGCTAGAGAAATTCTTGATGAACCTTCTATAGAAGTTTGCAAAGCCCAGGAAGCTCTGTAGGGCCTTCACACATGAGGGGGACTCCCATTGACTGATGGCTTGAGTTTTCTTTTTATCCATACAGAGACCGTTGGGACCGATAACATATCCCAGGAACTCCACTTCTGTGGTATGGAAAAAGCATTTCTCCAGTTTTGCGTAGAGAGCGAACCGCTGCAGACGTTCCAATACTGCAGATACATGAGGGATGTGTTCTTCTAGGGAAGCTGAGTAAACCAGGATGTCATCTATATATACAATACATGACACATCCAACAGCCCTCTTAGGACTTCGTCCATGAAATATTGGAATGCGGCGGGGGCGTTGCAGAGACCAAAGGGCATGACCCTGTATTCGTACAGTCCAAATTTGGTACGAAAGGCCGTTTTCCATTCGTCCCCTCGCCGCACCCGTACCAGATGGTAGGCTCCACGGAGATCCAGTTTGGTAAAAACTCTGGCTTCTTTCAATTGATCCAACAGGACAGGTATCAAGGGCAGAGGATACCGATTCTTTTTGGTCACTCTGTTGATTGCCCTATAGTCGATACAGGCCCTTAAGCCTCCTTCACGCTTCGGAATGAAGAAAAGCGGCGAGGATGCTGGAGAGGAGGAAGGACGGATAAAGCCGGATGACAGCAATTTTTCTAGGTATTGTTGCAAATAAGTGGTTTCTGCTTCAGTGAGGGCGTATATACGACTGCATGGGATGCTGGCCCCAGGTTCTAGGTCGATCACACAATCATAAGCCCTGTGCGGTGGCAGTTTGCTTGCTTCTTGTTCACTGAACACGGCATGATACTTCTGGTATTCTTCTGGTAGAGTGGAGACACAACCCACGCTTTGCGTGTTGCAACCACTAGCGAGCAACTCTGCAAGATTCCTCTTCTTGGAACCGACTTGAACTTTGTCTTTGGTACAATGCTCTGCACAGTACGAGGAATTCAGGGTAACTGTGCGCGCTGCCCACTGCACAAGGGGATCATGCTGTGTAAGCCAAGGCATGCCCAAAATAAGTGTGAAATGAGGGGCGTCTATTAAATCGAATTGGATGTATTCGTGATGGTTTATGCCAACCTGCATAAGAATCTGCTGTGTATGATAACGCACAGGGCCGGACGTCAACTCTGTACCATCCACTGCCTTTACTGGTTCCGGTATCTCCTTTCGTACGCAGGGTACGCCGATTTCATGTGCGTATCTTTGGTCAATAAAGTTACCAGTGGCCCCAGAGTCCAACAGAGCGTGTACTAGTACGGGCCCAACCCCAGGTATCTCCAATGAGACACACACGTTCATATAGGCCACTGTATTTTGAACGGTATTAACCACAGCCGGACAGACCTCTTTGTCTAGTGGCCTCAAACAAGGGATCTGTAGCTTGTTTGAGCACTTTAGTTTCCCGTATTCTCAGGTAGAAAATCTACCACAGGGACGTTCTTGTTATCTTTATAGCTTTTATATGTTGTCTTAGTTTTCGTTTTGCAGTCCTTGATAAAGTGCCCGGATTTACCACAGTACATGCATAAGCGTTGTCTTCGCCTTCGCTCTCTTTCTTCTTGACTTAGTGGTCCTCGTATACCACCTATTTGCATTGGTTCTGCCCCGTTCGTGGCCTGGGACTGTTCTTCCGCCAGAGGTCTAGGACGGGGTGAAAAATATCTGGATTCCGTACGCTGTTTGTCTCCTTTTCTCTCCTGAAGCCGATGGTCCAACTGAACAGTAAGGTTGATGAGTTCATTGCAAGTAGCTGGCATATGCACCACCTGAGCCAAGACATCCTTCAGTTCGCTTCTCAACCCTTGATAATATAAGGAAGTTCTTTTCTCCATGGGCCAATCTGTTTCCGCGATGAGCCTATTGAATGTGGTGATATATGTTAGTAGGTCTTGTGTACCCTGTTTTAGTGTAATCAATTCTCTATCTAAAGAGAGCTGGTGTGCCTTTCTATCGAACAACTTGCGCATTTCCTCACAAAAGGTGTCAAAGTTACGCAAAACAGGATCATCCCTCTCTATAAGGGGGAGAGACCAACTAGCAGCATTCCCTCCAAGGTAGGACATCACAAAGGCCGTCTTTGCTTGATCGGTTGGAAACACCGCAGGTTTGCACATAAAGTATAATTTACACTGCCCCAGAAAAATACCAAATTTTTTGGGATCCCCAAAGAACCTTTCAGGCGGGGCTAAGGGTAACTGTGCGGGCTGTATCACCTGGATGGTGGACGGACCTACTCCCCCTCCTGGGACCTGGGCCGACTGCCCTGTGTCTGTATTCTGTGAAGTCGGTGCTGGTAGAGTCCAATTCTTAATATAATGAGCCCCCCGAGCAACTGTAGGGCTAGTGCGGGACAGACCTGCCACTTCTCGCCTCATGGTGCCCATCTCGTTCCGTAACTCTAGGCTTTCTCCCCGAAAAGCATCTACCTCCATCCTTAATGCGGTTAACGCCTCCAACACTGATGTAAGAACAGTGTTGGTGTCCATCGTTCGGGCCGTAAGTAACCGTGGGCTTGTCACTCTGTCACAACAGAGGAAGGTTAACCACTAACCTTCTCAAGCCGGATACAGCGGGAATGGTGGTTGTTGCTAGTTTAACCCTTTCCCTTTATATGGAAACACCAGTGAGTATATATGTATCACTCTACTAGTCTCACCACCGTAGGGGAAAGGGAAAAAAGGGACAAATGAAACAATAAAGTCGCAGCAGAAAAACATGTATCGGGGCTGTCTTCGGGAGTTGTAGACCTCACTCCTACAATTGCCCTGTAAGTGAGACACAAGGACACATACATGAAGTTCCCCCTTTATGCCACCATAATCAATGCTTCTATATGTGTAAAGTACTTACAGGAAATGCTGCTGCATATATTCCAACACAAACGCAAAATTTATATATAAAAAAGTAAATCAAAAGATTCCTACTGGGTAATACTCTGGTTAGGTTTTTGTGTAATAATAGGAATCAAACACCATGTCTTTAAGTCTGGTTAGAGGTACTTATCTGAGGTCTGATAATCCTCTGGCAGCAGTGAGTAGTTCCACTTGGGTCCCAAGGGAGTCTTTTTCCTTTGATACACAATTCAGCGTGTACCGACACAACCTTTTGCTCGGTAGAAAAGAAAAACAATTTCAGCAAGCACTCCGAGCCTCTCAACAGCTCTGGGATGTTTTCTGAGCCTGTCTCTGTTACGGACTCACACTCCGGTGCGTGTACGTGAACAAGGCTTGGCCCCCCAGGGAACGTACGTAGAAATGCGCTTCAGCGCGCGTCTTTCGATCGGGCCCCACTGTCTGGGATTAAATGATCGGTCGCGCTAAAGCGTAAATGCGGGCAGTAGCGTTTCAGGATTCCTCGCGCAACCGCGCGTACTTTGAAGGCAGAGCCTGAAGTCAGCCGGGGAAATGCAGTCGCACGGCAGTCACTGGCAATCTCTCCTAGGATTCCGGAAGGCCCCGGATTCTTCGGTAGACGAGGGTGTTTGAATATCAGGCAGCCACTAACGGCAGGCGTAGCAGGAAGCAGCTTTCTGGCAAGACGTTTGAACTTGAGTGACAAGCCCCGAGTAAAACAAAAGGCGGGGCTTATGTACCTGAGCACACAGGTGAAACGGCTAATCTCTCCCAGTGACTTCTGGGAGATGTAGTACAACATTCATATTTTCATTTACACATGTGAGTGTCTATGTACGCTCTCCGTCCTATCTATGCCTAATCATGACATCTCGCCTCTCTTGTTTGATATCTATATTGAGCCTCTGGCGCAGGCAATCAGGATGGATGAATCCATAACTCCCTATAAGTCCCAACTTTATAATTGTAAGTTGGCTCTGTATGCAGATGATTTAATATTATATACAAATGACCCTGAGGTGGCTATTCCCCACGTGGAGGCGCTTTTGGACGGATTTGGGTCCCTGTCGGGATATTTAGCTAATACATCAAAAACAGAGGTGATGTGCTGGAATTTGGATCAATGGGGGGGAGTAACCAGTACAGAGTTAAAATACTTGGGCATCTATATTGTGAAAGATCTGGAAAAAATCCCCCAGATTAATCTTGATAGATCTATTAAAGAAATAGATCGCCTTTTTAGTAGATGGAGGAACCTCCCTTTAACCATCTATGGGAAGGTCAACTTAGTAAAGATGGTCATTCTCCCGAAGCTTTCATATCTATTTTCTGCTATACCTCTGGCTTTTCCGTACAAGAGCATTAGTAAAGTACAGAGTAAGATCGGGAGTTTTATCTGGGGAGCTAAAGGGGTCAGGCTGGCCTGGAAGAAATTGAGACGTAGACTTATTAAAGGCGGGCTGGCTTTACCTGATATTAGTTGGTATGCAATAGCATTTCAGTTTAAGGGCATTCGGATGCTGCTTGGGAAACCAGAAGAATCTGCATGGGGAAGGTTGTTGGGAGAAATAGTAAGAACGGAAGAAGGAGGGAGAGATGAAGCCTTCTTATATAAGTTTGGGGCTCCAAAATACTTTAAGCGAGTACGCCTGAAGGTTCTGAGGGCAGCCCTGGAAATATGGTACAATGTTAGACGCAAATGGGGGATAGGTTAGTATTCAGATCTAGCTCCAATTTGGAACTCACCCGGAACACCTAGCTGCCTCAGAGATAGTCTGGCGGTACCTATTAAGAGAGCGGGCATAACTATCTGGTCTGATTTGGTAGATTCAGAGGGGATCCATCCTTGGGAATTTCTGAGGGCTAGGATCGGCATAGGGTTTTCAAGATTCAAATATCTACAGCTGGTGTCATGGTTTGATGCAGAAAAAGATGAAGTAAGGGGGAATGGGGATATAGAGAGGCTGTGTCAACATGTATATCCGATAACGAAAGAAATATCTGTGTGGTATAATCATCTATTTGAAGCAGAAGATCTGGAGATTCCATCTTTATCTACGGTCTGGAATCAAACCCCCTTGAACCATCAATAGATGCTCTCTTCGAGCCCTCACTGAAGGTGTTATATAAATATATTAAACCTGCAAGCGTGAAAAAGAATCACTTTTTGTTATTAACAGGCTTTATTACACCCCAGCAAAGATAGCAAAGTTTGCCCCTACTCCAACACCAAAATGCCCAAGATGTATGACGCCTATAGCCAATGACCTCCACATTTTTTTCGAGTGCCCTGAACTAAAAAATTATTGGAAGGAGATAGGTGATACCCTTCTTGCTATATTCGAGGCCAATATTGATGTGAATTTGTCATTGGTTTTCTTCGGGGATGATGGATTATAGTGTCAGACAGCATCGCAGTCCCACAGAGGGCTGCTATTATATCTAATACTGCTAGCACGGAGAGAGGTCTGCAAAAAGTGGAAAGATGCATTTCCTCCGAAAAGAGAAGACTGGCTTAAAGCCGCATTTGCTATGGCTCGTTTGGAGTATGAAGGCGAACGGGACAAGCCAATAAACATCTGGCAGCCCCTTATGAGTTGGGGTCGAAACCAAAGACTAATATAGTTGGTCCTATGATTACATCAAGTTCCCTCACTAAGGCGATATGTCGGGTGACCTAAGCGAATGCGGTAAGCCGGAAGGCCCCTAGATCATTACACAGCTTCATAAGATCCGCAGAAGCTTATTGGTGAGATGAGGACAAAAAACCCCAAAAAAACTACTATTTATCATGCACAAATAATTAATACATATCTTTTTGCAATTTATGTTTCCTCTACAGATAATTCTCAAAACATTCCAACAATTCCAGACAACCTTCTAAAATCATCTAACAAATAAAGTAAGTATTCAGCAAAAAGCATTTTAAAAATTATCTAAAACACCCAACCAAACGCCAACTTCCTCCCAAACCCCCACCCCACCCCATATACAATTGAACAAAATAATTTAAAATATGTTTTATTCTACCAACAGATACATCAGCAATAAAACAGAATTCAACTAACAAACAAAGGACATCTACATTGAAAACGAGCTCAAAATCGACATCGTAAGTATATTAATAACAATGTGTATGTATTAAGTAAAAAACTTGTACATTATTGTTTTTATTAATTTTTATATACATTTTTGGTAGCATTTAAAACACAACAATGACAAAAGGCGCCCAATTTATCACTTCCCAGAAAGGAAAGTTCTTGCTATGTTACATGGGGTATGTCTATACCCAGGAAAAGCAAATTGGACTTAAAGTACATTGGAAATGTAGCAAGTACTATTCGAATAAGTGTTATGGGTGGGCAACAACTAGAGAAACAACTGTTTTGTATATAAGGGAGCATCTCCACCCCCCAAATGTTACAGAAATAAAGGTGAGGAGTGCCCTAGATGACATTAAAGAAGCTAGCACAAGCTCACAAAAACCTACCACTGAAATACTTAAACAATTGCTGACCATAGTACCCAAACATGCTACTGGCCAACTGCCCTCTATTTCTTCATTAAAAAGGACTATAGCTCGAACAAAAAAAGCCACAACTACCACCACACCTACCCCAAAAACATTTGAAGAGGTAGAAATTCCCCCAGAACTAGCTATAACTCATAACGAAGAACCCTTTGTTCTTTATCACAACAAATGTAAAGAAAAAAAAATAATTATGTTTGGAACCGCAAATAATTTAATCAAACTACAACAGTCAGAAACATGTATGATGGATGGTACTTTTAAGATTTGTCCAAAACCATTCTATCAACTATATACTATCCATGCCATATATCAAAACACCAACATACCTTTTATCTACGCCTTACTACCTAATAAACAAAATTCCACATATATGGAAATACTAAATAAAATTAAACAAGAAACAAATAATTATTTTCCACAGAAAATAATTATTGATTTTGAACAGGCAATGATAAATGCAATTCTAAAATCCTATCCACACACATCAATTCAGGGTTTGCACTATCATTTCAATCAGTGTATATGGAGACACCTTCAGAAATCAACACCAAGGGGCCAATTCCGATCTCGCTTGGAAGGGCACCAAACAGGATCCATAGCGAGCGAGTCCGATTCGTAGCCCCAGTTTCCGGACGACTCGTACCACTGTACGAGCGAGCAAGTACGATGAGAGGATAGCCTCGCGCTCCGACTGACTCGTACCCGTCAGTGACGCCATCCGGACGACTCCGACTTCATCGACGTGCACCGCGCAATGGGTCCGATTTCCGAGCGACCAAGTACGATGCGCACGTCGAGCAGCCGGATCGAGTCGGAACCACCGACTCGAAAAAGCTCTGGGAAGCGGACTTCGGGTATCCATAGTGGACCGCCCTTCACCCGCAGCCCTACGACTCGATCCCTGGGGGGTCCCAATGGTCCCCCCTGCACATGCCTGCACGGTGCGTGCGGGACCGATGCGTCCCTGCGACAGGAGGCACCCTTGTCCGAGACATGCGTTTTTGGTCTATTGGAGCCCATGTACACAACATACACCAGGCTCCACTTCAATGGTGCTCCGAGCTACCCGAGTCCGTCAGCGCTGCAGCGCATCATACTCTGTCGCTCAGAGCCAAGGAGCCCGAGTCGCACGGAAAGCTCTACGGGCGCCAGTCAGCCATAGGGCTTTCCCAGCGAGATCGGAATCGGCCCCTGAGTGTTGAATATGCAACAAACAGTTCATTCGCATACCAAATCAAAAAACTTATTGCATTTGCCTACGTACCAGTTACTGACGTAGCCGAATATTACAACTTATTAATAGAAAGTCCTTACTACCAGCAACACAAACAAAAATTAAGTCCCCTCCTAGACTATTTTGAAGATACCTGGGTGGGAAGACTCCATACATCAGGACATAGGAGACAACCCAAATACCAAATTCCATGGTGGAATGTATACCTTAGCACATTAAACCAAGAGGCAAAAACAAACAATGCTGTTGAAGGTCGGCATAATGCCTTCCAAGCAACAACAGGACGAGGTCCACCTACACTACACAAACTCCTACTCTCCCTCCAAAAAAAACAGAACTACCAACAGCTAAGAATGGAGCAATCTGTAACACAAATCAGGCCTAAACTATCCAAACAAACTAAACAAATGTTGGAATACCTACAACATCAAGTCAGACTATACCCAACAACAAGAGGCCTAGAATACTTAGCAATCATTGCCAAAAGCCTACTCTAAATTATCAATAAAGTTTAAAATATATAATACTTTGCTGTAAAAATAATTAAAATACATACAAATAATTTCTATATTTTCACAAAATTAATCAATTGGTCTAATATATTTCTATTAAAACAACACAAATATATATAGACATATTAATTGAATTTATGAAAATATAAACAACAATAAAAGTAACTCTCTTAGCATTTTCCTCCCACAATACATAATTAAATTAACTTACCGTTTCCGTAGCTGGAGACAGAAAATCCCAAATTTTGTTAAACAATCCAGGTATTTCAAAATCCAAATAGGACGAAAAAGTACCCCCCAAAAAATGTAAAAATACAACGGTTCCAAAAGTAATCCTCCGTTCATAAATCCACTAACGATAAACCATAAAAAACCCGAAAAAGTGTTTTAAAAAAAGAAACGCTCCATGAAAACCCGAAACATTAATGAAGTGTTAAATAATTATTAGTTACTTTAACTAATATACACTTCCTTAATAAAAAACCGTAATCTTTTCGTATCCGCCATTTCTATCGACCAAAACCTGTAAAAAACACACAAACATTCCCACCCACACAAATATACACGTAATACACAGTATAACACTATTACAAACATTATACATACATTATTCAAACATGTTCTAACTTATTTTACGTTTTCTAAAGTAGGCCTCAAAAAATAACGATACAAACATCGCTAAAATCCTAACTTGCAAACCAAAATCGCCACAACTACAAAACCCTAACACTACACACAATAATTACAACCTAACTGCCTTCAAAATTAATTTAAAATATAGTTAAAATAAAGAAAAGTAATCTTACCTTCCTCCACGCGACGCAGCTCCCAACCGCGTACTTGTCCCCTTCGAAATAACCCAAAGCAAATGCGAGCAGTTACAAAATACAAGCACCAAACAAATAAGGCAGCTTTAAACATATAAAATAAATGTATTTTATTAATAAAAACGTTATTATGTTATATATAAATTACTTAAATGTGTAATTAAAATACTACAATATATTACTTATATGTTTCTATTTATTTAAAATTTTTCCATCATTGTAAAATTATAATAATAAATATTATTAAACATATAATATTTATTTTATAATTCCTTTTTTTTACAAGTTAGAATACAATGGGGCCGATTCCGATCTCGGCCGGTAGGGCACCGAATCGGATTCGGCTTTACCGGATCCGATTCGGAGCCCTCTTTCCCGACCGATTCGAACGTGCGTCCGGGCAAGCGAGTACGATGCGAGCGCTCGCGAAATCGCCGACCGACTCGTTCGCGGGACCCAACCGCTCCGACCGACTCGCACGGACACAACTCGCACCGCGCAATGGAGGCGTTCCCCGGCCGGGTAAGTACGATGCGCGCCTCGAGCAGTCCGACCGACTCGCGCAGTCCAGCTCCAAAGAGCAGTCGGAGCCGCACTTTGGGGGTCCATGTCGGACCCCCCTGTACGCGTAGCCGCGCGAGTCGCACACAGGGGGGACACATGGGTCCCCCCTACCTGTGCATGTACGGCGCGAGTCGCTTCGACGTGTACCCGCTGTAGGGGGCGCCCTTGTTCGCCTCGCACCCATTGAGTCAAATGGGAGCCCGCGTACGCGTTGTACGACCGGCTCCCATTGACTTCAATGGGAGTCTGACCGAATCGAGTCCGATTGCATGCGAACGCATCGTACTCGTTCGGTCGGACTGCTAGAGTCCGATTCGGTCGGAAATCTCTCCGGGTCCGGCTCGGTCGGGGAGATTTCCGGCCTGAATCGGAATCGGCCCCAATGTGTCTTAAAAACATGTAATATTTTTTTCAATGTTTAAAAAATGTCAACCTTATAAAAAAATGTTTGAAAATTAAACCATGTAATAATTAATAATATTAATATTTTATATATTAATAATATTAATTAAAATGTATTATTATTTGTTCAAAAAATGTTACAAGGTATAAAATTAAAAATGTATTAACGAAATATAGAAACTGTTATTATTTTTTAAATATCTACAGTATATGTAACTAAAAAACAAATGTTCAAAATACAAAATTAAAATGAACAACTGTTATTAATAATTATATAATTTCCTCAAATGCTTCTAAACAAATGTAAAAGTACATCATTTAATATTACAAAGTTCACATAAGTGTATTAAAAAATTTACCAATGTTAAAAACTATTGTTTAGATATCTATCAAATGTAAAAATATACATATGTACAAAATATTTTATGTGTAAAATAAATATCATTTTGTCCCTATATCTCTTGTTTTACATTATGTGAACTTAATAAAATATAGAATTTTTATTCATTAAAAAATAATTTACAATAATTAAACATCAATAAAAAAATGAAATGTCTATTTTTTTGTGTATCATTTTATTATTATTAAATGTAATGTTAAAAATAATGTTTTAATTAAATGTACTGTGTTAAATAATATTTTTAAGTAACTTTCTATCTAAAGTTATATTTTTTCATTTTTAACTATGTCATAATTAAAATACATTAGTACTACAAAATATATTAATTGTTTAAGGTTACAAAATAATACATACATATCTAAGGTGTCCATTACGATGACGGACGGTAAAAAATCCGCCAACTACCACAGTGGTAAAAATCCGCCCGCCTACACCGTCTGAATACCGACCCAGCAATCATGATGCCTCCAACCGAAAACCGCCAGCGGCGGAAAAAACACACAAAATACCGCCCGCCCTTGCCCGAGTCGGAGTCAAACCGCCCGCCACGGACGGAAAGACGCACGACAACACAAAACCGCCCGCCCTCACGGTCGAGACACCGCCCGTGAAATTACGATCGCACCGACATGAGCGCGGAAAAACAACAAATACACCGCCCGCCAGCGTAAACAACACTGAAGAAAATGGACACGGCAGAAGCCATGGCGGCCACGTCCCTGCACAGAAACAGCCGCGGACTCAAACAAACACACACAACATGGCAAACAAGTCCACACAGCAACCCACGCACAAATACACAGACAAAGTACACATCCCGAAAACACACCACCCCTGGACAAACAAATAAACTACAAAGCCCAGAACACCAGCCACAACACACCTGAAAACAACAGACCATCAGGACACACCCAAACAGGTAAGTACAAAAGCAGCCCCTCCACAGACCACAACCCCTTGCAACATTGCAAAGCAGAGAGGAGAGGACACAGTGACACAGCAAGGACAGCAGCACACCACAGATACGCACACATCACACCCACCACCACCACCAAACACCGGCACCACAAACCCCCTGCACATCACACATCACACACCGCACCAGCACCACAAACACCATGGCATCACACAGAATGCCCAAGTTCACCTCCACTGAGCTGACGGTCATGGTCGACGAGATCGTCAAGGTGCACACACAAATCTATGGCAACCAGGTCCAGCACACACCACTAGCCACCAGAAACAGAATGTGGAACAGAATTGTAGACCAGGTCAATGCAGTCGGGACCGTACCCAGAAACAGAGGAGAGATAAACAAACGGTGGAACGACATCAAAAGCCTGGTCAAGAAGAAGGAGAGCAAAAATCGAGAGCTGGCTGCCTCGACTGGCGGAGGGAATCCCGCGCATTACAAGACCTTCAAAGCGTGGGAGGAGAAAGTGCGAGTCATCATCCATCCGGAGATCCTCACCGGATTACCAGGGGGAGTGGAGGCTGGTAAGTACAAACAAATGTATACCAGCACACCGCTATGTACTCACATGCACTACCACCATGCCATAGCTCCGAGGGACAAACACCCCCATGTCCAGTACACAATACACAACACATCACTCACACATGCAACAGGCACCACCACACACACAGCCCAAACATATCAACTAACAAAACCATGGGGGCATGTGTACACCCAGCCAGCCACGTAACTACCAACAGGTCCCCTAGTACTCCAGAAGCGCCACAACGAGCACCCCCACACCCATGTGGCAGCCGTAGCTGCACCAACCGACAAGTAACAGGTAAGTAGCCGCAACACAAAGGCAGTGGGTGGGAGGGGGGACAGCTGAAGTACAACACACACCAGGCCCCTAGTTCCACAGCACAGCAAGGAGGAGCACAGCCCACAGCCCACACCACGTAGCAGCCACTGCAGTGCACACCGGCAGCCGACAGGTAGACATCCCGCCCCAGGACAAACGGTGTCAGTGGGTATCCAGCCATCACCACGACCCATAACACCGCCCCCACCCCCACAGACCTGCAACATGGAGCACCCCCCGCCCATAACCATGTTGCATCCAGTCCAGTGCACGCTTAAAAACAACCTGCAGGTGGGAAACTGGACAGGGCAGGGTGACTGGAGGCATGAGGACTGAATTACGACTAACACATGGGACATGTCAAGTAGCAGAGGAACACGCAGCACTGCTCCCTGTCACAACCATGTGAACAATGTGCACACGGAAATGAACCACAGAGTCACACCCCACATGACCCATCACAGACACAGCAACACCCAAGGAGCCACGTCTGCATGCACAAGTCACACTGATTACAGAACCACACGGCAGGCACAGTGCAACCCATCACACACAACTGCAACACCATCGAAGTCCTGTCCATGTATCCCCTACTGCCTGTCAACCACACATCCCACAACTACGCCCATGTAAGACATACCACACTAGACGCAACAGCGTGGAACAACATAAATGCACACGAACACCACTGGACCCATCAAACACACAGACACACAATGCACATACAACATACCATCCATCTCATCCGTCAGCCCCAGTCACATGAAAGGTATGTCATCCGAACAGCTGGTCCACATACAGTAGTCACGCAAAGAAACATGCCCATGACAAATCATGTGCCAGAAGTGAATGAAGCGCACGTCACACTGTGAGCAACAACACACATAACATGGGCCACACCCCCCGAGCACTGCATTGATGCACATGGCACAGGGCAGCACGCACACCAAGGAATTGGACCATCTGCAATACGTCGTGTGGCACACAACCATCACTCACTCATAACAATGCGTCCAATTACATGGCCAGAAATCACAACAGACAGCAAATATGCAGGGAATGTCAGACATACACACACCTCAGACCATGCACTGTCATGTTGCCACAACACATGTCACGTTCTGCACCCATGGCTCACAGTATGTACCCCAAAAGCATAGTTCATCTCAAATGCGTTTCAGGGGCTGACCCCCATTTTGCCATCTGCGTTTCGAAGCGTTACATTTGAACCCCAAGAGCATAGTACAAACCAACCTCCACGATGGGTCTGGAGTCCGCATACACCAGAGCCACAAAAAGCAGGAGCACAGCAACACACCCATCGGCATTGCCAATCCGTCCCATGACACATGTCCACAGCACACAGTCCCATTGGCATGCCCACACAACAACAAATAGCACAGCCACACACACGGCTCCGGGAAACCTGTGCACGACTGTGCACGAACTGTGGATGTCAGACAACCTATACATACTTTGTCATGTGCAACACAATAACATATCTCATTCCCCCACAGGTGACGAACTGCTGGATGCTGGAGATGGAGACAGCAGCCAGCACAGCCAGCCTGCAAGCCCCCAACAAGGACTCACGGATGTGGAGGATCTGTCCTCTTATTCGGACACGGACCACCCAGCAGGCCCATCTGGTGTGGTAGGGCCCAACCGCACCCCAGGCACCCTCCCACCCACCAACCCATCATCCAGGGCTGATGACCACTCACAGCCCCCTGCTGCCACTGTCGTAGCGGCCACTACCACTGTTGTGGCGGCCACTCCCACGGTCGTTGCGGCCACTCCCACTGCCGCAACCACCACCACGTCATCACTGGCCCCAGCCCCAGCGCAAGTGGTGGTCCGGCCGACTGGGTCCACCCTGGGAGCCACAGCGAGGACCGTGGTGAGCAATGTGGCTAGTGGGCAGGTCGGTGGCAGCAGTACTGGTAGGAGGAGCAGGGCCAGGCCAACGCCAACTGTGCCTGGGAGCCAAGCCCTGCCGCCAATCGACAGAGTCCTTGGGGCCTATGAAGAGGCCCAAGGCGAATGGGCCAGGTCGGCAAGCGACACGCGGGAGGTCCTTGCGGTGTTGAGGTCCATGGACGCCCACATGGCCCAAATCGCGGACCTCATGGGCCAGCTGGTGGTGGGGGGGAGGGCACAAGCAAGGCCAGCAACACCACCTCCGCCACCACCTGCTGTGGCGCAGGTTCGTGCAGCATCGCGTTCCCCTGCGTCCACAGCGAGTGAGCACTCCTCAACCACCACCAGCGGAACATCAACACCCCCTACCAAACGTGGAAGGGGCCGTCCGAAGTGGAAACAGGTGTCCAGAGAGGACTTCGCCCCGCACCAAACGCCAGTGAGTCAGCCAGCCACCTTGACCACCTACTGCATTGACTTGTAATACGATCCTAGCCCACACTGCCATGTGAATGGCATGTGTCTGTTGGACTGTGGACATAGAACTCCATGGGTACACCTTGACCATCACGCAGCCATGACCGTCAACTCATTGTCACAGCATGCACCACATTTGTCATCACCTTGCACACAATCACATGTCACCGCTGTTAATAAATACACCTTGATCACAATCGGCTTAATGTGTCCTGGGTTTATTCCACGATGTGCAATCGCCACCATGAGCAGAATAGCATCTGCTGTGTGGCATGTCGATGGGACAGGAGAGGCTGCAGGGACCTAGGGGTGAAAAACAGAACAAGAGTACATTCAATGAGTGTGTCACACACTCATCACACAGTACTTGTCACCAACTACAAGCAATGAACACACATCTCAGAGAGCAACAGGGCACAATGCTACAGCCACTGACAGTGGCATACCAACCTGGACATGGACCATTGACACACAGCACTCAGTGAACAAAAGGCCCCAGTAACAGAGCACACATACACCTGCACAACTACAGCTACATCAGCCGTCGTACATGGTCACTCACCGTCAAGTGAAGTAGCGGGCGATGAGCTGCTGACGCACATTCACAGCTTCATCCTCTCCACTGTCCTCTTCACTGGAGCTGTCCTGGTGTGCAGGCTGGGGCCCTGGTTGATCTCCGTCATCCACAATTAGGGGGATCTGCTTTCGAATGGCCAGATTGTGCAGCATGCAGCACGCCACCACTATCTGGCACACCTTCTGTGGGGAGTACGCCAGCGCACCCCGGTGCGGTCCAGGCATCTGAACCTGGACTTGAGGAGGCCAAAGGTACGCTCGACCACACGTCTGGTCCTCCCATGTGCCTCATTGTAGCGGTCATCTGCTGGGCTCCGAGGATTTCGCAATGGACTGAGCAGCCAGGGCCCATTTGGGTAAGCCGAGTCACCTGTGCGTGAGGGACACAGAGAACCGTTGCACTTCAAACAGGACAGTAGACAGCATCCTTAAGCCAGCACGCTACACATCTCCACATACTCACCGACAATCCAGCCACGGTCCTGTTGCAGATTGGTCATCAGTCGTGGTAATATGCTGTTGCGCATGATGTGCGCGTCATGGGCCGAGCCTGGGAACTTTGCACACACGTGGGAAATGACCATGTCCGCAAGGCACACCACTTGCACATTCAGGGAGTGCGTGTGCTTCCGGTTGCGGAAGAGCTGCTCAGTGGCCTGTGGTGGGACAAGGCCAACATGGGTGCAGTCTATGGCACCAACGACGTGTGCGATCCGTCCAAGGGCATAGAATGCACCCTTCACTGCCGCCAACTCACGTGCCCTGGGGAATCGGATGTACCTGTTCCTGTACAGCATCATGGCTGCCAGTACATCCCTCAGCACCATGCTGAACATGGGCTGGGACATCCCACCTCCACTGCCCACTGTGTGCTGGAATGACCCAGTGGCGAAAAATGCAGTGCAGCCATCACCTTAGCCGTGGGGGTGAATGCTGTCGGATACACCCTGCGAGGACGGAGGTGGGGTTCCAACATGGCACATAGTCGATGCAGGGTTGGTCGGTCCAGACGAAATGTCCGGATGACCTCAGAATCCTCCATGTCCGCCAACAATTGGTAAGGGCGGTAAATGTTTGGTCTCCGCCTAGGAAAGATGGAAGTGGACACATGTCAAAGCAACACGCCACATGGCATTTTCACATACACATAACTGATATGACAGAGCAAGAACATGAGTCACAGAACAGCTGTCATGCAGGGACAGCACAGCCACAATACACTTACACAGGTCTCCCACCAATAGCAATGGGCAGTGACACAAACCATTGCTATGTGCATGCACATGGGGATCCAGGCCTCAATGACCTGTGAGGCGTGCTGATGGGGACTGACTGCATATTCGGCAAGCGGCAACACCACGGCAACATGACTGGCTGCTGTGCATCACACTGCTTCCGAGGCTGGATGAGTATGGCACACACCAACGATGATGTGGGCACAGGCTGAGCGGCCAAGACAAGTGGGACCTGTGGCACGAGGGGATATGAGACAGTCATTGGTGTCACCACTGCACCCTATGTGCAGCACTGTACGGATCACACCTCCAGAAGCATTGTCAGGTGTACACATTGACAGTCCCATGCCAACACGGCTGTGTGCTTGCAAATACACATCACATGTGACACGTAACCTTGCACGTGCCAAGTGGCAGATGTACATAGTGAGAGATGACATGCGTGTGCATATGCGTATACCATGCACCCATGCCAATGTGCAGATGATGACATACTAACAGACATGTGGGGGCCGGCCACTGGCCGTCCCTGCCTATGCACACGGCATGTTGTGGCCCGTCCATTGTATAACCTGCACCCACACGCACATCATGGCCACACCTGCAGATGCAGTGCGCACATCATACTGTGTGGTGCACATGGCATCAGCGGACTGTCACCAACATGGGCCAGGCCATTACGGCCAACTCCGATGACCCTCGCGGTTGCACCCTGCGTGTTCCACTATGGAGGTAGGCGTCCCGGGCCAGCTGGGTGCAGGCTAACGTCTGCAATTGCCAATGCAGGTCTCAGTGCACTTGTTGCTCGTGTGAATGTCAGGCTGGGCCATGCTGCCCCTCTCAGTCCCAGCAGGCCTGGCCTGCACATTGACTGCACAATGCCAGTAGGTGACAGCACCGACTGCCTAGTGGGTTGCATGTGTCTCCTGTTCAGGACCCTCCAGATGGGCGCTAACTCAGTACTGACTATTGGACACACCATGTCTCGTGATAGGGATGTGTGTGTGGGATGGTGGCACTGAATGTGACCTCCGTTGCGTGGTGGGCCATGCACAGGCAAGTACGTCGATGATTGCGCAGTGTTGGTCACAGTGGGTGCACCCACACAGATGTGTTGCCCTATGTTCATTTTCTATGTCCGCATGATAATGGACTGTAGATGTGGGCAGACTACACATTGGTCGATGTGCTGTCAATTTGAATGTGCCTTCACACCAAGCACAGCTGCCCCTGCACATGTGACCCCTGCTGCACTCGCTGCTGGGTCTGTGGAGCTGATGCACCATCTGTGCGTGGGGCGGACAGCTCTCCTCACTTCCGTCATTGCGCATGTCATCACTTTGCCGCAGGTGACATGGATCATGGAGGGCCCACATGTACGCGTGGGTGGCCTCAACAAGTGTGTCCAATGGTTGTCACCCCCAGTCAGTGCTTCGAATGTGAATGATGTTGTGCTGGTGCTAATTTCAATGTGGCGGGTGGGCGGGGCTAGGTGCGGGCTTACATGCAGGACATGGGAGGGTGATCAGATTAGCGACTAGTTGCAATACACACGGTGCACGTCTTTTCCTGTCCACATCAGGGTCATTCCTTGAACTCACTGACAGTAATACAGTCGTCTTTGTCCCTGTCCTCATGGCCTCCCTCGCTCCCCCCAATATGCATTTGCACCTGTGGGGCTAGCGCATGCAGATGCAGCCCCAAGCTCGCCCCGGAGAGGCCAAGGAGTGTATGTGTGGGTCCAGTTGAACGAGTGGTCTGTCTCACGGCATGATGTGTGGCGGGACGCCGTCCACCTGCGTGGTGCCCCGACTCGAGACCCGGGCAACATAGACAATGCATAGCAGTCTCCGCAGTCCGGATACACCACCTGCGACACACAGAGGCTGTAGCTGCCCTAGCGGCCCATGCCGCGTCCATCTGGGGCTGATGGACCCACACATTCACTCTTTTGCCTCACTGGGGCGGGCTCGGAGGTGCTTGCGCACGCGCTGGCTTCTCTGTTGCAACGGCATGTGACGTGTGTGGAGATGTAGGCAATGGGTGGGATGGTGCGAGCCACCTTCCGTGACGTCACTCCTGCTCGTGATGTGTGCGTCCCCCCAATACTTCCATATGACTTGAGCCATGCTACACATTGAGGATGTTTTGCCTGCGTGATGTGTCCAGGAGGAGCGCGCCGAGTTCTCTCCCCCACCATGCTCCACTGCCATCCCGTGCCCTGGATTGCCTGTGCAGGTTGACAATGTTGGGGATACACCTGGTAGGCAGGGGCTGTGTGTGCCTTGTCAAGGGCCTGGCGGGCGCACAACAGGATCCAGCTTGTCCACAGAGGGTGGGCTGACGTGTACGCCTGATACCGCATTGTTCGTGTGCCCGGCTGCTGTGCACACACGTGTTCACATCCCCCCCGACAGGTGGCCTTTAACATTGCCCAGGGAAGCGGTAATGTCCAGTTCCGGACCCCTCCCGACACAGCGTGTTTCAACTTTGCATGTGCGCATCTACCCGTCACACCCACCCACCTGAGCGAAGCGTCACTCCCGCTTCACACGACACATGTGTGTCTTCCACAGTTGTGCTACTCATTTGCGTTGACATCCAATGACAGTGGACTACATAGTCATGTCACGACTGCCGTGTACATCACACACTCTCATCATCTCACATTCGTACTTGTGAAAGGAATCAGCAGAGACAGTTTCTTTCTTCAAACCATGTATTGTGACTTATGTCCTCTGTGATGCAGTATAGTGGACACTACTGGCAGCGGTATGCATGTGGAGGATATACTGAGCATGATTACACATAGCTAAGGGTGTAGGGGTACATGTGATTAGCTGTTGCATGTGAGATGTGGGCTTCAGAGTTACATCTGCTTGGCCGTTGCTGTGCTAATGTTCATTTGCAAATAGCTGCGGTGCTGCGGACTTTGACACAGACGGTATACATTTAGCCTACCAGACCGCTTGGCATCATGGGCACAGTCCATCTCAGTTCCATGTGACAGGTGTGCTGCTGTTGTTACTCATGCACGCGTGCGTGTGAGTTGACATCAGGGCATGGGCTTACGTGCATGCAACGGCGTCCCACTTGTTGTTGCCATATGGTGGCTACTGGACATGTCACAGTCACTGGGATCGTGTTGTTGTTGTAGGCACTTGTCGTCCATGCAATGGTCCTGTTACGGGATTTCCGGGGAGGGGTAGAAGGGGTGCAGCTCTCACATACTCCAGCCGGGCGATTCCTGTCCACTGTGCGGTGCATATGTCCATGGGCGCAGGATCCATGTCATGGCATAGTTGTACGTGCAGTTCTGTCCATGTGGGTGCGATACACATATCCCATGCCACTGCCTCCCCCGATACATGCAGAGTTCCTGGATGTGATGGGGTACAGAGTGCATGTCCCGGACACATCCGATGTCATGGCAGTGTCGTTGATGGTGTGGTATCAGTTGCAGGTCGTTTGGTATGGCTGTTGTAGTGGTTACTGGCCAGTCCGTGCGGAAGCTAAGCATGGGTACAGTGTCGGACATCATGGCTCAATTGGGGGATTGCGTCGGGGTCCTACGAATTGACAGGTTGACAGGTATGCGATGGCTTCCTGCAGGGCTTCCATTTCATTGGTGGTATACATGTTTGCCAGCCAATGTAGCGGATGGTGGCTGTCACGGTGTTGTTCGTAAGTTGTCCCTTGTAGGAGCATGATGGGGCATGCTGGGTGACATTCGATGTAGCTGTGATCCATGATCCGTCGTGTGGAGGCACAGTGGTCCCATTGCAGTGTGGGTCCGATGTTCGCCACATACGCCATGCCCCCATAGGCTGAACAGACCCTGTCGTGTGCGTCCAGAGGGTGGAATAGTGGTAGCAGGTCCGCCCTTGGACATGCCGGGTTGGAGAGGCACAACTCCACAGAATGGTGGAAGGGACACCTCCGACAGTAGAAGACGGGTATGACGCAGCTGAACAATGCGATGCGGTAAGTCAGTCGGTAACTTACGTTCAGCAGGGATAGGGGTTCGCATCCCATTATCTGTATCAGGTTGTGTTTGTACAGCTTGACCTGTCTGGCGTAGTTGGGTAGGTGTGTTGTAGGTGCCATTTAGCTGCGGGCGATGTGGTGGCGTGCTCCGGCTGTGTGTGCAGTCTGCAGTGTGCAAGCTCCGAGGTTGCTGTGAGGTCTGTGATGGTCGTAGGGGGCAGGACTTGTGTTCTGTTAGCTTGTGCGGAGGACACAGGCCCTCATCCCACGTGCTTCTCTGAATGTTCAAGGTCAGTGGTGTGTGACTCCTTCCAGATAACTTGCATGGGAACGGCATGGGGGAGTTTTATATTTTTTCTTTCCCGTTCGGTATGTTCTTAGGTGATATGCGCTATCTGCCCTGTGGTCGGTTTCCTCTGCATGCCTGTGTTGGTCTTTTTTGGGACAATGGCTGTATTCTCCGGCTTGTTTAGTCGGGTTGTGGTTTCGGAGTTGGAATGGAAGGTCATTCAGTGCTGTCTGCTCTCCTGTGTGTGGGCGGCAGGCTGTGTTTCCGCTATGCGTTGGGCCTTGTGTGTGGGTGTCATTCTTGGGTCCACCTGTTGTCGGTCCCCGGGCTCTTTGGTGTTCCGTTTTGTATGTCTGGTTCATGGGTGCAGGGTGGTATGGGTGTTTCTGTGTGGTACTGGCGTACCTCTTCCCGACGGGGCCCATGTTCTGCTGGGTGGTGTTGCCGCCGCTGTGTGCTTTGCCATGTTTGTCACACAGGGGTGTGTCCTGATTTTGCGTGACTTCACTGACATGTGGGCGTCGGTTGTGTGACGTTGGGTGTTGTCCGTGAATTGGGCGTTGGGGACATGACTGTGGCAGGCCTGTCACGTGTCATGTGCGTTCTGGGTGTGGCTGGTGTGTGTGGTGCTTGGTTGTGTCCCTGTGTTGTTTGTGTGCGACGCATACATGGCGTTATGGTTGGGCGCTGAGTTGTGCGCATGTGTGGCTGCGTCATCGCCGCTGTGCTGCGGTGCCGTGACAGGGTCGTTAGTTCCTGGTCCCAGGTGGTGTGCCCATGATAGTTGCGAGATGTTGCAATTTGCCCTGTGTTACATTTGTGGGTGCAGTGGTGGATGTGTCTTGTCCACGCAGGGGTGTTGGGGGGGTGACATGTCCTCCTTTTCTGCACTTGCACTGTGTGCGCTGTTTGCGTGCCCTTGTTGTGTGTGTGCCTACCTGCGTCTCCGCGGTACGTTGCCTCCTTGGTGGTGCATCAGGTATAGCATGGGGAGGGCCTGCAGTGCTGGATTCATGCTGGGGGGGGTCGCCTCTTCGGTGTCTGTGCTCGGCGTTCGGGTTTCCGCCTCACTTTCACGTGCGGTGTCTCTTAGCCGTGGGAGCTGTTTGTTTGCGGCATCGTAATTTGTACGCCGGGCGGTACGTGATTTCGTCTGGCGGTGTGAATCCATTGGGCTGCACCGCTACGTGAGCGGGCGCACTTTGATGGCGGACGGCGTCGCTGGCTTGCCGGCGGTGTTTGGCTGCCTTTTCACATCGTAATTTGGCGGGCGTGTGGGCTGCGGCATGCGGGGCGGTAACTGGTGGTTTTGCATCCGCCAGCACGGCGGTGGTGCTTCCGCCCGCCATCCAAATGGCCCCATAATTACTATTCCCACTCCAATTAGTATTAATTCTGAGTAATTGCTGGACACTAAATTAAATTAATTCACTATTCCCACTCCAATTAATATTAATTCAGGGTAGGTGCTGGACACTAAACTTAATTCATTTACTATTCCCACTCCAATTAGTATTAATTCTGGGTAGTTGCGGGACACTAAACTAAATTAAATTACTATTCCTACTCCAGTTATTATTTATTCTGGGTAGGTGCTGGACACTAAACTTAATTCATTTACTATTCCTACTCCAGTTAGCATTTAATCTTGTTAGGTGCTGGACACTAAACTTAATTAATTTACTATTCCCACTCCAGTTAACATTAAATCAGGGTAGGTGCTGGACACTAAACTAAATTAAATTACTATTCCTACTCCAGTTATTATTTATTCTGGGTAGGTGCTGGACACTAAACTTAATTCATTTACTATTCCTACTCCAGTTAGCATTTAATCTTGTTAGGTGCTGGACACTAAACTTAATTCATTTACTATTCCCACTCCAGTTAGTATTTATTTTGGGTAGGTGCTAGACACTAAACTTAATTGATTTACTATTCCCACTCCAATTAGTATTAATTCAGGGTAGGTGCTGGACACTAAACGTAATTAATTTACTATTCCCACTCCAGTTAGTATTAATTCTGGGTAGGTGCTGGACACTAAACCAAATTAATTTACTATTCCCACTCCAGTTAGTATTTATTCTTGGTAGGTGCTGGACACTAAACTTAATTGATATACTATTCCCACTCCAATTAGTATTAATTCAGGTTAGGTGCTGGACACTAAACTTAATTAATTTACTATTCCCACTCCAGTTAGTATTAATTCTGGGTAGGTGCTGGACACTAAACAAAATTAATTTACTATTCCAACTCCAGTTAGTATTTATTCTGGGTAGGTGCTGGACACTAAACTTCATTCATTTACAATTCCCACTACATTTAGCATTTAATCTGGGTACGTGCTGGACACTAAACTTAATTAATTTACTATTACCACGCCAGTTAACATTAAATCAGGGTAGGTGCTGGACACTAAACTTAATTGATTTACTATTCCCACTCCAGTTAGTATTTATTCTGGGTAGGTGCTGGACACTAAACTTAATTCATTTACTATTCCCACTCCAGTTAACCTTTAATATGGGTAGGTGCTGGACACTAAATTAATTAATTTACTATACCAACTGCAGTTAACATTAAATCATGGTAGGTGCTGGACACTAAACTTAATTCATTTACTATTCCCACTCCAGTTAACATGTAATCTGGGTAGGTGCTGGACAGTAAACCTAATTAATTTACTATTCCCACTCCAGTTAACATTAAATCAGGGTAGGTGCTGGACACTAAACTTAATTAATTTACTATTCCCACTCCAGTTAACATTAAATCAGGGTAGGTGCTGGACACTAAACTTAATTCATTTACTATTCCCACTCCAGTTAGTATTAATTCTAGGTCGGTGCTGGACACTAAACAAAATTAATTCACTATTCCCACTCCAATTAGTATTAATTCTGGGTAGGTGCTGGACACTAAACTTAATTAATGTACTATTCCCACTCCAGTTAGTATTAGTTCTGGGTAGGTGCTGGACACTAAACTAAATTAATTTACTATTCCAACTCCAGTTAGTATTTATTCTGGGTAGGTGCTGGACACTAAACTTCATTCATTTACTATTCCCACTACAGTTAACATTTAATCTGGGTACGTGCTGGACACTAAACTTAATTAATTTACTATTCCCTCTCCAGTTAACATTAAATCAGGGTAGGTGCTGGACACTAAACTTAATTCATTTACTATTCCCACTCCAGTTAGTATTTAGTCTGGGTAGGTGCTGGACACTAAACTTAATTCATTTACTATTCCCACTCCAGTTAACATTTAATCTGGGTAGGTGCTGGACACTAAACTTCATTAATTTACTATTCCCACTCCAGTTAACATTAAATCAGGGTAGGTGCTGGACACTAAACTTAATTCATTTACTATTCCCACTCCAGTTAACATGTAATCTGGGTAGGTGCTGGACAGTAAACTTAATTAATTTACTATTCCCACTCCAGTTAACATTAAATCAGGGTAGGTGCTGGACACTAAACTTAATTCATTTACTATTCCCACTCCAGTTAGTATTAATTCTAGGTAGGTGCTGGACACTAAACAAAATTAATTCACTATTCCCACTCCAATTAGTATTAATTCAGGGTAGGTGCTGGACACTAAACTAAATTAATTCACTATTCCCACTCCAATTAGTATTAATTCAGGGTAGGTGCTGCACACTAAACTTAATTAATTTACTATTCCCACTCCAGTTAGTATTAATTCTGGGTAGGTGCTGGACACTACACAAAATAAATTTAGTATTCCCACTCCAGTTAGTATTTATTCTGTATAGGTGCTGGACACTAAACTTAATTGAATTACTATTCCCACTCCAATTAGTATTAATTCAGGGTAGGTGCTGGACACTAAACTAAATTAATTTACTATTCCCACTCCAGTTAGTATTTATTCTGTGTAGGTGCTGGACACTAAACTTAATTGATTTACTATTCCCACTCCAATTAGTATTAATTCAGGGTAGGTGCTGGACACTAAACTAAATTAATTTACTATTCCCTCTCCAGTTAGTATTTATTCTGGGTAGGTGCTGGACATTAAACTTAATTCATTTACTATTCTTACTCCAGTTAGCATTTAATCTTGTTAGGTGCTGGACACTAAACTTAATTAATTTACTATTCCCACTCCAGTTAACATTAAATCAGGGTAGGTGCTGGACACTAAACTTAATTCATTTACTATTCCCACTCCAATTAGTATTAATTCTAGGTAGGTGCTGGACACTAAACAAAATTAATTCACTATTCCCACTCCAATTAGTATTAATTCAGGGTAGGTGCTGCACACTAAACTTAATTAATTTACTATTCCCACTCCAATTAGTATTATTTCAGGGTAGGTGCTGGACACTAAACTAAATTAATTCACTATTCCCACTCCAATTAGTATTAATTCAGGGTAGGTGCTGCACACTAAACTTAATTAATTTACTATTCCCACTCCAGTTAGTATTAATTCTGGGTCGGTGCTGGACACTACACATAATTAATTTAGTATTCCCACTCCAGTTAGTATTTATTCTGTGTAGGTGCTGGACACTAAACTTAATTGATTTACTATTCCCACTCCAATTAGTATTAATTCAGGGTAGGTGCTGGACACTAACCTAAATTAATTTACTATTCTCACTCCAGTTAGTATTTATTCTGGGTAGGTGCTGGACATTAAACTTAATTCATTTACTATTCCTACTCCAGTTAGAATTTAATCTTGTTAGGTGCTGGACACTAAACTTAATTAATTTACTATTCCCACTCCAATTACCATTTAATCTGGGTAGGTGCTGCACACTAAACTTAATTAATTTACTATTCCCACTCCAATTAGTATTATTTCAGGGTAGGTGCTGGACACTAAACTAAATTAATTCACTATTCCCACTCCAATTAGTATTAATTCAGGGTAGGTGCTGCACACTAAACTTAATTAATTTACTATTCCCACTCAGTTAGTATTAATTCTGGGTCGGTGCTGGACACTACACATAATTAATTTAGTATTCCCACTCCAGTTAGTATTTATTCTGTGTAGGTGCTGGACACTAAACTTAATTGATTTACTATTCCCACTCCAATTAGTATTAATTCAGGGTAGGTGCTGGACACTAACCTAAATTAATTTACTATTCTCACTCCAGTTAGTATTTATTCTGGGTAGGTGCTGGACATTAAACTTAATTCATTTACTATTCCTACTCCAGTTAGAATTTAATCTTGTTAGGTGCTGGACACTAAACTTAATTAATTTACTATTCCCACTCCAATTACCATTTAATCTGGGTAGGTGCTGAACAGTAAACTTAATTAATTTACTATACCTACTCCAGTTAACATTAAATCAAGGTAGGTGCTGGACACTAAACTTAATTAATTTACTATTCCCACTCAGTTAGTATTAAGTTTGGGTAGGTGCTAGACACTTAACTTAAATAATTTACTATTCCCACTCCAATTAGGATTAATTCTGGGTAGGTGCAGGACACTAAACTTAATTATTTTACTATTCTCACTCCAGTTACCATTTTATCTGGGTAGGTGCTGGACACTAAACTTAATTAATTTACTATACCCACTCTAATTACTTTGAAGTCAAATAATTAGCCAAACACTAAACATATCTAATTTTCTAATCACAATTCAAATAATATAATATAAATAACTGTACTATCATTTTTTTTAATGTTTTAATATTATAAAATAGTTACAAATATTTTTTTTTTTAAATAACAATATTTGTTTATAAATATTATAATTTATATTTCAATAATATTTAACTTATATATTAAACATAATACTTAATATTAAAATAATACATTGTTGACTATTTCCTAAATTTATATTTTATATTAAAAATTACAAATTAATACTTATTTATATATAATACTATCATATTTTCATAATTTAATGTATAAATTAATATTGTACATTATTAATACTGCATTATTTAACATTGTAATTTTTAAATATTAATAATAATGAATTAAATATTAAATATTATTTATGTAAAAATATAAACTACAAACACATAATATTATATTTTTTGTTGTTGCTATTTTTAACAAAAAATTAAATGTAATTTTTAAAAAAGTTTTTTAGAACACTCACCAAAATTATACCCTATAAACACAACTTTAAAATACAAAAACAATAATTTCTAAATTCACCAAAAACATTCTAAATGCAAACATATTTATTTGTATTTATTAAATATTTAATTTAAAATTTTGAAAACACTCCCCACACTTATCCCCTATAAACCCAACATCCAACTACTAAAACAAAGTTTTCTAAATTCAAAAATATATTTTCTAAACTATAATTTTAAATTTCGAATTTATTATAAATGTAATTCAATTATTTTCAAACGCTCTACACCCTTATCCCCTATAAACACAATGTCCCACTCCAAAAACAATATTTTCTAAATTTAAAAATATATTTTCAAAATTATAATTTTAAAATTCGAATGTATTAAATATTAAATTCTATTGTTTTTAAACACTCCCCACCCTTATCCCCTGTAAACCCAACAGCCCGCTCCTAAAACAATATTTACTAAATTGGAAAATATACTTTATAAATTCAAATGTTAAATTTCGTATTTCTTACAATTTTTTTTAATTTTTATAAAACACTCCCCACCCTTAATCCCTATAAACCCAACATCCCGCTTCTAAAACAATACATACTAAATTC
The DNA here is from genome assembly GCA_963921515.1 of Calotriton arnoldi. Classification (NCBI taxonomy): domain Eukaryota; kingdom Metazoa; phylum Chordata; class Amphibia; order Caudata; family Salamandridae; genus Calotriton; species Calotriton arnoldi. Next base: position 672,343 of record CAWUFW010002126.1, on the reverse strand, counting down.
AAAAATATATTTTCTAAATTATAATTTTATATTTGGGATTTATTACAAATTTAATTCAATTATTTTAAAACACTCCCCACCCTTATCCCCTATAAACCCAACATCCTGCTCCTAAAAATATTATTCAAATTTTATTTTTTATTACTATAACTAACTAATATTATACTCAAAACAAACTTTAAAAAAATTAAAATATAGTACAATAACGATATTTTTACACAACGATATTTTTGCAATCGACATTATATACTTCGATATTTTTAACAACACTTAAAATCGATTTTTTAACATCGATATACATAACATCGATATTTAATACTATCGATATACTAAACTCGATATTTATGTATATCGATATTAAAACATCGATATTATGTCTACTTACCTCTCTCTGTGCACTCTCCACCTCTTTGAAATATCCTGTCGGAACCGAGTTGGGGATATTCTGTAGGGCATAGAGAAATTACGGCAATGACATCATTTTAAATAGGGCAGCTCTTCCCAGTAACGATAGTGGGAGGGTCTTCCACTGTCCCACATCTCGATTTAAGCGTTGCAGCGGGGGCAGTAGATTACGTTCATAGCTAGCCCTTGGGTCAGATGTGATATACATCCCCAAGTATTGAAATCTGTCTTTTGCCTCCTGTACTGGGCACTCTCATGGCAGGGGTGGAAGTCTTCCACTTAGGACATAAATCACAGACTTACTCCAATTAATGAAATAGCCCGAGTATTTGCTAAAGTTTGTGAATATATTGAGGATTCTGTGTAACAATGCCCTGGGTGAAGCCAGATACAACAGGATATTGTCCGCATAGAGGGAGATGCGGTCTTCCCAGTTTTCTGCCCATTTCAGGCCTTGAATAATGGGGTCTCTACGGATCCAGGATGCGAGGGGCTCCAGAGTTCGCGCAAAGAGTAAAGGCGACAATGGACACCCCTCTCTAGTTCCTCTGCCGAGGGAGAAGACCGCAGATTTTTTATTATTGACAACTACCTGTGCTTGAGAATCCGAATACAGGAGTTTTACCCAATTGATAAAATTTGGTCCAAATCCCATCTTACCCAGAACCGCAAAGAGGTATGGCCATTCTATGGTGTCAAACGCCATAGTGGCGTCCAATGACACCACTACCACGTCTTCTCTGATGGTTTCCTTATGACCCAACACCCCGTTAAGTCTCCTCAGGTTGAGTGCCTTGTTTCTCTTGGGCATAAATCCCAGCTGGTTTGGGTGTACCAACTTACTAACAACCCGACCCAGGCGGACAGCTAATAGCTTAGCCAGTATTTTAGGCTCAGCATTTAATAGCGAGATTGGCCTATATGAAGAAAACTTATTTTTGGGCGAACCTACTTTGTGTATAGTTATCAATGTGGCCTCCCGCTGATCTTGTGGGAGTCTACCCCATTCATGACTCTCCTCAAACATGCCCCTCAGATATGGAGCGATTCTGTCCGGTTTCAGCTTGTACAATTCAATTGGCAGCCCATTTGGGCCCATTGCCTTTCCCGATTGTAGGCTTCTAATGGCCTGGGAGACCACGTCATTGGTTACATCACTGTCTAACAGTTCAGAGTCTTCAGTCGATGAATGAATGAATGAATGAAATGATATTTGTAAAGCGCAATGGCTACCCTGAGGCCTCCCAGCGCTACGGACGGAAACAGCAAAAGACCAAGCAGGCACAGTTAGACACCATTCCTGAAGAGGTATGTTTTTAGAGATTTTCGGAAAGCCTGCAAATTGGCTGACTGCGAACTTGAAGTGGGAGGGCATTCCAGAGTATGGCAGCGTTATGGGCGAAGGACCATCCACCACATCTGGCTCTAGAGATTTTGGGGGGTGAAGAAAGAAAGGCGGTAGATGAGCGAAGGTTTCTTCTAGACTGATGGGGGTAATCAAGGATTGGACTATGGCTGGACCCTTCTTCCAGTAGGCTTTGTGGGCCACGCACATGGCTTTGAACTGAATCCTTTTTCTTATTGGCAGCCAGTGCAAGGACACAAGGGCAGGTTTGGCGGACTGTCGGCGGGGGAGCTGTAGAAGCAGGCGAGCGGCGCAATTTTGGATGGTCTGAAGCTTGTTGATGGTATATTGGGGGGCTCCCAGATAGAGGACGTTACCATAGTCCAGGCGGGAGAGGATTAAAGCCTGGACCATGATCCGTCTAGCTGGGAAGGGGAGAAGGGGAAGGATCTTACGCAGCATCCTGAGTAGTCCGCAGCAGGTAGCCGCAAGTTTAACTGCTTGATGGTTAAAGGTGAGGGAGCGGTCCATCCAGATGCCAAGACTTTTTATCTGGTCTTTCGGAGCTGGGGCAGGTCCGAGGCAATTAGGCCAGAGTGAGGCAGAGTTGAATGAGGGGGCGTTGCCCAGGAGCATAAGCTCCGTCTTGTCCCCATTGAGTTTAAGGCATGAGAGTTCCATCCATTTGGCAACCTCCTCTAGGCAGCGGCCCAAGGTGCAAGATGACCTCTCGGGGTGGTTTAATGCCACCACGAGCTACGTGTCATCTGCGTAGGTGACGATTTTTATGCCAAATGGATGGACAATCTCAGCCAGGGGTCTCATATAGATGTTAAATAGTGTGGGGCTCAGGGAGGAGCCCTGAGGAACCCCACAACTGAGGGGCAGCTGGTTGGAAACAACTTCTCCTTCAAAAACTTTAAAGGATCGCTCACTCAAAAAGGATTGTAACTAGGTAAGGGCGCTACCGGAAACTCCAAGATTTCTAAGTCGGACAATCAGAGTTTTATGATTGACAGTGTCGAAGGCGGCACTGAGGTCAAGGAGGATAATCGCTACATCACCCCCCTGATCCATGATTGTCCTCGCTTCCTCGGTTGCTGTGAGGAGGGTGGTTTCCGTCCCAAACTGGAGACGGAAGCCAGTCTGGGAGGGGTGGAGTAAATCATTGGTTGGGAGCGTTATGTCTGAGAGCAGGGCTTTATAATCTTCTTCTTGGAGGGAGGCATGCGCTCGATAGGTGGTACGGTAGTAATTGGCAAATTCATTAGCTATCTCCTGTGGGTCTACCACCACCTCCCCAGCCTCTGTTTGCAGTTCCATGACTAGAGGGCTTGCAAGCTCTTTTTTGTCCAGCCAGGCCAATAATTTACCAGCCTTATCCCCCAACTCATACAGTCTACCTGCCTTGTCCCTACTCAGCATTTTGGCCATGTCGGTGGCTATAGTTCTATATTCCTCTCTTTTGAGTTTCAAAATATAGAGTCTGTCCGTCTCTCCTGTCCCCATTGCTTCTTCCTCCATTTGGAGAATCTTTCCCTCCAGCCTGACTAGGTCTTTAGTCTTTTCTTTGCGCACCCCGGCTATCTGGGAGATTGCCTGTCCCCTCACAACCGTTTTGAAAGCCTCCCAAAGTGTTTGTGCCGACTTTACAGAATCTTCATTTTCCCATAAATAATAATCTATATCTGTAGATATCTGCTTCTTAACTACCGGATTCCGAAGATACCAAGGGTTAATCAGTGCTACTCTACCCACTCGTTTTACGCCAATTGCCACTCTGGCCCATAGCGGTGAGCGATCCGAAATACCCCGAGCGAGGTGGCGGATTTCCTGTATATTCCCTAATTGGGCCGCCGGGGTGAGAAGATAATTTATTCGGGACAGGCTATCATGAGCCCCTGAATGAAAAGTGAACTGCGTATCACTGGGGTGCAGCACCCGTCATGCATCAACCAGACCCATTGCGTCCAAGAAGACAGGAAGCCATCTTTGTGAGGGGCCGTACTGGACACAACTGAGTTGAAGTCTCCCCCCACCACAAGATACCCCTCCGGGAATATTAACAATATATTTCCAAAGTCTCTAAATGACTGTCCCTGTAGCCCCGGTGGGGCGTATACCGTTGATATTGTGAGTGTTGATCCCTCCCACTGCCCAGAGACAGCCGCATATCTACCCATCGCATCTGTCCAGGTGTGTTTGGGTGACACTGGGAAGGAGTTCTTTATCATAATGCCCACTCCCCTGGAGCCCGTAGTGAAGCCTGAATGAACAACCAGATGATATCCCCACCTATTTAAAGCCTTACAGGTGTTGCCAATGAGGTGCGTTTCTTGGAGCAGCACTATTTCTGGGGAGTGTCTCTTAATAAACTGTAATACTATACTTCGCTTTAAATTGTCCACCAAGCCATTACCATTCCAAGACACGAGCTTAAAACTTTTTTCCCATGGTGTCCCCATCATTATGGATATAGCTATTGGAGTCCCTCCCACTGCCTGCTTTGCATGTTGTCGCACTGTCTAATAACACATAACACAAAACAACCCTTACCCAACTATCCCCCACCTTCCTCCCCTGCACTCTGGGCGTAGAACTGCCCATGGCCCCAACCATGTAGAGTGCATGTTGCCCCAAACAGTAGACTAAATGTACAATATACTAGGGGGGCTTCACCACCCCGACCTCCACCCATTATGTATACATTACGGTAGATTCAGTAAGGTAGATCAGCCAGTTAATAAGACACTTAGCGTAATCATTCATGGTATTGTCCGACTGCAAAGCGTTGCCTCCCCTCGGGCTCCGGACGGCGTCGGTGTTCCTTAGTTCTTGTTCACCCCATGGTGTATAGATCACTCGGACATCCCTGGTCATCCTATTTGACCCATTTCCCGTCCTTTTCGGGCATTATGATCTTTTGCTGGCCTCCATCCCTCCATAAAATCTGCTGCTGCCTGTGGCTGTCAAAAAACCAGGCCCTGCCTTCAGCCTCGACGCGAAGCCTGGTGGGGAATAACATCGCGTATTTGAGGCCCTTTTCCCTGAGCTGCTTCTTGATGCCCAGGAATGATCTCCGCTGTCTTTGTACATTTCGATACCAAAGGGGATGATGGACGGAGCGCTTGAGCAAATCAAACACTCATCCCCAGTCAACTGATCTGTGTTTAATCCATCATCATTCTTTAGCTCACTCCACCACCCCAGTTCAGACATGGCCATATGCAAATCAGTCTGACCCTGTGCCTCATGGGAACAGTCCAGCCTGAACTGCCAAGCCATGTCTTCCCTGGACCGGAAACAAGCATCCTGGGACCGGTTTCTGGCTATTCAGCCGTCATCAGCCAGGCTAGCTTGAATCCAGTGGCAAAGGGAGCAAGGGACCCACGCCTGGGCATACCCTGCCAACTTAGGGCGAACAAAGCGATACCAAAGGGGATGATGGACGGAGCGCTTGAGCAAATCAAACACTCACCCCAGTCAACTGATCTGGGTTTAATCCATCATCATTCTTTAGCTCACTCCACCACCCCAGTTCAGACATGGCCATATGCAAATCAGTCTGACCCTGTTCCTCATGGGAACAGTCCAGCCCGAACTGCCAAGCCATGTCTTCCCTGGACCGAAACAAGCATCCTGGGACCGATTTCTGGCTATTCAGCCGTCATCAGCCAGGCTAGCTTGAATCCAGTGGGAAAGTGAGCAAGGGACCCACGTCTGGGCATACCCTGCCAACTTAGGGTGAACAAAGCGATACCAAAGGGGATGATGGACGGAGCGCTTGAGCAAATCAAACACTCACCCCCAGTCAACTGATCTGGGTTTAATCCATCATCATTCTAATAAATAAACGATGGATTTAGGCCCAGATCTCTGTACTGGGGTGAATGTATGACATTGTTCTGCATTCTGTCCATCAATTGTTCTTTTTGTATTTGTCACCCCGAGTGGGACGGGCATGCCCAGACGTGGGTCCCGTGCTCTCACTGCTCTCCATGCCACTGGAGTCAAGCTATCCTGGCTGATGAGGGCTGAAAGCCCGAAACCGGTCCTAGGATGCCCGTTTCCAGTCCAGTGAGAACCTGGCCTGGCAGTTCGGGCTGGACTGTTCCCATTGGGCGCAGGGTCAAGACTGATTTGCATATGGCTGGGTCCAAACTGGAATGGCATGGTGAACAAAAAAACGATGGATTTAGGCCCAGATCTCTGTACTGGGGTGAATGTATGACATTGTTCTGCATTCTGTCCATCAATTGTTCTTTTTGTATTTGTCACCCCGAGTGGGACGGGCATGCCCAGACGTGGGTCCCGTGCTCTCCATGCCACTGGAGTCAAGCTATCCTGGCTGATGAGGGCTGAAAGCCCGAAACCGGTCCTAGGATGCTCGTTTCCAGTCCAGTGAGGACCTGGCCTGGCAGTTCGGGCTGGACTGTTCCCATTGGGCGCAGGGTCAAGACTGATTTGCATATGGCTGGGTCCAAACTGGAATGACATGGTGAGCAAATAAACGATGGATTTAGGCCCAGATCTCTGTACTGGGGTGAATGTATGACATTGTTCTGCATTCTGTCCATCAATTGTTCTTTTGTATTTGTCACCCCGAGTGGGACGGGCATGCCCAGACGTGGTCCCGTGCTCTCCATGCCACTGGAGTCAAGCTATCCTGGCTGATGAGGGCTGAAAGCCCGAAACCGGTCCTAGGATGCTCGCTTCCAGTCCAGTGAGGACCTGGCCTGGCAGTTCAGGCTGGACTGTTCCCATTGGGCGCAGGGTCAAAACTGATTTGCATATGGCTGGGTCCAAACTGGAATGGCATGGTGAGCAAAAAAACGATGGATTTAGGCCCAGATCTCTGTACTGGGGTGAATGTATGACATTGTTCTGCATTCTGTCCATCAATTGTTCTTTCTGTATTTGTCACCCCGAGGGGGACGGGCATGCCCAGACGTGGGTCCCGTGCTCTCCATGCCACTGGAGTCAAGCTATCCTGGCTGATGAGGGCTGAAAGCCCGAAAACGGTCCTAGGATGCTCGTTTCCAGTCCAGTGAGGACCTGGCCTGGCAGTTCGGGCTGGACTGTTCCCATTGGGCGCAGGGTCAAGACTGATTTGCATATGGCTGGGTCCAAACTGGAATGGCATGGTGAGCAAAAAACGATGGATTTAGGCCCAGATCTCTGTACTGGGGTGAATGTATGACATTGTTCTGCATTCTGTCCATCAATTGTTCTTTTGTATTTGTCACCCCGAGTGGGACGGGCATGCCCAGACGTGGGTCCCGGTCTCTCCATGCCACTGGAGTCAAGCTATCCTGGCTGATGAGGGCTGAAAGCCTGAAACCGGTCCTAGGATGCTCGTTTCCAGTCCAGTGAGGACCTGGCCTGGCAGTTCGGGCTGGACTGTTCCCATTGGGCGCAGGGTCAAGACTGATTTGCATATGGCTGGGTCCAAACTGGAATGGCATGGTGAGCAAAAAAACGATGGATTTAGGCCCAGATCTCTGTACTGGGGTGAATGTATGACATTGTTCTGCATTCTGTCCATCAATTTTTCTTTTTGTATTTGTTTTTGTACATTTAGCGTAAAATCTGGAAAAAAGGATATCTCACTATTTTCGTACTTAACTGGAGGGGCCATACGGGCTGCTTGTAGTATGTTATCCCTGTCTCTAAAGTTCAGGAGCTTCACCAGCATTGAGTGCGGTGACGCTCCCGGTTTCGGTATTCCTCCGGGGACTCTGTGTGCCCTTTCGATGGCGAAGAAGTTAGAGAGACCCTTGGGTTGCAGGTGTTTAACTATCAGTTCTCCAACGAATAGGTATGCTGCTGGTCCCTCCGCTCTTTCGGGTATTCCAATTATTCGTACATTATTCCTCCGTGCTCTACCTTCATAGTCGTCCAATTTATCCTCTGCCATCTTCCGAAAGGCTTGGAGTTCCGTAATATCCTGTCGCAGTTGTTTAGATCTCCGATTATGTCCGTGGTTACCGTTTCCATGTGTTTGACTTTCGCCCTCATTTTTTGTAGGTCTTCTCTGATGAGGGTGACCTCCGTCGTGATTGAGTCCATCCTTTGCTCCAATGAGGTGCGCACCCCGGTGAGAGCCTCCATAATATCCTTCAGGGTGGGGTCTTGATCCTCGCGCTCTGGTCACGTTGTCGCAGAGCCTTTAACGGTGTGCTCAGGTTCTGCTGGTCTTGCTGTCATGAATTGATCCAGCTTTGTCTGCTGCGGTCCCTTGGGGCCCTTGGTTCCCGACATCTTGGTCCACTCTCAGCAGTATGCCCAATACTGGTCTCTGTGATCTAGGCCTTTGATTCTAGTTTGTGGCATGTTTCCAAATTCGCCAGCGTACTAGCTACAGGTGATGGCTTCTGTCTGTCTGAGTTCTTCCAGGGTGACACCCTAGGATGCGTTATTATCCAGTGCCTGCTGGCCTTGAGTGGAGTACTGCCCCTATAGTGCTTCTAGGTTCCTTGAGCTATGCAGGCTCCAGGTTTCCGCCGCTAGTTTTCAGTGCTTTTTAAGGCCACCAGATCGTGCCCAACTATTCCAGGTATCCTCTTGCTCGCACAGTGTCCATTTAGTGTAGACAATCACCGTCCGCGACACGCCCCAGGATTGCGGCTGCCACCTTGCCACTCACCGCCTGCACCGCAAATCTTGCATACTCCCAAGGGCCACACGATGTGCAGATTCACTGCGGCGATGTGGGCATTATCTGTTGCGCAGGCCCACTTTGCGCCACTCCACTGCCTGTCCAGCTGGCTATCAGAGCCGTCTCCGTACCTGCAGCTTCCCTAGGATTGTCTAGTGGGCGAATGCACCGGCGGGGCCCTGAGTTTCAGACCGATTGGCTCTGTGTACCTGGAGCGGTGTCCGTTCAAACAGGAGAGTCCCCAGCACTTCTCTCATTCAGCTATCGAACCGTCTGCTCGGGAACGCCTTAGCGTGGCCCCCTCTGGCTCCCGCGGGTCTGGACACCACACTATATTGGGTCGCTACTTCGACCTGGACCCGAGGCAACAGTCATACAGGTCTCGCCGGGTCCCTACACCCGCGGCCACAGCCTCCGGTCTCCCGATTCAGGCCGAGTCAATCTCCTGACGTCACCGCAAACTGCGTCCTGCTTACGTGAGTCCCCGGGTTCTGGCCTCTGGTAGGCCGCACCATGCAGCACCGTCTATCTCTGCAGCCACAGGATCTTTTGCTCCCGTTTTTGCCTCACCAGCTACGATCGCTCCTCTGGTGCCACCGTTACGTTTTGAGACGAATCTGTGCAGCGGCTATTAAGGTAGAGTCGGGGTGTGCCAGAGCTGGTCTAACTTGCGGCCATTCCGTTCAGTGGCGAAGCCACGCCCCCTTCTTTTTTTTTTTTTAATGGTGCTGTTCTCCAGTGACTGAAGAGCCAGAGTGGTGCCCGCCTCTCCGAAGCTTTTTGGACAATGTTGACATTTAAATGTTAGCGCATTGTAGTCAGTGAATTGAGATAATTAAGTTTTCTGCAAATCATTTCTTAGGAGTGCCATGAAGAGCTCCCTCCATGTATGACCTGCCCTGGTGTTCCAGCATGGAGAGGGCAGGCAGGTGGCTGTCTAAGACTCTCCTGGGATTTAAACATTTCTTTACACTAAATGGGCAGGAAATGGTCCATGCTGTTGTGACAGTGTGAAAAGCCGTAGGATGTTCATTGCATACTAGTAAGTGGTAGGAAGGACTACTGCAAAAGCGGTCGCCTGGTGCTTAAATTGGGAGGGTTGGCAAGTGTGCTTCATAGTTTATCTGCTGCATTTTGTATCTTCTCCACCACTCTCCAAGAGGGAACTTGAACCTACAGTTTACCAAAACCCTTATTCCCACACATGAAGGGATTTTGAGGGTGCCAACTTACTCCTTTCAGGTGCATAAATCCTAGAACCTCTATGTTTACATGTAGAACTCTGTAAAAATGTGTTGTGCCTACTAACACATTCCTGTCAGACTTGTGGGCCCACATTTGCAAGTGTACGTGCCATCAACCTGAACCCAAACTGGTAGTACCCCATGTAAACTCTGTGCCCCACAAGGACAAAATGAAAGCGTGATCTTCTGCACAAAGGCTGTCAAACATGGCACAGGCGTAAATGAGTTTCAAGCCCACAGGGAGGGGTGAATATCTGACAGTAAAATTAGAGGGGATTAGACCGAGATTGCCCAGCAAGCAATGAAGTGTCCCCAAGTAAAAATACAATTCATGTGTGTGGGGGGGGGGGGGGCTATTGAGAGGGTAAATGGTTGGAGAAGTTTTGTTACTGTGAGTTGGAAGAAAAATAATATTTTGAAAAAATAAACACCACTCTTGAAGCCTTTCAATTTTATTCAAGCGAGTTTACTGTATGTTGTTCAAAACAAAGCTTGAGAAATTAAATCTGGCATCTGAGGCTTGTGTCTCGATTTTAACCCTGGAGAAGGGGGCAGTAGCCAGACTTTCTACTTGGTGGTACCATCAATTGCCTCCAAATGGAAGGTGTTAGCAGAGGCAGGGGTAGCACCAATCAGATGGTGGAAATCCAAATCCCACTCTCCCAGAGTGAGCTACTCACAAAGAGGAAAAGGTAAGACATGGGAGGTGCTGACCATCAGCACCAAGATGGAGCAGCCCCACTGGTCCCTTGCCCTATGTTTGAGTATGTCCCTGTTGCCAACAGTTCTTCCTCAAATACCCCCCAGTTCAAGGTGTATCCTTGGGGGTGCTCTGTGTCCTGGGGTGCGGCAGATGGCTCCTGTTACCAAAGCAGCTGAATGCACACTGGTAATCCTTGTCCACCTCCTTCATGCTATTCTCACACCAGGGCCCAGCAACCTCTTCAATTGAAAAGCTTGTGGTCCTAGCAGGGGGAATAGCAGGGTAGTGGCAGGTTTAATCTTGTGGAGAGACGGTGCTCCACCCATATTTAAATGTTCGCATTTGTTACTGCAGATAGTAGGTTCCAACCCCAATGAGATAGCTCAAGAGGTTGAGCATCTACTACAGTGACGTGTGTGCAATGTCAAAATCCAAGGTTCCAATGGAGAGAGAGACAGAGAGAGTGAGAAAGAGAGAGACAGAAAGAGAGAGATAGAGAAAAAGAGAGTGTGTGTTTATGTGTGTGTGTGTGTATGTGTGTATAACTACAAGATTATCTCTTTCAGATATTTGTCATCACATGGACTTTATTACAATGAGCACCTCGCACATAAGATACTGCCCAGACATAGGAAAAGCTTGTTTTCTCACTTAAAACTTTACCCCATTTATGAATCCACATGAAATTTGAGCCTAGTGTAACTAGCTATGGACCCATTGGCAGCAGCTTTGAAAAAACAAAGGTAAGTGGACACACAACTTACCATGTTAACAACTTAAAATAATATTAGTAATAAAAAAAACACAAGCTTTCTCCTTGTGAATAGATGCATCTAAACAACCTAACAAAGAGAAAACACAAAACGTTCCAAACACATATTAATATACACCTTTGATATGTGTCCGCCCTCTACCCTGTGGGGTGCTGATCCCACACTACTTCATAGCAAATAATTATGATTTGCTTTGATAATATAACTTTCTAAAAAAATATTTGAAATGGGAAAATGTATTCTTTATGAAAACAAAATCTTAACAGGTATTTACATGCGCCTGTACTGTAGCATTTTTCACATCAGATGTAAATGCATGTTCAGTGTCCCCATAAACACCAAATGCCAGCCTTTACCTTTCAAATTTGAACTATGTTTTCTGCTGTGCCTCGCAGCATTCTGTTGGTGTCTATAGACACCCTTGTAGCGGTCTTCTTTTCCATTGGCACACCATGTCATTTTTTTTGCATGAGAGATGATCTATACATTTAAATATAAAAGAAAAAAAAAGAAAAACATCAGCGTTAGAAATTGAGTTACTGGTTGACTGGGGTGTAAGACCAGGTCAAGAAGCAACCACAATCTTAATCAGGGCAAGACGCAAGCAACCCCCAAATTAAGCTGTGTTCACCCTCTGATAGCTTGTCCCAGAGCAGTCAGGCTTAACGTAGAGGAAATGTGTATTTGTGCAGCACTTCAAATAGCAAAACAGTGAAAACACCACACAAAAAGGATCCCACACTAAGGGGCCCATTAGGATGGTGGGTGGATCGCCCCCGCCGGGCCGGCGTGGGCGATCCGCCCGCCATCCATGCCTGAATGACCCCCCGCCATATTAGGATGGCTGGGGTTCTGCGGCGGACGGGAAGACCGTCCGCCGCTTTTCCGCTGGTCGACTCGTCGACCGGGTGGAAGCGGGCGCAATATGGTGGCGGTGTCTGCAAGACACCGCCATCCATATTGCGATGCAGCCAGGATCAGCCTTTCCATGGCAGCGTTGCCGCCATGGAAAGGCATACGGTCTTGCTGTTGGGTGCCCGCTATGGGCCCCCAGAGAGTTGGGGGTGCACATGGGGGGACCTGTGGTACCCCCTACATTGGCATGGACAAGGTGGCAGGCACCGCGCGGTTCCTGTCACCTTGTGCATGCCAATGCGCAATGTGCATCCACAGCATTGTGGCAGGCGGTGCTGTGTGCACCGCCCGCCATAATGTTGTAGATGGGGGATGCCACTGCCACCATGGCGGTGGCATCCTAATGCACACAGCGGGACCGCCGCACCTCTGGCGGACGGTCCCATTCACCGCCATCATAATAGGCCCCTAAGTTAGAATAATAGAGCTTAATTTAATAGATAAAACTAGACCAAAACAGCAATCATCCAATTAGCAGAACCAGAAATATTGAGTTTTAATGTTTTTAGGTAAAAATAGTGCCAAAAACACAAAGCGCCAACTGTGGATATCTGGAAACCCAAACCGGGACAAAGTCAGACTTCAGGCCGACTGCGATGGAGCACAAGCTGTCTACAGAGACCCGGGTAGGCCTGCTGAACAAAGTACCTTAAATCCTGGTTTCCAGAGCGTTGCAAGGATCCAGGTTGAAGATGCATGGCGTAGCCGAAGTGGTGTGTTTGTTCCGAGATGCGGTGAGAATACGATGCAAGGGCTTGTGTCGTCAAAGAAAAGCCCGTCGACGGGGCTTACAATGCGTAGTATGGTGTCGAGAATGTGGCGCACAGTCAGGGCAATGCGTCAGTTCCGAAGAGCTGTGAGGCTGCGACGCGGAGTCCGGCGTTGTCATCGAGTCTGCCTTTGACAGTTCCGAAGGCGTTGCGGGTCCTGGCAATGATGCAGGTCTTTGTGACTGGGCCAATCCATGCAGCAGCGGAGGTGTGTCGGTTCTGCTGGGGGTTGCGGCTCGCACCAGAGGAGATGCATCAGTTCCGCAGCCCAAATGGTATTTCTTCCTCAGCGTAGGACAATGAACTAAGTCCTTGTACTCATGGACTAGAAATCCAACCCCTGCAGATCTGGGAAATCCCAGTATTTGTATAAGAGATAGGAACAGAAGAGGAAGGAACGTCACTGTGAGGAGCTCTTATTGACTGTTTCATTAATACAAAAATGAAAGAGAGAACATAATCTTCCTCTCAATGTTCCTAATCGAATCATAATCTTTATACACAAAACTGAAAAATTCTTGCCTTTTAATGCTTGGAAAAGAGTATAAAAGAAGTGGAAAACTGGGCTGGCAAAATGTCCTTGTTAACATCTGAAATCCTTTCATGCAGAGTGCAAATTTGTAGTCCAATGAAGTTAGCAACAACTAAAGAACTCTCAATATATTTATATGTAATTTGCTTTTCTCAGGCAATTATTTATTTTCGCTGCTGCCTGGCACTGACATCTCAGCATTGGGTGAATTCTCATAGTGCATTTTGGTATTTGGAGGTCTCTATTTATTATGGAAAATGCATAGGAAAAAAAGTGGATTAACTAAATTCTTGCACTTGACTGAGGGTAAAGTGAGAAACTGGCGGCCTATGCTTCTGAAGTCCTGATACATTGATAACTGGAGCTCGGACCCTATTGCACTTGGATGTGATAGGGCCCGATCTCTAGTTATATATATATATGTGTGTATGTGTGTGTGTATATATATATATATATATATATATATATATATATATATATATATATATATATATGCACGTTAAAAAAAGGTTACATGGACTTTATAGTTAGGCTCAGATTTCACTCATACAAAACCAGTGAAATTCAGCAGTTATAGTTACCTGAGTTAACTATAACTTATGCCCCCCAATGCACTGCTTATGACCTCACATATTACATCACTCCTGACATGGTCTCAAATGACATAACTGATGACATCATCAACTGAGTGTAAGTGTTCTAAGAGATTATGGGTGTTAAACCTATATACTAACCTACTACAAAAGTTAAATTAGTATACTAGGTGTCCTACTACTGAGTGATACTATTTTTAACATATATTATGTGAGTGGATGTGTGACTATATGAATCTTTGTGTATATGAGTTGCAGTATGGGTGTATAAGTGGGTGTGTGAGTAGCTGTTTGGGTGAGTGAGATTGTGTGCGAGTTGCTGTATTTCTGAGAGAGTGGGTGTGTCAGTGGCTGTATGGGTGAGTTAGTGGTGGTGTGAGTGGCTTTATGGGTGGATAACTGGGTGTGTAGTGACTGTATGGGTGAGGGAGTGGGTGTCTGAATGGCTGTATGAGTGAATGACTAGAGGCCCGACTCACAAAGGTAAACTGAGATGAAAGTCTAGTTAGACTGTATGGGTGAGTGAATGGTTGTGTGAGTGGCTGTACGAGTGAGTGAGTGGGTGTGTGAGTGGCTCTATGGATGAGTGACTGGGTGTGTGAGTACTGGTATGGATGTGTGAATTGGTATGTGAGTGGTTGTGTGGGTGTGTGAGTGGGCATATGAGAGGTGGTATGGGTATGGGAATGTGAGTGGGTGTATGAGTGGTTCTGTAGATGATTTCATCAGTGATGTCATTTGAGATGTCATCAGTGATGTCATTGACCATGTCTACAGTGATGTAATATGTGAGGTCATAAGCAGTTCATTGCAGGGGCGTCAGTTGTAGTTAGCTCAGCTAACTAAAACTGCTTAATTTCACTGTTTTTGTACGAGTTAAATCTGAGCCTAACTATAACGCCCCTCTAATCTCTGTTTTTTTCAGGAAATTTCTAAGGTTTTTTTAATTCTATTTCCTAACTATAACGACCCTGTAACCTTTGTTTTTTCCAGGGAATTTCTAAGGTTTTTCAAATTCTATTTCCTAACTATAACGTCCCTGTAACCTTTAGTTTTTTAAGTGAATTTTTATGTTTTTATCAGTAGTTGTTTTTGCAGAGTGGTGGAGAAAGAGGGCGGGCCTCTGACCAGCTCTCAGGAGTTCAGTTGTGTCGGACTTACTGGAGATAGCAGGAGGGCTACTGGTCCCCCAAGAACCCTTAGCATCCAAGAGGACTTCACCCCCCAACTAGCAATGCACCAGGAGGCGCTTTTGCAGAGTGGTGGAGAAAGGGGGAGTGGCCTTCGCAGACCTCTCAGCAATCCCACTGTGTGGGACTTACTGGAGGTAACAGGAGGGCTTATTGGCCCTAAGGACACTCTAGAGCCAAAGGGGCTTCATCCCTAAACCAGCAGTGCGCTAGGATGTGCGTTTGCTGAGTGGTGGAGAAAGGGGGCGTGGCATCTGAAGTCCTCTCAGCAATCACGCTCTGTGGGACTTAGTGGAAGTAACAGGAGGGCTTGTTGGATCCCAAAGGCCCTCAGCTTTCTAGGGGACTTCATCCCCCAACCAACAGTGCAGCAGGAGGTGCGTTTCCAGGGTACTGGAGAAAGGGGGCATGGCCCCCGAAGTCCTCTCAGCAATCATGCTATGTGGGACTTACTGGAGGTAACAGGAGGGCTTTTTGGCCCCCACGGACCCTCTGGAGCCAAAGGGACTACATCCCCAAACCAGAAGTGTGCCTGGAGGTGCGTTTGCAGAGTGGTGGAGAGAGGTGGCATGGCCTTCCAAGACCTCTCAGCAATCCCACTGTGTAGGACTTACTGTAGGTAACATGGGGGCTTGTTGGCCCCCAAGGAGCCTCAGCAGAAAGTGGACTTCATCCCCAACCAGAAGTGCACCAGGAGGTACGTTTGCAGAGTGGTGGAGAAAGGGGGCGTGGACTCCTGCGACTTGCCAGTCCTTTTTATTATTAATTTATATATTAGGGGAGGGGGACCGTGTTGCCCCCCTTCCGTGACCGATTTGGGCCCCAAGGACCCAATCCCACGGGGCCAGGCCTTTTTTGAATGGGGAGGGGAGCAACATGGCCCACCTCCCTGGGTCGATTTTAGTCCCGGGGACCACATACCCCGGGGTCTGGTCTTTATTTAAATATTTCTTTTAAAAAGAGACTGGGGCCATGTGGCCCGCTCTCCATGCCAATTTCAGCCCCGGGGGCTGGCCTTTTTTTTAAAAAATTACCAGGAGAGGGACTGCATGGGCCCTCTTTCCGGGCGGGCTTCGGCCCCAGGGACTGCATCCCCCGGGGCTTGGCCTTTCCATTGGGGACCAGAGGGGGAGCCCCCAGGGGGCCTGCCGTCTCCCCACCTCCTGCTAAACATGCAGCTCCCTGGATCTCAAAGCAATATGTCTGTTTCCCTACTCGCTCGACAGGGAAACAGACACATGCTCTGTTTTCAGCAAATGAGAGCATCTGTGAGCTCTCGTTTGCTGAAAGCGGAGCACAGTTTGCTATGGCTTGGCAGGAGCAGTAAAGCTCCCGCCAAGCATTCGCAAACTGCGATGCCCCGGGAGTGGGCTCCCCAGGCAGTGCAGGAGCCGGCCCTGGGGAGGTAGTGGTCCCCGGTGCTGCAGGGGGGCCGGGTGGTCCCCCCATTACATTTTAGAAAAGCCCCAGGGAGGTGTCAGTCACCAGGGATGCAGGGGGTCTGAGCGCCCCCCCCCCCGGAATTACCTTCAAGCCGAGTACCAAGGTGGCTGCCCACACTTCCTGGTTCAAGAGTTGGCAGCCAATCAAATTTCAGTAGAATTTTGGGCTCCCAGATATCTATATTTTTTAAACTTAAATAGCTCTGACACTCCTGAAGGAATTTACACCAAATCACAAAAATCACGCTTTCTGGACCATCATCTAGATTTCTGCTAAATTTGGTGTAATTCCATTGAGCGGTTCGGGCTGTAGTCGTGTTCAAAAAATGAAAAATTCCCATTGACATAATATAGGGAAAAACTCATTTTGGGACCCTTTTTTTCTCGGCTCCCATTTGACGGATCACCCCAAAATTTCAACACAGCAGCTGAACCAACAAACATTGGTAATGCATCGGTTTCTCCTATGTAATGAATAAAGAGCTGTTTTCATCAATCATTGTCCGGGAGAAGGAAAGAGCTCCCTGACATATAACACGGGAGTGGAGAGGATGTAGTGCAGTGGCCAGAGTTACTGACTCGAGAGCTGGGGATTCCGGTTTGAGTCTCAGGGTGTAGTGTGGTTGTGGCCTCATTGTCTACATTGCTAAGTTAGCTTAGGCCTGGCTGCCATGATGCCTTTTTTGCACACGTTACTCTGTGACTTTGTTTTTCCAGACTCTGCATGTGCCCGGCTATATTAGAACTGTCTGCCTTTTTGTCTTTCACCTTTTCTCCTGTTCCCTGTGGGTTTCGTCGGCACACCATGTACAAGGTCGAAAAACAACGTCCCTTGTTATTGCTGATCTGGTCAGCCCCTCTCACTTAGACATAACACGAAATACAGCTGCATTGGAGAAATTCGTGTGCTTTTAATATTGTCAGCTCCCTGTTGGTGGCACTCGGAGGAAAACCTTTCCAGGGAGAAGAGCTGTGCTTGTCTGATGATGTAAACCTTGCATATAGATATTGAGGTATGAGGGTCCGCCTGACAAAGCCCAGAGGTCTTCTATTTTTATAATAAACTAGTTAATAACACGGGGAGGGTGGTAAGGCCATTTAGCCCTATATCCACTGTCTTTATAAAATGCTTTCCCCGTTTGTATTCTATGGAATTGTAATTATGTTTCTTATTTTATCATTATGCATTATGCTGATAGTACTGGCACGTGTACTGTATCTTAGAGCACGATAGTTGAAATAAACATTTTAAACTATACTGTGTCTCTTATTACGCACGTTGTGGACAAGTATGAGTGAGTTATGAAAGAGTGTTCTTGCTCCCGCGAGTCCTGAGAGAGACCGTGTTCTGGGTTGTCTAATCATTGGTAGCTTCGCTGTAGTATGGAGAACAAATGAGACGCTAAAGCTAGTCGGATTGGGATTGTGGGTACTAAGGTGCATGGTTGGTTCACCACTATACACCGAGGTCCTATTATCCTGTGCATAGCTCTGTATATGTGCAGAATTCCCGCAACATGGCGCCACCAACGTGGTGGGCTTCTTATCTGCGAGACGCTTGAGTAGTGCTTGTGCTTGTCCACAACACCCTTCGCATACGCTTCCGGAAACGTGTGTGAGGGGGATACCTCCTATATTGATGTTTTTATAGGTTCTTTCAAGCTTGAAGTTATTAAAAGGTGTTTATGTTAACCCTACATTGCGCTGCCTCACATTAGGTTGTTGAACATTCCTAATCTTAATGGCGGATGTAAATATACTGGCGCTAAGCCGCGCTGCGCTCCGGGCTCATTTATTGGCTTATGGAGTGCCTGACGCGGGTGTCGCTCTCATCTTTGTAGTGCAGGCTGACCCGGCTCACCACTTTGAGGTGTTTTACTCTTGGGTCACTTTTTCGGCAGTGGAAGGAGCGGACAATCTGTTTCATGTGTACGCTCCCACTGCCCTACCCAATGCTTATCGGCCTTATCAGGCTCTTGAAGTACCACTTACGGCATGGCAACACCATATTTGGTTTAATGGCACCCTCCCACATCCGGTCACCCCGGTTCGTTTAGGCCCCTTATCAATAGACGGGGCCACTTGGCCAGTCTTGGCCGGGTATACCCCACATCCGCGTTATTTGACGCTTGCGGTTGATGAACTGCGCACATTGCATGCGTCTTTAATCCACGTGCACAGAGCTTTGGTACAATATGTTACAGGCAGCGTCCAGGGAGCCCCTCCTGGAGTTGCGGCGCATCCAGCTAGACCAGGTGGTGTAACCATAAGTCCCGTCATGGTTAATTCGGTGATGGGCAAGCGCCCACAAAATACGGATGATTTGCCTTATTGGCTTGCAGAAAAATTTGACCAGCTGGAGGCTGTTTTTCCGAATACTTCTCCGGTGGAAAAACACAGGATTTTGACGATTAGTTTGCCGAAAGACTTAATTCTCGAGTTGGCAGAATGCAACAACTGGGGTAAGGTATTCGCAGCTGTGTATGCGAAGTGTTTCCGCACTCCTTCCATGACGGTTCTCCCCTCTGTAATTAAACGAGTGCAGGATGAACATGGCCCTGAAGCAGCTGTGGAATTGGGGATGAGACTGGTGGGAGTGTTCGATGTAGTGGCTGATCTAATCCTTGCGAACGTCAAGGGTGATGCAGTCAACTTTCAAGTCGCTAATGCTTTGGCTTTGGTCCCGGAGCCGGACAAGCCACGCGAATTACCGAAAATTATTGCACAGGCTTATAAAACCATTGGCCGCAATAGTTTGGGGGTTAATCCTTTTGCTAAAACGCAGACTCAATCACACCCACAACCTAAAACTAAATCTGAGAAAGATGAGAAACCGTTCTTTACTAAAATGAACTGGAGGTTGAAAAAACAGGGTAAGCAACAATCAAAAACAGGGTCGCGTGCCGCATCCCCGGTTTCCATATCTTCTGAACGCACTTATGATTTGCGCGACAGAGCGAGAATTAAATCTCCAGATAGATTTCAAGTCCCTGACCCGCGTTCTCCTCGTTCTTCACAGGCACCATCGACCACCCAGACTGGTGGAGGAGATCGCCAGGATAGAGGAAGGGGTCGTGAGGCCCCACAGGGACGAGACCAACCTCGACAACCAGTCCGAGGGAAACCAGAAGAATTTCCAAGTTCTCGCCCACAGTTTCAGAAGAAAAAAGTTGCAGCATTAACAGCGAGGTATGCCACAGACGGTGAGAACGAGACTCCTGAATTGGACGTGGGCAGTGACGCTACTAGACAGTGCCGCGGAAGTTACCATAGTGCGGGAGGCACTGCGTCCTCATGTGGAGGCGACAGCAACTGACACATTCATTACTGTCGAGACAGCTGACACCCGAGTGGCACCCCCTGACAGACTATTTAATATTGTCATTCAAATTGAAGGTGACATTGAGCGTGTTATTAAAGGGATCTTTTGGGAGAATCTGACCTCTTCTTACGATATTTTGTTGGCAGAGGTGGATTGGCCACCCCCATTCGTACTTGCTGCTCGTAGAGGGGAGGAGGTAATCCTTCCGAGCTTTTCTCGTCATGTCCCCAAGGACAAAGCGGAGGCTCTCGCAGCTGAATGGGCTGGGGCCCTGGCTCCGGCGCTATACCGTAACCACGTGGGCTGGGATGAAGATTCTCCACCCCATGATATTACCTTGCGGTCTCTGCCACACCCCCAACCCCAATATCCCATCCGGCGGGAAGCTAAAGGTCCAGTTTCAGACATTCTGACACAGTTACTGGACATCCTGTACATCCCCCGACACAGCCACATCACCGTGCACCTGAAAGACCTGCACTGGCTCCCCGTCAGCAAGAGAATCACGTTCAGACTCCTCACCCACGCACACAAGGCCCTCCACGACCTGGGCCCAAAGTACCTCAACGACCGCATGACCTTCTACACGCCCACACGCCAGCTACGATCAACCAGCCACGCCCTCGCCACCGTACCACGCATCCGCAGAACCACCGCCGGAGGAAGATCCTTCTCCTACCTGGCAGCCAAGACCTGGAACTCCCTCCCCACTCACCTTCGGCGAACCCAGGACCATCTCTCCTTCAGGAAGCAGCTCAAGACCTGGCTGTTCGAGCAGTAACTTACCCCCTCCCCCAGCGCCTTGAGACCCTCCCGGGTGAGTAGCGCGCTCTATAAATGCTGTGATTGATTGATTGATTGAGTTAGAATATCAAGGAGTAATTGAAACATGCGTATCACCAATGAATAATCCCCTTTTTGCGGTTTCTAAACCCGATGGGTCGTACCGTTTAGTTTTGGATTACCGACATTTGAACTCTCATTGTCGCACCTTTGCGACACAAAATACCCACAGTTCTGCGCTAGTAGACAGTCTTGTTCGCAAGAAATATAAAACGACACTTGACCTATCTAATGGCTTTTACACACACAATTTGTCCCCGGAGTGCAGCCAATGGAGCGCTTTCACTTCCGGTGGAAAACATTTTAAATTTCGACGTTTGCCCATGGGCTACAAGAACAGCCCGGGAGTCTTCGCCGCCCGTGTTGTCTCTTTGTTGGACAGCATAGACCCAGATGCGTGTTCGTACGTCGACGATATCTATCTGACGGACGACGAATTATGGCCGCATCTTTCCCGTGTGGACCGCATTATTCTTGAATTTGCGGTCTTAGGATACAAATTTAATTTTGCTAAATCTCACATTGCGGAATTCACTGTTTTGTTTTTGGGCTATGAGCTCAACAATGAAGGTAGGGGCTTAGCTCCCCATTTCTTGGAGAAGTCCGCACTTTTGCGCCCTCCAACCACCCTGAAGAAGCTTCAGTCATTACTGGGTTTTCTAAACTTCGGGCGTACTTACATTCCCGAATATGCCCAGCGTATCAAGCCTCTATATGCCTTGATACAGCCCAACTTTTCGAAGTCATGCTGGCTTCCTGAGCATTCTTCTATACTGCACTCTTTGCAGTCTGATCTACTTGAATCTAAGTTCTTGTTGACTCGTGATAACCACACAAACCTGGTGATTAGAATTGTGCCAGGGGCAGTGGGTTTCACGTACTTAACCTTTAATGAAGGTGACACAGTACCGATTGCATACAAGTCACATCTTTACACTTCAGCGGAGATGCGCTTTTCCTCTGTGGAGAAAGTTTTGACTGCGGTGCAAATGGCGATTCTTAAAGAATGCGCACTGGCACAGGGAAAACGCATTTTGGTGGTAACACCATACCCTGCCCTTGAGGCAGTAACGAAGGCAAGTGTACCGAACTCTAAGGCTTTGCACCCCCGTTGGATACAATGGGCTACATCTCTGACGTCCCCGGATGTCACTTTTATCTTTGATTCCTCTCTTCAGACACAGGAGTTCTTACAGTATGAATTTGTTCATCCTCCTCCTCTGTCTTTGCTGCCACTTGAGGAGTACGAATGTATTATATACACCGATGGTTCGGCGCAACCGGCCACGGGTTCAAAGCATGCTTATTCCACAGCGTGTGCTATTGTTGCAGGTACTATGGTGAACGGTGAGTTCAAATCGACCGTAGTGCACACACAGGCACTAGGAGACAGTACTGCACAATTGGCCGAGCTGCGTGCTTTGGTGCTCGCACTTGAGTTCGCGAATCCAGACGTGACTACACTTATTGTATGCGATTCTTACTACTGTGTTCAATCCTTCAATGACAACTTATTCTTTTGGTCTCAAAACGACTATAGAGATGCTAAAGGCAGCACAATTAAGCATAAAATGCTTTGGGTTTGAGTGGCAGATCTTAAACAACGTCTGCCTCTCACACAGGTGATTCACACTCTTGGCCACCAGCGTGTGGGCGCACACGCTGTCGGTAACAGTTTGGCAGATGAAGCTGCCAAATCAGCAGTAGCCACGTGCTCAGTAGCAGCAGTTACAAGATCCATGACAAAAATAGATAATGAGATTTTGGCAGCTATTGCTACAACAAAGGAAGGTGCTAATTACCCACGGGGTTTCCCTTACAAGTACTCTTATCACTTAAGTCCCGAACAGGTTCCTTACGTAACAATTCCAGACGTTGGTGATCAGCTGATTCCCAACGCGGGCCGCAGACCTTCCTTGATAACGGCCGCACACGAAGGCTTGGCTTCGGCCCATGCTGGCGTATCTGCGACTGTTTCCATCTTGCAGCAGCGTTACTGGTGGCGTGGTTTATATAAACAGACCCGTACTTATGTGCTTTCTTGTGACGTTTGTCAGCAAATTAAGCCTTCGACGGTTACACGACCACCACAAACACAGCTCTGCATTTCTAACAAACCCTTTGGGTGTGTTTACCTTGATCACTGCGGTCCGTTTTCTTCTGACACTGTATACAAATACATCTTAGTTGCAGTAGACTCGTGCACGCGTTTCATCTTGGTCTGGCCACAACGAAGTGCTGACGCTCGAAATGTCATCAGGGATTTGCGTGTCTTTGTGGGAATTTTTGCCTGTGGCACCTTCCATTCCGACCAAGGTCCAGCGTTCGCCTCTAAGGCGTACAAGGACGCAATGCGGTCACTGGGGGTGCGGGTGCAATTTTCGTCTCCATATAGACCTGAGGGTAATTCAATTGTGGAGCGAATGAACCGTGACTTATAGCAATCCTTGGCAGCTAGAGTCTTAGGCACTGGCAGGAACTGGCTGGCCCACTTGTATAGCGTGCAACGTGCAATTAATAATCTCCCTAGAAGATCTCTGGGTGGGCGGACCCCATACGAAATGCTCTTTGGCATCCAAATGTTTGTGCCCGACCTTGATGGTCTAGACATGGCGGCGAATACCGCAATCTTTGACGTAGATAATCATTCTACTATGTTGCAGGACTTACAAGAGACCCGTGACAAACTTGCAAACGAACACTTGCCTTCAGCCACTGATGCTGCGTTACAGATTCCGGTTGCCGGCTGGCTGCCGAAGGTTGGAGATCTGGTCCGAGAGAAGGTGGAGAACAAAAAAGAATTTGGCCCCTCTTATCGTGCACCAGTTCCAGTCCTTGGCTTGAAGGGTACTCGTACAGTCATTTTACCACCGCTTCCTGGTCGCAAAGACAACAGATACATCTCAGTGGACAATGTCAAGCTACAACATCTGGCCGATCCTGAATAGCGTGACACCTGCGGTATCATGTCCAGCCATTTCAAGGACTCCTGTTTGTGGCCCTACACCTTGCACATACACTGATGTTGCCATTGAGATGGTCGATTTGCCTGATCGCCTGCCCGACTGCCCGGATTCCTCCTGCAACAAGGAGACCGAGTATGCATACCCCGCCAACGAGTCGGTGGCTCATTTACCTACAACACCACTGAGCCCAAACCGTTTTTCCTTTGATTCGGCTTCCACCTCATCACTTATCCCGTCCAGCTTCAGTATTTTTATATCCTGGTTCAGAGACAATTTTTTGGTCCCACCATGGACATACATCTGGTTGGTACTATTCCTGATTTTCCTGTTCATGTCCATTGGCTTTGTGACAGTTTTTTTCTTGCTCATCAATGGTCACTATTTACCAGAACGCTCTGCAGTGAACTGTGTCGCTGGAACTTTGGCTCCGCATTCTTCTTCTCACATCATGAAGCGTGACCACACCTTTGTGGACATTTCAGCTTTCCCAGTCGCTGATGGCATCGTATGGGATGCAGTAAATTTCCAAATTCATGGACCAACCGAGATTATTAATGTACCGAATGTCCTCCGTGTTTCAATGGGTGATGTAGTTAAAAGTAATGTTCATTCTGACGATTGGGATGTGCATGTCGTTGAATCGTTATTCTCTGATTTGAAATATTATGCTGCTTTTAATGCTGAAGATTTGTACTTAAATTCTGCAAGTTATGCTGATTTATATTGTTACCAGCATTGGGGCAACCATTTTCTCCATAAACCAAGTACACTTAGGGGTACTTTTAATTACACCCAATGGGAACACTGTCCGACCCCTTTGCCAGGTAGCTCCCACACACTTAAAAGTAAATTTACTTACTTTGCAGACTTTGATAGATCAAACCCTGGGTCCTATTATTTTAAATTGAACGCTTCGTCCACTCAGAAGATCATGTTGACCCACACCAAATTGCTATATTCGGGTTCCTTTTTGAACGCATTAGCAGTGGGTGGTTATGAACACTGGCAGGAGACCATAGACTTAAAATCTATTTGGGGCACCAAATCATAGCAAGTACGCGGCACGAAAGCCTTACACCGTGCTTGCCTTATACCTGCCCAAATTTTATTTTTAAATCGTACGATCTATCAAACAACCTGTTGGGGTTTGGCTACTTCCAAACAATTGAATGCACCCTCCATTCCCGTATTGTCTCCTTCTCCCAACGAGAGCTTGCATTTCAATATTTCCCTTGCCAATTTGCAAGCTCTGTTTCAAAACAATTCGTTTAATATCTCTACAGTTGTTCAGTCACCATGGTTGGCTTGGCCCATAGCATCAAATGCCTGCCAACTGTGTTTTCATGACTCAGCTCCTGGTTACAAACAGGATAGGCCAGATCCGAGGTTTACTGACTCTCGTACTGTTACAACATATTCTGTTGGTAAATTGTGTAAACAGTGGTTGCAGCACTCTTCATTAGATTCTGTAAAACAACATTTATCCTTGCTATCAGGCAACATTGATCTGTCCGATTTTGTTCTAGGGCCTCGTGGTCCTCGACCTAAGAGGTTCATTTATGAAACTTACAATGAACTCTGGAAGCTTTCGCAGATAGAAGCTGCTTCCCGTTTACGGGAAATCAATCAAGCAAATTTAGAAAAAGTACTTGCTGTTGTTCCCACATTTATACATTAGAGAATATTGTTTCATCTGTTGTTGATATTGTACAGGATGATGTGTCTGTGTTATATCATGGTCAAAATCAATTGCGTTCAGTAATGCAGTTTGCGTGGACATTGCAAACATTGAAAATGGGCAAGGTTCCATGGCATTTTTTGAACACGTCTGCCTTATTTTTGCCTTTTAATTTAACTGAAAAACAGCAATTCATGTCCATGAAAGATGCAACATACACTCTCTTACATATCGAAAGGATAGAGCCGTTACCATTCTCTGTGGCGGAGTTGGACTCTGCAGTGTGGCTAGTTCACTGGGTTATTTCTTTGCCTTTTTCTTTATTTGAGTTCAGTTCCTGCATGAAACATTATCCTGTTGGCCGTTATCAGCCTTTAGGCAGTGCCTTCTTGCATGAACTTTGTTCACTGCCTTTCATGTAAAGATGCCTTAGGGATGGGAAAGAAGTTTTTCTCACAGGAGAGTCTTGCGATTCTACAGTGGGTCATTCCCTAATTTGTAAACACATTAAATTACACGGGGCTTGTAATGTTTCAGCTCCGAATCTTGCTTGTGTTTTGAAAGGCATTCCGGCTCCTGTTATATCACCTACTTTCACTGTGCTTGCAAATGGTAGTTATCTGCTTCTGAATAATCAGGATTGCTGTGGAATGCAGGCAGGCATCCCCCTATATTGTAACGGTTTCCCACTGTGTAGTGTGTTGCAAAAATGTGCTTTTTCCACCCCCGCAGGACATAATAGATAGTTCCATTTGGCCTTCCATACCCACGTTGAAGGCAGATTTCAATAAATTGAGCAGAATAAAGGCGCTATTATTAAACCAGGAGGTTATGCTCACATCCGCACGGGAGACCTTTGTCCTCCAGGTGGCTAGTACCCACAGTGAGATACAGGCTCTTTTGAACACAAACCTCCCACAACATTTCGGTGAAATGATTCACCGCGTTTTCAATGCTTCTAACACCGAAGGTCTTGTGCACTTTTTTAAAGTTGTGGGCTCCGGCCTTGTTACCTCCTTTCAAACTATATTTGGTGTAATTCCAGCTTTTGTTCATTCTATTTTTTCCAGCGTCTTTGGCGGCTTCCCATTGCTCCTAGCCTTAGCTGCTGGAATATTGCTTTTGATTTGTTTGCTGCGAAATGGTTGCACTTCCTGGGGACCTACTCGACCAAGGTCGACTCCGGATGCTCCGTGAACGCATGCTCATCAGCTTCGGCATCCTACCGTTAGCGACACTCAGGGGCCGATTCCGATTCAGGCCGGAAATCCCTCCGACCGAGCCGGACCCGGAGAGATTTCCGACCGAATCGGACTCTGGCAGTCCGACCGAACGAGTACGATGCGCACGCATGCAATCGGACTCGAGTCGGTCGGACTCCCATTGAGTCAATGGGAGCCAGACGTACAACGCGTATGCGGGCTCCCATTGACCCAATGGGTGCGAGGCGAACAAGGGTGCCCCCTACAGCGGGTACGCCTCAAAGCGGCTCGCGGCGTACATGCACAGGTAGGGGGACCCATGGGTCCCCCTGTGTGCGACTCGCGCGGCTACGCATACAGGGGGTCCGACACGGACCCCCAAAGAGCGGCTCCGACTGCTCTTTCGAGCCAGATGGCGCAAGTCGGTCGGACTGCTCGCGGCGCGCATCGTACTTGCCCGGCCGGGGAACGACTCCATCGCGTGGTGCGAGTCGTGTCCGTGCGAGTCTGTCGGAGTGCTTCGGACCCGCGAACAAGTCGGCCGGCGATTTCGAGTGCGCTCGCATCGTACTCGCTCGGCCGGACGCACGTACTGAATCGGTCGGGAAAGAGGGCTCCGGTGGATCCGGTTAAGCCGAATCCGATTCGGTGCCCTACCGGCCGAGATCGGATTCGGCCCCTCAGTGTGTCCTATAGACTTTCTTTTTATTTTGCGTATTTCACTTGCGTGCAACCTGTGATGTCTTGCATACGATGTCCTTTCTCTTGGTCCTTGGATTTTTGCCTCTCCAATACGTCTCTGTCGGACCCGGATTTTGGCCAGTTGATGGGTCCCTTAGAGGCCCATGAACGGGACTGTTCCGGCACTGGCTTGATGGCGCGTGCGGCAGCACTTGGAATTTTGGCGCAATGGGATATCTGGGCGGCTGCCCAGAATCTCCTACAACAAAGTTATGTTGAGTACCACGCAAGTTGTCCCGCATTGCTGATCACTGCTCCCTATTATGAGGAACATGAGTGCAGTTTTGATTTGTTGAACTGGATGGCATCTCTTTTTTCAGACGATACCAATGATGTACTCTTGGAAGGTGTGGCAGTTTTCTGCACATACACTCTATTGGATTAGGGGCATTCGCTTTCAACGAACTGCATTTCTGGATTTTTTGGTTTTTTTGTTTTTTAGTGCCCTGATTTCTGGCCCTATCTGCAATTTTTTTCAATTCACTGTCCTTCATGGGGAGTTTTCATAAATAGACGTTTACATTCTGCTCCATCTATTTGAACTATGTTTTCGTCCTATGTCTTGGCCTATGGACTGACCAGGGGAGGGTGTAGTGTGGTTTGTGGCCTCATTGTCTACATTGCTAAGTTAGCTTAGGCCTGGCTGCCATGATGCCCTTTTTGCACACGTTACTCTGTGACTTTGTTTTTCCAGACTCTGCTTGTGCCCGGCTATATTAGAACTGTCTGCCTTTTTGTCTTTCACCTTTTCTCCTGTTCCCTGTGGGTTTCGTCTGCACACCATGTACAAGGTCGAAAAACAACGTCCCTTGTTATTGCTGATCTGGTCAGCCCCTCTCACTTAGACATAACACGAAATACAGCTGCATTGGAGAAATTTGTGTGCTTTTAATATTGTGAGCTCCCTGTTGGTGGCACTCGGAGGAAAACCTTTCCAGGGAGAAGAGCTGTGCTTGTCTGATGATGTAAACCTTGCATCTAGATAGTGAGGTATGAGGGTCCGCCTGACAAAGCCCAGAGGTCTTCTATTTTTATAATAAACTAGTTAATAACACGGGGAGGGTGGTAAGGCCATTTAGCCCTATATCCACTGTCTTTATAAAATGCTTTCCCCGTTTGTATTCTATGGAATTGTAACTATGTTTCTTATTTTATCATTATGCATTATGCTGATAGTACTGGCACGTGTACTGTATCTTAGAGCACGATAGTTGAAATAAACATTTTAAACTATACTGTGTCTCTTATTACGCACGTTGTGGACAAGTATGAGTGAGTTATGAAAGAGTGTTCTTGCTCCCGCGAGTCCTGAGAGAGACCGTGTTCTGGGTTGTCTAATCATTGGTAGCTTCGCTGTAGTACGGAGAACGAATGAGACGCTAAAGCTAGTCGGATTGGGATTGTGGGTATTAAGGTGCATGGTTGGTTCACCACTATACACCGAGGTCCTATTATCCTGTGCATAGCTCTGTATATGTGCAGAATCCCCGCAACAAGGGGTGCCAGGCAACATCCTGTGATTCTATGCAAATCACGTAATCTCTCCGGGTGATAATTGTTATATAAATATGGTGCAAGAGTAAAAGGCAAAACTTTCGGCAGCGGGAAACTGATAAGAGAAGGAGACGAGGACCAAGCATTGGTAAATGAAGGAATATATGCTAGAGCCCATAGAAATCGAGGAAAGGTAAGTGGTATGCACAGGAACCAATGAGAAGCCAGGAAAGAGGTGGTTGGATGTAAGTCCCTTTTAAGTTTATATTAAAAACAATAGGCGGAACCCAAAAAGGGATGTTTATTTCAAAATTTCGTGAAGATTCGTCAAGCGGCACCAAAGTTATTGGCAGAAACAAAAACCGCTTCTCCTTTGGAAACTTTGGTCCTAACTATAACTATCTACGGACTATCAGCAGTAGGCAATATATATATATAACAGAAGAAAGGTGCAGAGCCTGATTCCAGTGTAAATTTGTGCATTTATTTCCAGAGTGAAAGTGGCTGCAACCTTATGTCCTCATATCCTTAGGCGTTTCAGCCATTAGGCCTTGGTCACAGGTGAGTACAATTGCATTCACAGGAAAGTGCTTTAGCTCAAATACCCACATGGTTGATGTTATTCTCTTATACATCCCAAGGTGCGTCAGTATTGTTGTTTAAATGTCCATACTTTTGGTGCCATATTTATCCTGCTGTGTAGCATCAGAATCACCGTAGTATGACTTACACTAATCTCAATGCATCTTGTCTCATACAAATAAAGTGTCCACATGCATGTTGTTTAAAAAATAGCACCAGTGTTTAAACACACTAAAAACCGGAATTGTCCAAGAGAGATCGTTATCCCTCCCTTCTCCCTTTCTCAGCCCGTGTCCAGAAATTCCAGGCAAATCCATTTCATCTGGTACCGGGCGAGCGGGTCATATATATATATATATATATATATATATATATATATATATATCTAGTACCGGGCAGTGCGGATATATATATATATATATATATATATATATATATATATATATATATATATATATATATATATATCCAAAACCAAACCCCTCCAATGCAGAGAAGCATTATATATATATGACCCGCTCGCCCGGTACCAGATGAAATGGATTTGCCTGGAATTTCTGGACACGGGCTGAGAAAGGGAGAAGGGAGGGATAACGATCTCTCTTGGACAATTCCGTTTTAGTGTGTTTAAACACTGGTGCTATTTTTAAACAACATGCATGTGGACACTTTATTTGTATGAGACAAGATGCATTGAGATTAGTGTAAGTCATACTACGGTGAAGCCTCTCTGATTATATATATATATATAATATATATATATATATATATATATATATATATATATATATATATATATATATATATATATATATATATATATATATATATATATATATATATATATATATATATCAAGAGGGGCTTTGGGCAACCCTCTTCATCAATTGGTCTGTTTAACTGTCAATCACATTTTACTTCCACCCACCGCAGCAATCAACATGTGGTAAAGGGTTGGCACACTTCAGCCATTTGCTCTCTTGTACTAAGAATGATGCACCTTGAGTGGTCGAATCTACACATCAGCCTAGAAGTAAGTACTTTGGGAGCAAAGCTGGTGGTCCACAACTTAACTTTCCCAATGATTGTTTATTTCCATTCTTCATCTTTCTTTTAGTTTGTATCCATCCTTGTGTGTTTAAACAATGTCTTCAGGTAACAGTAATTAAATACCAATAGTACCTTTTCTTTCTGTCAACGCGATACACATATTGTCACAAGTCACGCGCAGATCTCAGCAGCAGGGTCGGAACCAACTGAGCTTTCTTAAGCAGCTGGCTGACAAACTTACTGGTAGCATGGAGTCAACTGTGCGCTGACAGCCCGTCCGCAAGATACTGTGGCGACAGCTCAACAGAACAAAGCCCATTTCAGGAATAAAACCACACCTGGCACGGGACGTCGTCTCCACCTCCCTGTTGCTGTAACTTTCCATAGCGCTGTCCTTGTGCGTCACACTCCGCATTCAGGATGTATTGAAAGTCCGGCCACACATCTCTCTCAGCTGAGGTGCGTGGATGTGTTTAACGAGGCCGCCTTTACCTCCTGTCTCTCCTACGCTATAATATATTTCTGCCTTTTCTTTCTCAGCGAATGATCCTAGCAGCTCCAGATGTGATCAGCGGCAGAGAAATATCGGAGGAAACAGGGCGGCCTACCGTGGCGGGTTTCACCATGTTGGCTGTGTGACGAGCGCACTTGTCGGCCCCTCTCTCCACAGCCCCCAGCGGGGGAGTTGGGCGGGTTAGGAGGGGTGGGCGCCCCAGCTGCCATGATGTGATGAGGTTCCTCATCCCAGAGTTGAGGGGATCTTTCAGACCACTGTAGCTGGCTGCCTTAGCGACGTACCACTAGAAGCCACATGAGGGCAACAAATTGCCTCAAAAAAGTAGCCTTGGTGCTAGTGTGGAGCAATGGCATAGCCAGTGTGTCATGGGCCCAGTGCAAGGAAAGAGATGGGACCTCTGACTCCTGTTTGAATTAGTAAATACAGCAATAAGCAGAATGTGGCAGGGCCTACAAGCCCCACCGGTGCCCCTGCACCTGCTGCACCACTGAAAGTTACAGCTCTGGTGAGGAGGAGCACCCAAAAGGCAAAATGTAATTTTGAATGTAGCTCCGATAGTATCTGTACCCGTGCTGTTTATGTTAAGGAGTGTGGGGTGACTAAGTGGGGATCAGAGTTTCTGTTAGACTTCATGGAAATCTCATTAGCTGTGCAGTCATTTGAAACATGGAAGAAACCAACAGGGCATGCGGGGTGGATTAAGAAAATACATTCATATATATTATAGTAAAGCACCCCAACGCTTCTAAGACATACACCTTACACGCCAAACCAAAGTTCTAAAGAGTCTATCTGTTTCACATCGGGTAGCCTGCGGCTAGAAAAAGCCATGATATTACATAAACTCTCCAAAACAGATTTCTACGATTTTTCAATATGTGTAACAGAGAGAAAATAGTATTTACACAAAATGAAAGTTACATACAAGGCCAACCAAGGAGAAATATGACTTCAATTGACATTTGTTTTGTTTTCATGATGGTAAATTCAATGTTTTTAAATTATTATTTTTAATAAGGATACGAACTAACATTGAAGCAAAGTTTAATTGCTTACACCAGTAGTAAAGAGTGACCTCAGTCAGCCGTTTCCTGCCTGTTTGCTCCGTGTGGTGGGGGCAAGCACCATGTCCCTTTGCAGCAGGAGCCGCCGCCAGCCAATTGGAGCGCTTTAAAACTCAATGCGGGCTCCCGCAGCGCGGGAAGCGCGCGGGCGAAGCCCGGGCCAAGGGCGGCCCCGTCCTTGCCCGTCATCGCCCGGAAGAGGTTGGGCTGGGCCCACTCCCTAACATCTGCCTTCTGGATATAAGGTATTCACCCATTATTTTTAAATCTACTTTAACAGTGCAGTTGGACATTATGGGGAGAAGGAAGGCACCGGCGGAGAAGGAAGGGGGCGGGAAAGTAGTCACAACTCTCGATGCGTTTCTGTCAAGAGCTGCAAACGTTCTCTCCCATGAGATTAAAATAACAGAGAGACGCCTCACGATGGAACCACTACTACACCTTAACAGGTCACCTTTATTGAGTACTCCAGAAACCATCTTGCAGTCCTCACTAATTTTATCGGTTCCATCTGATGACCTCCCACCTGGCCAACGGTCGCTCTCACCTTTTATCGAACCGTCCCCTGTTCTCAATGGGAGGACTGATGTGTCATCATCCCCGTCAACCTTGCTGCTAATCTGCCAACAAGTCGATACAGGGCTCGAGGGGTGAGAAACTCAAAGCATCTAAAGTCACCCGAGCTATAAAACCCAGGGCAGCTCGCGCCAAGATGATCATGGTAAACAATCCGACAACCGCCCCGCACCCTCCAGCTAACATCTTGCCCTGTGACATAGCTTTGGACAAATCCTTTTGGCAGGAAGTAACTAAACTCATGTCCACCCTACTCGATCCTATCATGCTGAAGCTGACTCAAATCGAGGAGAGACTAGTCAGCTTAGAGTCTCAAAATTTGCGAGCCCCTCCAAAAATGGCAACCCTCAATGTTGACCATCTATCTGTAGTCACAGACAAGCCTAAACCCACTCCGCCCCCTAGTCGGGGCGCAAACTCTTCACCGTCCTTGGGCACTCCAACATGGCCACCTGCGCAGGGGGGTTCTGTTCCCCCAGCCAGTGTACCACCTATTGGCCAACTGGAGGTTTGTGCCCCAACTCTTTTGGGAACGGGCAGAAACAACCAACGGGTTCCAACAGGACCGGGCGAAATAATCCAGAGACCTACTCCATCGGTAACTGAAGTCCCTCCTCGGGAAGAGGGGGTCTTTCATCAACATCAACCCTTTCAT
Organism: Calotriton arnoldi; assembly: GCA_963921515.1. NCBI lineage: Eukaryota > Metazoa > Chordata > Amphibia > Caudata > Salamandridae > Calotriton > Calotriton arnoldi. The sequence continues at coordinate 639,083 of CAWUFW010002126.1, read as the reverse complement.
CTCCCACCAGCAGCCTCACCTCTTGTGCTGGTCCTGGCAAATGTTCCTCCTCTACGGGACCAGCAACATGAATCAACCACGCAGTTAATGGACAAATGTTTGCACTGGCTATCTAATCATCTTATGAACTGGGGCACGGGGCGCTACCAGGTAGCAAATAGGATCATCATGGCAAGAAGGGTGGGGTGGGTTGGTAATTCTAACAAATCCTTTGCAGGGGACTGCGTGGTAATAAACTTTAATCAAGCGCACTTTGGCAGTGCGCTTCTTAAGATCCACACAAGACATCTCTTAGGAGCACGCAGATAATTCCCCTGGAACTGGAGTACTTTACAGGCAAGGTTGTAAGCAGGGTCCTTTGCCAGAATTTGTGCAGCAGGGTGAGATGAGGCCAACGATAAACATTCCACGAGATCTTGACTATGAACACGCATGCTTTGTCTCAGGGGTTGGCCTATCAAATAGATATACCCCCTCTCAGACCTGGAAGCATGCGATTGACCATTACCATCGAGTGATTCCCGGCTCTTATCTCAGAGCAAGTAATCCCTGCCCTGCAGGTAACTCCCATGCCCCTTTTAACACAGAGGCCTGTGGATGGAAATAAGATAAATTTGGCATCGTGGAACGTGGCAGGGATCGCTTCCAAGTTGGGTAACGCCGAGTGGCAAAACTACTGGTCAAAGCAGGATATCATTTGCTTCCAAGAGACATGGGCCAAGGACCCAGTGTATTTTGATGGGTATCGTTCCTTTTATACACCAGCTGTGCCCTCTGCTTCAGGCAGAGCAAAAGGGCGTCTATTAACCATCATTGCTAACACCCTACCGATTCAAATAAAGCAGATAGGCTCTCCTAACAATCACTTCCAAATGTTACGATTGGAGCTCACAAAGGAAGATTACTGGATTTTAATTAATTTTTATAATAATGAATTTGGGGGCAACATGAAGAGACCAGTAGTCGACCTGGGTAACGAGCTGGATCGCCTTAACCCACGCACTTTTAAGTCCTCCTGCAGCTTAATCTGGATGGGGGATTTTAACATACACCTGTGCAAGTATAATGAGGCCAGGGTGTGTGGGCTGGATGACCATCAGGGTAACCCTCTCTGTCACTTTTCACACACTGAATATGGTGACACTTTAAACCAATCACTCTACTCGAGGCATCTGAGCGTAATTAACAGCTCAAGGATCGGTCAAGTGGAGAGTACTTTTAGGAGAAACAATACCGGGTCAACAATTGACTTCGTCTTAGTTTCTCTGGCTACACGAGACAGAGTAGACCACATAGCCACCCTGTTTACTCCCTATAGTGATCACGCTATTTTATACTCCCATTTGACCCTTCCATATAAAATGAAAAGAGACCAGCAGGTAGTGGATGACATCGTAGTAGCCAGGAAAAATCGTTACCAATTAAAATGGACCCAGGTTGTTAAATTAAATTTGATTGTCTCCATAATAGCCCAAGTAAGTGATAACATCTTATACTGCCTGGCGGAGGATTTTCCTCCCTCCCAAATAGTCACACAGTTTAGAGACTTATTAATAAAATTAAAAGGCGCACTTACCCGTTCCAAACCAGCCAACAACTTCCATCTGAGCCGCTGGTTTGATACAGTTTACTCTAAAGCAAAGAGATCTCTAGTAGGTGCCTTAAAATCCAACCCCAGAGACCCGGTACTGGTAAGAACACTGAGAAGTGAGTATAAGCAGGCGAGATCCAAACGAATAAAGGATATAAGGGAGAAGGCATGGGAGGACCTTGAACAAGCTGCCAGGTCTGGGAACAGCCGGGAGTTCTGGAAAATCATAAACACCCCCTACTTCAAAGACGTAAAGATCCGTCACTAGATACGCATGTAGGGAAGAGGCGTGGATAAAGCATTTTGAGGGCATTTTTAGTTTGAAAGCTACCAATCGAATCTACGCAACTGGTCCCAGTACCCCCCCCCCAGTAGCTTCTTTGACTTTTTCGATCCATGAAGTAAGAATAGGGTTGGCAGCCTGCGTCCCGGGAAAGCCCAGGCCCAGCAGGCCCCATTGACCTCTTTCAGGTAAATGGAGACATGTGGGTCCCACTTTTAACAAACGTATTTAATAGCATAACCATAGAGGGACCCCCACCTCCTGGAAACACAGTGTTCTAGTCCCCGTCTTCAAGAAGGGAGATAGGGGCTGTCCGAAGAACTATAGACCCATCTCCCTTCTGGATACAACAGCATAATTAATGGGCCGGCTACTACTAGCCAGATTGGAGACATGGGCACTGGAACGAAACATCTTAATGCAGGCTCAATATGGCTTCCAGAAGGGAAAGGGGACGGTGGACCAATGTCTTAATCTTTCGTTAGCGATACAAAAGGGGATGATGGACGGAACGTTTGAGCCAATCAAACACTCACCCCCAGTCAACTGATCTGGGTTTAATCCATCATCATTCTTTAGCTCACTCCACCACCCCAGTTCAGACATGGCCATATGCAAATCAGTCTGACCCTGTGCCTCATGGGAACAGTCCAGCCCGAACTCCAAGCCATGTCTTCCCTGGACCGGAAACAAGCATCCTAGGACCGGTTTCTGGCATTCCAGCCGTCATCAGCCAGGCTTGCTTGAATCCAGTGGCAAAGTGAGCAAGGGACCCAAGTCTGGGCATACCCCCACCAACTTAGGGCGAACAAGCGATACAAAGGGGATGATGGACGAACGTTTGAGCCAATCAAACACTCACCCCCAGTCAACAGATCTGGGTTAAATCCATCATCATTCTTTAGCTCACTCCACCACCCCAGTTCAGACATGGCCATATGCAAATCAGTCTGACCCTGTGCCTCATGGGAACAGTCCAGCCCGAACCGCCAAGCCATGTCTTCCCTGGACCCGGAAACAAGCATCCTAGGACCGGTTTCTGGCATTCCAGCCGTCATCAGCCAGGCTTGGCTTGAATCCAGTGGCACAGTGAGCAAGGGACCCCACGTCTGGGCATACCCCCGCCAACTTAGGGCGAACAAGCGATACAAAAGGGGATGATGGACGGAACGTTTGAGCCAATCAAACACTCACCCCCAGTCAACTGATCTGGAGTTTAATCCATCATCATTCTTTAGCCTCACTCCACCACCCCAGTTCAGACATGGCCATATGCAAATCAGTCTGACCCTGTGCCTCATGGGAACAGTCCAGCCCGAACTGCCAAGCCATGTCTTCCCTGGACCGGAAACAAGCATCCTAGGACCGGTTTCTGGCATTCCAGCCGTCATCAGCCAGGCTTGCTTGAATCCAGTGGCAAAGTGAGCAAGGGACCCACGTCTGGGCATACCCCCGCCAATTGGCAGTTCGGGCTGGACTGTTCCCATGAGGCACAGGGTCAGACTGATTTGCATATGGCCATGTCTGAACTGGGGTGGTGGAGTGAGCTACAAAGAATGATGATGGATTAAACCCAGATCAGTTGACTGGAGGTGAAGTGTTTGATTGGCTCAAACGTTCACGTCCATCATCCCCTTTGTATCGCTTGTTCGCCTAAGTTGGCGGGGGTATGCTCAGGCGTGGGTCCCTTGCTCACTTTGCCACTGGATTCAAGCAAGCCTGGCTGATGAGCGACTGGAATGCCAGAAACCGGTCCTAGAGATGCTTGTTTCCGATCCAGGGAAGACATGGCTTGGCAGTGACAGGCTGGACTGTTCCCATGAGGCACAGAGTCAGACTGATTTGCATATGGCTATGTCTGAACTGGTGGTGAGTGAGCTAAAGAATGATGATGGATTAAACCCAGATCAGTTTGACTGGGAGTGAGTGTTTGATTGGCTCAAATGTTCCGTCCATCATCCCCTTTGTATCACTCTGTTCGCCCTAAGTTGGCGGGGCGTATGCCCAGAGCGTGAGTCCCTTGCTCACTTTGCCACTGGATTCAAGCAAGCCTGGCTGATGACGGCTGGAATGCCAGAAACCAGTCCTAGGATGCTTGTTTCCGGTCCAGGAAGCATGGCTTGGCAGTTCGGGCTGGACTGTTCCCATGAGGCACAGAGTCAGACTGATTTGCATATGGCCATGTCTGAACTGAGTGGTGGAGTGAGCTAAAGAATGATGATGGATTAAACCCAGATCAGTTGACTGAGAGTGAGTGTTTGATTGGCTCAAACGTTCCGTCCATCATCCCTTTTGTATCAGCTTTGTTCGACCCTAAGTTGGCGGGGTATGCCCAGACGTGGGTCCCTTGCTCACTTTGCCACTGGATTTAAGCAAGCCTGGCTGATGACGGCTGGAATGCCAGAAACCGGTCCTAGGATGCTTGTTTCCGGTCCAGGGAAGACATGGCTTGGCAGTTCGGGCTGGACTGTTCCCATGAGGCACAGGTTGAGACTGATTTGCATATAGCCATGTCTGAACTGGGGTGGTGGAAGTGAGCTAAAGAATGATGATGGATTAAACCCAGATCAGTTGACTGGGGGTGAGTGTTTGATTGGCTCAAGCGTTCCGTCCATCATCCCCTTTTGTATCGCTTTGTTCGCCTAAGTTGGCGGGGGTATGCCCAGACGTGGGTCTCTTGCTCACTTTGCCACTGGATTCAAGCAAGCCTGGCTGATGACGGCTGGAATGCCAGAAACCGGTCCTAGGATGCTTGTTTCCGGTCCAGGGAAGACATGGCTTGGCAGTTCGGGCTGGACTGTTCCCATGAGGCACAGGGTCAGACTGATTTGCATATGGCCATGTCTGAACTGGGGTGGTGGAGTGAGCTAAGAATGATGATGGATTAAACCCAGATCAGTTGACTGGGGGTGAGTGTTTGATTGGCTCCAAGCGTTCCGTCCATCATCCCCTTTTGTATCGCTTTGTTCGCCCTAAGTTGGCGGGGTATGCCTAGACGTGGGTCCCTTGCTCACTTTGCCACTGGATTCAAGCAAGCCTGGCTGATGACGGCTGGAATGCCAGAAACCGGTCCTAGGATGCTTGTTTCCGGTCCAGGGAAGACATGGCTTGGCAGTTCGGGGCTGGACTGTTCCCATGAGGCACAGGGTCAGACTGATTTGCATATGGCCATGTCTGAACTGGGGTGGTGAGTGAGCTAAAGAATGATGATGGATTAAACCCAGATCAGTTGACTGGGGGTGAGTGTTTGATTGGCTCAAGCGTTCCGTCCATCATCCCCTTTGTATCGCTTTGTTCGCCCTAAGTTGGCGGGGGTATGCCCAGACGTGGGTCCCTTGCTCACTTTGCCACTGGATTCAAGCAAGCCTGGCTGATGACGGCTGGAATGCCAGCAACCGGTCCTAGGATGCTTGTTTCCGGTCCAGGGAAGACATGGCTTGGCAGTTCGGGCTGGACTGTTCCCATGAGGCACAGGGTCAGACTGATTTGCATATGGCCATGTCTGAACTGGGGTGGTGGAGTGAGCTAAAGAATGATGATGGATTAAACCCAGATCAGTTGACTGGGGGTGAGTGTTTGATTGGCTCAAGCGTTCTGTCCATCATCCCCTTTTGTATCGCTTTGTTCGCCCTAAGTTGGCGGGGGTATGCCCAGACGTGGGTCCCTTGCTCACTTTGCCACTGGATTCAAGCAAGCCTGGCTGATGACGGCTGGAATGCCAGAAACCGGTTTTAGGATGCTTGTTTCCGGTCCAGGGAAGACATGGCTTGGCAGTTCGGGCTGGACTGTTCCCATGAGGCACAGGGTCAGACTGATTTGCATATGGCCATGTCTGAACTGGGGTGGTGGAGTGAGCTAAAGAATGATGATGGATTAAACCCAGATCAGTTGACTGAGGGTGAGTGTTTGAATGGCTCAAACGTTCCGTCCATCATCCCCTTTTTTAATCTTTCGTTATGCATAGACAAGTACACAAAGGCCAAGGGCGGAAAGCTATACATGGCCTTCATGGACTTGTCAGCTGCCTTCGATTGTGTGTCCCATCAGAAGTTGTGGCCCATGATGGTGGAAATGGGGATCGATCTTCCAATCATTCATTTCATTTATCAGCTATATACTAACGCCACGGCCTGCGTGAGATGTAGCTTGAAATGGAGAAATGCACATGTGTGTTTACAAATAGAGAAGGGGGTTAGGCAGGGTTGCGTCCTCGCCCCGTTTCTGTTTTCCATCTATACTAACGGGGTGGAGGCGGCCCTGTCTGGCTGCAGCTCTCGACGTCCCCAGATTTGATGACTCCCCCCTTACCATTGTTGGCCTATGCTGCATGATGCAGTGTTACTAGCGAGGACAGGCGTAGCTCTTCAGAGTCTTTTAACTGCGTATGCTGCCTTTATGGCCTCGCTGGACCTGTGCGTTAATAAAGGTAAATCTTTTATCGTTATAGCTGGAGCTACCCGAGGTGCAAAAGTGCCTCATTTTCATTTAGCCTCCCAAAAAATCGAAGTAGTTGACTCCTTCGCATACCTCGGGCGTTCTGTTCGACAGCAAACAAATCTGGTCGAGATTGGTGGCTGCCAGAGCCCTGGGCATGGAAAGAAGCCTACTGGCGTTAAGAGGCTTTATTAGAAGCTGGGGGGCCAGCCCGTGGACAAGATTAAAACCATTTATCTAGCCAAAACAAAGCGGCGGTAACTTGGGGGCTGGAGTCTAGGGGATGGCTCATGTCGGCGAGTGCAGAGAATGGAAGACACCTTTTTAAGTCTAGGGTCTCATTACCACCTTCAGCATCTAATTTCATCTTACACCTTGAATTAAGAACTCCCTTACTTGTCTGATTGCATTAGGCTGGCACCGATCCTACTGTGGCTCTCCATCTGGCGGAGGACGACGGTTAATTTAACCCAAGGCATTATTGGTGATTGCCTCAGGTTAGAGGGTCGCAGTGGGATCGGTTGGCACAGTTATGTGGAAGCTGAGCTAAGAGCCATCGGGCAGGAGGAGCTGTTTAAAGACCCAGCTTCCTGTAGGAACGTTTCTAAACAGAAACTGATTGATCTATACATGCAGAGGGCTGCTTTTATTCGCAGGGGGAGGATCTGTCGCAAAAGGGGCTTATCGCTTATGCCTTTGTTCCCCCCAGACCTGCGGGAGAGCATCACTATTTCTATCTCTCACGTATTACTATGGCTCAACACAGCCTGAAGCCTGACTCTGGCTCAGCTCTAGGTCCCGTTGGAACTTCGAGCCCACAACGAGCCGAGCTTTCTTGTGGATCATGCTTGCCACCCTCCCGCTACCCAGGATGTGATGTTAGGGCCTGAGCTGCCGACTTTGGAAGTGGAGAACCAGGTTTGAGCTCGAGTTCGATCATCCTTCTTGAAATGTGTGATCTTAGGCAAACATTTTATTTCACCAAAACTCTCTTTTTTTAGTTATCTCGTATGAAAACACTTTCAAAATGTGAGCTGAGAATACCAGTTGTACAAAAACCTATTGTGTTTGATTTAATAGAAAGAATGTTGCTCTATAATAATCCGGGCAATGTACAGGGTTTACATACCAACCGCCTTGCCATCTTAGTTTACTAGTGGTTTCATGTTTAAAAACTATCACTCTTAATACGTACTTCTCAGCTATAGTGTTTAATGACAAAGCTGCCACAAGGTCAAGAAACACACTTTTTTGAATTTTTAGGAGACTTTATCCTATTTTACGTGATGTTTGCCGTATGATTTACCTAGCAAACATTTTCAGGGCTCTACTCATACATGGGCTGTAAGACCCAAGCCAGACCCTTGTCTCAGCTCTGGCTCGGCTCGCCCTGCTAATATTGTTGGCCCACCCACCTCTAAAGTGAGGTGATGGAAACCAATCATCTCCCATTGGAAATAGTCTGTAGAATGGTCAGAAGTTGCAGTGAAACTTTTTAGTGGGACTGAAGATTTACTCTCAACTGCCTTAGAGGTTTACCCCAAAGAACAAAGACTAGACAAAGAACAAAGATTAGAGTTTGGGGGATCGAAGAACTGCTGTAAATCGGTGGTGGTGTCTCCGTCCACCCCCCCCCCACAGAGAGTTGTGGGAAACTCTGGTTTTCCCATGTTGGGGTCTCAGCGGGATCCTGGTTGAGGAAGGCTACACTCGCAGCCCATCCACCACAGGGTTGACAGCTTCATTGCTTTTAAAGGCCTGCCCTAGACTGTACAAAACTTTCTTCATGTCCTTGACTGTGACAGTCAAAAGAAAAAACAGGAATAGCCGCTAATTTAGGGTGAAAACTCCATGCTTGGCAAGGTCAATACATTTGAGAAAATAGGGGGGATTGTTTCTGCAAAAAAAAAATTGGGAAATGAATGCCCAACAGACACCAGGATGGCAGGCCAGAGTTTCAGTTTTGACAAAAGTTGTTTTACTGCACCAGTAGGAGCATTTTCGCTAAAACAATCCTCACCAACACAGAAGGGATCTCTAAATATGACAGCTGATCCTCCACCGATCAGGGAGGGGCAAGGGCCACTACCATCTCTGCGGGCTGATGGTCCACCTATTATACTCTAAATGACCACCATAGTTATAACTTACGGACTTTAAACGTCACCAGTTTACAGGGTCACAAGCTGCATTCGATAATGTTTTATAGAGCTCCAGAAACCAAGGTACGAAGTCTGGATAAGGATGAGGTGCATCAGAGTCTGGGACACCGATGGGCTGGTGGAAGTTCCATCATCAGTGTTATTCCCTCTGGGCTCCTTGGAGTTCTTCAAGTGGGCGGAACTCAGAGACTGAGGCTGAACACTGTTTTGTTGCCCTGGATCCAGCGTGTGAGAGCTCATGGTGGAGAGCGTTTGTGGAAATCGTAACATCTAAGCAGGACAGGGTGTTGCAGATGACCAGGGAGGTCACCTTTATTTTGGAAGGATCCCTCTACTTCATTCTGGGTCAGTTGGGCAGAGTTCTGGTGTCCTAGCAGATGCAGGGTATTTTAAAAATGTAGTTGTAGATTTGATTCCAGGTAGACCTTTACTAAAGCATAGGGCAGTCCCACAGCCACATTTTTCCCCACTCTGTTCTGCATCGTACAGTGCTTAATTTGAGCCAGTGGGTCCAGTGGTCGGCTCCAGCACTTATTTCTCAACACAATCACCTATGACAGTTCACCACAAGGTGGCACTGTCTTTCTAATTTTAAGATGAGTACAAGAAAGGTGCTTAATAATTCAGTCTACATTAAACATGACAATTCAGACTTTTCCATGCCATTCTTATAGCTTTTGGGGCCTGGAATAGTCTGATTTGTCACACTTGTAGGAGAGTGATGGTTAGTAGTTGTGTTGTTACTGTTACTGTCAGCAATGGCAGGGGCAATGGCTGGTGCAGGCTGCAGTGCCTCCTGAGAAAGGCCCTGGCACTTACATGTTTACAAATTAAGTTCAGGTATGTGGCTGTCAAAGGTGTAAATTTGTTGGGATGGATGGGTCTCACCTGGAGGATGAACAACACTGTCAGATCCCCAGAGGGCTCTGTGGTCTAGCAGAAGGTTCAGGTCGAGGAACATTTATTGTAGCCATCGCAACCCCCAGAAAACTTTCAAGAGGCAATAAGATGAATAGATTGAAGAGGAGCTGCAGGTTTGCCCAGACTTGTGTTTAGGTGGGCAACATGCAACAATCAACACCATTATTAAAGCAAACCTCGCTCATGGCCTAGTGGGTGGGCTCTTCCGTAGCCTTGCCCTCAGTCAAAAGTAGCCACAGGTTAGGGTCTTCCAGCATCTCTTATTTTTGCTGGAACCTTGGTGGATGCTCGAGAGTTAGACCATGACACCGATTCCTATACTCATGTCTGACGTAGGGGTATTTGGAAAAAGTATTGAGTTTTTAATACCAGGAGACAGAAATATTGGAAAAAATTATTGTTATGAAAAAAATATCACTACGCAGAAATATCACTGTTAAGAATAGAGTTTTTTAGGTAGGTAATATAGTTGTTTTTAATAGCTTTTTCAACAATATAGTTGTTAAAATATCGTTTTTTATTTTTTTAATGGGTTTTAGTTCATATATTAATTTTATGTTATTATTGTTTATATATTTGGTATTAAGTTTTAAAATACAGTTTGTAGTTTCAAGTGATTTAGATTTTTCACTTTAATTGCTAATCGTAATTTATATTAGCGAAGCTAGTTTTTGTGTTTGTAGAGGGATAGGATGAATAGGATGAAAACTTTATTAGGTAATAATTATTAATTAAATTATAATTTTTAAGTAAGTGTGTGATTGATATTAATTTTGTACATTATGCAATATAGATTTATTTTAGTTTTTATTTTAGGTTGCAAGTTGTTAGGGTTGTAGGGATATAGGGTGAGAAGTTAGTTAAGTAATAATTAAATATAATCAGTTAATAACTTTTATTAATATTTTAGATGATTAATAATTATGTATATTGTGCAAAAGTTATATATTTTAGTTCTATTTTAGGTGTGGGCTGCTTAGTTTGTAGACATATAGGATGGGAAGTTTATTAAGTGATCATTATTTAACATTCAATTATTAATTGTTAATTAATTCGTTAAGTGATTATTATTATATAAATTGTGTTATACATAGTTGTTTTAGTTATATTTTAGGTATGGGCTGCATGGTTTGTAGGGGTATTAGGTGGGAAGTTAATCAAGTAATAATTAAATAATAATTATTTTTTAAATTGATAATTAATTATTACATTGTTTATTAATAATGTAAATTGTTTAATTGTTTTTATTTATTTTTTAATATATATTTTTATGCAAATTAATATAGTTTATATTAAGTGAAGTACTTTCCCTACTGTTGCACAGACTGGAATGGGAATAGTAAATCTTATCCCCCCGAAGTCCAACACTTTCACTACTGTCACACAGACTTGAGTGGGAATGGTAAATTCTGCCCCTCCTTTGTCTAATGCTTTCCCTACTGTTGTACAGACTGGAGTGGGAAGACTAAATGTAATGCCTCTGAAGTCCAGCGCTTTCCCTAATGTTGCATAGACTGGAGTGGAAATAGTAAATCTTCTCCGAAGTCCAACGCGTTCCCTGCTGTTGCACAGATTGGAAAGAGAAAAGAAAATTTAACCCCTCCGAAGTCCACCACTTTTCCTATTGCGCATGCTAATTCTGATAGGGCCCTGTACAAACACAATTTTCGACTCGCAAATAATTTGCGACTCGCAAAATAGTGTTTTGCGACTCGCTATTAGGAAGGGGCGTTCCCTTCCTAATAGCGAGTCACAAGCCATGTACCAATGTTTTGCAACCGCAATTGTGGTTGCAAAACACTCGCAAATTATCACCCTCTTCAAGAAGGTGGTAATGCAGTCGCAAATGGGAAGGGGTTCCCAGAGGACCCCTTCTCCTTTGTGCTGGCTCTGAAATATTTTTTAAGGGCAGGCAGTGGTCCAAGGGATCACTACCTGCTCTTAAAAAATGAAACAAAGGGTTTCATTTTTTTTTTTAAATGCATCCTGTTTTCCTTTAAGGAAAATGGGCTGCATTTAAAAAAAAAAACTGCTTTATTGACAAGCAGTCCCAGACATGGAGGTCTGCTGAGCCCTGCAGTCCACCATCCCTGGGAGGGACAGCTATTCCCAATGTGGTCGCAAATTGCGAGTGGCTCATTAATATTCATGAGCCTCGCACTTTGCGACCCCATTGGGAATCGCAATCAGTGTCTCTGACACTGTAGTACATTGTAAATTGCGCCTCGCTATTTGCGACTCGCAATCGAGAGCAAATTGCGAGGCACAATTTACAAGGGTCGTACATCTGGCCCCAAATCCCTCCGAGTCCAACGATTTACCTGCTCTTCATAGTATGTTTAGTAAATATGTTTTTGGGGGTTTTAAATTTGTAATAGTAATTTTTTTGTTTAAATTGATTAATATATTTTTGTTATTGAATTGTTTATTTTTGTTATAGTTTTATTGGGTATGTATTATATATATAGATAGATGTTTTATTTTCACAGTAATATATTTTAAATAATAAAAAATATATAATTGTAATTGTATTTATATAGCACTTACTACCCCTGACAAGGCATCGAAGTGCTTTTCGGTGAGTAGCACTCTACTCCGGAACCCAAAAGGATTAGTGGTGGATTAATATAGGGAAATATGTGTTAATTTGAGAGGTGGCCATACTAGTTGGATTGAACAGGATAATGGGGGGCTAGAAGAGGAATGAGTCAAGAAAGTGTTATTTGGGAGATCATAGTAGTAAGACGAGGCTCGGGATGAGTAAAAGGAGAGATGAAGGAGGGAGGAGTCTCTGGAAAGGGATTAGGGAAGTCATTGTAGTAAAATGAGGGTTGCGATGAGTCAAAGGAGGATACACGAGGGAAGAATTTAGAAAGGGTTGCTTGGGAGATCATAGTAGTAAAATGCGGTTTCGGGTGAGCCAAGGAGGAATTGAGGGGGGAAGAGTCTAGATAGGTTTATTTTGGAGATCATAGTTGTAGAATGAGGTTTGGGATGAGTCAGAGAGTGGAGGTAGAGGTTATATTGAGTGAGGTATAGGGTGAGACAGAGTAGTGTATTGGAGAGTGTCAAAGGTGTTTTTAATTTTCCTTTCTTTTCTTCTTTTACAGTAGGAGTGAAGTAATACATATATAGATACAGAACTACATAGAAAGGGTATACATGTATATATATATATATATATATATATATATATTGTTCTTCTTCAGTAGGAGTAGTAGGAATAAAGTAATACATTTATAGATACATGACTACATAGGTAGGGTATGCATGTATATATATTTGTTCTTCTTCTACAGTAGGAGTAGGAGTAAAGTAATACATATCTATATACATAACTACATAGAAAGGGTATACATGTATAAGGAAGATAATATATCAAGATTTAAAGTTGTACTATACAAACTTAGACTTTCAAGTGTTGATGTACCTGAAGCTAATTTATTTGGTTTTAATTTTTTGAAATAACTTTTATATTTTATTTGATCTTTTCCTCAACATTTGAATTGTGAAGCACGCGTAGATAAAATAGTTATGATAATATTTACATATAGGGATAGATAAATAAAACAGGGACCCATAAGAAAATAAACAAATAACATATATGAAAACTATGCAATGATGTCATGTAGTTTCCACTTTCCAGTAGCAACTGCATGTTTGTTGGGCAATATGAACTTTGGGATGGTCACAGACTGATTCTATGCACTCCTTCAGGATGTGTTTGTCGTATTGGCCAGCAAGCTCACAGTGCACCATTAGCATCCCTAAACTTAGACAGGTAGTGAATGGCTTGAGCAACCACAGAAAATGACATAACATGACACTGATCACCCCAGGAATCCTGGTAACAGATCTAAAACCCTTTCGCTCAGTCACTCGTGCTCTCTTTCTTGGAGAAATATATAAAGAATATACAGAGTGGCATTTTCAATATTTATTAAACCATCGTGATTCTTGTAGAATATATGCGCTGCAATGGACAATAGACAGAAGCAGATAACAGTAATTAGCTATATACGGACAGAGAACAGAATGAACAGTTCCACCATCTTGCTAATTATTATTAAGCTTATAAAGCACCTGGTTACTCCAACGGAGTGTCCCCGTGCTAGGACATCACAGACCCTACCAAACATCCCTAGACCCCCCCTACCCAAGGTCCCATCAGTCCTAAGACAAAAGCCCATAGCCTAAGTGCTAACACCAGTTTCCAGGGGGTGCTTGAAAGAACCAGGTTTTCAATTTTTTACGAAAAATTGTTTCAGATGGGTGGATCCTTAGTTCGATACGTAGATTGTTCCAAACCTATATGAAGTAGTGACAATGTTCCGTCGAGGTAATTAGTCACAGGAAACTTCAGGTAGTTGAAGAAGAAGGTTTATTCGTGCTACAGTCACGGCCAGGAGCAGCGCACCCTCAAGATCCGATCGGCAACTGACAACCGCCGATCGAATCCTAGAACGCGCTCACCCGACCACGTATTAGAATCCTTACAAAAGAACATTCTAACATTCCCCACTACATCAACATTAGTCTCCCACTACATCACCTTCCCCCTTAATAAAACAACAAAAGCACCAAAAATAAACAAATAAATAAATGACAAGCAAAGTGTTCATTAGTAAGTAACAAAATCTTTGAACCTTGAAGGAATTCTCGTGACACGACGATCCCGTGTCAATATTGAATTATTGGAACTGCAACCCTCACCCCTATTATCAATAACTGTCTTTGAAGTCCCTTCACGTTCGCCTAAATTACCATTCTGATCACGAACATGCAACCAATGCGTCCAGTCCAGATTATGACCAACACATGATATTTTCCTCCTCTTAATCAACTCAGCCTGTTCCTTTGACACTTTTACTAACTGTCTTTTGTTCCACCATCCTTTGTCGTGCAGAAACGCGGCACCTTTACTCACTTTATTCACTACTACTGGACTTGAATAAATTGACTCACCTTTCATAACCTTAAATGGTTTCTTAAACATCACCCAATCACCTACCGCGATTTCACCATCACCTGAAAGATCCCTACCACCAAATTTCTCTTTCATCTTACTCTGCTTTTCTTTCACTGCATCAATAACCATCCTATTGTCCAAAACCTCAGTTTTTCTATTATCCAACCAAACAGGTAATAGTGTATTGTTAACTTTCCTTCCCGAAGCAGCTCAGAGGGAGTGACGCCAGTAGTACAGTGTGGCGCCGTGTTATAATTCCAAACCTTTTTTTCAAGAAATTCGCCTACATCATGACCAGAGGCAAACGCCGTTTGAACACCTTCCTTGAGGACTTTATTACCTCTTTCCACCAAACCATTCGATGTTGGTGAATACAAAGCCACTTTTAAATGTTTAACATCATACTCTTTTAAAAATGAACACATCTTGTCCAACACAAAATGAGTTCCATTGTCCGTAACCAAAAACCTAGGAGCCCCCTCTAATAAGAACACTTTTTTAAAAAAACATACGGTATTGTCTGTATTGGGAGCGTCTACAAACTTATAGTACATCCACTTAGAATGGTAATCCACTGCCAAAATTATATATCTCAATTCCCCTGGTAAAATATTATACGGACCTGAGAAATCCAGCCCAACTTTTTCCCAAGGTTTTTCCGGAAACCTTGGGAACGCGTGGGTTCGCATCCCATCCTCGTCGCCAATATGAAGTAGTGACAATGTTCCGTCGAGGTAATTAGTCACAGGAAACTTCAGGTAGTTGAAGAAGAAGGTTTATTCGTGCTACAGTCACGGCCAGGAGCAGCGCACCCTCAAGATCCGATCGGCAACTGACAACCGCCGATCGAATCCTAGAACGCGCTCACCCCGACCACGTATTAGAATCCTTACAAAAGAACATTCTAACATTCCCCACTACATCAACATTAGTCTCCCACTACACTTAGCTGCAAGAAAACCAAAGGATCTACCTCCTAATCGTGCCTTGCGGACCTTAGGCACTACCAACTTAGCAGTGCCCATAGATCTCAGGTTCCGGGTGGTTCTATACCCAGTGAGTAATGGGCGCAGGTACACAATGTATATATGTGAGCATATAAAATAATATCTAGATAGCATAATCCTAGTATGTGTTCCATAATTTAAGTGTGCGGGTGTTCTGCCAAGAATCCCCGATTGGATGATCTAACCCCTGTTAGCTGAAGGGAAAGTAGGTATGTCCCCGCCTTAGTCACAGTTTGGACATCCCTCCTCGCAGAGGGATCAACAAGCAGCTGTGCTGAGGTTTCAGCGTGTGGTGACCTCACAATGACAGCAAGTACTCCTCTGCATAAACCCAGAAATGCTTGTTTATTCATAACAAAAATAATACTTGCTCCGAGCTGAGACCTTAATCAGGCCACCATTGTTTATGTTCTAGAGATAGCTGTGTCACCGCATGGACGAACAATGAACAATCACATTTGTGCAATGTATGTTCAGACCTTGTACGGGATGTTCAAGGTGTCATGATAGTGTTCTTCCATAGTGGAATTGTAAGCAAATGTAGTTGAATCGAAACTAAGCCTGCACTGTCACGCACACAAATGAGTGTCAAAAGTCAATGTGTGAAGGAGAAGGAAACTTAGGAAAAATGTGTACATGTAAAATGACAGTGTTTCCCAATGGACCTAACTGAAACACATGACAGTGACCTATAAACATAACCACAGTGGAATGCCGAAGGAGACCGCCGACAGCCACAGTGTCTGCTACGTTTAATAAGACTGTTTATGAACACTGCCTAAGCCCTCAGCAAGATACTTCAATAGTACAAATCTAAGTCTACTGCCAATTGTCTTTCTTATTTCCAAGTCATTGACCAAGGAGTCATGGTTCGTCACACAAATCATTTGTGTGATTGTCTGTATCTGTGATGGTCACACAGATACATTACAGTGGAGACTGAAACATTGACGTCTAACCCAATCTTCTCTGTCATGAGTGTTAAATTTATCTGGGGAGATCTAGTTCCTATGTATAGGACAGTCTCCAGTTTTGTTGTGTGGATATGGGTAGTTTTACATTGATGACTAACTATACTTTGCTTAGGTCAATTTGAATTTCTGTTATCAATGTATCTGAAAATGTGTTGATATGAACCCCTAAGTTTGTACATTTTGATAAAAACTGAATAATCAGTGATACACCTGGGCAATTGACTTTATTTCTCTTCATGAATACTATACATGCATTTCTTCAATTAATTTGTGATGTCATGATGGGACATTGTAGAGATGTCTGGTGAAGTCATGGAGACTGTTGCCTAGCTAGTGTGTGGAATTCTTCCTATAAGGATTCTAAGTGGGGACAGTTGAAGGACAGCACCAGTGGTTGTGAATGCTGCTCCATGCTGGGAATGTTATGAAGAATACATCTATTTTAAAGAACCTGTGAAGGGTCATCTTTTCAGACATCCCACATAAAATGTAAATTTAAAGAATAGCTTTTTGTGAAATAAATACCTTGTAGGCATCCTTATCTGTTTACTATTAACATGTTAAGCATAGAATAAGACATGTATATAAATATATATATATAAATAACTATAAGTAATATATACATTTCTGAAGCAGACCTAAAAATATATATATTTTAAAACCATAGTTATTATATATATTTGTTCAAAGAAATACACATATCTAGATACATACATATCATCAAATTATAAATGGTTACGAACACAGGGATGATGTACATTAAGTTTGAGTATGGGAGTTATCTAGGAAAGAGACAACTCTTGAGAAGTCTTCTGTAGGTAAGATAGTTATAAATAGCTCTTTTGTCTGGGGCTGATGAAAAGCGGTCCTGTTCCATTTATTGCTTTGTGGGTGATACAAATAATTTTATTAATTATGTTTCAATATATATATATATATATATTCACTGAAAAAACCATAGGTTTCAGACACGTTATAGTTACAAATTAGCATTTAAAAAACCTTTGAAATTCACTGAAAAAACCATAGGTTTCAGACACGTTATAGTTACAAATTAGCATTTAAAAAACCTTTGAAATTCACTGAAAAAACCATAGGTTTTAGGGACAGTTATAGTTACTTGGACATTGCACTCGTACAAAACCCGTGAAATTCCCCGTTATAGTTAGTTCAGCTAACTATAACTCGCGCCCCGCAATGCACTGCTGATGACGTCACATATTACATCACTCATGACATGGTCAGTGACATCACTGATGACATCACTGATGACATCTCAAATGACATCACTGATGACATCATCCAGTGACTGTGTGTTTCTCTAAAGTTTAAATATTTTTAATATATATAGGAAAAGACGTATTGAAGAATGAGTGGGTGTGTAAGTGTCTGTATGGATGATTTAGTAGGTGCGTGACTGACTGTATAAGTGAGTGATTTAACGTATCGTACTGAATGCATGGGTTAGTGACTAAACTGGGTGAATGTCTGTATCCGTCTGTCTGTTGCTGTGTAAGTGGCTGCATGTGTTTGTGAATAGCTACATGAGTGTCTATTTGAGTTATTGAATGCTTGTGTGAGTATCTGTATGGGTGCCTGAGTGTTTGTGTGGGAGGGGTGTGTGCGACTCTGTGCATAGATGTGTGAGTGGGTGATTCACTGGGTGGATGGTTTCAAGAGTGCATCTGTGATAGACTGTATGGGTGGGTAAGTGTGTGTAAGAGTGTGTTAGTGAGTGAATGTATGTCCAAGTGGTACATGTGTGAGTAACTACATATGTGAAAGGCAGTATATATGTGTGTTGGAGTATATAAATAGCTATAAGCGAGAGTGAGTGATTGTGATAGTGGCTGTATGGATGAGTGTGTGCTTGTATCAGTGATTGTATAAGAGCGTAACAATGTGCTACTATTTGTATGAGTAAGTGAGCTGGTGTGTGTATAACTGTATAGGTGAGTAAATGGCAGTGTGTTTAATTATTTGCATGACTGACTAGGTGTGTGAGTACCTCTATGGATGAGTGGCGTTGTTTGAGTGTCTATATAGGAGTAAGAGTGCATATGATAGTCCTGTACTGAGTGACCGTAAGTATGAGTGACTGTACGGCTGAGTGAGTGGATGTGTGTGTGTAGACCTAAGAATCAGTGAGTGGGTATGTGGTTATTGGTGTTGGAGTGTCTATGGTTTTGCGAATGGCAGTCTGTAATTTAGAGTGGGTGTATCAAAGATTATATTAGGGTGTGAGGAGGTGCATCAGATTATCACGTGGATGATGTCATCAGTGATGTCATTTGAGATGTCATCAGTGATGTCATCAGTGATGTCACTGACCATGTCATGAGTGATGTAATATGTGACGTCATCAGCAGTGCATTGCGGGGCGCGAGTTATAGTTAGCTGAACTAACTATAACAGGGGAATTTCACGGGTTTTGTACGAGTGCAATGTCCAAGTAACTATAACTGTCCCTAAAACCTATGGTTTTTTCAGTGAATTTCAAAGGTTTTTAAATGCTAATTTGTAACTATAACGTGTCTGAAACCTATGGTTTTCAGTGAATTTCAAAGGTTTTTAAATGCTAATTTGTAACTATAACGTGTCTGAAACCTATGGTTTTTCAGTGAATTTCAAAGGTTTTTAAATGCTAATTTCTAACTATAACGTGCCTGAAACCTACGTTTTTAGTGAATTTCAAAGGTTTTGTAAATGACAATTTTTAAATGTATTAATTGTTATATTAATTTTTTTCATACTGATTTAGTACATTTTTAGAAACAATTTTTTTACATATTTTATTTTTTAAATTACATTGTAATTACATTATACATTACATTACAAAAAATACTTTCTCTTAATGAATTACTTTAGTTTAAATACTTTGCAGATAGGCAATAGACTTTTAAGTACAGTAGTTACAGTTGTTGCAATGGGCAACACATTTTCAAACACAATGCAACATTCAGCTCAATGTGAATTTCTAGTTAAATGCAATTAGTTACTTTATGGATTACTTTTCTAACCACAGGACTGGATCCTAGATTCAGTCCTGGTTCATCTCCTGTAAACAGTTGAGTAAAAGCGTTTTGGTTACAGTCGTGATTTTTAAGGAATATTATTGTATTTTAAAAGTTGACACTTAGAAACTTTTTCTCATAGAATTACCAATGTTATCCTATGGAAGGAAATTCACTTAGCAGGTAAAAACTGTTATCGTTACTTTTTCTTACTCAGTGTTGGATCCTGGATCCAGCACTGGTGCATCTCCTGTAAACAGTTGAAAGAATACATTTAAGTCATACAGGCGATTTTTAAGGAATATTTGTAGTTTGTGAAAATCAACACTTTGAAACTTTTTGCTGAAAACCAGTCAATGTTAGCCTATGAAGGAAATTCAAGTTACCGGTAAGTACGGTTAAAATTTCTTTTGAGGATCAGTACTGGGCTGAAACATGCAGCACTGAGGTCTCTCCTGATAACAGGTGAGTAAATCGGAATTCGTATTTCGGCTGATTTTAGAGGAATATTTTAAAGTTCCAAAACTCCACACTTAGAAGAATTTCCAAGTGAAACCAGTCAATGTTAGCCTATGAAGGAAATTCAAGTTACCGGTAAGTACGGTTAAAATTACTTTTCAGGACCAGTACTGGGCTGAAAGATGCAGCACTGAGGTCTCTCCTGATAACAGGTGAGTAAATCGGAATTCGTATTTCGGCTGATTTTAGAGGAATATTTTAAAGTTCCAAAACTCCACACTTAGAAGAATTTCCAAGTGAAACCAGTCAATGTTAGCCTATGGAAGGAAATTCAAGTTACTGGTAAGTACGGTTAAAATTACTTTTCAGGACCAGTACTGGGCTGAAAGATACAGCACTGAGGTCTCTCCTTATAACAGGTGAGTAAATCGAATTCCTATTTCGGCTGATTTTAGAGGAATATTTGCACAATGGTGAAGGGAGGGGCGGGGCCTGAGGAGACATCTTTGCAAACGCGCCCCGTGGCGCGTTTTAAGTTGGGGGATTAAGTCCCCTTGAATCCTGAGGGTCCCTAGGGGCCAACTAGACCACCAGGAACCTCCAATATGCGCCAGAGGCTGCGTTGCAGAGACGTGTAGAGAGGCCACACCCCTTTTACACCTCTCTGCAACGCAGCTCTGTGGCGCATTCTGGATGTACCTGTTGGGCTAGTTGGCCCCAGGACCCTCAGGATTGAAGGGATTTAATTCCCCATCTTAAAACGCGCCACGGGGCCTGTTTCACACATGTCACCTGAAGCCCCGCCCCCTCCCTTCACCACTGTGCAAGCGCGCCCGTGGCGCGTTTTAATTTGGGGGATTAAGTCCCTTGAATCCTGAGGGTCCCCGGAGTCCAACTAGCCCACCATATACCTCCAAAGCGCCACAGAGCTGCGTTGCAGAGAGGTGTAAAAGGGGTGTGGCCTCTCTACACGTCTCTGCAAGGCAGCCCCTGGCGCATACTGGAGGTTCCTGGTGGGCTAGTTGGCCCCCAGGGACCCCCAGTATTCAAGGTGAATTTGTTCCCCCTCTGCAAACGCGCCAGGGCGCGTTTGCAGAGTGGTGAAGTAGGGGCGGGCCTGCGGGCCCGATCGTTTTTTGGTCCCCTGAAGGGGGCTGTGTGGCCCCCTTCCTTTTTCTGTTTTTGGGCCCTGGGGACCCCATCCCCCAGGGCCTTACCCCTTTTTAATTACCCAAAAAAAAAAAAATGGGAAGGGGCCGCGTGGCCCCCTTCCCTTGGCCTGTATTGGCCCGGGGACCCCATCCCCGGGGCATGGCCTCTTTATTTATTATTTTGAGGGGGCAGCGTGGCCCCCTCCTCTGCCCATTTTAAGGCCCGGGGACCCCATCCCCGGGGCTGGCCTTTCTATTTTTTTATTTTTTTTTTTCCTTTTTGGGGAGGGGGCGCGTGGCCCCTCCCGAGCCCTACTTGCCCGGGGACCCCATCCCCCGGGGCTGGCCCTCTCCGTTGGGGACTGTGGGGGGTCCCCAATCCCCCACAGTCCCGCCGGCTCCCGCGTCCCTTGGGAGCCGGCATTGCTTTCCACATGGGGAGCAGCTGACATGCTGCTCCCCATGTGAAAGCTAATGTGCTTGGATATTGGAAGAGAGAGCAGGTTTCCCTGCTCTCTCTTCCAATATCCAAAGCAGTTTGCTATGGCAGGACGGGAGCCGCGGGCTCCGTCCTGCCATAGCAAACTACAGTGTCCCGAGGGTAGGCACCCTGGGACACTGCAGGAGCCGACCCTGGGGGTGGTGGTCCCCAGGGCCATCAAGGGCTCCAGGAGGGGCGCGCGGCCCCCTCCAATTCAGTTCAAAGCCCGGGGAGGTGGTGGTCCCGGGGCTCTGAGAGTCCGTAACGGACCCCCATATTTAAATGTTTAGTGCCCGGGGAGGTGGCGGTCCCCGGGGCGTGTGGAGGGCTGGAGCCCCCACACAGGTTGTCATTAATTTTAAAAAGCCCCGGGAGGTGGTGGTCCCCGGGGCTGCGGAGGCTCAGAGCCCTCCCGCACCATTCTAAAAAAGCCCCGGGGGTGGCGGTCCCCGGGGCTTGGGGGCCCCTTGAGGCCCCCACACGTTAAATTATCCCCCACCATGCCCCCGGGACTTGGGCCACCCGGGGCCAGTTGACTATCAAGCGCGGGAGACCGCGCTTCGATTTTTTTTCGGCAGGATTCGCCCACCCTAAGCGCATCCTGCCGATTTTATAAAATTATTTTTTTGCCCAGGGGTCCTTGTGGGACCCCTGAACAAACCTAGGGGTCAGGGTGTTTCTACCCTGCCCCCTTTGTGCGCTTTGCGCACTTGTTTCTGTCCCTCGGTTCTACCGAGGGACAAAATGGCTGCCAACATTTCCTGAATCGGAATGTTGACAGCCAGTTAAATGCAGCTCGTGATCGGGACGGTGCGCGCAGGGTGCGCTGAGGTGCGCGAATCCTCCGTGCCCATAGATATCACTAACTTTTTACTTTTCATTTTCTCAGCAACTACTGAACGGATTTACACCATTTAACAAAAGGGTTCTTTCTGAACCAAGAACTACCTCTTTGCCAAATTTGGTGTAATTCCGTTCAGCAGTTCGAGGCTGTAGCCGTGTCTAAAGTTTCCTATGGAAAAATGCATGGGGAAAACGCGTTTTGGGACCCCCTTTTTCTCGGCCCCCACTTGACGTATCACCCGAGACTTTCAGGGTAGGAGTGGACCGGAGCGCCCCACGAGGTTTGAAAATTTCGCGAAGATACGTCAACCGGCAAGAGAGTTATTTCAAATAGAATGTCGCGGATTTCCTATGGATAATAGGTTGTAACTATAACTATCTACTGGCGACCGCCAGTAGATAATATATATATATATATATATATATACAGATCTGTACATATATGTTAATATACACACAAATATATATATATATATGTTTGTGTTTATATAATTATATATTTATATATAGTATTAAGTATTAGTGGGATTTATTTAATTTACATAATATTAAATGAATCTATTAAAATAGTTAATATTCAGGCTATATCTCTCATTGCAGGTCACAAAAAAGAAAGGAAGAAAGAGATAGAGGCCCTAGAACAGGAGGTTCACCACTTAGAGTCTCAGCATGCCCGAGATCCATCGGACACCAACACACACAGGCTACGCACAAAACAACAAGAATATAGAGAATACTTATGGGCAGACGCTAGAACCCGATTGACAGCAGTCCAACACAGGGTCTATGAATCAGGGGACAAAGCAGACAAGCTTCTCGCTTGGTTGGACAAACGGGATCAGGCGGATAGATGGGTGGCAGAGCTCAGACTAGACAATGACAAATCCACATCGGATCCCCAGGAGATAGTACCCGCCTAGCGGCACACTTTGAGCAGGTGTATGCGTCCACAATCATGACCACGGTACACGACGCGCTAGACTTCCTAAGAGACATATGCTTACCAACACTCACAAAGGAAGAGGCCCAGATGCTAGAAACTGACTTAACAATAGACGAACTCAAGGTAGCCATCCACAAGATACAGTCCGGGAAAGCCAGCGGCCCGAATGGCATCCCAATAGAACTGTACAAACGCACAGCTGATAAAGTGGCCCCCTATCTATTGAAAATGTATGAGGCGAGCCTGGCTCAGGGGGAGCTCCCTAGGAACCAGCGCACTGCTACCATTGTAGCTATCCGCAAAACCAGGCAAACCCTCTTCTGAAAGCACCTCCTACCGGCCTATTTCGCTGATTAATGCAGAGGCCAAGATATTGGCCAAAACGTTGGCGCTCCGATTGACCCCCTATCTCGCTAAACTAGTCCACCCGGATCAGTCGGGATTTATGCCGGGAAGGAACACAGCTCTGAACCTTAGACGCCTGCACAGCGTCCTCGGCCGCAAACACACAATACGAGAGGAGGCCGCGGTACTGTCTCTTGACGCAAGGATGGCCTTCGACTCCGTGGAATGGACATTCCTTTTTGCAGCCCTCCAACATCAGGGATTCGGGCCTAAATTCTGCTCATGGGTTCGCCTATTATACACCAACCCTCTCGCGCATGTAGTAGCTAATGGACATATCTCACAGGAATTTTCCCTGGGACGTGGAACGCGGCAAAGCTGTCCGCTGTCACCGCTCCTTTTTGTGCTGGTCTTGGAGCCCCTGGCTGCATGGATCAGAGGAGACCCAATAATCCGTGGCTTACGCTGGATGAAGTGATGGGAAGATCGGATATCCCTCTACGCAGACGACGTTCTGTTGTATATAGCATCCCCCACGCGATCCATTCATAGACTACTAAACATATGTGAAAGGTACGGGGCGGTCTCCGGATACACGATCAACTGGGAAAAGTCTGTACTATACATTCTACACGGGCCGTATCCAAAATTACCAAAGAACTGCACAGTTAGGGTGGTAAAGGACAGCTTCAAATACCTGGGGATCCATGTTACGTCCGATCCAGACGACTTCCAAGCGCTAAACCTCCAAGAACCACTGCATAGGCTGAGACGAGATACCAAACACTGGAAAGCATTGCCGCTCACCCTACTGGGTAGGGCGGCACTTTTTAAAATGATGGCATTACCCAGATTTCTCTATGCCCTTCACAACACGCCATTTTGTGTCCCTGCGTCATATTTTAGAGCAATAGACTCAGAAGTCAATAATCTCCTATGGGATGGCAAACCGGCCAGGATAGCTGCGGGTAAATTGACTAGGAGTTGGTACAATGGCGGCATCGCACTGCCCAAGGTTCAGGCGTACTACTGGGCCTCCCAACTAGCAGTAATCAATCAGTGGATCCATGCACCCAACACCGACCCTGCGTACCGCCTAGATAGACTAGCACTGGGAACGGGGGGAATTAACCGAGTGCTCTACAATAAACAGAGAAAATCAGACCTACTGGGACCAGCGGCACATACGGTTCACGTGTAGCATACAGTGACACGGCACCTGGGATGGGTTGACAAACTGACACAACAAACCCCATTATGGGACACTGGCAAACTAGGCACACTGGGCAAGAGCAAGGGGTTCCAAAAAGGGGACATAATAGGGATCTCTCGGTTGGACGACCTCTGGAAAGGGGGGAAGGTCGTTACCTGTGCCCACTTACAGGAACAATACGAGATGGCCCCCGCCGAGATGTTCCGGTACATGCAGGTTAAACATGCGCTAGAGGCAGCCATTCCAGCAGAAGAGACTCTTCCTGAAGCCTCTCCCTTAGAGGACTGGCTAATAACGGACCACATGGACAAGAAAGCGATCTCCCTCACATACCACAAAATAATTAACAACCAAATAGACCCTTTGTTAAAACTACAGGTTAAATGGCAGGAAGAGGTGGGAGAACTGGATGACACTGACTGGCAGGAAGCGATGGAATCACCCAGGGTGGTGGCGGTGTCCTCCAGATTACGCCTGGTACAACTTAAAATACTACATAGTACATACTTTACTAGAGTGACATTATGCAAAATAGGGAAAGCCACTGACCAGCACTGCATGCGCCAATGTAACTACATAGGTACCTTCTACCACATATTGTGGGACTGCCCGGTTATAAAACTATACTGGACAGTAGTAATGAACAATATCACGGAGGTCAGCTCCAGCCCGGTCCCACCTGAACCCAAACGTTGTCTTCTGAATATATGGGAATCAACAGACCTGAACCGTGCCGGGCAAACTTGGGCAACACTTGGGATGACGATAGCTAAACGAAATGTAGCTCAGAAATGGGGGGCGGTGCAGGCCCCAGTTCTCGAAGACTGGTGCAGAGATATGGATATGATCATGGCGGCAGAAAAAGCCACGTACATCCACAGAGGATGCCCCAAAAAATGGGAGAGGGTGTGGGGTAAATGGAATACCTATAAAGGGAATATATGTACTCCCCCCAGCAATGGACCGGGAATCAGAAGAGGAGGTATAAAAATGTCACAATGCAACTATAGCTGTATTATATTACACACAATATCGACCAAATGTGAGAACTATATATGCTACTGAGCGAATATTGTAGACTGTCATTGTAATATTCTGTCAAATGTAAGACTCAATTGCAAACCTTTGTTTCTTTAATAAAAACATTTTTTTTTTTTAAATAGTTAATATTTACAACTTTAAACTCTATATTACAAAATCAATATATTCGTTTCTTTTTGTATTTCTCACTATGGTATTGGGACATGATATTTTGCTAAATGCTATTTGTGTATGATGAAGCGCACCACAAAAGAGTGGGTGAGGCTTTTCTGACCAATATCTTTATGCTTTGTTATGGCCACTATCCTGTAAAACATTTATTTTTTCAGTTGTATCCATTCTGTGTCTATGGGGACATGCCTTGATACATAAGGCCCCTCGTTCTTTCTCATGTCACGCCGAGAATGGTTCCTTGGCACGTGATCAGAAGAAAAAAGGCTTTCTTTGCATTGCTGTCCTGTGCTGTGGAGCATTACTTGATTGAACTGTCAGCAGCTGTGCTGGTTCTCATTGACATGTTGTGCGATGGAAGGCTTCACATATCACAAGACTTTATCTATTTTCCTCTTTGCGTTGCCATGGTCTGCAGCCTTATTGAAGCTGAGGGAAATCTCCATCCAGATGTGCAGGTACACCGTCCCAAGTCACCTGTGAATGACTACATGGGACGAAGAGTTGTTCTATTATGATAACTTTAGACAGTTGTAGGCTGCGAGGCTGAGGAAATTGTTCAGTCTCTTGAGATGTCACAGTGCTCTGAACTGATGTCCTAATGTGCTGCACTTTTCCAATAAAGTGCCTGAAGACCATAGAATTTTTTCTAAGTTGACCATGTCCCTATATAATGTCAGTTGTCTAAATCAGACATAATTATATATGAGATCAGTGAATAAAGAAGATGCTTTTCAGCAAGGGTGTACTAAGTGGCATCAAATAGATGGACTCAAATAGACAATAAGAGTGAAGCTCAAGTTGTCTATGATGTCACTTAGGACCTCAGGGTGAAAAACATCTCCGTTCCAGTATATGTTATGTATGACACACCCCCACAAACCACTTGCTCCCTCTTTCAATTTAAACACAAGTCTGGAGAAGTAATGGGAGAACCACAGAGAAATTCCCTGCCCCAAATATGCCACAATAAACATCTGGCTTCTGGCCACCGCTGCAGCCACCGTCTGCAGCTTCCCCCAGGCAGTGGCAGCTGGTGAAATTTGAAAGTGAAAGAGCATAACAATCATTCTTGTCTTCCGCAGAGCGAGTGTGTTTGAATCTAAGCTTGTGGTGGCTATCTAGTGGCATAGCATGGGTCCCATCCGCCCTAGATCAATCAAGGAAGAGGGCCCCTTTGTACCACCTATTTGGTTATACAAATACACCCACAGTTGGGGTGCAGAATGCTCCTCACAAACATGGGGTCAATGCCACTGCACCTGCGGTACTGTTCACAAGTCCGCCCTTGTGGCTGCAGATTGCACCATGGCTAGACAGAGTACTGGGCATGGACTAGCATGAATCTTGCAGGTAGGAAGAACTGTAAGTCTAAGATCTGATATATTGCTGGTTTGAACATTATTAGTAGGGCCACCGGAATCATGAGGCGGGGAGAACCAAATTATGCAGCAAGAAAAGGCAGCTTAAGTGACGTGGGGGCATATTATCAATGCCCCCACGTCAGAAAACTGCCGCTAAAGCGGCGATAATGGGCTTGATAATATGCCCTGGAGAATTCCAATAGAAGCCCATGTTCACACCAGAACATGGACTTCTATTGGAATTCTCCAGGCATATTATCAAGCCCATTATGGTGATAATTTTTAACGCCGTTCTTGATAATATGCCCTGTAATGCTGCACATCTCGTGGTAGTAATACCTCATTGCTTTTTTCATTTTTACATGTTAACACTATTTGGGTAGCGAATTCACCTCATTAGTACAGTCTGTAATCCAAATACAGCAATAAGTTAGTGAATTTGGGAACTCACATGTTCTTTTTAGTTTACAAAAATGCCTGGAATTAACACATTAGGGCTGAAACAAATCAAATAATTACACGAGAATAAAATGTACCAAATGCCATCAGCAATCAACAACAACCAAGAGTGAAAATATGCTTCTTTCATCATTTATGTAGAGGAGCATTTCTTGTTTGAAGAAGTAATATACACATCACCTTTGGCAGCATTTGCAAACAGGTTTTCAATCACAGCCATATGACATTTTAATTAGTGTCAGATCTCATCAAAGAAAGTATAATTGGTAGGCAGATCTTCTATCTAATAAAAGAATAACACACTTGTTTCTTGTTGCACTCACTCACTTGTTGCACTCACTGTGACTTTGAAGAGCTATAATCTGATGAAAGGAAGTAACAGGCAGTGAGAGCCACAGCCTGGTACATGCTATGGGGCCGACTGCAGACTGAATCACACAGTGCTGCGCGTCCATTTGGAACTCCGACTGCAGGAATGAACATGCACGACAGGTCTCTGCACTGTTGTGCTCCATTGTGTGTGGAATCGCTGTTGCACCACAGAACTTATACCAGCCAAGCCTGATGCTGCTACAGTAAAGAGCGTGAGATAGGTTTTGTGATTGGCAAGGGCAGGATTACCAAATGCTCCCCTGGAGACTGAGGGTCTGCAATCTCTGGAGTCCGCCAAGCTTCAATATAGCCAAATTCAGAGGTGTAAAGTAAGCATATCAGGCTGGCCATTAAAAAAGGCATCAGTTAGATTGAAATGTGCACTTCAGTTACACGGCAGAAACAGCCTTCTCTCATTGCCGTAACAATGATGATGCTATGGCCTTGCCCCTTCCCCTGTGTTACTATGGCCTGGCCTGCACACTATTTTAATTAAACCAAAGATTAATGAAGGTGATTTGAAATGGTGGGGCACCGCTCGTATGCCCCCTACGGGCGAGCCGCTCATGCCTCCCATCCCATCCAAGTAAAAACGAAACACTAGAACTTCTGCCGCTGACCCACACCACGGCCTCTGCAACCCTCCCCCTCACACCTGCTCAAATAAAACATATGAAAGGAGGCATCCCTGAACGTACCCTGCTCTTGCTAACAATGCCTTTGTTTCTCTTTATACCAATGCTGCACTCAGTGAAAAATGCTTGTCAATGTGATATGTTTCTGCCTGTGTCTGCAGGGTTCCCATAGTCCAGCCTGCTGGTGATGAGTGCTTGCGTGATGGTCATTCTGGTGTTGACTGGGAGCCACCTGAAGATTTTGCGGAGCATGGTAGTGTGTGGAAGCAGGAGGAAGAGTCTGCGTTTACCTGTTTCTTCATAGATAGCTTGCTGTCCAAGATGATGCCAAGGTTGAGGGCGTGGTTTCTCCGGGCGGTTCATGGGCAAAGTTCAGCATGCCACCATGCATCATTCCATGGTGAGGTGTTGCTTCCAAAGATGAGGACAACCATCTTGTCTGAGTTGAGCTTAAGGCAGTTGTCTTGTATCCAGTCAGCTACGTCTACCATACATCTATGGAAGTTACCTTTGGTGGTGTAGGGATCTTCTGACAGTGAGAGGACAAGCTGGGTGTAGTCACGTAGGAGATTATGTTGAGTCCATGCAATCTGACAGTGTTGGTCGGGGGGGCATGTACATGTTGAAGAGGGCAGGGCTGAGGGATATCCTTGGGGGACACTGCAGATGCCCTTCTAAGGTTCCGAGGTGAATCAGGGAGATCCGATCTCCATTGAGGAGGTAGCTGCCTTTAATGCAAAGTCCATCTACCTTAACTCTGCAAAGCCAACAGTGACAACATGGAATAGCTGATCATCGACAAGGAAGTTTCTTAAGCCATCTACGAAATGCACCCAGAAAAATTCCTGAGACCTGATGGCCTCACCAACCATGTCATTACATCACACACTGTGTCCCTCACGATGGTTTCAGCCAGCAATACCCTAGTACCCAAGCAGGGTAAACCTGCCAATCAATGTGGCCCTTATAGACCTATCGTGCTACTGAATTTGGATCTAAAAATATTTTCTAAAGGTTTGGCCAACAGACTCCTGTCACACTTGCTTTATATTATAGACCCGGATCAATCAAGCTTCATCCCACATAGACAAGGCACGGACAACATTAGATGAGTTCTCCACCTCATAGAAAAAGCCAGTCATAGGGGCATCCTGATGACATGCCAGTCATTACATGCTGATCAGGCCTTAGAACGGGTCAGCTGGTCCTTCCTTGCCGGAGCCTTGGAAACGATCAAACTTTGACTTAGGATGCTGACCTGGGTGTTAGCCAGTTACAAATCCCTATGGCGCAGGTTCTGTTCAATGGGTAACAATCAGAAAACATCCATCTATCTAGTGGAGTACAACAGGTCTGCCCAATGTCTCCCATTTTATTTGTGCTGACAGTGGAACCCCTGATGACAACAATCCAAAAACATGCAGATATTAGAGGTATGCCCTTTGGGGGAGACCAGCATACAATACACTTGTTTGTTGATGATATCCCACTTACACTAATAGACCTGATCAATTTCATCCTCCACATAATGGAGCTATTGGACTCTCATCAAAGGGTGTTGGTTTTCAAGGTGTACCTTGATACGCCAGAGATGGACAGTGTGTGACTACCCTCAGACACTGAAAGCCAACTCTCTAACATGCTTCCATTCTGCTGGGCCCCCAACAACAAACTTAAATACCTAGGAGCCTACATTACACTGCACCACCGCCTGCTTTACGCTGCAAACTACCCTCGACTTATACACTCCATCAAAAATGACCTCCATAAATGGAGGACTTTGTACATATAGAGTGGCAGTGATAAAGCAAAACATCCTACCTAGACTGTTATACATTTTCCAAGCTCTCCCATCCACATTTCTTGAATCCATCATGAAATCACTCCGATAAGCAATAGATTCCTTTATTTGGGGTGCTAAGAGAGCTTGTATGTCTAAGAAAATAATGCAAGCCTCCTAGCGATCCGGGGGTCTGGAACTCCCAGATATTAAAAAATACTACCAGGTGGCCCAACTCTGAGTCCTTTCTGAATGGTCCATATGTGAAACTGAACTGCATTGGATTCTAATGAACATGGCAGTAATTGGGTTACGTCCCACGAGTCATACCTTGGCTTGCAAGACATGCCAGACCCAAAGCCTGTTACTTATCCAATATCCTCAGGATATCGCCCACCATGGATATATGGGACTCATTGATGAAGGGACATCACTTGGCTGCATTCCCCTCTCCCTTCACCCTGTTGCAGGGAAACATAGATTTCACCCCAGGAACCGCAACAGGCACCTACTCTCACTGGTATGATGGTGGCTGGAGAAAGTTATGAGACCTGTTTCAGAGGAGTACTATTAAAGATTTTACTCAATGTAAACAAGAATACAACCTGCAGGAACTCGACCTTATGAGATACTTCCAATTGCGCCACTGCTCCCTACACCTCATAAACAAAGAAGCAGCTAATAGAGCTCTCACAAAATGGGAGAAGCTGTTCATAAAATTATGCAGGACTAGGGGGCTCATTTCTAATATCTATGTCATCCTAACAGATGTAGGCACATAGATGTAATGGAAAGGTGGTCCCAACTATTGGGGAAACCCATCGGAATCTCTCAGTGGCAGAAACTCTGGAGCCATATTCCTATCCCTCTGCAAAAGTGTCCAAAATAGGGAGTCCATGTGCAAACTCATGATGTTCTGGCACCTTACACCTGCTAAACTGAAAGAGATGTACAAGACAGCAGACGGCCTATGTTGGAGGGTCTGCAGTCAGGAGGTGGATGCACCTACGTGTGGTGGTGCTGCCCTAGGCTGTCTATCCTTTGGAAGGAGATCCTTCTTTTTTTTTTTTCTTTTTTTTTGGGTGATATTGTGAGTTTAATGCAACTTGTTTACAAATCAATGATGTTCTCTGTGGTCTAATCATGCATTCAGCTGCAATCAATAGCATTGTCTGATCATCAAGCAAACAATGCGGAGTATATGTAATTTATCATCAAAATACATATTTGCATTTCTCAATGTATTATACCACCCAGATTTATTTTCTTTCTGAACAACCTTCAAATCTTTTTATTTTTTTTATTTTTTATTAAGAAAAACACTGTCTATTACACCATAATGCA
Source organism: Calotriton arnoldi (assembly GCA_963921515.1). NCBI lineage: Eukaryota > Metazoa > Chordata > Amphibia > Caudata > Salamandridae > Calotriton > Calotriton arnoldi. The sequence goes on along the minus strand of CAWUFW010002126.1, from coordinate 607,127 downwards.
TACAAAAGTAATAATATTCTGAATTAGCATCGAGAGATTAAAAGACATTTTGGAAAGATGCGTAAAAACAGAATTCTGTAGCAATTTATAATCCTTGGTATCCTATTTCTGCATGATTCATCCCCATAGATCTAAAAAGAAAATAACACGACCCTATTAGCAGCATTTTTTTTTTTTAAAGTGCCTGTGCAGCTAGGAAAGACTATTTCAGAAATACCAAGAGAAAAACAGTACAAACATCCAGCATCTTTTTTTTTTTTTTTTAAAGGGCATGTGCAGCTAGGGTTAAGTATTACATAAATCCAGAGGAGAAGTCAATACAAGTGTCCAGGAACTCTATAAAGTGCAAGTGCGACAATCAGCATCAATTTGACTAAATATTGTACCGAATGACGGTACAATATTTAATATTGGAAGGAGATCCTTAGCCATATAGCGAGGGAGAGGCATAACTATTGAAACTTGATCCCGCAAATGTTGACCACGGCCTCAGGCCAGTTGAGATTGCTGTATTGCCAATGATGAATTGGAGACTGATCACAAAAATGCTCCTAGCTGCAAAGCAAATTCTGGCACTGAAGTGGAAATCCCCAACGATGCCTATGATGCCAGAATAGGGCAGGAAAACTTTGGGCGTTATTGGCCACAGAGAAACTATGCCGGGAACTTAACTGATTACTTGTTAGATTACCTTAAGGAGAAGGGTTGGAGTATGGCTGCTCTGGGTCCCTGAGATCCCTTGGACTGAGGATCATTTGAGAGAATCCATGTGATTTGCTACCCATGTTTATCCAAAGAGTAAGGTGATGCGGTGTAATCCCTCAGGTGGACTAAAAAGTGAGGTCATAAAGTTTATTCAAGGGTTCACATTTAAGGGTGGGTGGGGGTCTGGGAGGGGAATGTTTAGGAGGGGGAGGATTTTCTCCTAAATATGCTTTCAATTGTATGTTGTGCTACTATAGTAAGCTCAATAAAAATTTAGTTTAGAAAAAAAGACAACTATTTAATGATAGCAATGTGTCTGCGTTCCCTATTGGTCATCTACCAGACCCATAACATCAGTGTCCTGACAGCACTGTGGCACTGGCATCCTCATGGTAATTCTTGTATATTGTAGGAATCATTGGCACATTGGTATCCTTGTCATGATGATGCCTGTCCTGGAATAATGGTGGCGATTCTCCACATATGGTGATCATACTGGGCTATACAGTACCCAGGTCTGATGTGATGCTTGCAGTGGTATGTAAAAAGGTGATTCTATATTTTGTCAATTGGCGTAATAGTAGCAACAGTTGTTAAAATGTGTGCACTGAGATAATGGTAGTCATTCATGCCATATTGTGAGCATATTAAGTGGCAATGAGCCACACCAGGTATAATGCATCGACTGCTATAATGGTGGTAATTCTTGACATAGTATAGATATTCTTGTCACACTGGTGCTCACACTTGGTGTAATGCTTGCACTAGTACGTTGTTGGTAATTATTGATATGTTTTAAAAACTGTCATAGTGGTGGAACAATGGCATGATGGTGGCCACCCCTGGTGTAATGCTTGCACTGGTGTAATATTGGAAATTTGTGACATATTGCGACCATCCTTGGCATGCTCATGACCACCTCCTAATTCTTGGCATGTTCATGAGAATTCTTGGCATATTGTGGGCATCCTCAACATGACTGTGATCACCCCTGGCCTAATCGTTGCACTGATATAAAGTGGTAAATCTTTGCATATTGTCGGAATCCTTGACATGAGCGCGCCTTCCCCCAGTGCAGTTCTTGCACCTGTAAAATGTTGGCAATCCCTCATATGATTGTGACCATGTCTGGTATTCTGGCATATTTGTGTTAATCCCTGGCATTAACATGGAACTCTCCTGCATGTAGAGATGGTACATGGTCATGTAAAGCAGAATCTGGCCATGTGTGCAAGTAGCACATGCGAGTACTTAATGGAAATGCCAAGCTGATGTTTGGAATTAAATGAGTGTTTACTAAAATGAACAACAGTTATTTCATAGCAGACATTTATTTCTCATTTAAATACAAAGCTTTTTGGGGAAAAAGACTGTATTTATCCAAACTTGAAAACGTGTATTCAATATCATGAGTGCAATTTTAGGAACTGACAAAATTATAGCATTTTTAAAACAAGTTTAACTTTGATGCTTAAATGATGGCACATATAAAGTTTGGGAAATATATTACCATTGGCGTTTTCCTACTGCAAAATGCTGCTTGTTGTCATTTCATGACTCATGTGGAGGGAAGCTTATAGATTTCTGAAACTCATTGTACTGTGAGGACATTGGCAACTCTCTACCAAGGAAACAGGTAGGAAAGGATGCAGAGAACCTGGGGTGCAGATGAGAGGGTTCTCTCTGACAGCCAGGCATGAGCAAGAATAGCAGGGGCATCCTGTCAATTCGTTTATATCATTAAGCACAACATTCAGAGGGAAAATAATGTTGTGGCTTTATGGAATGTATGTCAGTACTTCATATTAAACTTAAATAGTTTGTGTATTGCTCACTGCTGATATCAAGCATTAAAATAGATGATCGGAATGTGTGGAATTCACTCTGCATCTCACGCAGAGTGAAGATACAATTAGTGTACACTATTAATATAAATGACTGCTTTGGAATTATGATACAATTAGGAATTATCTTCTTTCCTGTTATCTTGCATTATAAGCCCTGGAAGGTCTGATACTTATCCAATGTGGTGTCAAAGTTGTTAAAATTGACCAACAGGCATTGGGCTGTCCCCTCTTTTTCAACCTGATTGGCAATGTTTTTCTCCTCAAGGGAGGTGGTTTATAAAATGTTACAAGATGGGTAGTTTGTAAAAGTGTGAACAGTTATGTAACTACATGGTGAATGACCCTACCTTTAGGCTCACAGAACATGAAATGAGACCAGTTATTTTGTATAGCAATTCTGTGTACGGTGACAGACCTTTACGTCTCCAACACATTTGTTTTTACATAGGGTGTGGTGTTCTTTTAAAGGTCACCTGGATTACCACGCCTGTTGAAGAGCATCTTGACTCACTCTTATATCCTTTTGAGAATCATAATATTAGACTTCAAATGCTGAAAATCGCTCTGATACTTGAAGAAAGTCATGAAGAATGGCTCTGCCCTCTTTAGGTTTCACAGGTACAGAAACATGTTGGCTATCCAGGGAAAAACATAAAAGAAGGAAATAATTAACCAAATGGTCCTCGTGATTGAGGGTAGAAAATCAGTTCTTTTTCTACTTCCACGGAATTGTGGTTGTTTGTCAGGTCTAAAGTGAGACAAAAGACACTGAGATGAAGTGGATGACAGGACACCACACCTCAGACTAGGCTGCAACACTAGACTTGAGGAAGTTCACATAGAGAATTCGCTATGACATCACCATTATACACACACCATTGTAGCATGCCACGAGTAGTAACTGGCACTCCCTAACAACTGTGGGTGATCATGCCAAAGAGGCACAGACCCGATGATAAACCATGCCACAATGTGTGGGTGAAGGTATGACGCATTTATTTGGGGAGTAAACATAAATGGAAGGGCTTGTGACACATTATACACAGAATAGTCAATATGTTAAGCCTTGCCGCTACATCTGTACCACTTTGTTATGCAAGTGAAATGATAGCAAAGGGTTTCTATGGTCTTGGAAATTTCAAAATCTATCAATAAATTGTTACACAGGTGAAACAAACACATTATAGACAAGGGTTTTGGGCCATGAACAAGCATAATTGTTATCCGTCCCAAACATTTGTAATTATCACAACACAGAACAGCTGTGAATAATTGTATCCTGTATGTACAATGATGTCAAGAAAACTTGTTGGGACTGTTAGCACTCAATAATTTGAACAATCGTTTTGAACCACAAAGAAATTAGTCAATTTGTGAACGGACTCTCAATTGTGATAGCTGTTGGAGAGGATGAAGAGAAAAGTGCACAGTATCCCTAAACTGATGCCTGGTGATCTAGTTGTACTATAGAATGTCCTACATTGGATCAGGCACACATCAAGAGTGCAAAATACAAATGGGATTACAGAAAGGCTCGAAGAGCCATCAAGAAAAATGATTGATCTGGGTCAACAACCCCATAGTCACAGAACTGCTGAAAACCTCCTACAATTAAGAAAGAAACTGTGTTGACAGAGGGTTATCTTCTTAAACAATTGAAACGTTTCTTCCCTGAATATTCTGCCATATTGTAAATGAAGCTGCATTGTTCTTCAAGCCTTACTCCTGACTCGAGCCCCATGTCCGCTGTTCTCAAGCTATGTCAAAGCCTAACTTACATTTATATATGTATTTTAAGGTGACCTGAAATTTGTCTTCTGGCGGTTGACTGACTATATGCAATGGTGACATGTTGGTAAGGCTAAAGGTAGACCACCAGAAGGGCAAAGCCGTGGTAGTGCATTATCGCTGCGGTAATTTACTATCGCAATGAAGAAGCCACGTAGCACAGTGCAAATAATGTTCCTTGTAAGAGTTTGAAGGATTAATTGGATAACAAGGCAATGTACAACATAGAAATTATTTTGAACTTTAGAATTTAACAAATTATGTAATTATTCAGAATTAAGAAATTCAGAAGTTTGCATAAGTGTCTTATAATTTAGCTTCTACCAATTCCCCAGCTAAACATAAATATGTTCAAAAGAAACTGCTTGCGGAATAAAAAATTCTATTTATTGGGGATATATATTCATGTGAATATCGCACATACCGTGGAGTGTTAGTCTGCTATAAAATCTGAAGAGCAAACTTGATGCAGGAACAAGACAGAATTAGACCCTAACTGCATATTCACAAACTGTATTTTGTAACACGTTTAGTGGTGCTATCATAGAAGTACTCACATACTACAAAATGCTATTCACTATCCTATTACTGTAGGGTCTCCTATATTTTCTGTACAGAGATCTCCACCCTGACTTTGGAGATATCCACACATGTACAACTACGTTTTAGTGGTAAATGTGGAAAGAATGGGGGAGTGGCTGGAAAATGGGGAATACTTACTACTAAATAGGAGGGGTTAATGGAGGAGTAACGAGTAGTTTAGTGAGGGACATGCACACACCCACAAAAGAGTAAGGCCATTCCTATTCACAAGACACACAGATGATGGACGGAATGCAGAGCAAATCAAACATTCACCCCCAGTCAAGAGATCTGGGCTAAATTCATCGTTCTTTTGCTCACCATGCCACCCCAGTTTGGACCCAGCCATATGCAAATCAGTCTTGACCCTGTGCCTCATGGGAACAGTCCAGCCCAAACTGCCAAGCTAGGTCCTCCCTGGACCAGAAACAAGCATCCTAGGACCGGTATCGGGGCTTCACCCCTCATCAGCCAGAATAGCTTGAATCCAGGCGCAAAGTGAGCCCGGGACCTACGTCTGGGCATACCTGGCACACTTAGGCCAAGAAAGCAAAAGACACACAGATGATGGACGGACTGCAGAGAAATTCAAACATTCACCCCCAGTCAAGATATCTGCGTTAAATCCATCTTTCTTTTGCTCACCATGCCACCCCAGTTTGGACCCGGCCATATGCAAATCAGTCTTGACCCTGTGCCTCATGGGAACAGTCCAGCCCGAACTGCCAAGCCATGTCCTCCCTGGACTGGAAACAAGCATCCTGGGACCGGTTTCGGGGCATCACCCCTCATCAGCCAGGCTACCATGAATCCAGTGGCACAATGAGCCCAGGACCCACGTCTGGGCATACCCGGCGCACTTAGGGCGAGAAAGCAAAAGACACACAGATGATAGACGGAATGCAGAGCAAATCAAACATTCACCCCCAGCCAAGAGATCTTGGTTGAATCCATCGTTCTTTTGCTATGAAATATTTTAATACTTTTTTTATTTAAATGTAATTTAATTTTCATAAAAATCAAACATCATATTTTTAATTAATTTATTATTATAAATATTTCTAACTTTACTCCTGCTATCCAGTGTTAAAGTGCTTGTGCTCTCGCTTTTAAACATGGTAAAATTACACCTAATTGGCACATTCGATATACTTAGAAGTCCCTAGTATAGAGTACTACATGTATCCAGGGTGTTATAAATAAATAGCAGAAGTGGGCTGCAGCACTCATTGTGTCACTCACTAACGTAGCAGTGTAAAACTTGACTCCAGGCCTTCCCTTGCAGCCTGTGTGTGCACTTTTAATCTGCCATTTCGACCTGGGAAAATAAACTTTTTTTGCGATACCTAAACCTTCCTTGTTAATGCTTATAAGTCACCCCTAGGGTAGTCCCTAAATGCCCACAGGGCAGGGTGCATGGTAGTGAAAAAGTAGGACATGCATAATTAAAGTTTTGCATGTCCTTAAAGTGAAAAACCCCCAAAATTGTTTTTCACTTGACAAGCGTCAGAGTATAGAAGGGATATGTTACTTTGTTAATACTGCCTGGCTAAGACACACTGAGTAGAGGATCATTAAAACTTGCTAACTAGGGTGCAATGTGTTGCATGTGAGAAGTGCACAGAGGACTTGCAAGATTTTGCTCCAAAATTTGTGAACATAAGCCAAGACCATTGGTGCTTGCAACTATGGTAGACTTGACTCACATTCGATGTAGACACTTTAGAACAGGGAAGTGGGCCGAGATAGGACTGACTCAGGTGATCTCGGCCGAAGGATAGACGTGGGATGCCAAGGGATTGAGTACAATATTTCACTATGATAGATTTGAAATGTTGAGTGAATTAAATACTAGTTTTAGAATAAAACACATTATTGTACTTCAACAATTTCTTTAGGTTGCATTGACTTGTGTGTTTACGCCTGCAGTAACAATTTATTATCCCACTAAATGCCTTGAATTGCTCCACTTAAACTACCACTAGGGGCCCTATTACGAGTCTGGCGGTCTGAGGACGGCCAGACTTGTGGTGGTGCGGCAGTGGCTGATCCAGCCACCGCCGCACCGGCGGTCCAACCGCCCGATTACGACTCGGGGACTCGGACCGCCCTAGGACCGCCGGCTATGCCACAAAAATGCCATTCCCTGACGTAGGAGCAGTAGTCAGAGGTCGCAATATGCTTGGGGAGACCGCCACGGTCCGGCCAAGCATTTTACGAGTTTCCTCTCAGCCAGGGTTTTCATGGCAGTTCCACCACCATGAAAACCCTGGTGGAGAGGAAACTGAGGCCCCCCGTGCCTCAAACATATGTGGGTGCACACAGGGGTGCGTAGCATGTGCTCCCCTGTGTGCATGCACATAGGTTCCTGTATGACATGGACTTTCGAGTCCATGCAGTGCAGGAACCTTGTAGTGTGGTCCCATTGCGGGGCATTTTTTAATGGCACTGCTGCCTTTAAAAGAGGCACCTTCATGGGACCGCCAAACCAACTCTTGCCAGACTACTCAACAGTTGCAATCTGGTGGCCGGGCGGCGCGAGGTTTGGCGAAGCAGTGGAACGGTGGTTTGCGCCAATGGTAAGCCAAAAACTCGCAATTAGGGCCTAAACGTCTAATCCTTAAGGGGAACTGCTTGGACCTGTTCCCAGAGCTTAGAGTTTGCAGGGCTCTAGCATAGGAGGAGTAAAATGCACAAAAAAACTCAGTGTGGGGCAGTAACTTGTGACTGCCCTGTGGTACTCTGAAAGGTGTTTGAACAGCATCTGAATACATGTTTGAAGCTTTTAAAAAATACGTTTTAGAAAGTAGTCAATGTTTATGTATAAGGCAAGGTATCTGTGAATATTTTGGGCAAAAACTTAAAAATATTTAGTCATACATAACAGATTTCTTTTTAGTTTATTGGATTAGACAAAAATATTACACAAATGTATTTGAGATAAGGAAATTTTACAATACTGAATGGTAATAGGGGTGTTTTTTTATTTATGATGGACATTGAAAAATGTTCAAAGTCATTATCGATATTCAAATAAAAATATTAATTTTAGAGTCAAGATGCCAACAACAGTCAGTACATGATGAGCCTACTTGGGAAGGAAATATTAATATAATGTATGTGGTGCCTTTAAGATTGACTTTTTGTTTGGCTGTTTTTGAAAAGTGATTTACAATCTAATTGTAGGAGTGAAGGATGTCACATTGAAGGAAGCATAACTGCCAAAAAGCAAGGCACTACAAGTGACACACATACAAGTGACACACATACAACATAAAGTAAAACAAATCAATCAACAATAAATGAACAGGCATGGCTTCTGCAGAAAATATCTAATAAAATTTGACTTCTTAGAAGAGACTTAAGAAAGCTACACATGAGAACATTTTAATAATAAAATATAATAAAAAATATAAAGTTAATTAATAACAGTATAAATATTTTATAAAGCTTTGCATGTTTCCAAATTAACAATGTGGATTACCCAAAAAAGTGTTTTACAACCAAGTAGATGTTCACGTTTGCACACATACATGATGGATACTTCTCAAAATATTATATTAGTATACATCTACCGTTAATAGACATTTAATTTTTTTTGTATGTTACAATTTTTACATTATATATAATTTAGCTATTATTTTAGGATGATGTAAATTGATGTGATTTAAATATTTTATACATTGCTTCTAGGTTTGGGTGGCCATGAGGGAGAAGTGGGAGCAGAAGCATCTGATCTCCAGCAGAGGCAGCGCTCCTTATCAACCTCCTGGAGCTGATGGAAATCGGCTTGGGATTGAAAGCCTTCCTTCCGTCCATTAAAGGGAAGCTGGTGCAGGTGCCTACGGACAACACCATCACCATATGGTATTACAACCAGCAGGTCGTTGTGGGTTCCTGGACACTGGACCAGAAGGAACAACGCATCTGTAAATATCTGGACCAACAGGGGATTTATCTGGTGGTGAGCCACCTAGTGGGATATTTGAATACAAGGGTAGAGTAGGTCAGTTATCAATGTCTTGTGAATCACAGGAGGCAGATACACCCACAGTTAGCTCAAGATCTCTTCTGCAAATAAGGAGAACCTTGGATCAATCTATTTACCACAGCCAAGAATGTGAATGTCAGTAGTTCTGTACATTTGAGTTTCAAAGCCGCCTTTCGCTAGATGAGCAAACCCCTTCTTTTGGATCTCAAAACCCTGGTACCCCTTTCTGCGAATATCACTCCGGCCACGAGTTCTGAAAAAGATCGGGCATAACTGGGCCAAAGCCATCCTAGCAGCCATGGACTGCGCACAGAGTATGGTCTCAAGAACACATGGGCTTGAGCATCTATCTTGCGATCACCCTACCCCTCTGTGCGCATCTGCTGTCACAGCTAGGCCTGGGCAAAATTGTAATCACACCAGAGTAATCGGAGTAATTTCAGTAATTACGCATTACTATTATGATGAGAAATTACCAAAAGTACACAATTATGCTAGCTTACATAATTAGGACTAATGGGGGGCAACAATCCTCCTGCAGGAGCACAGAAATAATGAACTAAGAGAGCAAGTGACAGCTGGTTTCTACTGTTCGTGTCCTGTGTCACTTTGTGCTGATTTCTTGGCACAAAATGCATCCTCTGGACCATTTTGGACGCAAGGGTACATTCTGCATTAGGAAAGTAGTCCTAAATGCTGGATTATGCTTCTCATGTAATTACACATAATTGCAGGTAATTTTGCGGTAATTATGAGTAATTACGGCAGAGAGAATTACACCAGTTATACCCTCCCCTAGTCACAGCAACACGTTTTCACAGTATGAAGCTTCTAGCATGGAGATTGAGTGGCAACAGATGAACACATTTGACCTTCCTCCAGAGTTTGTGGTTGATATCATCTTCTCAGCCAGGCGTACCTCATCCAAAACTGTATGCGCATATAGTTGAAACAAATTTGTATTTTTGTACAGCATACTTTAGTTTGACCCCTTCCACATGTTATTGTTATAATGTATAGTGTTGGGCTTGTTGTGGTGTTCATGCATGCAGCATCTTGTAAGAGGAGGGAATGTATTGATGTCAAGGGATTGTGACATACCGTGGGTTCGAGGGCAGTTGGAGACATGGAGAGAAGCTGCGGTGTGTGGCTGTAGAGACACAGGTTTTCATCTGCGAATAAAGTGAAGCGTGTTCACCATCTAAGTCTCCAGTCATATGTGGAAAGTGGTTACAACATATTTTTGGCGATGCAAGGATGGCATCAGCCAGATGCTAGTGAATCTACAGTCTGCGTTGTGCCCAGCAGAGAAACCTTGTGTTGCAGATCCCCACCAATGCAGTCGGATTGATCCTGTGTTGAATTTTTATTTTTATTTTGGGTGTGTGGCCCCACTTGAGTGTCTTCTATCGCCTGCGGGGGCCCGGTACCAAATAAAGATCCCTTTACTATTTTTTTGATTGGTGTGAGCACGGCTCTACCGGTCCACACTGTCTCAAGCCTTCCCAGCGCGGACTTGCCAAGCGGCCTCTCAGTAGCCTGCTCAAGCGTCTTTGCCCGATACCTCATGCTTCGGATAGGGCATGAGCTTAAATTAGCTAAGGCCACATTTTTATTTTTGGTAACGCCAAGTAACCCAGGATCACGTGGGGCTTTGAAACATTTCACAGTGAGACTTCTTACCTTGATGTGCCCTGTGCAGCCTTTTCTCAACACGCTGTGGCTCTTGAGTTGTTCTCTGTCAACTACAGCACCATCTAAGTCCTTGCCTAGGATAGTACATCCTACCATAGAGTCTGCAAACTGTTGGATGAAAGTTTCCTCTGCAGTGCCATCTAGTGGTTATCTTGTCATTGTGCACCTGTAGTTTTTCTTACATGTTGTAGTGTTTTTTTTTCTTTTTCTCTGTGAACTTATTTAGTAAGAGGTCACCATGAGCATCAGCTAGTCGATTGTGATGCCACCTTCATTTTTAATGCAGCAAGGAGACTGATTGGGAAGATTGGGGGAGACTTTTGAAAATTATTTGGTGGCTATTGGAGGATCACAATTTTCACCACTCAGACATAAAGTTTTATTGACTGGCTGTTTGGGCACAGAAGGTCAACACGTCTTTAAATATTTGCCACAGGTGTAAGAAGAGATTAGTGACGTGATTGAGGATGTGTACAAAGAGGCAACATTGCAGCTACAAAAGCGCTTTGCCAAGACTGTGAACATTGTTATGCAATGCCAATAATTCTGTACACAACCACAGAGGCCCAATGAATCACTGGAGAATTTGTAGCCAGGTTAAGGGAGTTGGCCACAAAGTGCAGATTCGGTCCCATGGTAGAAGAGCTTTTAAGGAATCAACTTATAGTCCAATGCAACAACAACAAAATGCAAGAGTGACTTTGGGCAGCCAGTGATCCTACGTTAAAGGAGGATATCAAAATAGCCAAGATTGTAGAGGAATCGGAAAAGTGCATGAAGGAGATGCAAAAGATGGACAGTAAAAGTACTGTTGAGGTAGCGAAGGTGGTCATTGACTCTGATCTCATGGCTCTAGTAAAGAGAAACCTTGGCATATCTGGTACAACACTTGGAAAGGGGGGAGGTAAAAGAACCACCAACTCTTCGTCAGCGCAAAGTAAAACCACAGCACCGTTTTGCTACAGATGTGGCAGCAATTTTCATCTGGGAGACTCAAAGAATTGTTATGCGGTTGGTAAGGAGTGCCATGCCTGTGGGGAGAAGGGTCACTTTGCACGCAACTGCAAGACAACCAACAGGAAGGTTGCTTCAATAGAAGAAGCAGAGGAGGTCATGGAACACAGAGTTCTGATAGTTGACTCTGAAGGGGAAGATGTCGAGGATGTGGAATCCAAAAGAAGGACACGCCCCAGAGTGGATTTCCAAGTGGATGGCTAAAAGATTTTCTTGATGGTTGATTCTGGATCCCTCTACACCATCATACGCAAACCTTTTCTTGATTCAGTATGGCCTGGAAGGGTATTGTGTTCCACTGATGTGGTGTTGAAAGGTTACCTGGGGGCCAGTTTTGGGGTGATGGGTTACCTGAGTGCCAGGATTGAGTTCAAGGGCAGCCCTACTCAGGGAAAGGTATACGTGGCTAGTGAGGGTCCACCATTTTTGGGATGGTCACACCAATATGACTTGAATATTCTGGTGAATCCCCAGGCTGTTGAACAAGTCATGATTTTTGATGATGGAGTCATAAATGCATTGATGGAACAATTTGAACCTGTTTTCCAGAACAAGTTTCGTTTGGCTAAGGAATTTTGTCATAGAAAAAGTTTAAGAAAAGATGCTATTCTTGTAAGGCACATAGTCAGGACAATTCCGGTGGCAGAAATGGCGGATGTCAAGAAGAAAATTGAACAAATGATCCTAGATGGGGTATTGAACCGGTGGAGGCCACACAATGGTTATTTCAAGTGCTGATAACAAAGAAGGCTGATGGGTCATTGAGGTTGTGTGTAGACCTTTGCATTCTGAACTAAAATGTGGTTATAGACTACTTTCCTCTGCCTAAAATGACTGAGTTAATTTTCCTGTTGGAAGGTACTTTACCAAATTGGACCTTAAAAATGCCTACCGTCAGATCAGCTTGCAACCAGCATCTAAGCATTTAACTGCATTCATTACCTCAGAGGGGGTTTACCACTTCAACAGAATGCAGTTTGGCTTGTCATCAATAGCAGTGTTTTCTAGAGACTCATTTCCAAGGTGTTATCTGAGGTCAGAAATGTTATCTTCTTTCAATACGACATATTGATTTTTGGGGACAGCATAGAGACTCATAATAACACTTTGAGTAAGGTGTTGTCTCAGTTGTTGGAGGCAGGTCTTACCTCGCGGAAAGAGAAGTGTACATTTTTGGTGTGAGAGGCTGAATATTTGGGGTATCTCATTTCTGGGGAGGGGGTGAGACCCAAAATGAATCTGGTGAGTGCTATAGTGAATGCCTAGACTCCTGATGAGAAAGACAAGCTACGTTGCTTCATGGGACTTGTGGAATATTACTCTATGTTTGTGAGAGACTTTGCAGGTAAATCTGAACCATTGAGGGAGTAGTTGAGGAAGGGGAGGTGTGTGATATTTTGAATGCTGACTTATTGGTTCAGTTTCAATGTGATTTGAAAACTGCGCTAACCGTGGATGCTAGTGCTGTGGGCATTGGGGCTGTTCTCACCCAGTTACATGAGAAGGTGGAAAGGACTGTGGCCTTTGCATCCCACTTATTGACAGATGCCGAGAGGAATTACTCTGTCATTGACCAGGAGGCATTGGCGGCCGCATGGCCGACCAACTACTTTCGCACTTTAATTTGGGGAATGAAGATTATTCTCATGACAGATCACATACCTTTGCTAAAAGTGTTGGGACCAAATGGGACTAAAAATTGTTCAGGACGTCTAGCTAGGCTGGCAGTCAAAATGCAAGATTGTGACTATACCATTGAGTTTCTTCATGTTTGGAAGAATAAAGTAGCAGATTGCCTGTCGAGGTTGCCTGATAAAGGCACTGTTGAAGGTGACTTGGACACAGAGGAGGTTGTAGTGGATGTGGAGGATGTGGTGGAAGATGTGCAGGGATCAATTTCAATGGAAGAGTGGATGAGAGCAAGGAGGGAGGATGAGGAGCTTAAGGAGGTGACGAGAATGATAAAGGGAGGAGTTCAGAGGGAAAGTGCGTATTCCGATGCCCTAAAACCGTATCATAAAGTGTTGAAGAGTTGTCGTTGAATGGGGACCAACTCATTGTGAAAGGTGATTGGTTTGTACCCCCAGGGGCAGTAAGGAACAAACTCGGTTAGCACATGAAGGTCATATGGGACAAACTATTATGCTGAAGAGATTGTAGGACATTTTTTGGTGGCCCAAATGGACGGGGACGTCAAGCAATGGGGAGAGAGGTGTGTGGTATGTAAAAATTCAGAGGAGAGGTTGAAAGTAGGAATGGCTGTCAAGGGGGTTCAACAACATATGTCAGAAGCAGATTTTGTGTGCGAAAAATTAGAATAGATTTTATTGGACCATTTGCATTTTTGCTAGAACAGGAGAGATTTGCTGCTGTACTAGTTGATGCCAATTCGAGGTGGTTTGAAGTTGTGTTTATGAGGAATGTGAACATAAAGTCCACCATTGCTATGTGAGAAGAAATCTTTAGAAGAGAAGGTATACCGTCTAAACTGGTCACTGACATCGGCACGCAGCTCACTTCCTATGAGATGAAGAGATTTCTGAAAGGGATTGGTGTGAAACAATTTTGCACTGAATTATACAACCCTCAAGGAAATGGCCAGCTGGAAAGGGTGAACCATTTGATCAAAGGGACCATGGAACTAGCTAGCAAGGCAGGGTTGAGTGTCCAGATATCAGTAAAGGACATGTTGTGGGCATATCGCACTACTCCCAATGCTCCTACTGGGAAAGGCCCTTTTGAGATGATGAGGGGTAGGAAACCACAGACCAAGTTGATTCCTTCATGGTTGCGGGAAGAATGTAAAGAGAAAGGAGTAAAACGTGTGGAAGGAGGTCAGAGTGTAGGCATGATTAGTGTGGGTGACTGGGTGAAGGTTAAACCAGGTGGAGTAAGACCAGGTTTGTCAAAGTTTCAGATACCCTACAGAGTGAAGGTTGTTGGATAAAGTTGAGTGAAGTTGGACAATGGTCAGAAATGGAATCTGAGAAGAGTAGCTCTGTTCCAGAAAGAAGGTAAAGGTCACCCACTGAGAGACAATGGGTCTGGGTCTTGTTCAGGGTGGATGGTGATGGATGATGGTGACTTTCAATTGGGTACAGAAGGTCAGAGTGAGAAGGAGACAGTCAGAGAAGCTCGGATTGCCAGGTTTGGCCGAGACAAAAGGGATAATCAGGTGAAGGTTGGGAAGTGTTGCAGGCCACCGTGCTGGTTGGGGGACTTTGTGGGTGGTTAGTTGGGCCTCCTTGGTGGCAGGACAGCTTTCTCATTTGTATCGTGTAGGGTTCCTGTGCATCCTTTCCTTTGGTATCGTGTAGTGTCCCTTTGGTTTTGTTTCTCTTTATGTGGTAGCTCCTCATGAGTCGGTGGTGTGTGGGAAAAAAGGGGTCTGCACCCCATGTGGGTTTGTGTCATTTCTGTGTGAAAAAGGGATACGTTTTAATGTATTGTTTGCTATAATGTTGAAGGGAAAGGGATGTGTTATAATGTATAGAGTTGGGCTTGTTGTGATGTTCATGCGGGCAGCATCATGTAAGAGGAGGGAATGTATTGATGTCGCAGGATTGTGACATACCGGGGGTTCAAAAGTGGTTGGAGACACAGAGAGAAGCTGTAGTGTCTGGCTGTGCAGACACAGGTTTTCATCTGCGAATAAAGTGAAGCATGTTCACCACCTAAGTCTCCAGTCGTATGTGGAAGGTGGTTACAATAGTTATGTTGTTTGTTTTGTCTGTTGCCGGTAAGGCTTTACTTTGGGCAAAATTAAGGAGTATCTTTTGGCTCTGATGGCCTTTTTACGGTTGACAGACCATCCATTACTATTTAATTCACTGGCTGTGGTGTGTTTTTAGAAAACTCTTTAACACTTTTTTCCTCATCACTCCTTTTGTCATGTCTCAGTGGGACCTCAACTAAGTCCTCACATATTTTCTGTGCACTCCTTTTGAGCAACTGCACAGCTATTCCTGAGCTCCTGCCCCTCAAGAGGGTGTTCCTCATCACCATCACCTCAGCGCAGAACGTTTGTGAGCTTCAGTCACTGTTTTAATGCCCAATATGCACCCTCTTCCCAGGTAAAAAGTTTCTGCAAACACAATCATCATTCTTAACAAAAGTTATGATGGCGTTTCACGTCAGTCCAGGCATCACTCTGCTGGCATCCAATGCTACACTTCACCCCTCCAAGGAGGAGGAGATACTCCAGAGCTTTAAAAACAAGAGAGCACTGAGCTCTTACATCAATCGTACCACAGAATACTGTGCAGACAATCAACTCTCCATTGACAAGGCCATGTAAATGAAGTTCATCTTCTGTTGGATTGTCCTGTGCATCAAAATCTGCTATGCATTTGCCAAAAACCAACCCCCAGACAGTCTGTGAGCCCATTCCACCAGGGGCAAAGCTACTACCATTATGTTGGCATGCAGAGTTCATGTCTTGGACATCTACCAGGAGGCTATGTAGGTGTGTACATATGTTCACAAAACACAACTGCCTGGACTGTCAGTTTTCCCAAGAAAGGCATTTTGCATGCTCAGTCCTACAGTACTACTTGGTTTGAGGCAAATCACAAATTCAACTCTTAGTATGTACTTTTTTGGTATATAGTCAAAAGGTGAGGAATCAGCAGTTAGATAGAGAGTATACCAGAAAGAGCAATACCAACGACAAGTAATTTGTTCATATAGGTTATTACTATAAAAATAATAAGTTTCTGTGTTCATTACTTGGAAGATACAATTTCCATTTTTGATTTAGCTCTAGATTAATGACACAAGATTGATGTTAATAAAAAGATACAGATGTTTTTAGAAATTAAAAATATCTCAGACAGAAACATTTATTGTGGACAATGTTGCAACTTTGTAAAAATTGTGTACACAACTTAATACCTGACACATCAACAATGTATACGAACATCACCCCTACTTCTGATACAATATGGGTAGTCCATATGAAAAGTTTCTCCCAGATACCATTATAAAGCTTATTAAAAATTGGATATAATATTTTTTTAAAGTCAAACTTTGGACAGAGGTTCATAATAAATAATCAAGGAAAAAAATCATAGGTTAAATGTAAATCAATAAAACTATAGGTTCAGTATGCAGCGGCATGAAGTGCAGATAGAATGGAATTAATTTGTCCAACATATAATACTCTTTTGCTTCAGATAATTTGTAGTACACACACATAAGCTGGAATTTGTAGGTGGAGAACTAACAAATACAACTAATATCATTGCTATTAAACTAAAGGAGTGTAAATCATAGTGTCTTTAATGGGTGTGTGAAATTGTATTAAATAACTTGGGGCACTCAAATCTGCTTGCAGCATACTGATATATCAAATAAAAATTAATTTAAAAAATATGTTTGAAATAAATATTTGCATACATAACAAGATAATTTCAAGAATTTGTAATAAGAAACAATACAGGTTTTTGTTCCACCAATTATTTCAACAATATATTACACTTGTATAATTGTATTAATATTTATTATATACTTTATTTTCATTTTCAAATACATTTACATTTGAGAACCATAGATATAAATCAAAAACAGAAGATTATTGATTTAAAATATGCAAATGTACATACAGTTAATGTAATTAGCAAAAATACAAATCTTTTTTTAATTTGAGCATTGTATAAGAAAATGTGTAAAAGCATTTCACAAACAGATGCTGTTTCAAGCATTATTAGAAAATTATTTTTTAGAGAGAACAAGAATTGGAAAACTATTTGTATTAGTTACATAGCCACGTTTAAAATTCACATTTTAAAGAACAATCTGTTTATGTTGCAAAGAAATTCATGACAACATCTTGCCTACACTTAACACGTTCTGGATAATCTGTTTCTCTATATTCATGAGTGGTCATGATATCTTCATCAAACACATCTATTACAAATACATTCATCATCCTCAATTGAACCATAACCAGTAATGTCACCTACTGTACAGCAGACCACAATCATTTGTCAAACAGTGTGTGGTTTATACATAAATTGACCTCCATACAAATCAAGATATCCACATCTTCATATAAGTAGGCCAAAGAAACGCTCAATTATGCTACGTGTCCTAACATAAGCCGCATTAAATGCTTCTTCTGATGGTGTTTTTATTTTTGAAAATGGAGTTACCAACGAGGAACTTAGCGCATATTCCATGCCACCTAAATTTATAAATACAAAGGTTTCAAGTGTGACCTTTAAAGTGATTTTGTTTTAAAATACTTGTAAACTACAACAAATGAAATTATTTTTCATAAATAAATTCTTATTATTCAAGGTAAAAACAAAATTACAAACCAACAGCCATCTCCATGCATTCCACTTTCAAATTGTTTATTAATGGTACAATGATGAAATATGTGCCAATCATGGGCACTTCTCGGAATTAGAGTAACAACATTGTTGTCACAGACAGCTTGCACATTAATTGAATATGCATGCTTCCTATGGCTATAAAGTTGTGCCGTTTTAACATGTGGAAGCAAGTTAACATTCATAAACACATCTAAGGAGCCGATTACGAGTCTGGTGGTTGACGGACTGCCAGACTCGTGGGAGCACGGCAGTGGCGGTCTCCCGACCTCTCTATTACAATAGGAGCAGTTGGGCTGCCATTGCCCTGCCTCAACTGCCAGGGAGCCGCTGTTCCCAGGCAGTGTTTTGGTGGTCAGGAGGCAGTAATATGCTTGGCGGGGCCACCACGGTCCCAAGGTGCCTCATGCCCTGTGGATGCAAACGGGGGGCAAAACATGTGCCCTCCAGTGTGCATGCATACCAGTTCCTGCACGGCATGGACTTTACAGTCCATGCCTTGCAAGATCTGTTTTTGGCATCTACAGTGCGGTGCTCATTTTTAGAGGCACCACCATGGGAACTCCCCAAAAAAGCCCACCAGACTGGAGGAAACTCCTAATCTGGCCAGTGGCCCGACCACAGCTTTGTCGATGTGGTGGCGGGGTTGACCCAGTGCTGCATCGCCAAATTTGTAATCAGGCTCACAATCAAGCCAGTATTGTTTGCTTTACCACTTATGAGACCAAACCTTTTCTTATCCCACACACAAATACAATATAATTAAAGCAAGTATTTGTGTTTTAGATATACTCTAATACAGCTTCAATTAACACATAAATAATTTGACAAATTAAATGTAACCTTTTAGGTAAGAAGCTCATTTTCTTTCAACAAGTGACTGTGACCAATTTGAATACCATTAGCCTAATAAAAACCCAATACAAAGGTGCTAAGAGATAGTAGAAAATGTCACCTTGTCATTGTTTAATTAGGCACTTTATTCAAATTAGTCAATTAATGGAATTATATATTGCAATATTCATCAAATCCTAAATATTATTTTAAATCATATGTGATGTGCTGTGCGGGAGCTTTGCTGAAATTATCTTACATTAGCGAATCCATCGTAATTTAATTTGCATGTATGCTAATTATCATTACATTGCGGTGTTTGCTCTTAAATAGCATCTAATTTCACAGGTCATATGAAATTATCTTACTTACAGTTATTCTGACACCAAAAACATCAAGGATAATATTATAGATGAGAGACAATTTAACCTAATATAGAATTTTTCTACCACGGCAGATAAACTCCAGCAATAACCGCAGGCAGGACAGCTGGGTCGGCTAGGCGCCCACAGGCCATAGGTTCCAAACTCAACTGGAATGACTCAGCATTTCAGTGTTTTCATGGTCAATAAAAAATGAGTATTGTTTGCTGGCATTTACACACTTTATTAAACCGCTTATAGGCAAGTGGGTGCCTGTTTTCTACTTTACAGATAACCATTTTTGTATTGTTTTTGTAATATATTATTATTAGTAGTACAGCTGTTATGCTCGTTATGTATTTTCTGTTTACGTATACGTATATACAATAATTGAAAACAATTAAAGTGACATTACACAGTTGCAACCAGAAACCTAAAAAGTCATGAAATGTGCCAGTTATGCTCTTTCATCAAAACCATAACTCATGCCTCCCATGCAGGCGCGGTCGGTGGTAGGAGTGCCGGTCGGGCGGTGACGTGGGGCGGGGGAGGGGCAGGGTGGGGGGTACTAAACTACGGATTAAGGCTGAATACAGGTAAGTAAACATTTAAATAAATAAAACGAATTTCGTTGCGAGCACTGCATCGCATTTGGCGATTGCTTCCCTTGTGTTTGTGAATTTTTGTAGAATAGGTAGATATTAGCATGTATGTCAGTCCAAGGTGGTTGCCTCTCCAGTGTTTTGCTGTCTGAAATTCCCAACCAAAAATGACTTTTTTTCACAGGATATCATTTTCTATCCTATTGAGTCAGTCAGATTTAGTAATGTCTGAAAGGTGCGCTTCTGGTTGATTCCTAAAGGTGTAGAGTGTAGTTACAGTCCTCAGTTTAGTTGGTAACTTGGAAAATGATTTTCTCTTAGCAGTTGAAGATTTGAAGTTGGGCACTTCCAGAAATAAAACATTTCGACTTTTCCAACTCTGATGCCTGAGATGTTGAGCAGGTCATCTCGGTATATTTGTCTGCTTTTATTGATAGTTTTGTGGGTTAAGCGAAATAGTTTGAAAATCACTTCACCAGAGGATGAAAGCCAGTGTATTTTTCTCAGCACAGGCGTTTTAGGGTCATATTTTATTGCTGTATGTGCAAGCCTGGCAGCTGAGGACAGAACAGATTTGAGTGGCACGGTGGTATACTGTGCAAAAAAGTCTAGGAGATGATCAGGGAGTGTATGGCAGATTGAGATGGTGTGACGAGATAAAACGACTCTCTTTTTATTATTGCATGCAAGTAATAATTTACAGCTTTAGCTGAATGTGCACGCATAGACAACCATCTTTAAATGGGTTTAAATTCATTCAAAGATCTACGCCCCTGCATGCACACATATTCACACACACCCAAGTGATCAATTTAGAATGTTTTTTTATAAAAGAAATATTAAAATGGCTATCTATGCATACAGATACATGTGAGCACAGGGACTACCATATTAAGGGCCTAATTATGAGATAGGCGGTCCCTCAGACCACCAAACCCGTGGTAGAGGTGCGGGGGTGGTCGGGGAGCGCCAAACCAGCGGTCTGACTGCCAATTCTAACTATGGCAGTAATACCACCATAGGACTGCCGCAACCAACAGGAATCCGTAATCCCTGGTAGCGGTGAGGCGGTCTGAGGCTGCAATATGCTTGGCTTTGAACTGCACCGCCGAAGGACCGCCATACCACTCGCCCACCAGACCACGAAATGAATTGTAATCTGGCGGTGGGCGGCGGTCGACTTTGGCGGTGTGGGAGTGGTGAGCTGGCATGGCAGCCTGCTTTCACACCGCCAAAGTCATAATCAGACTATAAATCTTTAAATAAAAAAAAAAGAGTATGGAATATGTTTGTGATGTGTGCATGGAAAACATGGAAGCGGCCTAGGAACAGGTTTGGGGATGCTAACATGGTCTTGCCAAATTATAATAAAATAAATAAGAAAATTTCATAATGTTTTTTTAAGAAGTGCACACATTGTACTAGTTGTCCAATGCACTTCATGAGGGTACTTTTTGATGCATATATGCACATTGAAATACAACAAGGAAAGAGGGTAGAGGCTGTTCGAGACCGCACCTAACAAATGAAAATGTGTCTTGAAGTTTCTTATAGTTCAAAGAACCAAAGAGTACTCCCCTCTGTACTCCTTAACTAGGAAAGAATCCTGTAACAACTTTAAACACAAAAGGGTTCAGCACTATTCAACAGATTTATAACAGTTCAATATCGATAATTTGAGAAAGCAATGAGCACACAGAAAGATGTTTCTTAAAAACAGAAGATCATAGCCATAGCAGACGCGTTTCGTCTCGAAAAGAGACTTCTTCAGGGCTTCATAGAGTAGCAAAAGTGGATGTTCACTCTGACATTTATACAATTCAACCAGAAGACTTCTTATGTAGTAAACATTATCAGTAAGGCATGGTAGCCCGTAGCTCAAGTGTACCTGTTTCTTGATTCGAAAACTGAAGAAGTCTCTTTTCGAGACGAAACGCGTCGGCTATGGCTATGATCTTCTGTTTTTAAGAAACAATGAAATAAAGAGAAAATCCTGTTAAGATATGCACATCGGTGATCTGGACATCTTTCTGTGTGCTCATTGCTTTCTCAAATTATCGATATTGAACTGTTATAAATCTGTTGAATAGTGCTGAACCCTTTTGTGTTTAAAGCATATATGCACATTGTTCAGGAGCAGAATGGTGTCTCTCACAGTAAGTAAGGTTTCCACTGTGAAGTTAGGATTCAATTTCTATAGGAAACAGATTTTTTGTTTTGCTAATAACTTTGGCGGCATTTGATTAATCTTCAGGAAACTTTCCAGAAGAGAGGTTCTTCTACCTCAGCTCCTTCCTAGAAAGTTTCGGGGTGATTCAGCAAGTGAACGTGAAGAAAAAGTGGGGTCCCACAAAATGTTTCCCGCACACAATTTCCCATAGGAGCTTTAGACAAAGCTACAGCTAAAACAGCTGAACAGAATTACACCAAATTTAGGTCTTTACCCAGAAACTGTACTTTTTGTGATTTGGTGGAAATCTGTGCAGCCATTTGAGAAAAAGTAAACTTTAAAATGGATAGATGTCTAGGCACACAGTACTTCCAATTGAAAATGACATTTAAAAAATACCACTTTGAACGAATAAAACACTGAAAATCACCAGTTGAAGTTAACTGAAGTACCTATAATTGTGCATTTGCATGCGCTACTTATGACATCACATATCACATGACTCGTAACATAGTCTATGATATCATTGATAGCATCACTGATGACATCCGAAATTACATCATTAATGTCATCACTGTGCATGGTAAGTGCATAAGTAATAGTTGTTTGAGTTAATTATAACTTTTGAGTTTCAGTGTCTTTATAAGTTTAAAATGGTATTTTTTAAATGCAACGGTCTTCATTACCACAAGACATAAGAAACGTTAGACTAGAGTTGGAAAGGGAAATTGACTGTGTAAGGAGAAAATTAGATTATATGTATGAAAAATTAGAATGCACAACAGGTCATTATACATATTAGAGATTAAAAGACATAAGTAAAACATCTATGGAAAAATGTACACTTGAACAAGTAAACATTTTACAACTGCTTTGTGATTTTTATATAGACATATATTAACCCCTTATCTAATTCCTATTTATGACTGTAACTTGCCCAGAGCAATCGCTTCCCTTACACAATGTAGTGTTTGCCATTTTACTGCTGTATACCCCATTCCCCATCACTTGCAACCATTCTCTCTACACCAACCCTTACCCTATCCCAAAACGAAATCCTACTGCATCTCTAACCATTGCATCTTTCCTTAAACCTTTCCTTACACCATTCCTTACTTTAAGCCTAACTTGAACCCAGACCCTAACTTTAACCAGTGGTTCATTTGTAAACAAATAGGTGCCAGGGTTCTGGTCAGGAAGCCACTGCAGCTTGCATCACCATTACCCCTGCCATGCTGCCAATGAGAGTAACAACACAACTACTAACCATCACACTCCTATCAGTGTGACAATTCGGACTATTCCAGGCCCCAAAAGATATAGAAATGGTTTGGGGAGTTGGTGAAAGGTCATTTTTAATATATATTAAATTAATAATTGACTGTTGTTGTGGTCATCTCTAAATTAGCTAGACAGTGCCACCTTGTGGCAGACTGTCTCAAGCGCCAGTGTTCACAATTAAGTGCCAGTGCCGAGCACCGGAAACCGCTGGCTCAAATTAAGCGCTGACCTTAACCTAACACTAATCCTATCCCTCACCCCAAACCTTACTCTTACCTCAACCATAACCTCTACACCTTCCTTCACACTGCATCTTACTCTAACCCTCAACATAATCCCTATACATAACCTGAACCTAACCATAATTCTTTCCTAACCACATTCTTTACCATAATCAATCCATATTTTCACAATGTTTTTTATTTTTTTGTACAGCCTGTTTTTGTACTGTAGTTTTAAACTTTTCTACTTTATTGCCTCTATCATTTTGTTATTCAAAGTTTTTAATTCTAAATATTTACCAAAACGGAGGCAGCCCTCAGCCTGTGACTGGGAAACAAATGCAAAACACACAAGATGATGGACGGAATGTTGCACATTGGCAAACATTCACCCCCAGTCACAGATCTGGGTTTAATCCATCGTTATTTTGCTTCACCACGCCACCCCAGTTCAGACATAGCCATATGCAAATCAGTCTTGACCCTGTGCCTCATGGGAACAGTCCAGACCGAACTGCCAAGCCATGTCTTCCCTGGACCGGAATCAAGCATCCTAGGACCGGTTTCGGGCTTTCAGCCCTCATCAGCCAGGATAGCTTGACTCCAGTGGCGCAGTGAGCACTGGGAAACAAATGTCAGGAGTCACACCCACGGTCAAAACACCCAGAGATGTTTAAGGTATGGAAAAAGTGGGCAATTGCCCAGGTGCCCCACCTTCTAAGGGGCCCTCTCTCTGTGAAAATGTACTTTGTCTCTATTTGACCCCTGTCTATTCTATTTCTCTATTTAAACAATTCTCCCTCTCTACCTACCTCTACCTACCTCTTCCTTTGACTCCGTCTCTCTACCCAGTCTCATGTTAAGTGTTTTTAGGGTCCCGGGCAAGACATATTTCTACTGTTTTTCTGTGATCTTGTTAAAGTTTACCATGTTATTTAGAACTGTTTACCATCATGCAGGCTTAAATTTCCATGGAATGGGTTAAAAAATTCATACTGGGGATCCCAAAATATATCTTGCCCAAATTCCCAAAATCCTTAAGTTGATACTGACAACGCCACCAATGCACTCATCCCCGAGCTGCCAGCAACACTGCATACTGCCCTGTATTTCTAGTACTAGCTATTCAAGTGCACCATCCACAATTTGCCTCTTTGGACTGACCACTTTTCACAAATTTGTTTCCGGCTTCCAGAAAGGGTGCTGAACTCCGCATAGAAATCCCCGTATTTAACAAGGTCAGCTGTGAACTCCAAGTGCAATGAAGGCCTCAGCTTGCCAAAATCAGTATGGCATTAGGATTTCTCCATTTTTGGAAATTCATGAAATTTCTGGGATTGCAACTGGTAATCTGTAAAATTTCCAGGTATGTTAGGAAAACCTACCCTAGAGAAGACCTCAATGAGATGCGGGCTATGACTTTAGTATTAGTTGATCTTATGGGGATAGCCTCTGGATATCATGTAGCATAATCTACGATTACTAAAGCATACCTATTACCTTTAGAGGTTTTAGGTAAAGGTCCTTTTAGGTCCATGCCTATGCGTTCAAAGGGTGTTCCTATGATAGGAAGGAGTTGAAGGGGTAAAGGTGGGGCTCGATAAGGATTCTTTTTTTGACACACTTCGCACTTCTGGCAATACTTTTCTATATTAGCATATATTCCAGGCCAGTAGAAGTGACGCAGGATGGCTTGGGTGGTTTTTTGAGGTCCAGTGTGACCAGCTAGTAGGTAGGAGTGTGCAAAAAACATGATTTGCTTTCCGAAATCGTGGGGAACCAGCAGTTGGAGAGGATCTTGGGGTTTACCTATTCGGTGCAGAAGTCCCTGTTTTGTAATAAACTGAGGGAAGGAAGTAAAAGGACTTTGGGTGTTTCGTTGGGCTTCTTGCCAGGCATTCTGTAAGGTTGCATCATTATTTTGAGAAAACTGGATATCACGGTCTATTACCTAGGGTTCTGGTGTGATAAGCATGTTCTGAGGGCTGAAGTCAAGGTTTTTGTCCTTTTCTTTGTCTTTTCTTTATAATTTAAGTTTGTTAGGAACATTTCCATGAGATCGGGGTTATCGATTCCTAATATAATGTTCTCTGGGAGATTTCTCAGGACCCCAACCTTAATACTCCTATTTTGTCCTTTTAAAGTAGTTTCCCTAAGTTGGGCAACAGGACATGTCCTCACATTTCCATTTATACATCTAATATTTATAACCTTCCCTGGGTTTATCTGTGAGGAATGGACTAGATCACAATGTACTACTGACTGCTTACACCCAGAGTCTAACAAGGCTGTTACCCATTTCTCGTTCACACTCAAACTTACATAAAAGCTTGGTCCAAACTCTTGGGTATAAAAGATAGATTGGGGAGCATAACTAACATCTATGGGCTCATCTCCTGTTTTGTTAGCGGGACAAGATTGGGCGATGTGGCCCCAGTCATCACATTTAAAACACTAAGGTCCCTTTTGGGTAGGTGCTTCCAGTTTCATGAGCTTTAGAGTAGTCCATGGATGGTAGATGGAATTTCTTCTCTAGTTTTTCTCCTTTGTTGGGAATATTACTCCTGTGACTCTTTTCTGTTTCCCATGTATAGCTTTGCATTTGAGCTCGGGTGAAAGTAGTGGCCATTTGTACAGCTTGTTTGGCTATTAGATGCATGTGTTGTCTCAGCCACTTCTGGCTGGTTACTGGGAGAGCTTCTAAAAGTTGTTCAAGCTATATCTGCTCCATTATCTCCTCTTTGCAGTTTTCCTGTGGCCTTAGCCATTTATCCACAGCCACTTTAGGCTTAAAGTATAAAGCTTTTGGAGTATCACCAGGTGAGCTCCTCTCTTTTCTAAATCTCACTCTATACACCTCAGCGTCCATTCCCAAATGATCCAGAATAAGCCCTTTAATATCGTCATAAGGGGTGTTCCCTTGAGCGTTTGCTATTGATATGCAGCTTGGGCTGCTCCAGTAAGAAGGGGGGCTAAAAAGAAAGGCTGTTTGACCTTAGGCCATTTACAGACAAGAGCTGCTCGCTCAAAATTAAGTAGAAAGGCATCCGGGTCTTTCCCAATAACGTATTTCTGTAGAGAGATGTTCAGCCTCATAGGGGAGATGCTCCTAATTCCTGTGATGTGGGAGGCCAATTGAAATTGGTCTTCTGACATCTTGTGCAATCCTTCTGGTTGAGTTTTAAGAGCATCACTTAACAGTTCTCTGTCCGCTTTAGCGGAAGCCATTTGTTGTTCTAGGGCCCATTCTAGTTTCTCCTGGCTCTGTATCAGTTGCTGAATACCGATTTCCATTTTGTATTAATACAAAATATATGATTGGCCGCATTCCCCACCATGCGTCAAAAAGCTGGGTCATTTATACAAGACAGACTCTATTTTCTGGGTTGTTTTTTTTGGGTGTTCATTTATTTTTTTCACACATTTTTAGACAGTCATCCCAAGTATTATTCTCTTCTTCTTTCTCTCTTTCTTCCTCCCATGTGACAGGGAGTTCAGGACCACTGGATCCTTCTTCAGCCCTCGGAGCAAAATATAAAGGCCAATAGTAGGTGTATGAACCTTATGCATTCTAGTATTGGATCTTCAAAAGAGAAGCTTTTGTTAATGTGGAATGTTACTAAGAAGAAAAGATATTTCCTATCCCTTCACCATCACCACGTGATAAGGTCTTTTATTAGAAATACTGACAGCCTTGAGCATAGACTTCAAATACCTTCTCCGTACAATTGTTACCCCCTTTTATCAATCACTCTTTGGGGTTCACAACAATATCTTTTAATGTGGATAAGGAAATGAACATTGTCTTAATTCCTTTACAATAGTGAACAGAGAGATGCTTTGTTGCGAAGGATGGTTAAATGAAGAAATAAAAAACAAAGAACTAGAACTTTCCAAATGAGAATCCCCCCTGCCTTCCCATCTGTTCTGACTTTCCAGCAATCACGATCATACCTGGCTGAGCCACGCTCCTTCTAGAGCATGGCTGGACAAAGCGCTTGTCCGGTGGTCTCCTGTCTCTCCCGTGGTGTTTCCCTATCATCGGTCTACACCTGGGTTGGTCTTCTCAAAGGCCTGACAATTCGGTGTCGTTCTGCCCGGCAAGACTTGTGTATCCGGTTCCTTGATAGTGTATTCACCTTCTCTTGCTTCTCTTCGGTTATTACCCCGTCGGCGTCTGACGTCTGACTTGAAGTTGCTGGAGATTTAAAGGGACCCCGTCCCGCGTCCTCTATGGAAGTTACTTCCCACTTCCTGTCAATAATACTAATGGTGGCATTTCCTGATGTCTCTGTTTTTTCTGCCTCACTTTTCACGGCGGACTGCGGATGAGAAACAAGAATTTAGAGTCCAGTATGGTTACACCCGTCCAGTACCATGGTGAGTTATCCTCCTCTTCTTCAGGGGGATTCGCTTCTTCAGGGGGATTCAAAAAATTCTTACCCTTGTGACAACAGAATATTGTATCAAAAAATTGATGATTGAAATATTGAGAATGTAAGTGCAAACAGGTAATTATAGATTTACTATTCTTAACTCCACATCTACGTACCTTGAAGATATATATATTGCCAAGGTACATATACGTGGAGTTAAGGGTAGTAAAACTCTGCTTTCTCATAGAAACTTACCTTCATGATATTCTTGTCCTCAATATTTTTGACACAATATAATTTGTCCACACAATATTTTGGAGTCGATATTTTGTCCAAACACCCATGAAAATATCTGGAGTTGGGTGACTTTTACACTTTTACATTTAGTTCGACATTTTGAAGCACTGAAGTGTGCAACTGAGTGTGAAAAACTTTTGAAAATGCCTTGGTAGGTTTTCTCAACATTTCCAAGAACCGCCCTCTTCCCCTTCAGTGACAAAACCCATATTTCAACCCCAAGTCTGTTTGTACTGTGCATGTGGGAGGTGTTGACAAGGGTATACCCACTATTGCACTTTTTTCAGGGATATACATATACCCCAAGAAAGGTAATCCTTGGGATTACCAGTGTACCTCCATGTGCAGGATAAGTGGAGCTAATGCCTAGGGCTCAAGGGGTTCACTAATTTAGGTCATCAAAAGATTCTATGTCATCCACTGGATCTTCTTCGAGTCCTGATCATTGATTTAACAACATAACTGGGTGTGTCCAGCATTTGTCCAGGAGGGATACAGCCGTGGCAGATATTCAGGATAAGTGAGTTTTGTTTAGATTAAATATTTACACATTTATCCTCTATGATTATCTGCCATTGATGAGGGCTTCAGAACCAACATTGCATATACTGAAAATACAGGGCCTCATTTACAAGAAATGACTCATCACTACAGTGATACAGCTATGCGTCAAAATCACTTGCATCTTCCTCAGAAATCATTACGACGCCATGGATTTACATTTGCATATACATTTGTGCAGACAAAATATCGAGTTGGAAATGTTGAACTACAGAAATATCGATTCCTAAATATCGTGAGTCAGAAATATCGACAGCAAGAATATCATAGTCAAGAATATCGATTTTAAGTAAGAAATATCGTTTTAAAAATTATAGAAGTCATTAATATCGTTTGACAAAAATATAGTTGTTTAAAATATCGATTTTTTAATTAGTGTTATGTATTTTAGTATATATTTTAAATGTATATGATGTATTTTTTTGTATAAGAATTGTTTATGTTTTTTAATATATGTGTTACATTTTTAGTAGCTATCAATTTTATTTTAATTAAATTTTGCGTTTTTTAGTTCTGTAGCGGGTTGTGGGATTATAGGGGAATAGGGTGGGGAGTAATTTTTTTAAAATAAATTAATGATTATTTTTTATTCATTAATATTTATTTAATTGAGATTTTATAGTGTTAATTGTGGGAAGTAATTTATTAATAATTAATTATTAATTGGTTGTAATCAATATTAATTAATTAATTGCTAATTAATTATGGTAATTGTGTTTTTTAGGTGCGGGTTGTGGGGTTTATAGGGGTAAAGGGTGGGAAGTAATGTATGTTTCATTAATTAATAATTAGTTCTTAATTAATATTAATTGAAAATTAAATATGGAAATTGAGTAATTAATTTTAGGTGTGGGTTGTGGGGTTTATAGGGGTAAAGGGTGGAAAGTAATTTATGTTTAATTAATTAATAATTAGTTGATCATTAATATTAATTAATTAATTGATATTTAATTAAGGTAATTGTATATATTTTTTGTGGGGGGTTTTACTTTTATAGGGTGAAGGGTGGGGAGTAAATACATTTTACTTACTTTATAATTAGCTGTTAAATACTATCCATTTTTAATTGAAAATAAGTTTTAATTGTGTAATTAATTTTTTTACAGTTTAATTTTAGCTGTGGTTTGTGGGGGTTATAGGTGTAAATGTGGGAAGTTTATTAATTTTCATGAGTTTTAATTTGTTTTTTAATTAATAATATTTCTTTAATTGGCAATTAATTATGTTAATTATGTAAGTACATTTTTTTAATTTAGATGTGGGTTGTGAATTGTGTGGTGTTATAGGGAAGGAAATAAAAAAGTAAATGTATGTAATAATTAATGTTTTTGTTTCAAAATAATTTCTAATTAAAAATGTTTATTTGACATTTTTTATTTTATTTAATATAATAGTTGTAGGTATGTGTCATATGTTTTTTTAATTTGTAATATTAAATATATTTGTATTTTAATTTTTAACATATTTATATATTATTTTATTCATTTTGTTTTTTAAATATTTTTGTTGTTAATATTTTAATTGTTTTTAATTTTGAACTGACTGGAGTGAGAATATTAATTGTTACCTCTCCGCAATCCAACACTTTCCCTACTGTTGCACTGATTGGAGTGAGAATAGTAAATTTTACCCCGCCACTATCCAACACTTTCCCTACTGTTGCACTCACTGGAGTTGGAATAGTAATTTTGACCCCTCCGCTATCCAACACTTTCCCTACTGTTACAATTATTGGAGTGGGAATAGTAAATTTTATTTCTCCGCAATCCAACAATTTCTCTACTGTTGCACTCACTGGAGTGGGAATAGTAATTTTTACCCCTCCGCTATCCAACACTTTCCCTACTGTTACCCTCATTGGAGTGATAATAGTAATGTTTACCCCTCCGCTATCCAACACTTTCCCTACTGTTACACTTATTGGAGTGGGAATAGTAATTTTACCCCTCCGCTATCCAACACTTTCCCTATTGCTGCACTGACTGGAGTGGGAATAGTAATTTGTACCCCTCCGCTATCTAGCACTTTCCCTACTGTTGCACTGACTGGAGTGGGAATAGTCAATGTTATCCCTCCGCTATCCAACACTTTGCCTACTGTTGCACTCACTGAAGTGGGAATAGTAATTTTTACCTCTCCGCAATCCAACACTTTCCCTATTGTTGCACTCACTGGAGTGGGAATAGTAATTTTTACCCCTCCGCTATCAAACACTCTCCCCACTGTTGCACTGACTGGAGTGGGAATAGTAAATTTTATTCCTCCGCTATCCAACACTTTCCCTACTGTTGCACTCACTGGAGTGGGAATGGTAAGTTTTACCCCTCCGCTACCCAACACTTTCCCTATTGTTGCACTCACTGGAGTGGGAATAGTAATTTTTACCCCTCCGCTATCTAACACTTTCCCTACTGTTGCACTGATTGGAGTGGGAATAGTAAATTTTACCCCGCCACTATCCAACACTTTCCCTACTGTTACAATTATTGGAGTGGGAATAGTAAATTTTATCTCTCGCAATCCAACAATTTCTCTACTGTTGCACTCACTGGAGTGGGAATAGTAATTTTTACCCGTCCGCTATCCAACACTTTCCCTACTGTTACACTCATTGGAGTGATAATAGTAGTTTTTACCCCTCTGCTATCCAACACTTTCCCTACTGTTACACTTATTGAAGTGGGAATAGTAATTTGTACCCCTCCGCTATCCAACACTTTCCCTATTGCTGCACGGACTGGAGTGGGAATAGTAATTTGTAGCCCTCCGCTATCTAACACTTTCCCTACTGTTGCACTGACTTGAGTGGGAATAGTACATTTTATCCCTCCCATATCCAACACTTTGCCTACTGTTGCACTCACTGAAGTGGGAATAGTAATTTTTACCTCTCCGCAATCCAACACTTTCCCTATTGTTGCACTCACTGGAGTGGGAATAGAAATTTTTACCCCTCCGCTATCAAACACTCTCCCCACTGTTGCACTGACTGGAGTGGGAATAGTAAATTTTATTCCTCTGCTATCCAACACTTTCCCTACTGTTGCACTCACTGGAGTGGGAATGGTAAGTTTTACCCCTCCGCTATGCAACACTTTCGCTACTTTTGCACTGACTGGAGTGGAAAAATGTAAATTTTATTCCTCCGCTACCCAACACTTTCC
This sequence comes from Calotriton arnoldi, assembly GCA_963921515.1. Lineage (NCBI taxonomy): Eukaryota > Metazoa > Chordata > Amphibia > Caudata > Salamandridae > Calotriton > Calotriton arnoldi. The sequence continues at coordinate 575,302 of CAWUFW010002126.1, read as the reverse complement.
CTACTGTTGTAATCACTTGAGTGGGAATAGTAAGTTTTACCCCTCCGCTATCCAACACTTTCCCTTTTGTTGTACTAATGGGAGTGGGAATAGTAATTTTTACCCGTCCGCTATCCAACACTTTCCCTACTCTTACACTCATAGGAGTAGGAATAGTAATTTTTACCCCTCCGCTATCCAACACTTTCCCTATTGTTGCACTCACTGGAGTGGGAATAGTAATTTTTACCCCCACGCTATCCAACACTTTCCCTACTGTTGCACTGACTGGAGTGTTAAATTTAAGTTTAAAGAATTTTAAATAGTTTAATGTTTTAATTTGTGATGAAATGTTTTTTTTAATAGATTTTATGTTATTGGTATTTATATATATATATATATATATGTCGGATGACATTGAGAATAAAGGATTTATTGACACAACAAAACAAGTCTACGTGACTTATTGAGAAATTTCACCTGAGTAGTGCACCACTCCAACTTTGTTTTAGTTCTTTCTCTGCCTGGCAGCTGGCACCTGACGACGACAGGTGCAGGAGTTGTATGTGCACACTGATTTGGACTACCTGTGGATATAATTACAAAGGGAACATAGCAGGGAAGTGCGGTTACCTGGTCCGCCGTTGCTCGCCTTTGTTTTCATATATATATATATGTATATATATAAATATATTTGTAAATTTTTATATAATATTAAAAAAAAAAATTTAAATTAATAGTTGAATAATTGTTTTAAAGTAAATATATATATATATGTTTATTATTATGTATGTGTGTTTAACTTTTTAATTAAGTTTATTTGATATATTTGTTAAAATGTATATTAAATCTACTTTATTTAAAAAACAATTATTTTATTATTTAATATATTTAATATTCATTATTTTATTATATGTATATATATATATGGCGGGCACTAAGCCCGATTACTGCTGGATGTAATTGAATACGGAAATAAACTTTGCACTGCTCATCGCAATTAGTTTGTGGACGTCTGGATTTTATGTGGAGATCTGAAGAGGTCCGTGCCAGAAATTCCTGTTGAACGAGATAACAGGGCTGGAAAAGAGGCACGGACCTCTTCAGATCTCCACATAAAATCCAGACGTCCACAAACTAATTGCGGTGAGCAGTGCAAAGTTTATTTCCGTGTTCAATTACATCCAGCAGTAATCAATATTGTGTACAACTGTAGTTTTTTTCCCGATATTTTTGTATTTACCTGTTTAAGTTTAGGGAGTCGATATTTTTGCATTCTATATTTTTTCATCTATATTTTTGACATCTATATTTTTGACATCGATATTTTGTCAGTGACCCGCATTTACAATAAGGGGCTCTATGGCGTAAGGATTCATGGATGGATCAGAAATTCTAACGTATCCGCGGGAAGAATGCCGCAAGGCATCCAGCCAAAAAGTGGCACATTGCTGTATTTGTTCATAAAACTGACTAAACTACAGCAATGCATCAAAAAACAGAGGTGATGAGTCAGTTATTACCAAAGCAAGTAGCCTACTGTATCAGACAAATGTGATAGAGTGTGAAAAGGTGAAAAACTCACCTTGCTCTCTATTACATTGGTCCTGTATGTCACACATACAAGTGGCTATTGTGTACTTATGTGTACCACTATGCCCACGTATGTGTGACATAAGGCATTAATGGAGTGTAATGTGTAATTTACTGTCTTACCTACCTTATGTGTGCACTTACCTGTTGAGGGGATGTCACTTAATTGCATATTACACTGTTTCAAGTCACTTCATCTGGTTAAATTCTTCTGAAACAGCCAATTCGTCATTCCTACGCCTGAGTTTTTGAGGCATAGGGATTCTGACGCATCTCCAGCTCAGCAGCCCTCTTCCAGACAATGCGTAATTTTGGAAAAAATTCATAAATACTACTCTGTCAATTTTATACGGGATTTTCTGACAGAATGCCTACCTTGCATATATTAAAACTAGCATGACACAGTCGATTCTGATGTGGCGAAAAACCGACGCAGGCCGACGGAAAGTGACGCATCCTCAAAGATACTTCACCTTGTAAATATGGAGCAGTGATGGAGCTGCCAAAGCGTCACAAATGTTGACGCATTGGCAGCGCACGCGCCTTGCGAATAAGCCCCACAGTCCTGGAGCCGCATTCTTGTTTCACTTCAATGTAACTAATTCAGCTAATGAACCTTATTAAAGCAGTGTTCAAAGGAAGGACCCAGGACTGACAAACTGTGTCTATGGTGATTTTGCAGGGAGTTTTTGAGTAAGGTTAGAACTAATGTAATATCTACTGAGGATCTTTGGCATTGAAGCCTCATTGATGTCTCTTGTCACTAGGGTTGCCTGCATCCACTAACAGCATTTCATCCAACACCACTTTCAATTTGTTTGTGGAAGGTAAGAACCTGGGCCCAGGTTTACTAAGATTTTGCACCGGGTTTGCTTCACTGTTTTGGCACATCCCCGAATCTTTTTTGAGACTTATAAAACCACAAACATCCCAATTTGCATGGCTTTGTAAATTAAAAGGAATGCAACGGAGCGCATACCTTGCGCCAGATAAGCCTTACATGGGTAGTGCATTGCCTTTTCCGTACATCCACCCATGTGTTTTGATACTAACTCATATTTACAGAGCTGCAAACATAGTTTTGTGCCCACATAGTGCACCTACCGAGGCTGGTGTAAACCTGGAAAAATATCCTTATTTCTTCTCATTTTGTCCTACTTGCATGTGTTGTGCATCCACACATGCAAAGAAGAAACAGCCTCAAAGGATAATTTTAGTATGAAAAGTTATCACTTTCTGCACTAAAACTATCCTGGCCAGAACACAGCCAGCCTTGCGACATGACGCAAGGGTGACTGCTTTGGTGCTAGTCATCCACAAGTGTGCCAGTGCTAGGAGAGAACAGAACTGCGACATATCTTTAAAATGATGGTGCTTTTCTGCTCTCTCCCTTTCACACAATGCAGTGCAGCAACTTGACTTGTCGTGCTGCTTTGCATTAAATGCTGGTAAATATACCCTCTATTGGCCATCCTGGCTGTAGGTGACCCTGACCCAAGAGGCCCATAGCGAGCTATGGTTGGTGCTTTTGTGTAGACATTGAAAGCGAATTTCCCTCATTTTCTTGGTTACTTCATGGCTTGTCGACTCTTCCGTAAGGCTTTATTGCCTATCTGCATATATGGATGAGGACTTCTGCCCGCTGTCTTATTGGCTGCCTGGGTCTCTAGCAGTGGCGGCTCTTCCGCTGAGGCAGAGGAGCATTGCCCCACTGCTCTGCAAGCAGTAGCTAAAGGAAAACTAAAATGATAATAACCACGTTATTATCATTCTAGTTTTCGTTTTCCTGGTGCGGGCGGGGCTAGACTGCCAGAGTAGGGGCCAGGAGGAGGAGTGGTTGCTCCACTCTAAAGTGCGCATAACTGCTTGGCCGGCCCTCTCGGGCTGAACATAACAGGCATGCGTACTTTGCATGTTCTGCACCCAGGCTGTATTACAGCCTGGGTGCAGAACATGCTGTAATAAAGCCATAACTTGATGAATTAGAGGTGGGTTTATTCGACAGCAAAGTACAACAGCTAATCTTGAAACCGCATCATCTAAACTGACTTACCACCCAGGGATTCCATACAGGAGAACAGTGGCATTCTCAGATGCACTTAAAAGAAAACTATTAGTAAAACTATTACTTAAAGTAGCATCACAATTACCATAACATAACAGTAAATAATGATGCAATTTATACAGATAAGATATAACACATGCCCAGGCCCCCATTCTCCGTCTGAGCACCGATCCACAGCGCTCAGACCAATTCCAAGGCTGCTTTGCAGCATTGTGATTGGCTAGGGGAGTCAGGAGCCTGGGTGCTTCCTGGTTTCCGCTTCCGAGGAGCGAGTGGCGCATGGCGGCGGCGAGCAGACTGGGAGGCGGCAGCCGGCCGCGTGGCCGGCCTGAAGGTAAGTGGGTTTTTAAAAAAATTATTTATTGTTTTAATAACCTCCCCCCCGCCACCCCTGGTACCAAGCGGCCGCCACAGGTCTCTAGCCAGGACCGAGGTGCTAGTTTCACTATCCTCATTCCATACTTAGGGGGTCATTAGGATGGCAGTCGGAAAATCACTCCGACCGCCATGGTAGCGGGAAAACACCGCCCGCTAGGACCGCGGCATAACCGCCGGTCCCATTAGGATGCCCCACAGTCGAAATCCGACCGCGGCGGTCGGATCGCGGCATCTAACATTGCGGCGGCACCACCGCAGCTATGTCCAAAAAAGCATGTCCTGTATTTCCCTGCACTGCGTGGCAGGCACTGCACAGTGCCTGCCACCTGGTACAGGGACATGTAGGGGGGTACCATGGGTACCCCCCCAGTGCACCCACACCCCCCCCCCCAACACAATGGGGGCCTGCAATGGGCCCCCGGAGACATTCTCCGTATGCCTTTTCATGGCGGTTCCACCGCCGCGGAAAGGCTGGCTACCGCCGGCATCATAATCATGCCGGCGGAACCTGGCCCTGCACAGGCCCCATTTTAGCGGTCCAGCTCCGCCCGCCAGGCAAGCGTGCGGACTGCTACCGGCGGAAAAGTGGCGGGCGGAAAATCGCACCGCCGCGGTCGTCACCGCCATGCTAATGGGACTGGCGGTTTTTAGTGTTGCGATCGCGGGCGGATGACCGCCGCCGGGCCGGCAGTTACCACCGCCAGCCCGGCGGCGGTCATCCGACCACCATCGTATTAGGCCCCTTAGATCCTTTGTCCATTATCTAAATACATTATCCTATTCGCTATGAGGCTCTTAACCAGAGAACGTCTTTAGCTGCTGTTTCATCTTTTCTTCCCAGTGCAAACCATGAACAGCCCTGGGCACAAAGCAAGCTTAGGGTGAAGACCGCCATCCATCTGTTGGAGACCCCATTAGTAAAACTCGGTTCTGCTTTTTCCAATAACACGATAAATAAAACGCAGCTTTGCTTTTCAAGTACACTTAATTTTATCACACAGGTAAATCTTTCCTTTCTGTTGTCAGTCAATTCTGTAAAGTCTGCTCACGAACTTTTGTTTCATTCCTGTGCCAATGCTTCAGAATTGGGAACAACGAAGAAAAATACATGGTGTGGTTGTCAAGTGATTTGTCTTACCTCTCATTGTCACTGAAAATTGGCACTTTCTGTTTGTCTGATGTTTTTGCTGAAGCTGTACGGTATTTGTTCTTTAATTGTTTTTTTTTTACATGTATCTCATTTTGGTGATTGCTGGCACTTACACTACAAAGGGAACCATTGGCAGCCATGCCTCTGGAGCCGGACATACATCTCTCGGCGAATGTTAATGAGCGCAGTCAATACAGCCTACATTGTTAAGAGAGGGTAGAGGAAAAAGAGAGTGGACGAGGGGAAGGAGTGAGAGAGGGAGACTTTGAGAGAGAGTGTAAGAAAAGAAGACGCAGAGGCGGAGAGACAGATCTAGAGAAAGGAGAGAGAGGAGCCCACAAGCTAACTAATTATAAGAGGAATGAAGGAGAGAAGATAGTGGAAGTGGACATAAACAAAAGTAGAAAGAGAAAAACAATAACAGAGAGAAAGCGGTAAGGAGTGTGAGAGCCCAAATGAAATAAAGAGAAAGAGAGAGAGAGGCGGATAGTGAAAGAGTAGGAACGAGAGAAACTCAGTAAGAGAGCCGGAGAGAAAGAAGAAAGGATATTGAGAAAGAATATGGAGTGAAATAGACAATGGTGTGAGGAAGACAAAAATGAATAAGTTAAGAACAGAAGGATTTGGGAGAAATAGGGAGAGACAGAGACTAAGAGAGAAAGAGTGAAAGAGCAAAAATAGATGGATGGATGCATAGATGGATGGACGGACGGATGCATGGATGGGTGGATGGATGCATGGATGGGTGGATGGATGCATGCATGGATTGATGGATGGATGCATGCATGCATGGATGGATGGATGCATGCATGCATGCATGGATTGATGGATGGACGGATGGACGGATGGATGGACGGACAGATGGATGGACGGGTGGATGGACGGGTGGATGGATGGATATACAGATGGATGGAGTGCAATGTTCTCTAGCATTGCTTTATACTATTTCGAAAAACAATTTGCCTTTTAATTTACATTTGGGTTTGTGCATTTAAATTTGAATTTGATTCTCTCTCTTCGGCAATTTCACCATATTTGAACCTTATATTCTTGTTAGTTGACATCCTTATCTAAGAAATTGCTGGGCTGTGTGGGGCCGAGCGTAAACATTACATACTGTTGGGATTAGTGCAGACTCCATGACGGAGGACAAATACTAAGGTTGTACGTGTGGCACAAAATGGTTCAAAGTGATGTAAATCATTGCGTCAATGTATTTACCATATAAAAGCCAGCTGGCATATCGCAAAACTGTCCACGCCATACAAGCACCCGGACAGCCTTTAGTAAATGACCCCCCTTCATTTTTAGAGAGCCTTCCCAAGAAAGTTCATGAACCAACCATCCTGGTTCAACAACTTTGTCCTGAAAAAAATGCTTGGTCTACTTCAGGACACCTCACAGTCCCACAAGGAACCATGAACTGCTTCACAAACCTCTTCAATGCTCCCGAACTGGGTATCCCTGTTCCTAAATGTATATGCAAATATGTTAAAATAATTTTCAGCGGTGGCTCCTCGGCAATGGCGGAGGAGTGACGCCCCCCCCCCCACCAGCCTCAAAACTTTAAAAATAAAACGATAATAAAAGTGTTTTATTTTTCTTTCAATACCCGAGTCTTTGAGGGTGGGGCCGAAATGGGAGCCGTCATGGAGGGGGAGTGGTGGGCAGGGCACTGTCAGTGCACATGTGTGTTTGGCTGGCCATCTCAGGACGGCCAAACTGACACACATATTAAAGCTGTTTCCAACCCGAGCTGCGTAGCCGGGTTGGAGACAGCAAGCACAGGCTCCCAGTCTTACTGGGAGTGCAAATCATTGGTGCTCAGGCCAATCCTGACGCTGCTCTCATGCTGCCAGCAGCATGAGAGCAGCATCAGGATTGGCCACAGGGGGCTCTGGGAGACTGTGCTCACGAGGACAGAGCAAAAGAGCAGACGTGGGGCTGCGGCAGGTAAATTTTATTATTTTTTTGTGTCTCCTTTGTAGTTTATCGTCCATCCCCTCCCTCCATGCCCTGCCACTCTGCCAGGACATGAGCTGCTCCTGATCATTTTAAATTTAAGGGGCAACAAGATATAGTCATAGAGGCCCTGGAGAAGAGTAAATGTGATTTAAACTATAGGAACACGAGTGCACTATTCAGGGTGTGGTTAAAAGATGAGCACCGAGGCCTTACGTGCCGGAGGACTAGGTACAGGGAGTCACTAAAGGCCATGCCTGGGCGAAGAAAAAGATGTGCATGACACTGCAGTGTCTGGCAAATGCTCATGGCCAGGACCAACGAGTGAAATTACAAATCAAGGAAATCTCCATAACAGATCTACCTAAACCTTAATTCTTCAACTATTCATGAAACATTAGGGAACATATTTATGAAATAGTGGTGCAGTGCAGCAAGTCACCTTTCTGCACTGCGCTGTATCACTGGGAAATGGTAGGAAAGCGCAGTATTTAAGGCATACAGCGCATTCCTGCCTTTTCCCCCTGCGCTGGTGCACAATGTTCTGCCTAGCACCAACACAGGCACCATTGCACCACGGTGCAAGGGTGCCTGCACTGCATGCAGGATTATTTTTGTGCAGGAAGTGACACCTTCATGCACAAAAACAATCCTTGAAGGCGTTTTTCTCTTTATAAATAAAGAGATTTCTCGCTGTTGCGCCTCAATCGGAAAGGTGTACAATTTTCACACATTCCCAGGTTTACTAGCCTTGTTAATCTGGGAATGAGCCAAAAAGCAGGGGTCGATTCATGGGTCTGGTGGCTTAGTGGACTAATGCATCCCCTGCTGGGACCTATGTTTGATCCCCTGGTCAAGGGTTAAAATCCGGGTGAGTCCACTCAGCCTTTCATCCTCTGAGGTCAATAAAATTAGTACCATTGAGTTGGGAAACAATGAACATCTCTTATTCAGCGCCGTGGTACCCTTCGGTGAATGTGGGCCTTACAAATACATGTTCTGGGAGCACCTGTGCTCCACCCATGTAATATATTACTGGTGCAGAGTAACTTTGTGTTACTCCAGACTTATCAAGCTATGCAACGCCATTCACGGTAGCTTTGAGTGGCTTGGTAAATCTGATTTAAGGATTACGCTGCTCTTGCGTCACCTTGCATGACTCAAGGGTAACTCAATCCTATGCTAACACTGGGCCTGGAATGCTAGTCTATTTAATTCACCTTGAATGCCCTCAAAATTACAACAAAGCTTTGTCTATCAAGAAATTAAACAATAGTTTTTTCAAAGGAACCATAAAATATCTTCCTTTTCATTCATCTCTCCATGTAAGGTGGTAAAACTGTCTAAGCAATGTATCCATTCTATTCTGTCTTCTACTGACTAAGGGGTCGATTCCGATTCGGGCCGGAAAAAGCACCGACCGACTCGGAGCCGGAAAAATTACCGACCGACACGTACCAGTGGCGCCCGACACGCCAAGTACGATGCAAGCCGCGATAAATCCGACCGACACGTCAGGAAACCAAGCCGACCGACCGAGCCGCTCGGAAAATAGCAATCCGGCCGGAAAAACACGCGAATCCAACCGACCGACACGCACCCGGAACAAATCCGACCGAATCGTACCCGCCAACTCCAACCCGCAAAGTACGATGCAAGGCGCGAAAAACACGACCGAGTCGGACGGAGGACAAGCCGTACGACCGACACGCATACAAAACCGAGCCGAAGCAACACAATACACCGCGACCGACGCGTACGCAGCATACAAAACTGCACAAACACAGCGTGAACGAAACGGAAAACACCGTACGAGACCAATGCAGGGTCCGACTCGGTCACAAGAACGTTTCCAACATACACAAACAGCACAAAGGAAAAATCAACCAAAAAAAGCCCAAACAAGCAATTACCAAGCCAATAAATACTGGGGGGTGGGGACAGAGAACAAAGACACACCCACAACTCCACCTATATAAAGGACACAAATCACTACCATGAGCCTTTGCAAATGCCATTCCACTGCCAGCACCCAAGAGAAAGCAACCACACACCCACAGCTCATCCCTCACACAAGCCACACACCAGCAGCACACCAACAAATACCTACCTCACATACACCCAGCACAACACACACCCACACACCCTCACCTGCACACCAACACACACATCACCCACCATCACCACCCATCACCATGCCCCCCAAGAAGAATCACAAGTTCCTAGATTGTGAATTGGAAGTCCTGGTAGACGAGATCCTCAGGGTAGAGCCACAGCTGTTTGGCACATTGGTCCAACAGACCCCCATGTCGCAGAAAACCAAGATGTGGGAGAGGATCATCAACAGGGTGAACGCCCAATCACCATGTCGGCGCACAAAGACCGACATCCAGAACAGGTGGTATGACGTGCGCAGGAGGGTACGGAAACTGCTGAAGCAAGACTACATCAACAGCCAACACACCGGCAGTGGCCCTCCTGCCAAGCCAATATACCTCAGGCCCTGGGAGGAGAAGGTGCGGGCCATCCTACCGCCAGTGAGCATATATGGACTAGAGGACATCCCAGAGCCTGGTGAGTACACAACAAATGTACACAATATACTGCCACAAAACACACACATCACTGTCAAGGGAGAGTCAAACCATGCACTCATAGCAATTACACAGCAACTAGAACAGAATCATCCCAAAATGTGTATGTCAGTCAGATAAACACAACACATGCCATCAAAAAGTCACATCCAACTGTGCCAACACATGTACAAACACAACCACAACTACAGCTAGGCAGTGGCACAAATAGAACTAACACACACATCCACACATGTAGCCACCACAACAACACCAACACACAGTGAAGACCACTCAAAGGAAGGAATTCTGTGTATGCTGGCCAAGTCAGTGTAGCCAATAGCATCATGGGAGTCGCAGTCACACATATTGCCCCCCCACAACTGTCCCATCAACACCACCATGAACCATGCGCACATCACAGGGAGTGGAGAAGGACTCACAAGATGGCTGACACTGGCTACTGCTGTGAGGAGCACAAGGCCCTGCTGGCAACTGTGCACCAACAAACAGCAGGACACCACTGACTGACATCCTGAGAGACAACTTACACTCCCTGCAATGCAAGCACGTTCCATGGTGGGATATCTGGCTGGCTGGGTGGGAAGGGGGACTTGCAGCACTGACCATAGTCACCAGCACCTCCCCTCACACCCCCCCAACACAAACTCCACAGTACCCACCTGGTAGAATGCAATGCCCTCCATCCTAACACAAGATCCCACAAAGCACCACCACCCTGGGTTATGTTGTGTGAAGCACAGGGACACTCTTGGGACTCTTAGCCAAACAACTGCCAGGACAACACTCCCAGCCATCCTGTCAGCACAGCCAGCCCACCCCACAGGGAAGCAGAGTCAAAAGGAAGGAAGCATGGGCATGCTGGGAAGGGGGGTGGAGGCAATAGCATGATGGGAGTCGTAGTCACAGACATTGCTCAGCCTCACAACTGGCCCATCAACACCACCCTGAACCATGCTCACATCACAGGGAGTGGAGAAGGACTCACAAGATGGCTGACACTGGCTACTGCTGTGGGGAGCACAAGGCCCTGCTGCCAACTGTGCACCAACAAACAGCAGGACACCACTGACTGACATCCTGAGAGACAACTTACACTCCCTGCAATGCAAGCACGTTCCATGGTGGGATATCTGGCTGGCTGGGTGGGAAGGGGGACTTGCAGCACTGACCATAGTCACCAGCACCTCCCCTCACACCCCCCCAACACAAACTCCACAGTACCCACCTGGTAGAATGCAATGCCCTCCATCCTAACACAAGATCCCACAAAGCACCACCACCCTGGGTTATGTTGTGTGAAGCACAGGGACACTCTTGGGACTCTTAGCCAAACAACTGCCAGGACAACACTCCCAGCCATCCTGTCAGCACAGCCAGCCCACCCCACAGGGAAGCAGAGTCAAAGGAAGGAAGCATGGGCATGCTGGGAAGGGGGTGGAGGCAATAGCATGATGGGAGTCGTAGTCACAGACATTGCTCAGCCTCACAACTGGCCCATCAACACCACCCTGAACCATGCTCACATCACAGGGAGTGGAGAAGGACTCACAAGATGGCTGACACTGGCTACTGCTGTGGGGAGCACAAGGCCCTGCTGCCAACTGTGCACCAACAAACAGCAGGACACCACTGACTGACATCCTGAGAGACAACTTACACTCCCTGCAATGCAAGCACGTTCCATGGTGGGATATCTGGCTGGCTGGGTGGGAAGGGGGACTTGCAGCACTGACCATAGTCACCAGCACCTCCCCTCACACCCCCCCAACACAAACTCCACAGTACCCACCTGGTAGAATGCAATGCCCTCCATCCTAACACAAGATCCCACAAAGCACCACCACCCTGGGTTATGTTGTGTGAAGCACAGGGACACTCTTGGGACTCTTAGCCAAACAACTGCCAGGACAACACTCCCAGCCATCCTGTCAGCACAGCCAGCCCACCCCACAGGGAAGCAGAGTCAAAAGGAAGGAAGCATGGGCATGCTGGGAAGGGGGTGGAGGCAATAGCATGATGGGAGTCGTAGTCACAGACATTGCTCAGCCTCACAACTGGCCCATCAACACCACCCTGAACCATGCTCACATCACAGGGAGTGGAGAAGGACTCACAAGATGGCTGACACTGGCTACTGCTGTGGGGAGCACAAGGCCCTGCTGCCAACTGTGCACCAACAAACAGCAGGACACCACTGACTGACATCCTGAGAGACAACTTACACTCCCTGCAATGCAAGCACGTTCCATGGTGGGATATCTGGCTGGCTGGGTGGGAAGGGGGACTTGCAGCACTGACCATAGTCACCAGCACCTCCCCTCACCCCCCCCAACACAAACTCCACAGTACCCACCTGGTAGAATGCAATGCCCTCCATCCTAACACAAGATCCCACAAAGCACCACCACCCTGGGTTATGTTGTGTGAAGCACAGGGACACTCTTGGGACTCTTAGCCAAACAACTGCCAGGACAACACTCCCAGCCATCCTGTCAGCACAGCCAGCCCACCCCACAGGGAAGCAGAGTCAAAAGGAAGGAAGCATGGGCATGCTGGGAAGGGGGTGGAGGCAATAGCATGATGGGAGTCGTAGTCACAGACATTGCTCAGCCTCACAACTGGCCCATCAACACCACCCTGAACCATGCTCACATCACAGGGAGTGGAGAAGGACTCACAAGATGGCTGACACTGGCTACTGCTGTGGGGAGCACAAGGCCCTGCTGCCAACTGTGCACCAACAAACAGCAGGACACCACTGACTGACATCCTGAGAGACAACTTACACTCCCTGCAATGCAAGCACGTTCCATGGTGGGATAACTGACTGGGTGGGTGGGTGGGTGGGAAGGAGGTCTGGCTGTCAACCAAACACAATCAATGCAGACCATGTTCACACCCCAGAGAATACATAGAAATGCCCAAATAATGCAGGACAATGTGCCACACCAATATCAACCCCTGACTGTGACGACTTAGGACAATACAATGTACAGGCCCGCACCCCGAGGCACAGTCACAACTGTCAGGTGTGTCAACCACTGATGCCTGCAGAAACATGACATACATTGTTTGTGTCTCCCAAAAACAGGTGATGATAGGGACACAGCAGCAGACGCTGAGGAGTCCCAGTCCCAGGCTCAAGAGGATGCCGAGCTCACTGGCGTCGTACAGCCTCTGTCCTCCTCGGACGATGAAGAACAACCTGGCACATCCGGTGCAAGTCAACATGCTGCACCAGCAGGACCACCAGCTGCAGCACCAGCAGGTCCACCAGCTGCACCCCTGCACCCACCCCTCCAACGACTGTCACCACGAATACCATCCCTGCCGACATGGACAGAATAAGGAACAACACCAGCGCAGTGACCCTGGACCAACCTGGGGCCATGGACACCACCACCACCACCAACCCCCAAGGTGGACCAGGGTTATCTGTGCGTGCAACTGCACACACTGCACATGTCAGCAGGGGTGGTGGGAGGGGTGGGAGACAGAGGTCGCTGCTTGCAGACGTTGCTGGTGTGCATGAAGACCCACAACTGGTACGCATAGCTGATGCGTACCAGTCCAGCACCGGAGAGCTCAGCCAGGTAGTGGGGCTCCTCAGAGACATCAAACAGCAGCAGGCTGCCCATCATGCCCGCTTGGACTCCCACATGTCCCACGTGGAGTCACACATGTCACGTGTGGACTCCCACATGTCACGTGTGGACTCCCACATGACCCGCGTGGAGTCCAAGTGGGATGTACTACATGAGATGACGGCGGTGCACAGGGACATTTTACAATGCCTCCGCCAGATGAACAGCAACCAGTCCACACCTCCCTGTGTGCCAACAACATCTGGTACCGAACAAACTGCAACTGCCACAGGGAGGGAGGAGGACTCTGGCGGAGAGTCCCCTGCACCGCAGCAGCCTGCACTTGAGGGCCCCCCCAAGAAGAGGGGTCGTCCGAGGAGGGGAAAGTGAGAGGCTGATGGCCAAGCGCAACTCCCAGGAAGCCTGAACCTGTTCTGGATTTTCGCCTTTGTGCACAGACTGTTCACCCTGTTGATGGCAACACTACTCCCACACATTGCATGGGGAGTACAAGTTGGAACAATGTGTCAGACAACTGTGGCCCCGATACTGGGGATCCTGTCTACCTGGACTTTCTATTCATCTAGGAACTTGGGATTGCAAGATTCATGTACAGCACAATCCATCCTATGCACTATTATCACAGATGTATCACAATAAACACAATAATACACCATACTTGCCTCTGTCGTGATTCCAACGTGGGTGCTGTTATGGGGATGATGAACAACAAAATTACACTGTGTATGCGAACTGCAACAGCAAGGACAACACAGGCATGTGAGTACAGGCAACGTGACACATATGAGGGAGACACACCACCAGGGCTACACAACACATACACACCTAGGCCATCTGACTCATTGCCTACACTGATGTTGCCAGGGAAGACGGTGCAATGCACAGACACCACACCCATTCCCAGTTGTAGTCAAGTAGCCCACAGGTGCAGTAAGCAAATGGCAGTCAAATGTGTGACCACAGACAACGCACATCACTAAGTGAAGCACAGGTTTATTACACAGTAGCAACATGCCGTAACCACTACAGATGCAAGGTAACCCCACCTGGTAGCGGGCACACAGTCAACAACTGTAGACAGAAGGAAGTCCATGGGTGTGGCGCACATCACCTGTAGGGACACAACAGCTACCAGCCTGGATGTGCAATCACGTCGTCGGTGGACACAGTTGACCAAACGAATCTGAAAGTACCCTGTGAAGGACAGAAATGACACACAGTCAAAAGCAATGCAGTACAGGACAGAACAGCAAAACTCATGCACAATACATGTTACAAGATACCCACCCAGAACCAAGTTAGCATGTCAACACTGTTGGGGAGTACAGCCCACCTGTCACCACACATCGCAACACACATCCTGTCAAGTAGCCCATGGACACACTCCAACAGCACCAGAGCACCACCCACACATCATGCCAACTCACATCATTCACATGACACCTCAGGATACTCACATTCAGCTAAAGAAGTTGGTGATGAGCTGTGTGCGGACATCACCATCACCATCATCATCATCATCGTCACTGGCATCGTGGTCCAGGCCAGGATCCTCCACAGGTGGCGGATGTTGGTCATCGTCATCCTGGATGAGAGGCAACTCCTTCCGCACTGCCAGGTTGTGGAGCATGCAGCAGACGATGATAATCTTGCACACTTTCGCAGGGGCATATGGGAGGGACCCTCCGGTCTTGTCCAGGCAGCGGAAGCGGCTCTTCAGGAGACCAAAGGTCCGCTCAATCACTCTCCTGGTCCGACCATGTGCCTCATTGTAGCGCATCTGGGCAGGTGTCACAGGGTTCCTGAGGGGTGTCAGCAACCACGGCATGTTGGGGTATCCCGAGTCACCTACGGACAGACAAGTGCACATCAGCTGACTTGGAAAAGTGGGCGGAATACTACAGATCAGATCACACACAATGGCACAAAGTCAGTACACACCGACAAGCCAGGCACGCTGGTTCTGCATCTGTGCCATCAACCTGGGGATGCGACTACTCCTCATCACAAAGGCATCGTGTGCTGAACCAGGGAAACGGGCACACACGTGTGTGATGGTCATGTCTGCAAGACACACCACCAGTGCATTGACCGAGTGGTAGTGCTTGCGGTTCCTGTAGGCCTGCTCCTGGGCCTGTGGTGGTACCAAAGCCACATGTGTCCCATCAATGGAGCCAATGACATGCGGCATCCTCCCCAGGGCATAAAAGTCACTCTTCACGTCAGTGAGTCGTCGCAGTCTAGGGAAATAGATGTACCGGTTCAGGAAGAGCAACATTGCCGCCAAGAAATCGCGGAGCACACGGCTGAACATGGTCTGTGACATCCCACCAGCAGACGCCACAGTATGTTGGAAGGTACCGGTGGCAAAGAAGTGTAGGGCTGCCATCACCTTCACCTTGGGGGTCAGCGCTGTAGGATACGGCCGGCCAGGCTGCAAATGTGGGGACAACTGCACTGCCAAATCCTCAATCAGCTGCCTGGTGAAGCGGTACCGTCGGATGCTGTCCCGTTCCACCATCGTTGCCAGGTCTGGGAATGGCCGATGGACAGCAGGAGCCCTGCAGTGCAGAGGAGAAGTAAGCAAGATCGTCAGTCACCCCACATATGCGGCATTGAACACACTCAAGATCCCAACATACATCATCATGAGGCACAACTACATGAAGTGTGCAGTACCGGAACGACATGTATGGTACATACATGGCCAACATCTGTCAACACGGTCCTACAGGTGGCATCAATTTGTCCCAGGTTGGCCCATTGGATATCATGATGCTGTGTCACAGTCACCCCCAGTGACATGTGAGGACAGATGTGCCCCAGGCACCACAGCTCAACGACAGGCACATTCCCAGGGACCCTGTAATGCCACATGGACACTGGCATCACCTGGAGTATCATGTGTACACCACAACAAAACAAACATGACCCCCACAGGTAGTGGCCACACTTGCCATGGCAGGAGAGCCATGGACGTCTGTGACACACACGCACAACATCAGAGTCCATGCACACACAACGTGGATGTGGAGACTGTCTCCCATTGTGCACATGAAATCAGAGACATTGTAAACACTACATGCACAAAGACTGTGGAGGGCCATCACTATTGTGCCACTGGGACACCCTGGCTCAAACATACCGTCCCACATGGGACTCACGGGGTATGTGACATGACATACACAAACACCACTGTGAAATGTGACCATGGCACATGCACAGATATGAACAGTTGCACATCACAGTGGTCACGTACACGTAACACCCAGGATCCTGTCCCCATTAACACGTGCACAGCCTGGGGGTGGCTGCCCACAGGTGACACCCACAGGACAACATGTACACCAACATACACACAATAGGAAATGCAGCCTTACATGCCTTATGATAAGGTTTGGACAGGCTGTCGTGATGTAGGTGTGCCCCTCACTCCCTGGGAGCTATCTGTGGCTGGCATATGTCCATCTGAGACAGGCATGCTGACATATGCCAGTCACATGTACAGTGATGCGTTGAACAGCAATGGACCGATCGGTGTCTCCGGCCGGCCCATTGCTTTCAATGTGTGCGGGTACGCGTTGTACCCCTGTGCGCGTTGTACTGCAATGGACCGATCGGTGCCTCCGGCCGGCCCATTGCATTCAATGTGTGCGGGTACGCGTTGTACCCCTGTGCGCGTTGTACTGCAATGGACCGATCGGTGCCTCCGGCCGGCCCATTGCTTTCAATGTGTGCGGGTACGCGTTGTACCCCTGTGCGCGTTGTACTGCAATGGACCGATCGGTGCCTCCGGCCGGCCCATTGCATTCAATGTGTGCGGTACGCGTTGTACCCTGTGCGCTTGTACTGCAATGGACCGATCGGTGCCTCCGGCCGGCCCATTGCTTTCAATGTGCGGGTACGCGTTGTACCCCTGTGCGCGTTGAACAGCAATGGACCGATCGGTGCCTCCGGCCGGCCCATTGCTTTCAATGTGTGCGGGTACGCGTTGTACCCCTGTGCGCGTTGTACTGCAATGGACCGATCGGTGCCTCCGGCCGGCCCATTGCATTCAATGTGTGCGGGTACGCGTTGTACCCCTGTGCGCGTTGTACTGCAATGGACCGATCGGTGCCTCCGGCCGGCCCATTGCATTCAATGTGCGGGTACGCGTTGTACCCCTGTGCGCGTTGTACTGCAATGGACCGATCGGTGCCTCCGGCCGGCCCATTGCATTCAATGTGTGCGGGTACGCGTTGTACCCCTGTGCGCGTTGTACTGCAATGGACCGATCGGTGCCTCCGGCCGGCCCATTGCTTTCAATGTGTGCGGGTACGCGTTGTACCCCTGTGCGCGTTGTACTGCAATGGACCGATCGGTGCCTCCGGCCGGCCCATTGCATTCAATGTGTGCGGGTACGCGTTGTACCCCTGTGCGCGTTGTACTGCAATGGACCGATCGGTGCCTCCGGCTGGCCCATTGCATTCAATGTGTGCGGGTACGCGTTGTACCCCTGTGCGCGTTGTACTGCAATGGACCGATCGGTGCCTCCGGCCGGCCCATTGCTTTCAATGTGTGCGGGTACGCGTTGTACCCCTGTGCGCGTTGAACAGCAATGGACCGATCGGTGCCTCCGGCCGGCCCATTGCTTTCAATGTGTGCGGGTACGCGTTGTACCCCTGTGCGCGTTGTACTGCAATGGACCGATCGGTGCCTCCGGCCGGCCCATTGCATTCAATGTGTGCGGGTACGCGTTGTACCCCTGTGCGCGTTGTACTGCAATGGACCGATCGGTGCCTCCGGCCGGCCCATTGCATTCAATGTGTGCGGTACGCGTTGTACCCCTGTGCGCGTTGTACTGCAATGGACCGATCGGTGCCTCCGGCCGGCCCATTGCTTTCAATGTGTGCGGGTACGCGTTGTACCCCTGTGCGCGTTGAACAGCAATGGACCGATCGGTGCCTCCGGCCGGCCCATTGCTTTCAATGTGTGCGGGTACGCGTTGTACCCCTGTGCGCGTTGTACTGCAATGGACCGATCGGTGCCTCCGGCCGGCCCATTGCATTCAATGTGTGCGGGTACGCGTTGTACCCCTGTGCGCGTTGAACAGCAATGGACCGATCGGTGCCTCCGGCCGGCCCATTGCTTTCAATGTGTGCGGGTACGCGTTGTACCCCTGTGCGCGTTGAACTGCAATGGACCGATCGGTGCCTCCGGCCGGCCCATTGCATTCAATGTGTGCGGGTACGCGTTGTACCCCTGTGCGCGTTGTACCTCAATGGACCGATCGGTGCGCACCCATTGACAATGGGCTTGCCTGGCAACGGACGCGTTTTCGAATATTCGAACGAGTCGGTTGCTGGAAAATCAGTTGGTCACCCACAACAATGTTGCAAAATCATGTATGTCATGAAGTTGAAATTTTGAAGGATGCTGTGGGCGTGTTTTGGTGCTGCTATTCCATGGATTGGCCAGATTCAGAAGATGCAAACGACTTGGACCTATCACTTTGGACACAAGGGACAGTATCTGCCTCTCCAGCACATATATATTGCTGGCTGTTCCCCTGAGAGCCCACTTGCCTGCACTACATGCTCCAGGACGACATCTGCCACTGCACTGCTGCTGTCTCTGCCCCTCTGGACCCTGCAATGGCACGTACTGTGGAGAGAGCCCCAGCCTTCAGCCTTGAAGAGAACCAGGCCCTGCTGGACAGCCTACTTCCACAGTACAGCAAGCTGTATGGGACACCAGGGGAGCAGGTGAGTGTTCTGTGCACTGCCTTTCTGAATGTGCATTTTGTCTGACTAGCAAGGCTGAGAGTCAGCACACCACTGGCTAGCAGGCTCACTGAGTAGTTGTCACCCCCCATAGTGTGTAGTGACTTGCACTGGACAGGTATGGTGCAGTGACAGTGCTTCTGAACAGGGTTTTACTCCCCATGCAATGATACCATGTATTGACTTCTGGAAAACTGTCCATGGGCAGCCGTGCACTGCCTGGGTACACCATGTGCCCCTGTGATTGCGACATGTATATGCAACTGTGTCATGCACGGATATGTTGCATGTGTAGTAATGGCCTTATCACTTTGTCATCCTGACAGGCTTCTGCCCATCGGAAGCATGAGATCTGGAAGGACATCGTCCGGGCTGTCCGGTCCGTGGGGGTCTACAAGCGCCGGATCCGCAACTGCCAAAAGAGGTGGCAGGACCTTCGGGGCTGGACCCGGAGGATTGCACGGGTCCAGCTGAAGCTGTCGCCTCCTCGCAGGAGGGGCGGAACACGGACCCTGACCCCCACATGCTCAGGATCCTGGCGGTGGTCTTTCCAGACCTGGATGGGCAGCTGAAGGCCAGAGAGCAGCAAGGAGGGGGTGAGTCAAAGACTGCACTGTGTACTCTGTCTAACATGCTATGTGCCCTCCTCGGGCCAGGTTGAACTGCCACAGTACAGCAGTCATGTTGTCCAGGAGCCATGTCCCTCTATTGTGCACTGCCCACTCCTCATCTGATACCCAGGTGTGGCCCTTACATGCAGGGAATTCTGTCACTTAGGACTGTGTCCTTGCAGTTTGCTTGACTCAAGGTGGGAGACAGCATCTGTTTCCCTGACTCTGTGGTGGGCATCATGGGTGGGTCCATTGCTTACACAATGCCTGTATTCTGACATGTATTCAGCGTGTTACTTTGATCTGTGGTCCAATTGCTGAGCTGATCCACCACATGTGGCTGGGGTACCTGGCACACACCCATGCTGCGGGTGGGAACAATGTTTGGGCCCCAGGAGTATGTATATGACGTGTGTCACACATACTTAGCCAGCTGCCTACAGTCCAGGGCTCATCCCTCATTCATGTGGGGCTGGACAGTCATGCCTACTCCAGGCCATACAATACACTCTGTACTCCCACTCCCGTGTATCAGAGGACACATTGTGCACAGTGATTTGACCCCTCAGGTGTCTGCCTCTGTGTCAGTGTGCTGTGGATTAGTCGCCA
The DNA here is from genome assembly GCA_963921515.1 of Calotriton arnoldi. Taxonomy (NCBI): domain Eukaryota; kingdom Metazoa; phylum Chordata; class Amphibia; order Caudata; family Salamandridae; genus Calotriton; species Calotriton arnoldi. Next base: position 554,991 of record CAWUFW010002126.1, on the reverse strand, counting down.
GGACTGCTGTGGAGTTTCTTGGTAGGGGCTCAGCATGCCACTGGAGATGTGACCATAGGAGACGATACTTGTGTGACACATAGGTGTCTGATCAGCTGCCCATGCAGACTGGGGCATGTAAATGTGAAGTTCAGGCAGCTGTTCCCCATGCACAGCAGAGTGTGAGGGGCTCAGGTTCAGAGGGTAGTGTCACAGGTCTCCCATATGTCCAATAGGTATGACCTGGACAGATGAGGGTTAAGAGGATGTGTTGTGGGGGGATGTACATGTGCACTTGTGCAGCTCCAGGACTTGCATTCCCCATGACCTACTATTGTGACACAGTGCAGAGTGTTGTTGTCTGGCTGCAAAGTCATACATCACTGAGACAGTGATGTATGACTTAGCAGTCATGCCTCCGCCATGGCATGTGTCTACTGATTGGTGATCCTGCAGGGGAGTGACATGTGCTACATGCACACCATAGTGGCGCTGGCTATCAGGACATGGGTGCATCATGGTGTCTGTCGCTGGTATGCATCACATGCATTTCCTATTTGACTCTGGGCATCCCTTACATCCGTAAACCTGTACTGACTCAGTGGCAAGAGCTGTGATGTGTCCACACCGTGTCCTCTGCACTGTCCAACTACTGTGTACTTGGTGCATGTGTCAACACTGGGGTGTTGCAATCCAACAGACACCAGACAGATGGGTGCAAGGCCATGTGGGATGTGAGTGCCATGCTTGGCATCAGACTGACAATTGACTTCTCCTGTTCAATTAGTGCACTTTTAGCAATGTACAACTAATGATGCCAGGGCTTGCTCTGTGATGTGCTGTGCTCACAGTGGTGTGTGCGTTATGTGCAGGTGACTGATGTCTGTCTGTTTCCCCATTGTTTGCAGATACATCCACGGCCACGGAAGGGGACAGCTCCACGGACCAGGAGGAGCCGGAGAGCCAGACTGGGTCAGCAGCCGAGGAGTGGTCGGAGGGACCCAGTGGCACGGAGGGCGAGGGGAGCCACACCGAGGAGTCCTCAGCAGCATCCACCTCAGCTGAGGACCAGAGCAACTCGGAGGATGACTCCCTTGTGGAGGCGGGTGTCAGCAGCCACCACACCCCAGCTAGTGTTGCTGTCCCCGCCACCACCAGCACCACCACCGCCCTCCCATCGGCTCCCATTCCCCAGGTCCGTGGAGGCTCCCATGTCCGGGAGCGTGTCTCCTTTGGGCCAGGCACCGCACCCCCTGCCCCTGTGTCCCCTGCTGCCCTGAGTGAGGAGTCTGTGTACCTCCTTCGCCAGCTCCATGTAGGGCAGACAGCCATGCTGAGTGTCCTCCATGCGCACACCGCGCTGTTGACTCAGCTGGTGTCGTTCATGGAGGGCATCTCATCGGGCATGTCTGACCTACAGAGGGGCAATAGGTCCATGGACTCCTCCCTGACGGCAGCAGTGTCCCTCCTCAAACGGTCCCTCACCCCTCCTGCCTCTGCTCCATCCACACTCCCCAGCACCTTACCCATCCCAGGCACACACACACTGGCACAGGCACACACCAGCACACACACATCCAGCACACTGACACACACGCCAATGACAAAACGCACACGCACGCACATTCAGGGGACTGAAGCCAGACTCACAGGGGATGGGGCCCTGGAACACACACACGCATCCACATGCACTGCGCAGTCCTCAGTTCCCTCTCCCTCCAAAGCACCCTCCCTTGCCTCACCTGCAACCCCAAAGTCACAGCAGCTCTTCCTCTGTGACCTCGGCCTCTTCCCCACCGATGAAGCTGCTCCAGCATCCCGGGGGAAGAGGAAGCCCACCCACACGGAGCAGAGTGCCCCTCGCCCCCGGACACCCTCCCCCAGGCGCAGACGGACTGAGGCCCCCACCCGCAAGTCCCCCGGAGTGCTAAGAGCAAGACCCCGCCACCGCCCTGCAGCTCAGGCACAAGGTCTCCGTCCTCCATCCCTCAGGCCCCCACTGCACAGGTGCCCCCACCACACCCTGCCCCAGGTTCCCCCACCCACAGATATACCATCCCCAAGATGCTCCGGCCTTCTCCCCCTGCCACTTGCTCTCCCAGCACCACACCCCCGCTGCGCTTGTCTGTGCCACTGATGTGGTGAGGGTGTCCTCCCCCTCTGTCCAACCCACCTTGCCTGTTCCCCATTCTCCTCCCCTGGAGGTAGGCACTGCAGTGGAGTCCACTACCGCCCTGTCTGACTTGGGCACTGCAGTGGCGGACCTGTCCACCCCATCTGCAGGGTCCACTGCAGTTGTGCCGGCACCCACGACATCTGTGTCATGCCCCCCAGTTGTGCCGGCACACACCATGTCAGACACCTCCACTGCAGTTGTCAGTGGCTCTCCAGCACCCACCACCCCTTCCCTGACTCCCCCTGGTGAGCCCTGATCCTGTCCCTGCGGTGCCTGGCCTGCCCCCCCGGTTGCCCCTCGTAGTGGATTGTCCCTGGTATTGTGCAGGCATGCGTAGGGTGACATCTGCCAGTGTCACCCTGTTTGAACTTTGACAATGGACTGGCCATTGGCCTTTGCTCTAATTTCTTCTGGACGTCGTTATCAGACAACACATATGCTGAATAAAGCAACTTTCTTTTCTCTAGTGCTCATGCTTCAGATGTACATGTTGTTGGTGCAGCTAACCATGCCCTTGCTGCAGTGATGGTGATATCTGGTCTCATGATTATGAAGTGTTACTGTGCAGGAACCCATGTGGTCCAGGGGGAATGTGTCCTATCATGTGGTGTATCCATGTCATCAATAGCAGCATCTGAGGGTGTCATGTGTTCAGTATTTGGCAATGGGTTTCCTACTTACATTGGCAATTTCATATCTGTGGCTTCCACCCCTGCACATCTGTTGTGCCTGCCATCGTTGCATTTGTCTACTTCCCTGACCGTGTTGCCATCTCCAGTGGACATGCAGGTTTGGGCATCAATGGGGAGGGACTCATTCGTGTAGTCAGTGCAACATTGCTATACAAGTGTGTTGGATCTGTGCTGATGATTCCGTTGGCACATCCATGACCAGGCTGATGTGATGGGAGCCCTCATTTGGTGCTAATTGTTGATTGTGTGACCAAGTGCTCAGCTGACATGATGGGGCCCTACTGAGGCAACATATGGCACAGCTTTCCTCACACAGGAGTGGAGTCCCCTCATGGCAGTGTGTACACGTGTGACATTGCCTGCGCCCAAGGTGTGTGTTGTATGTGCATGTCTGTGTGTTCACTTTCATTCATCTGCGCATGCTGTGATCCCTAGTGTTGTACCTGTTTGTGATGCTTGCTGACTTGAGCTATGTTCCCCCAAAGTCTTCTCCCTGTGTTCTCTGTGATGTGGGTGCATGGCACATTACTGGTCATCAGGGTGTCACCCATAGGTGTGTTTGCTGTCAGGGCAGAGTTTGTGTGCTGACGCAGATGGGTCACAGTCAGGTTTCCCTTTGGCACTTGTTGTTTGCCCCTGTCATGTGATTTCCAGTTTGTGTTATCTTTCAGTGATTGTGACACGTTGTGTGTGTGACTGCTGGCACTCCTTAGGGTCCGGGCTGCAATGTTGGTTGTTGTCTATGTGTGTTCTTTGTGGGTGACCTTGGCTTCTTCATTGGTGTGTGACTGTGGCTGGGATCCCATTGGTCGGTGTGGTATTGCCGTCATGTCCATGTACAGCGTAGTGTGCAGTGTGTCAGACATTCAGGAGTCTTGTTGAGTGTCCATGTGTGATGTGTTTCTACACCTTGGTTCCCACCCACCACCCTGGAATAGTCATGGGTGCATGTGCAATGTCACCAGTGCATGTGTACTTCACTGCTGTACATTGTTGGTGGTCGAGGGGTGTGGTCTTGAGTGTGTGCAGATGAGAGTTGTTGCCCGGCTAGTCCCCTGCCTCCATGTTGGCCTTGGCTTACTGGCCATGCTGATTGATTTGTGCTTGTGTAGGTGTGATGGTAGTTAGTTGCTCAGGACACCTGACTGTGGTTCACAGTGTGAACGACATTTAGCTTTGTCATCACAGTGGTATTTTTATTCAGCCCAGGGTCACCACATTCTGGGGGCCCTGGGGGTGGTGCTGTGGTGTGTCTGTGACTTGCTGTGTCAGTTGTTGTTCCTACGTGCCTGTGTGACATGTGTGTTTTGTGCTCCCTCTCACCTGTCAATGCCTGCTTGCCCACATAGGGGATTTGGATCCATGAGTTACCTTAGTGTGGCAGTGTATGCACATCTGTATGATTGGTATTCAGCTCTCCTCATGTGTTGTGTTGTTGCCTGGGGACACTGGCACCCCCACCCCTCACCTGCTGTGTATGATGACAGTGTTGGTCTGCCTGTTTGTGTTTGTGCATCTGCACCACTGCATTGGCATATCTTGGGTGTGCCATTGGCTGTATGTTGTTTGGTGTGTTTCCCCTGCTGTCCCTGGGACTCCTAGGTCATCGGTCAGCACAGTGATCATGGTTTGTGTGTCCCATTGCTGCCATGGTATGGTATCTGTTCACCTCACATCTGCTGTCTCCACAGGGTATCTGCATTTGTGTGCCCATTGGTGCAAATATGTGGTTCTGCATTCTGATGGTCACTTCTGTCATTGTGTCATTGATGACTGTTGACGGTCTCAGCCCCCATGGGTGTTGTTTGTCTGCACATGGCCAAAGGAATGTTTCATTTGCACTGCAGTATTTGGCTCCCCCAATTTATGTTGCAATGGGACACATACACTACTTTGCCACAGATGAGTTTTTGGTTCTGTGACCAGGAATGATCCATGCAGTTTGGCAGTTGCAGCTCTTTCTTTGTCAACAATTACCTTTTGGTCACTGTGATGATGAGGGTGTAGACCCCATTGCCACAATGGTCAAAATGTGCTTCAGCTATGGACCCCACACTTACCTTTTGGTCACTGTGATGATGGGGGTTTAGACCCCATTGCCACAATGGTCAAAATGTGCTTCAGCTATGGACCCCACACTTGCCTTTTGGTCACTGTGATGATGGGGGTTTAGACCCCATTGCCACAATGGTCAAAATGTGCTTCAGCTATGGACCCCACACTTGCCTTTTGGTCACTGTGATGATGGGGGTTTAGGCCCCATTGCCACAATGGTCATGGGCTGCTTGCATTGTGGGTGCCACACACATATATGTGTGGCACATGTGCTAGGGGGTCACATTGTATGTTCAAAGTCATGTTCGGTGTTGTAGGTATTTGACACAGCCTGCTCACACGCTTGTCATGGTGGTGGGGGGATGTCTTAATCTTGCATTCCCTAGGTTGTGGAGTGCTTGTTGTGTCATGCATTGTCCATCCTATGAGTGGGGGTGGTAGTAGTGGTAGGCATCCAGCCCCTCTGGCTAAGGGTGGTAGTAGTGGTAGGCTTCCTGCCCCCTGGCTAAGGGTGGTAGTAGTGGTGGGCATCCTGCCCCCCTGGGTGAGGGTGGTAGTAGTGGTAGGCATCCTGCCCCCTGGCTAAGGGTGGTGGTAGTGGTAGGCATCCAGCCCCCTGGCTAAGGGTGGTAGTAGTGGTGGGCATCCTGCCCCCCTGGGTGAGGGTGGTAGTAGTGGTGGGCATCCTGCCCCCTGGCTAAGGGTGGTAGTAGTGGTGGGCATCCTGCCCCCCTGGGTGAGGGTGGTAGTAGTGGTAGGCATCCTGCCCCCCTGGGTGAGGGTGGTAGTAGTGGTGGGCATCCTGCCCCCTGGCTAAGGGTGGTAGTAGTGGTGGGCATCCTGCCCCCCTGGGTGAGGGTGGTAGTAGTGGTGGGCATCCTGCCCCCCTGGGTGAGGGTGGTAGTAGTGGTAGGCATCCTGCCCCCTGGCTAAGGGTGGTAGTAGTGGTAGGCATCCAGCCCCCTGGCTAAGGGTGGTAGTAGTGGTGGGCATCCTGCCCCCCTGGGTGAGGGTGGTAGTAGTGGTGGGCATCCTGCCCCCTGGCTAAGGGTGGTAGTAGTGGTGGGCATCCTGCCCCCCTGGGTGAGGGTGGTAGTAGTGGTAGGCATCCTGCCCCCCTGGGTGAGGGTGGTAGTAGTGGTGGGCATCCTGCCCCCTGGCTAAGGGTGGTAGTAGTGGTGGGCATCCTGCCCCCCTGGGTGAGGGTGGTAGTAGTGGTAGGCATCCTGCCCCCCGTGGGTGAGGGTGGTAGTAGTGGTGGGCATCCTGCCCCCCTGGGTGAGGGTGGTAGTAGTGGTGGGCATCCTGCCCCCTGGCTAAGGGTGGTAGTAGTGGTAGGCATCCTGCCCCCCTGGGTGAGGGTGGTAGTAGTGGTGGGCATCCTGCCCCCTGGCTAAGGGTGGTAGTAGTGGTAGGCATCCTGCCCCCCGTGGGTGAGGGTGGTAGTAGTGGTAGGCATCCTGCCCCCCTGGGTGAGGGTGGTAGTAGTGGTAGGCATCCTGCCCCCCTGGCTAAGGGTGGTAGTAGTGGTAGGCATCCAGCCCCCTGGCTAAGGGTGGTAGTAGTGGTGGGCATCCTGCCCCCTGGGTGAGGGTGGTAGTAGTGGTGGGCATCCTGCCCCCTGGCTAAGGGTGGTAGTAGTGGTGGGCATCCTGCCCCCCTGGGTGAGGGTGGTAGTAGTGGTAGGCATCCTGCCCCCCTGGGTGAGGGTGGTAGTAGTGGTGGGCATCCTGCCCCCTGGCTAAGGGTGGTAGTAGTGGTGGGCATCCTGCCCCCCTGGGTGAGGGTGGTAGTAGTGGTAGGCATCCTGCCCCCCTGGGTGAGGGTGGTAGTAGTGGTGGGCATCCTGCCCCCTGGCTAAGGGTGGTAGTAGTGGTGGGCATCCTGCCCCCCTGGGTGAGGGTGGTAGTAGTGGTAGGCATCCTGCCCCCCTGGGTGAGGGTGGTAGTAGTGGTGGGCATCCTGCCCCCTGGCTAAGGGTGGTAGTAGTGGTGGGCATCCTGCCCCCCTGGGTGAGGGTGGTAGTAGTGGTAGGCATCCTGCCCCCCATGGGTGAGGGTGGTAGTAGTGGTGGGCATCCTGCCCCCCTGGGTGAGGGTGGTAGTAGTGGTGGGCATCCTGCCCCCTGGCTAAGGGTGGTAGTAGTGGTAGGCATCCTGCCCCCCTGGGTGAGGGTGGTAGTAGTGGTGGGCATCCTGCCCCCTGGCTAAGGGTGGTAGTAGTGGTAGGCATCCTGCCCCCGTGGGTGAGGGTGGTAGTAGTGGTAGGCATCCTGCCCCCCTGGGTGAGGGTGGTAGTAGTGGTAGGCATCCTGCCCCCGTGGGTGAGGGTGGTAGTAGTGGTAGGCATCCTGCCCCCTGGGTGAGGGTGGTAGTAGTGGTGGGCATCCTGCCCCCTGGCTAAGGGTGGTAGTAGTGGTGGGCATCCTGCCCCCTGGGTGAGGGTGGTAGTAGTGGTGGGCATCCTGCCCCCCTGGGTGAGGGTGGTAGTAGTGGTAGGCATCCTGCCCCCTGGCTAAGGGTGGTAGTAGTGGTAGGCATCCAGCCCCCTGGCTAAGGGTGGTAGTAGTGGTGGGCATCCTGCCCCCCTGGGTGAGGGTGGTAGTAGTGGTGGGCATCCTGCCCCCTGGCTAAGGGTGGTAGTAGTGGTGGGCATCCTGCCCCCCTGGGTGAGGGTGGTAGTAGTGGTAGGCATCCTGCCCCCCTGGGTGAGGGTGGTAGTAGTGGTGGGCATCCTGCCCCCTGGCTAAGGGTGGTAGTAGTGGTGGGCATCCTGCCCCCCTGGGTGAGGGTGGTAGTAGTGGTAGGCATCCTGCCCCCCGTGGGTGAGGGTGGTAGTAGTGGTGGGCATCCTGCCCCCCTGGGTGAGGGTGGTAGTAGTGGTGGGCATCCTGCCCCCTGGCTAAGGGTGGTAGTAGTGGTAGGCATCCTGCCCCCCTGGGTGAGGGTGGTAGTAGTGGTGGGCATCCTGCCCCCTGGCTAAGGGTGGTAGTAGTGGTAGGCATCCTGCCCCCCGTGGGTGAGGGTGGTAGTAGTGGTAGGCATCCTGCCCCCTGGCTAAGGGTGGTAGTAGTGGTAGGCATCCAGCCCCCTGGCTAAGGGTGGTAGTAGTGGTGGGCATCCTGCCCCCCTGGGTGAGGGTGGTAGTAGTGGTGGGCATCCTGCCCCCTGGCTAAGGGTGGTAGTAGTGGTGGGCATCCTGCCCCCCTGGGTGAGGGTGGTAGTAGTGGTAGGCATCCTGCCCACCTGGCTAAGGGTGGTAGTAGTGGTAGGCATCCAGCCCCCCTGGCTAAGGGTGGTAGTAGTGGTGGACATCCTGCCCCACCTGGGTGAGGGTGGTAGTAGTGGTGGGCATCCTGCCCCCTGGCTAAGGGTGGTAGTAGTGGTGGGCATCCAGCCCCCTGGCTAAGGGTGGTAGTAGTGGTAGGCATCCTGCCCCCCTGGGTGAGGGTGGTAGTAGTGGTGGGCATCCTGCCCCCTGGCTAAGGGTGGTAGTAGTGGTAGGCATCCAGCCCCCCTGGGTTGGGGTGGTGGCGCGCATTCAGGCCCCTGTGTGCATATGTGGCATTGGTGATGGGCATCCCGCCCCTATGGTGCTGCTGTTGCTGGTGTAAGTATATTCAGATTCCCAGTGTATGTGTGTGATGTGTCGTGTACGTGTTGTATGTGTTTTGTGGTTGGTGTCTGACTTACCTTCTGCGCCGTACGCGTCCGTGCCTGTTCCGGTAGTAGATGTAGAATATTGGTATGATCGGGACGAAGGGATTCATGGTTGGTTCGTGTCGTTCGTCCTTCTCGTTGCTTCGCGTCGTCCTCGTCGCTTGGCTTCGTCCTCGTCGCTTCGCTTCGTCCTCGTCGCTTCGCGTCGTCCTCGTCTGTGCTGTGTTCGTCTCGTAGCCGTGGATCGTGTTGTGGCGCGATTCGGAGCTTATGTGCGCCTCTCCCGGATGCTTTGACGTGCCGTGCGTAGCGACGGGTTCGGCGCGTACGGAAAGCGCATCGTACTTGTCCGGCCGGACGGGGCTGCATTTTCCCTTCCGTGCGACTCGATTCGGCGTTTCCGGATTCGCCTCGGTCGGAGAACAGGACCTGGTTTGGGTGAGTACGGCTCGGCCGGAATTTTTGCTGTTGTGCGCATCGTACTTGCTCGTTCGGTGTGCTGTACGGATCGGTCGGGAAACTGGCTTTCGCATGGCTTTTTTCCCGACCGAATAGTATTGGGTGCGCCTCCGACCGAGATCGGAATCGACCCCTAAGTTGTGTTTTTGTCAATACCTTGTCTCATTTAAAATAGAGAAGGTAAGGGGAGAGGAGAGATGTAATAATAACTTGCATTTTAAACAGCGCTGCATACTACACTTCTGTCATTTAGAAGTGCTGTAATTCCCAGGTGTTATTATGGCCTAAGTTAATTGTACATATAGGGGAAGATAGAGGAAAAATAAGAAATGAAGAAAGATGAGACAGAAAGAAGATGCAAAAAGAAGGAAGAGAGTGTGTGTGTGTGAGAGAGAGGGAGAGGGGAACTGCATACTACACTCCTGCCGCTTCTAAGTGCTGTAACTACCTGATGTTCTTACCACCTGATTTAACGGTACTCATAGATTCAGATAGAGGGAAAGTTAGAAAGGAAGAAAGACAGAGAGACAGCGAGAAGACAAGAAAGGAAGGAAGAAGAGTGTGTGTGTGTGAGGGAGAACTAAACTGCATACTACACTCCTGCTGCTTCTATGTGCTGTAACTACCTGGTGTTCTTACCACCTAATTTAACGGTACTCATAGAGGGAGCTAGAGGAAAAGTAAGAAAGAGTCAAAGACAGAGAGATGACAAGAAAGGAAGGAAGAAGAGAGCGTGTGAAGGAGAACCGGAGCGCCCGCCGTGTTCATTGGAGCTGAGAAAATGTTCCTGTCCGGATGGAGTGATTAGGGGAGAGAAATAGGCGAGGATATGAGTCAGACATGGGAAGATTGATACCGCATCTTCCGACACATTGTTACCTCTCAGAAAATGCATTTTCCGAAGAAATCGCTCCAAAAGTGAAAGCAATAAAACTGCTACCTCCTTTGTGGCAGCGGCTGCAGGAAAGTGTAATTAAATCTCGGAGGGCCGCTTTGTCTTATGCAGTTTTTCTCATTGCAGAAAACTAGCTTCAATGCTGCTCTCAAAAGGTACGCAGTGCACTTCCATCTCCTCGGACAGTAGCAAAGGCGGGAACCTGGAACAGACCAATTAGAGGCAGGTGGGCCAGCTACGAGCCTGGCATCCACTAATGCGGGGGCATGGCCGGGTCTGGTGGCTTATTGGACAAATCTGTCCGCTGTAGGGGCCTGTGTTTGACCTCATGGTCACAGGTTCATATCCCGGTGAGTCCACTCAGCCTTTCAGTCTTCTGAGGTCGATAAAATGAGTACCATGGCATTGAGTTGGGTAACAATAAGCATCTGTTATTCAGCGCCAAGATACCCTTTATGGCGAACGTGTACTTTACAAATACACATGGTATTGCAAAAGGGTGGAGGGGAAGTAAACGGTGTTTTCCCAAAGTGTCTTTTCATTCTTTTCCCCTCCTCCTGTGCAATCAGAAGTTCTCACCTCTAAATCTGGGAAGCAGAAGTCTTGGAGTTTAGAAACCATACATTTAGAAACCATACATTTGGCATTCAGCACTCCTAGCAAAAATGTCTTATACAAAAATACTCCTAACCACGAAAATGCTTGGCTCTTACAACCTCATAAACAAACTCAAGCCCTCCCAGGTACTAGGCAAGTCCTCAGCAGAGACCCCAAAACCAACAGATCACAGGAGAACACACATCTAGAAGCATGACTTTATAGTAACAATTAAATAGGAGATTTTGTGGTCATACTGAAAAGAATTGAAAGTAAAAGTAAGGAACTGGGGGCCAGATGTACCAAGCCTATTCATGCATTCACAAATGGCCTAATTCCCAGAATCGGGCTGTTTGCAACAGCAAAAAGGCATTTTGATATGTAAGAAACCCAAATTGGTAACACGTTAACGAACAGCAATTTGGGTTTCTTATTAGATATTGATTCTGTATTTGGAAGGGGTGAGTTTAGGGTGTCCCTTCTATATACCGAATCACTGTGGGATGAATGAATGTTTTGCTACCGAAATCGGGTTGCAAAACATTAATGTTTTACTAACTACTAAAAGGTAGAGTTAAGTTATTCAGAAACTGGAAGAGGTCCATAGAACCCTTTCTCCTCTGTGAATGTTGAAAAAACAAAAACATTTTAAGGGTAGGCAGTGGTATGCCTACCCTTATAAAATGTCAGTTACAAGATTTGTTTTTTAAACGCATCCTGTTTATCTTTAAGTAAAACAGGCTGCATTAAAAATTGTAATATTTAAAAGCAACCGCAGACATTGAGGTCTGCTGACCTCAGCAGGCTACTGGCTCGGTTATGGTTGTGATTCATAGCGATTCAATAATGTTCATGGGGTAGAGCAAATTGCAGCCTACTATGAATTATTATTATAATTATTAGTACATAGGTGGTGTAAGAAATTGGGTTACTGGTTGGGTAGGGAAATCCTTCTCAAGGAGCAACCATAATCATTGTCAGCGTTATGTCACAAGTAGGGGTGAGTGGTGAACTCCGCCCCGCCGGCGGGGTTTGCAGAGTTTTGATACTCCACGCTCCAAGAGTATAGCAAAAAACTCCGCTCCGCAGTGTGACGGAGTCTACCAGCACAACCGCCCAACCCTATAATTTAATTTGAAAAACCGTAGTGAGCAGGACGGCCCTTTTCCACACTCATCCAACAGGTAAGCCCGGCCTTTTATAGTTGTGTTACTACTGACACTCCGTAACCGTGCAAAACCACACTGCCACGTCACAGAGGGATTGCGTATCATGGTAGCTGTAGCCTACACCGGCGGGAGAGCTAATGGTCCTTCAGTTCCCTCCCTCCTGCTCTCTGCCTGCTGGAGCGTGCCAACCCTCCCATCTCATTTTCCCTCTGAGTTTTGGGTTGGAGTGGCACAAATTTGGCCATGGCAGTTGTCAGTTCCATGCGGCCTGCACAGACCACCTAGACGCTCCGATCTGGGGGAGACTTGACCATCCTTTACCCCTCCCTGCCCCCGGAGGTCTCTGTAAGCAGGAGGAGCGAGGCGTTTCCGCTGCTGGGATTTATGTAAGAGGGTATTTCATGAACCCATTTTCAGTGAAGTTTGCTGGAAAGTTAAAGTTTGTTGGCTAACTATGAAGTTCTGTCTGTCAACAGAGTTATTCGTATAGGGAGGGGGCAGGACCAGGGTACAAAGAGATTGGTACCTGCACCCTGGAGGCGCACAGATAAGAGAACCCAGACTCCCTTGGAACTTACAGGGAGTGAGCTACTTTGCGTAAGTAGTCCACTTATTTATATAGCGCCTCACTCACCTGATTCTCAGCCCTCTCAGCTTTGACAGTTGAGAACTGATGCTTGGGCATCCAGGGTCTTACATCTAACGGTGGTTGGGTTGGTCGGGCAGGGGACTGCCACAATATTCTGTAGAGACTAGAGCACACTGTGCATGATTAGCATCTAGCCTTTTGTTGTAGCTGAGCTGAATGCTAGAGCTGATGCTGAGCCTGTGATAGTGCACCGTGTGTGCAGCTCATGATTCACATCGGTGTTCGAGCCGATGGGAGCCAGTGTTATTGGATCTACTGTGGGTTTGCCACTGTGCAGAAAGCTTCCGCTGCCAGAAATTATCACCCCAGTGCACTGTGTGAAAGAAGGGCACTTGCCCTGCAGTCGGCTGTGCCGCTCATGAGTCACATCTGTGAGTATGTCTTGAAATGCCCCTGTAAACATACTCTCTCCACCCATAACGCCCCCATCCCCCCATTGGTTCAGCGCTTTTAGAACATGCTGTGAGCACGCAATGACAGAAACTCTGCCTATGCACAAAACTCTGCAGAATCAGGTGGAGATTTTTGTTAACTCCGCTGAATTCTGTGGAGTGAAACTCTGTGAGCTCCACTCAGGCCTAGTCACAAGCAAACCCTAAATTAACCTGTGCTCAACCTCCTGGTAGCTTGGCACAGAATATTCAGGCTTAACTTAGAGGCAATGTGTAAAGTATTTGTGCAACACTACAAACAGTAATAAAAGGAAAATACTACACAAAAAGGAATGTGCACCTAGTTAGAAGAATAGAGTATATTCTAATAAATGAAACATGACCAAAATGACAAACATCGAATCAGCAGATCCAGAGATATGCTGTTTTAAAGATTTAGGTGAAAAGAGCACCAAAAAGCCCAAAGCACTATTTTTGGCTATCTGGACATGCAAAACCTGGAGAAAATCACAAGTACAGGCCAACCACAATGAAGCACGGGTCGGTCGCAGGTACCAGGTTAATCCCGCCTAAAAGTTACCTTCACAATCCAGCACAAAGAGTCCTGTTCGCGGTGGACGGAACCGAGAGGCACGGGGAAGCATCAAAGATGATTGTCAATGTAGTGCAAAGAACGTGTCTGGCATAGCGGACGGTCATCACTGTAGCGTGAGGATCCTGTTGTTGTTGTGAACGATAGTACAAGAGGTTTGCGGTGTCACTCTCCATGAGCAGTGGTTGATGTTAACTGAAGAGTCTGGTTGGTAGAAAATAATTGGCGTGCTGTGAGAGAAACAAGCTTTTGGCACCATCGAACCCGTTCGCAATTGTGAAGACCCCAAAACGTCAATTTAGCTCCTCTGAGACCACACCAATGGTCCAGGGCCTGAGAGGTCCCACTTGGGGGCCAGAGGCTGGCACTAGCTGGATCTGGGCAGTGGTTGTGAGCCTTTTATGTTCCTGTGGCTCTAAACAGGAGGCCAGCAGACTAGCGCTTGAAATTACTCTGGGAGACCTGGGTTCAGGTGCAGGCCCAATCACTTTGACTCAGGCAGGAGGGCAGAAAGGCATGGGGGCAGAAATCTGGCAAGGCATCAGTCCAGTAAGGCAGTAGTCATGCAGGACAGCAGTCCAGCAGAGTGGCAGTCCTTTCAGCAGCACATCAGTCCTTCTTACTGAGAGAGTCTCTGCACGTACAGAAGTGTACTGAAGAATTGGTGTTTGAGGTCCAATATTTATATCAAGTGCCTCCTTTGAAGTGGGACAAGCTACTAAAGGTTTCCCTTTAAAGTGCCCAGTTTTCCTACCTCTCCTGCCCTGGCTCCAGACTAACTACAGGGGGTAAGCAGCCCTTTGTGTGGAGGCAGGACATAGCCTATTCATGTGTAGGTTGTGCTGTGCCCAGTTTCGCCATCCTATCATGCTAATGATGGCCAGTCTAGGCACACCTAAGCTCTCTCTTTTGTGTGGCTGTTTAGGAGGAATACACAAAGCCCAACTGTGAGCTGCACCCAGTCATGTTACCCAGAGACAGGCTGCAGGCACTAAATGGCTAAGGCAGGAAAATGACAACTAAATAGGGGCACTTTCAAAACTGCAATTTAAAATCTGACTTTACCATAAGAGAGAATTTTTTCATTAATATGTTAATGTAAATGTATAGAGATTTATAGCGCGCACAGCTACTCAACAGAGTGTCCCGGCGCTATACGGTCTAGTCAGAGAGGAAAAGGGTAGAGAACCACTACTATATAAAGAGCCATGCTAGAGAGAGAAAGGTTGAAGACAGCTACTGCATAAAGAGCAATATCTTGAGCCTTTTCTTAAATAATGCTTCATCATTAATCTGTCGCAAATCTAACAGGAGATTATTCCAACTCACCAGGCTCAAGAAAGAAAAATTAGCGTCTGCCAGATTTGGCCAGGCGAACTCTTGGGATCCTGGCCAGGACAATTCCAAAGACACCAATTATGAACTGGTTACCCATTCCAATTCGGAAGTTGCAGTTTATTAAATATAATAAGGTATCTCCAATGTTATTTTAAGGGGGAGGTAGGCATTGCAATAATGACAAACAAATTTAAGAGTTTTTCACTATCAGGACACGTAAAACCTAAAAGTACATGTCCAACTTTTTAAATATATTGTATCCTGCCTTATGGGCTGTCCAGGGCCTACCCTAGGAGTGACTTATGTGTATTAAAAAGGAAGGTTTTGGACAGGCAAACTGTTTCTTTTGGCCGGTTGAAATAGCCTGCACATGCAGGCTGCAGTGGCAGACCTGAGATATTTTAAGGGCATCTTATGTGGGTCTCACAATCAATGCTGCAGGCCGACTTGTAACATTTAATTTACAGGCCCTGGGCACACATAATACCACTTGACTACAGATTTACTAGTAAATTAAATATGCCAATTTGGTTATAAGCCACTTCTACCACGTTTTAAGAAGAGAGCACAAACACTTTAGCAGATTAGCAGGGATAATGTGATCCTTACTACATCTGGCCCCAGGATTCTCTTTATCTTGAAAATTAGTGATAAACCGTATCCGATCAACTCAAATGAACACTGAAAATTAATTTTAGCCTTGAAAAATACTTTCCCTGTTCTCCACTTGCACCCTGGCTTTATGTAGTCTCAGGGACAGAAATGGTTTCAGAAGGGTTCCCCATGTGGCGGATTTTGATGACCGGTTCGGAGTGTATTGCAGTGGACCATGCTGGAGCCCCTACAAGACTGAGACATGGTGTAGGAGCTGGAGTGTTTCCAGCACTTAAACAAAAGTGGGACTTAGTCACTTTTTACCTTTTGCAAGACTTGAACAAGGTGACAAAGCTCCCAACGAAGATGCAAACTTAGGGGTATTGTTAATAGTTCACACAAAGCATCACAGCAAGACAACTTGCTGAGCTGTGTTACAAGTAAGAGAGACAGAAAAAGTGCCATATCTTAGTGGATATGGCACATACATGCCTTCTGTCTCCTAGAGCTGGCACACTTCTGGCATCCTAGCGCCAATACAGGCACCCTTGCACCATGTTGGTACAAAGGTGCCTACTTAACAAGCAGGATAGTTTTTATGAGGAAAGGGATACCTTCCTGCATAAAAACAAACCTTTGAGGCATTTTCCTAATTTTATGTGTGCTGCAGAAAGCAGAGCACATTTAAAGAGGAAGTAACAAGGAGAAATAAAGAAATTTCTCCTAGTTACACCTCACTCAGAGAGGTACTGCATTTTGGTGCAATCCCAAGTTTAATGACTGTAGTAAATCGGAGATTGTGACAAAAACCATTGGGTGGACCGTGGAATGCGTGGGAACACTCACCCTATACCCATGAAACACCTCCCTGTCACAAGGTATCAAAAGACAGTGATATGCGGTGCCTTGCATTACTTTGGATTCACTGAACAATGCAGAGCCATGAAAGGTGGCTTTGCGTGGCTTGGTAAATACCATTTAAGGACCTGCGATGACTTGTGTCACGCTAGGGCAACTCAAGCCCTTGGTAAATATGACCCCTGGTAGCTAAGAGTTGCTGGATTGTCCTACTTTTAGTTTTTTGAAGTAATCTGACCTGTGTAGCACTCATCACTACAACATCCTGCATATTCTCCACAACGACAGCAGCCAATCTCTTACCTCTATTGTAGCAAACATCAACAAAGCCTTTTCCTCAGTCATAAATATTTGGTTATTACTCATTTATGGGAGATCACCATAAGGTCTGCCTCTACTCCTCTCCTTCCTTCATAGAAATGTGAAGAACTCCTGGTCTGAACCCAACTGTCCACTGATTTTCAAAAGTAATCCCAAACCTTTAGGGGGACTCACTCAAGACAAAGTGCCTGATTCCAATGTCGTCCGTAAGGCCTCTGAATCGGATTTGGCTTCTCGGATCCGATTCGTAGCCCTTGTTTCCGACCGAATCGCACACAGGTCCAAACAACCAAGTAGCGATGCGAAGATCGCGTACGTGTTGACTGAATCATTTCAGGGACCCAAACCTGTCCGTATGACTTGTTCGTAGCCGAATCGTGCCGGGCAATGGAGCAGGATTCCGAACGAGCGAATACGATGCAGGATTCGGGCAGCCACTTCGCCTCGGTCTCACCGAGACGAAACGGCTGTCGGAATCGTAATTCGGGGGGCCGTAGCAGGCCCCCCTTCACCCGGGGCCCTCCGAATCTGTCATGAGGGTGTGCCCATGGGTCCCCCCGATCCAGATATGCACAATGTGGCGGACACCATGGTGCCCGCCACAGGGTGTACGCTTTTCCCCACCCACCCCTTTTTGCTATGGGAGCCTGTGTACGCGTCCGTACACAGGCTCCCATAGAGTTCAATGGGAGTCCGAGCGAACTGAGTCCGTAAGTATACGGCTGCATCGTACTCGCTCGTTCGGACTCCCGGAGCACGTTTCGCTCAGAAAGTCCTCCGGATCCGAGTCGTACGGAGGGCTTTCCTAGCGAGGTCGGAATCGGGCCCAAAATGTTATAAATTTGAGATGTGTTCTAGCTCGTTGGAAATGAGCCATAAGGGAGCTGGTGCACTTGTTTGTATATTGTATGTAATTGAATTCTATTGAATAGTATATTTGTAGAGGACAGTTATTAAACCAAGCTAGGGCATCCTGAAGTCAAAGGAAGGACACAATAAATAGATGTTAGGTATACAGCTAGATTTTGATTTCTTTTTTCTGAAAGCCAAATAATTGGGTTCCAATCTAATCTTGAATGGAAATTCATTTCAGATCGTAGTCGGTGTTCATATTGCACAAGCTTTCCTGGGAAGCAGGGATGCTGTACATTAATTGAGAATGACAGCTAATGTACGCATCAACATCAAGTGGGGATTAGCCTTACTGGAATTACACATTTAGAACTATTTTATTGAAATTTCAGGAACACTGAGATTATGGGCCTGATTTATATTCAGGCAGCCAGCCATTCTGCGATGAGGGCAAAATAAATTACTCCATCCCCATAGTGAGAGGCCACCCACCTAATTTATAAATGACCGCCAAGCAGGTGGTCATTTATGAAGGCACTGGCAAGAACCACTGTCATGGCGGTTTTTGTCAATGCATTTTACTGTTTGCACCAGAGCTGCATCAGTAGGACGCAGCCCTGCAGCAAACAGTATCCTGTTTTTCTTTTCAAAATGAAAATCCTGAAACTGGATCTTCTTATTGAAAAGACAAAAGTAATGATCCCCTCCCCAGGGGAGGCTCCTTCCAATGCGCCAGGAGAACATTAGGGTCAATATTAGGGGACGATAATGGGGACTGGGAGATGCCAGGAGAAGCAAGGGAAAAGAAAAGTTCCTGAAAGCTTTAGAATTATGGAAGGGGATGATGAGGAGGATGACGATGATGAGCTAATCATTGTGGAAGGTGGCACAGAGGAGTCCGACATTGCTATTTAACCTGAACCAATGGATGTGGCACAGGTAGCACTGCTAGCTCCCATATTTCCAAAGCTCCAGCTGAGACCTGCACTAACCACTACCTCAGTACAAGTATGCACTGCAGAGAGGCAATCTATGACATACCCACCTCCAGTTCTTCATGCTTTGGCAGAGTCCCAGTAAAAAAGTACTTCTCCCCAGTTTGGGACTTTTCTACTGTCAGCACACAGGGGGAGCACATTCTAGTATGCAGCATTTACAACACCTATGTTAGTCGAGTTAAGCCTGGTTCACACTTATGGGACTGGAGGACAAACGACCCATATGAAAAAACACCATACTATCCGGTGGGAGGAGCACCTTAAAAAATTGCTGAACGTGGTTGTGGTGGTGAAGGTGAGGAGGAGAGCCGGGGAACTACAGCTACAAGTCCAATCACGGCCGGAGGTGAGGATGAGGAAGAAGAGGGTGACATCCTCGTTGAAAGCAGCCCTGTCCTCAGCAGTGCACCAGCAGATTCACCCACCTTAGCGACTTCACAATTCCACAAGACTCGGAGTCAGGTGGAGACACAACGGCATACAGTGACTGCCCCACCCCGACACAGACTGAGTTTACCACCACCTACTTCTCAAAAGTTGCCTGCGTCAGTGGATCCAGAAAAGAAGAAATAAATACAGGCTAATATTGCGTGCATGTTTAGGCTGTAGAGGCCCTATGACTGTAACCACCCACTGGCACATTTGTACAATGGGAAGCTGGTAAAAATGTTAGCGATGGACCTCCTCTCTTTTTCTTTTGTGATAAGAGTGGGATTCCTAAAATTTGTCGCAGCCATCTGCCCGAAATGGAAGCTTGCAAGTCAGACCTATTTTTCCAGAGTTGTTGTTCCAGCACTGCATCACGATGTGCTGCAACTGGTTGGACAAGCTTTGTAGCAAAGTGTTCACACTATCCACCTGATGACAGACAGGAGGACCAGTTGTCAGGCGACTGTTTACATGTGCATCACTGCACACTGGATCTCTTTTGAGGGGATAAAGCATCTACACATCTTGGCACTGAATAAAGTCTTAAGAGCCTTAAACGGCATGTAACAGTGGCCATGTTCACCATGGAGAAATCAAAATACAGCTGCAAATATCTTGGGGAAAATTTGACAGCAAGGTGTCTGAATGGCTGTGACCCAGAGGTCTCAGATTTGGACTTTGTTGCCACGGACAATGACAGTAACATAGTCAAGGCCATGACAGCCTTTGGCTAATTTAGGGTCCTGTGTTTGGCCCATTACATCATCCTGGTGATGCAAGACTTTCTCAAAAAAGAAGACATAACAACATACTGACCACCTTCAGAACAATCTGCACTCATTTCAGCCATTCTTTTATATATGGGTAGCAGTTGCAGATAAGTCGCTGTGCTAATAGAGTACCAGTTAAAGCCCTGATACAGAAGGTGCCAACATGTTGGAGCTCGACCTATTACATGTTGCAACATCTGTTTGAACAGTACAAACAGATCAATGACTATGTCATCAAAGAGGATGAGGTGCAGTTGGGAAAGCTATGACCATGGATGCAGAGAAATGGGGCCTAGCCAAATGCCCTACATAGATGCAACTCCCTTTTGAGGTTTTCACACGGGAAGTTAGCAAGGAGTACAGTACGATGGGCCAAGTTATCCCATTGTTGCATCTGCTACAGGACCAGATAAAGAAGGTGTCTGAAAGGTTCACCCTCGCAGGTGTGAAAGAAAACACAGAAGCGCATACCTTGGTTGAGACCTCATTCTTTCTATTGGCTTCCAATGCAAGGCTACAAAACAACATCCTCTCATCCAAACAGTACATCTGTGCCACACTACTTGATCCACGTTACAAATAAATTGTGCTTATCAGATATCTCAATGTTCTGTCTTCTAGGTTTGAAAAAATCAAATTGTGGAGGAGTGAACCCACCCAGTTCTAAAATATGATTGCTAAAAGAAAAATGATACTGTATTGCAAAATTAGGTGGTGCATCTGCATTCTCCTCGGGAATGTCCATCACTTGTGAGTGATGATTGATGATTCATGTGGTGGCAGACAGTGATGGAGGGTGTTCAACTGTAATTTGGGAACTTGACTTAGATGATTTGCAATGTTTGGGGCCTGAATGATGGGTGATCATTTTTTCCTGAGGGTGATTGGCCTTTACAAACTTACGCAGCGGAAATTAACCTGTACGATCCACTCTTATCCTTCTTTTTTTCATCACCTAGAAGAGCTGCCAAAAGATCATTTGATTTATAAGACTGCTAAATTCTAGTCTGTTGCATGCATCAGGATAGGATAGGAAAGGATAGGATAAGATGTCTGAAGTGCACTAATACCCGAGGGTGTCAAGGCGCTGGGCGCACGGGGAGGAGAAGAAAGGGACAGATCAACCACCTATGTCGAAAAAAGCCATGTTTTCAGCAGCTTTCTAAACACTGGAAAAGATTCTGCATTGGAAATAGAGGGTTGCAGGGTGTTCCAGAGTTTGGCGGCCGCCACAGAGAAGGAGCGTCCGCCCCATCTGACCCTGCAGAATTTAGGAGAGATCAGTGTTTTCTGGGAGGAGGATCTCAGGGTCCTCCCCGGGGTATACTATTGGAACATTGTTTTCGGCTGTGGCGAGACTTTACTGTGCATGGTCTTGTAGACCGTACTAAGGGACCTTGAAGGAGATGCGCTTCCTAATGGGGAGCCAATGGAGAGCCCGGATCCCTTCCCTGGCTGATTGGTGCTTAGGAATGTTAAGGATCAGCCTGGCTGCCGAGTTCTGAATGACCTGAAGCTTGTTCAGGGAAGCCACATTGATGTTGAGGTACAGCGCATTGCAGTAATCAAGCCGGGAGGTGACCAGTGCAATTATGGTGGGCCGATGCAGTTTTGGTGGAATATACAGTAGCACCTTTATAAGGGTTTTCAAGATGTAGAAACAGGTGCGGACAGTGCGGCTGACCTGAGCGTCAAAGGTCAGCCCCTCCTTGAAAGTGACCCCCCAGGTTTTTAGCTGTCCTAGCCGGGACGGGAAGTGGACCACATTCTCCCGGCCACCAGGTGTTTGACCAGATGGAATTCTGTGGACCAAAAACTCAAATCTCGGTTTTTTCGGCATTAATCTTAAGGGAATTATTCTTCATCCAGCCGATAATGCTTGCCATGCAATGGTAAATTTTTCTGCGACCAATTGCAAATCATTAGAGATGGAAAAAATGATTTGCATGTCGTTCGCATAGGAAATCACCTGGAACCCAAAAGATCTCACCAACTCAGCTAGAGGTGTCACGTAAATATTAAAGAGGGTGGGGCTCAATGATGAGCCCTGGGGGACCCCGCAAGGGAGGCTAAAGGCCTTAGCTCTGAAACCTCCGCAGCTGACGATGTTTGTTCTCCCTGTCATAAAGGAGTGGAGAAGCTGCAAGGCCTTTCCCATAACTCCCACTACCTGTAAACGTTGACCCATGCGCGTCGGAGAAACGGTGTTGAATGCTGCCGACAGAACAAGCATAATCAACCCCGCCGATCCACCCTGATCTACCTGCATGTGGATATGATCAGTGGCAGCAATGAGGGCAGACTCGGTGCTCTGACTGGTGCAGAAACCATTTTGAGAATGGTCTAAGATCTCATGGGATTCAACGTAATTCATCAGCACAGTGTTTATGAATTTCTCCATGATTTTTGTGGGGGCCGGGAGAAGGGAAATGGGGCGAAAGGTCTTCAGTTCTGAGGGGTCAGCGTTGGGTTTTTTAAAGGAGTGGTGAAACAATGGCCTCCTTCCAGGGATCTGGGTAGCTGCTGGATAGGAGATTGTTGTTGAACACCCTGCACAAGAAGTCTGCAACCTGGTTGGGAACCAGCTTGAGTGTGAGGGGCGTACAGGGGTCCGAAGGTGAGCCGAGTTTAAGGCCCATTAGGAGATCCTGGGTTTGCTGAACTGTATTTTGTGGGAAGGCATTAAGAGGGTACTTCTTATGGTCCTGAATGACCTCCCCGGCATCAGGTTCTTCGACTACCGTATGACCGAACTCCTGAGAGATTTTAAGGACCTTGTCATGGAAGTAAGCGGCTATTCTGTCACAGAAATCTTGGGAGGGGGACAACAACTGTGTCCTCTGGTGGTTCAAAGATCTCCTTGATGACCTCGAATAGCATGCTAGAGGAATTGTCTGCTACAAGGATCTCTTCGGTAAGGAAATGGGATTTGGCTTGGAAGATGGCGAGTTTATATTTCTGCAGCAGAGATTTCTGCTTGACTTTTTCCCTTGCACAAGGGTCCATCTACGTTCTTGTCTATGGCACTCCCTTCTGAGGGATCTGAGTTCTTCTAAGAACCAAGGGGCCGCTGGTTTAGCTCTTCTGATGATGCAGTTTTCAAAAGGGGCAGCAGTGTCAAGGGCCTCATTGATCCAATTGCGGAAACCCTCCGCCATGGCAGGGAACGGGCTGTGCCTCCCCGCACATGCCATGGCCAAGATGGCTTCCCATTTAGAGGCTGAGAGCTTGTTCAGTCCCCTAGAGCGAATGCACCTAGGTGTGGTGCTCTCCTTCATAATAATGGGAAGGGTAGGACAGACTTTGAACTCAATCAACCAGTGGTCCACCCAGCTAAGGGGCTGAACATTCTCAATCACTAAGTTATCGCGGTTGGTGAAAATGCCATCTAAGGTATGGCCGGCGGTATGGGTGGGAGATTGAACAAGTTGCTCGAGTCCCAAGGATGTCATGAGTTCTAAGAGGTGTACTGAGTCATTGTCATTTTGTTTTCAAGATGATAGTTAAAATCTCCTAAAATGGTGAGATGAGTAGTGGTGACGAATGGTTCCAGTGTTTTGCAAAATGATTCCGTAAACCTGGTTCTAGGACCTGGTGGGCGATACACCAGTAGGCCTGAAAAATTATAGTTGTTGGACAGCTTAATCCTGAAAAAAGCTGCTTCCAATAGCGAGCCAGGGTCCCCGTCCACCGTGGTGAGGGTGCAACTAAGAGAGTCCCGGGCCACCAAAGCTAGACCGCCACCTCTGCGATCAAGGCGGTCACATCTGAGAATAGTATATCCAGGGGGGCCTGCTTTCGCCAGGCCGGGAGCCGATTTGTCCCTGGCCCATGTCTTGGTGACAAATAGGCAGTCCTCAAAGAGGAGATTCAATTGTGTACATTCCACTGGGCTTTGATTGGAACAGGTAACCATTGTACTACTGAGTGATATATTATTGGGTGATTGTGGGTGATGATTGATGATTCATGTGGTGGCAGACAGTGAGGGAGGGTGTTCATATGTAATTTGGGAACTTGATTTAGATGATTGTCAATGTTTGGGGCCTGAATGATGGGTGATATCGTTTTCTTGAAGGTGATTGGCCCTCTCACACTATGGGGCCGATTCCGATGTCAGACGGACTCAGGTCCGTCCGACATCGTCCAGGAGCCGTAACCGACCGACCTGCTGTCGTCGGTTACGGCCCTGCAAGTACGATGCGACCGAACCCTGTTCGGTCGCACTCGTATACTTCACAGTGGGAGCATGCATTCCGAGCGGAATGCATGCTTGCATAGTGAAAAGCAGGGGTGCAGTTCATCCCTGCACCCTGTGGCCGGCACCCCAAGGTGCCTGCCACCGGGTGCAGGGATCAACAGAGGGGCACCATAGGTGCCCCCAGGCGCCATTCGGCGGCCTCGCACCCATGGGGGCCCTACTGGGGGCCCCCAAAGACAGTTACCGACTGACTTTTCGTGCCGGAAAGTCCGGCACGAAAAGGCAGTGAAATACTGCCATCGTACTCCCTCGGTCGTGAAGAGGCGGCCGGGGAGTACTGAAGGATTTCCGGACGGCGGTCGGCTCTCCGAGCCCGTCGTAAGCCATCCGGAAATCGAGTCGGATTCCTTTCCGACCGAGCCCATCGGAATGGCTCGGTCGGAAAGGAATCCGGCCGGCACGTTCCGATTCGGTCGGAAGGGCTCCGACCATCGTTCGGTGCCCTTCCGGCCGAAATCGGAATCGGCCCCTTAGTGAGATTTACTTGCAGGGTCCACTCCTTTTTTCTGGTTCTTCAGAAACCGGACCTGTCATTTTAGGTAACAATCAAAATCCTCTACAAAATACTGCAATTCTATTTTTCTAATTGTTTTTCAACAGCAGTGCACTACACGTCTATCTTGCTTGGGTCGTTACTGGGATGGAGTGAGGAGGAGGATGGAAGAAGAAGACAGAACATTTAGATATCTGATGACTTGGGACTCTGGGGCACAAGGACCATTTGCAATGCATTTAACTGTACTGTGTGTCATACTCATTCCTTCGTTTCCTTCCCTAACATATTGATGATGATGATGATGTGCTGGACGTCGCCCAGATGAATACTGTCCTTGTGTAGTGTTTGTCTTTGCCACACCTTTCTGCCAAGCTACGTGCTGAAGAGTGTATTAAGCTACACCCCCTTACCATGCCCCCATCTTCGAGCGCCATCTTGAATAAGGCTAATGCCCTTTATTTTAATTTTATGTTTTAATATTTCTCTCTATTGTTTTAACTTTACTTTGTTTTACCAGTAGGAAAGGCCAGTCAGGGGAACCTGCTGACGTTCCCAGGGGTTGCTTACCCCAATTTGTGTCCCTTTCTGCTGAGCTTCGTGCTGCAGAGTGCGTTAAGCCCTGCCCCCTTAACACGCCCCCTGCACGTCAGTGCAGCGGATGTGAGCAGCAGGCGTGCCGCTGGCGTGCCAAAGGCAAGCCTCTCTGCACCCATGCTCGCCCGGGTCACACCAAGCGCCAGTCTCCCTGGATCTTTCATGCCTGATCTGGGACCAAATTTGATGTACTCCCACACCCCACTCCTAGCGATATGCTCCAAAAGTAAGTGTTCGGTTCTAACCCTCATTGATGTTGTCAACATCCATCTGAATGGCCAGTACACCTGTCCTTTGTGCAAGCTATCCATGGGCCATTTCTCTCACGTTTCTGGCCCGTCCAAATGCCTTCCTGATTTCACTGTTTTCCCCTCAGCCGCACTGCGAGAAAGCAGTGGGGCGATGCTCCTCCGCCCTAGTTGGAGGAGCCGCCCCTGCACTTGGTCATCCTATTCCACATTACAGGTAAGGAACCTTCACCTACCATTAGATTGACTCCCCACATGGTAGTTACTCTGGCCTGGCACAAATTTGATTCGGACAATCTCAAAAAACCTTTACTTAACTACCAACCAGTTCTTTCTGATGACCCCGATACCGCCGTAACCCAGTATACCAATTGGGTTGATTCGGCCGCTCGCACGCTAGCTCCCTTCCAGGTGAACAAACTCAAGAGAAATAAGACCACGGACCCATTGTTCTCTGAAGAACTGAGACCCTTTAAGCAAAGTTGTAGAAGGCAAGAAAAGAAGTGGCATCTCCATTACAATACTGAGGAAAGAATTTAAGTACAAGACCTGCCTGAGTACCTATAAGGCCACGATTTTAACTGCAAAAAACGCCTACTTCTCCAAAAAATTGAAGCAGCCACTAACTCTTCCAGGGATCTCTTTCTAACAGTGACCAAGCCCACAACAGAGCCGACCAGATCCTCTATGAGTGCCAATCAATCTTTCTGTGATTCCTTAGCCAACTTCTTTCTTCAAAAAGTATCCAATATTTACAATACCTTTTCTAATCCCAGTATTCCGCTTCCCAACATTAGCACTACCTCCAACTCCATCTCGATCGAGTCTACTTTTGAATCCTTTTTACCTCCCTGAACCGAAACAATCACCAAACTGATCAAAGCCACAAGATCAGGATGTCCGGAGAATCCTTGTCCACCAAAGGTAGCACTTCCATTTCAGAGACATTAGCGCCCACTTTGACAAGGATCTTCTACCACATGTTTCTCTCTGTTATTTTTTCTGTTATCTGGAAAAAAGCATCAGTTCTTCCTCTTCTAAAAGAACCATCTCTTGATCCCGCAGAACCAAATAGTTACCGCCCTATATCATGCCTCCCCTTGCCTGTCAAGTTTAGCAAGAAGGAAATGAACTCTCAGCTAGTTAAATTTGTCCTAAAAAATAATCATCTGGATGAAACGCAGTTTGGCTTCTGCTACGGACATAGTATGGAGATGGCTCTAATTAAGGCAACAAAAGAAATAAGAAAATCCCTTGATAAAGGCTGCAAAGCCGCCTTGATACTTCTGGACCTGCCAGCGGCATTTGACACCGCACACCATGACAGATTACTGGGTCGTCTAAAGAACATCAGTGTCACTGGCTTGAAAACTTCTAAGTTAATTTCTTCATGGCCGCAACCGGTTTGAATGGATACATTTGTATCTCGCTCCTTCTCCCTTCCATGTGGAGTTCCAAAGGCATTTTCATCATCATCATCATCAATAGCTTTATTTCAACAGCTTGTGTCATAAAAGCATTGTTTGGCATTTATACAAAAGATAAAAACATGAATACATATTAACAAAGCTTTAAATACAACAAGCTCGCTAAGGATGTGATTACACAACATTTTAACAAAGTTTAAAAATCTAGAGATAATGCAAATAACGCTAAAAACATCATGTCATAAAAATGTATATACAGATTAAAACGAATTCGTACCCTAACAAATACCCGAGCTAAATATGTGAGAAATGGCGAAGATAAAAATAATGTGTGACACAATTCGACACGGCCAATTTGTAAAAAGTGCTGGTGTTATGTCCATCATGAGAGATGTTCTAGAAAAAATGACATACAAACTAATCTACAAAATTATTTAATAGGACATCACATAAAAATGTTATTGCCACATAGGTGGAGCAAGGCCTAGGATAGGGTCGTCCCTCGCAAAGCTTTGTGCCTAAGTCGCCAAGCATGACTCAAAAACTTGGCCACCCCACAAGAAAAGAGGACACTACGTTCAGATTTTAAAATGCGGAGGGCAACCTGATGATCACGTGTGCCCATGCCGCTGCAAATAGGTCTCAGCCAATTGGTTCTAGCAATCTTATAGGCTGGGCAAGCGAACATGACATGGGCAACACTCTCCAGCAAGGCTCCACAGCAAGGGCAAATTTCTGTTCTGTTGTTAGCTGAGTGCCACTTTGATGTTACAGCATTAACAGGGAGGGAGCCATACCTAAACTGAATATACAGAGCCCTATCCCGTGGGATCTGAATCACGTCCAAGTAAGGCTCTAGTCCTCTGGTGTGCTTGGCCATGAGGAATTCGTCTGTTAATCTCCCCCTATTTGGGTTGCTATGCTCCTGTTGGTCAACCCAATCCCAATAATGGCGCTTAAGATCCTCCTTACTCGGGGATTTGGGTGTCCCAGGACTCTTTAAGGCCAAGTAGTATCATAGTTTTCTTTACGTATGATATCCACTTGACCCTGTGGCCTACATCTAAGTTCAATACCTCCATTAGGGCTGCAGCGTAGTTGGCAAGTTCAGAGGTACGCCTCAGGCGAGCCCAGAAGAGCAGTGGGCGGAGCTTGGCGATGTCCTTAATCGACCGTCTGCCCATGTCATACTTTCAAGGTGTTAATGGGGTGTTACATGGGACCGATAGCAGATCCCTCAGGAACTTATGCTCAGATTTACTTAGTTCTTCAACATTTTCGAACCCCCATAGCTCGGCTCCATAAAGGGCCGAGCTAACTGCCTTAGCATCATAAACTATGAGAGCCGGGTCAACCGGCCTGCTGTACGAGGAGCGATGTTCTTTGGCTATTGCCCCGGTTACCCGTTTATGGTTCAAAAGCATTTTTGCAAGGTGAGGCCCCCATTGCATTTTATCAGAGAGACGAATACCAAGGTACTCGAAAGTTCTAACTCTCTCCAAGGGGGTGCCATTCAAGGTAAGATTATTCCTGAAGGATTTATGGGGGTTAAAGGCCATGAGCTTCGTTTTAGTGGTGTTAATGACTAAACCTCGCGATTCACAGAAGGATTGGTAATTGTTCATTACTTTTTGTAGCCCAGCTGGAGTCTTTGACACCAATAAGGAATTTTCACTTAGCCCTACACTGTTTAACATATATGTTACACCTCTTGCAAAAGTCATGAAGTTATTTGGTTTTGACCTTACCTCCTATGCAGACGATACACAAATTGGGGTTTCTCTGGCCAGTGATTCATTAGAAACAGGACATAATTTCTGCAATGTATGCAGGCCTTCAACCACTGGATGGCTGATAATTGCCTCAAATTAAACTCCGGTAAGACGGAGGTCTTTGGGGCTGGCCCATCCTTATGGATGCCCACCTGGTAGCCCCAGGATATCGGCTTACGTCCATCCCCTGTCAGCAAAGCCCGCAATCTAGGTATAATAATCAACAAGTTATCCCTCGCTAATCAAGTTAATGTAGCTGCCTCTAAGGTCTTTTACACCTTAAAGCTCATTAAGAAGGTACTTCCTTTTATTCCCCCTCAATTTCAGGAGACGCTAGTGACTTCCCTTGCTCTTTCACGACTGGACTATTGTAACAGTCTGTACTTACCCGCCCACAAGCATGTGCCAAATAGGCTACAGACCTTGCAAAATGCAGCCGCATGGCTCCTCCTTAAAATCCCTAAACACCATTCAGTTGCTAAACCTATGAGGAAGCTAGACTGGTTGCCTATCAGGCAAAGAGTTACCTTCAAGGCCCTGTGTATTGTCTATAAGGCCCTGAATAATCAAGGACTCTTATTTCTTAAAAACTGTTTTAATTGGTACCAGCCCACTAGGTAACAAAGATCCTCTTCAGCAAAAACAGATTCAGTTTCTAGCTTTAAATGAGCGACCTGGGGTGACCGCAGCTTTGTGCGGGCCGCCGCTCATGCTTGGAATGAGCTTCTGTCTCATATCAAAGCCTCCTGCAACTTTCTTAGGGTTCAGAAAATCCCTCAAAACCTGGCTATTTTATTCTCCATTATAGGCCTATTAACCCTGCATAATTATTGCCATACTGTGTCTAGTGCTACATCACCCTTTTAGGTATTCAAGCACTTAATACATTTTATAACATAACATAACCTTTTTCCCAAATCACCTTTACATCCATGCATCTAACCCCTAAACCTCTACCCCTGGACTGTGTAATTTAGTGAGGTGTGACTTAATTTACACCATAAATAGATCACACACTTGGTGGGGCGGATGTGGTGAAAGTGACACCAACTCAATACAGGATCTTATATTACCTAAGCAATAGCCCACACTGGCCTCATTTACTCACCCTCACATAAAAGTGATCCATATGTTAGATATAGAAGAACATCAGTCGCTAGCGTCATCCTTCGGGCCTTGTGTTGTGTAAACGCTTAACCTTGTCCACTCCCGACTTAGGGGCCGATTCCGATTCGGGCCGGAAAACGTACCGACCGACTCGGTACGGGAATTAATTCAGTCCGACCGACACGTACCGGCGCTGCCCGATCCGCGTAGTACGATGCAATGCATGTGAATCACGACCGACTCGTACGGAACACAAGCCGAACGACCAAACCGCACGGAAACCAGCTATCCGGCCGGAAAACCACGCGAATCGAACCGACCGACACGCACCAGGAATGAACCCGACAGAAACGTACCCGCGAACTCCGACCTGCACAGTACGATGCAATGCGTGTAAAACCAGACCGAGTCACACGGAGCTCAAGCCGTACGACCGACACGCATAGAAAACCGAGCCGAAGCAACCCAATACTCCGCGACCGACGCGTACGTCGCACATAAAACACAGCAGAAACACAGCTTGAAAGACTCGGAGAAGCTCGCACGAGCCAACTGCAGCATCCTACTCGGTCAGAAGAACGTCTCCTACATGCCCCAAAACTACAAAGGAAAAAATACAAAAAAAAGGGCCAAACAAGCAATGACAAAGTCAATAAATACTGGGGTTGGGGGAAATGGAATAAAGACACACCCACAACTCCACCCATATAAAGGCCACAAATCCCTACCATGATCCTTTGCAAATTCAACTGACCTGCCAGCACAGAACACCATCAGACAGCAACCACAGACACACCCACAACTCATCCATCACACAAGCCACACACCATTAGCACCTCCCTAATAGCACCCTCACATACACCCAGCAAAACTGACACTCACCTACCCTCACTTGCACACTCACACACACATCAATCCCCACCACCACCCATCACCATGCCCCCAAAGAAGAATCCAAAGTTCCTAGACAGTGAATTGGAAGTGCTGGTAGATGAAATCCTCAGGGTAGAGCCACACTTGTTTGGTACACTGGTCCAACAGACCCCCGTGTCGCAGAAAACCAAGATGTGGGAGAGGATCGTCGACAGGGTGAACGTACAATCACCATGTTTGCGCACAAAGGAAGACATCCAGAACAGGTGGTATGATGTGCGCAGGAGGGTCAATGCCCTACTCAAGAAGGATTACACCTTGAGCCATCGCACCGGCAGTGGCCCTCCTGCCAAACCAGTATACCTCAGGCCCTGGGAGGAGAAGGTGCGGGCCATCCTACCACCAGAGAGTGTACATGGACTATCAAACATCCCAGAGCCTGGTGAGTACACAACCAATATACCCAATATCGTGTGACAATACACACACATCACTGTCAAGGGGATAGTGAAACCATGCACCGTTAGCAAAGCCACAGTAACCAAAACATAATCATCCCAAGATGTGTATGTTAGTTAGACAAACACAATACCTGCCATCCCATAGTGATATGTAACTGTGTCATGACATGTACAAACCCAACAACAAATAGAGCAAGGCAGCGGCACAAATCTAACCAACAAACACTGTCAGACATTTTGCCACCACTAGAACACCACCTCACAGGGAAGCTCACTGAAAGGAAGGAATTCTGTGTATGCTGGTGAAGTCAGTGTAGCCAATAGCATGATGGGAGTTGTAGTCACAGATATTGCTCACCCTCACAATTGGCCCATCAACACCACTCTGAACCATGCTCACATCACAGGGAGTGGAAAAGAACTGACAAGATGGCTGACACTGGTTACTGCTGTGGGGAGCACAAGGCCCTGCTGGGAACTGTGCACCAACCAACAGCAGGACACCACTGTCTGACATCCTGAAAGCAAACTTGCACTCCCTGCAATGGAAGCACGTTCCATGGTGGGATATCTGGCTGGGTGGGAAGGAGGACTGACAGCACTGACCATAGTTACCAGCAGCTGTTCTCACACACACCCTTAACACAAACTCCACACAACTCACCTAGGAGAATGCATTGCCTCACACTAATTAAATATCCCACAAAGAACCACCACCCTGGGTTATGCTGTGTGAAGCACAGGGACACTTCTGGGACTTGTAGCCAAACTAACGCCAAGACAACACTGTCAGCCATCCTGTCAGCACAGGCACACTACCCCACAGGGAAGCAGAGTCAAAAGGAAGGAAGTATGGGCATGCTGGGAAGGGGGGTGTAGGCAATAGCATGATGGGAGTGGTAGTCACAGCTCAACATCCCCCACCCACAAGGCCCAGCAAGCTCACACTGAAGCATGCACACCTCACAGGGAGTGAAAAGCCACTTCAAAGATGTCTGACACTGGTGCTCTGTTGTGGGGAGCACAAGGCCCTGCTGGGAACTGGGCACCAACAAACAACAGGACACCACTGTCAGCCATCTTGCCATTGCTGTCACACTCACACACAGTGAAGTCCACTCAAAAGGAAGGAAGTATGGGCATGCTGGGAAGGGGGTGTAGGCAATAGCATGATGGGAGTGGTAGTCACAGCTCAACATCCCCCACCCGCATGGCCCAGCAAGCTCACACTGAAGCATGCACACCTCACAGGGAGTGAAAAGCCACTTCAAAGATGTCTGACACTGGTGCTCTGTTGTGGGGAGCACAAGGCCCTGCTGGGAACTGGGCACCAACCAACAGCAGGACACCACTGACTGACATCCTGAGAGTCAACCTGCACCCACTGAAAGGGTGGCATGCTTCATGGTGGGATAACTGGGCTGGGGGGAGAAGGAGGGCCGGATGTCAACCAAATACCACCAATGCTGGTCATGCACACACCTCAACATTCACATTGAAATGCTTCATGTTGGCAGGACAAAGTGCTACACCAATATCAACCTCTGACTGTGACAACTTAGGACAATGCAATGTACAGGCCCGCATCCAGAGGTACAGTCACAACTGTCAGGTGTTTGAACCATTGATGCCTGTAGAAACATAACATACATTGTGTGTCTCTTCCAAAAACATGATGATGGGGACACAGCAGCAGACAATGAGGAGTCCCTGTCCCAGGCTCCGGGGGACCCTGAGCTCTCTGGTGTGGAACAGCCTCTGCCCTGCTCGGATGGCGAAGACCTACCTGGCCCCTCCATCTGCACCCCCTGCACCCACTCCTCCAACATCTGCCAACACACAGACCACCCCCGCCGACACGGACAGACCAAGGACCACCAATGACAACAGCACAGGGACCCCGGCCCACCGTGAAGCAACAGACAACAACCCCAGTACCAACCCCCAAGGGGGCGTAGGGTCACCTGTGCGTGCCACCGCAGGTCCCGCACGTGTGGCCAGGAGTGGTGGGAGGGGTGGTAGGCAGAGGTCGCTGTTTGCAGAGGGGTCTGGACTGCATGATGACCCACAACTGGTACGCATTGCTGATGCGTACCAGAATAGCACCGGAGAGGTCAGCCAGGTAGTGGGGATCCTCAAGGACATTCAACAGCAGCAGGCTGCCCATCATGCCCGCTTGGACTCCCACATGTCCCGTGTGGAGACACACATGTCCTGTTGTAGTGTAGCTCCTATTTCCCTAATAGGCTCTGCGCATTGGAATAATATATCCTATAGGTTTGACATAGGACTAAGGTCGGTATGTCCCTATCGAGTATATTAAACTTAATTACTTGTGCCAGCTAGCTCAGAGGCCACTAGAAACTCCGTGACAACAAGAAGGGAGTAGTTTCTGGCAGCCGCAAAACATGACCAATATGTTTTCCTTTTAGAATCAGAACGTGTCCCAGAGTCGTGGAAACACTAGATAACTATTTCACTCAGCTCAGTCGTGCATGCTTAGTTTTCCTCAGAGTTACACAGAAATAATAGACGGGCGTTTTCAATAAAAGATTTATTGAACAGTCTTGTTTCTGGTGTAAGTATAATGTGCTGTTACGATCACAAGACAGTATGCGAGATAAATAATGTACAGGGTGAGCAGTAGAAATAAATAATACTGCGATAGCATTATTTTATAGTACAAATGCTGTTACATAAATAACACAGACTAAAAATGTGAGTACTCATACGATGCGGTGCTAAGCTAGTTCTACCCCAGTGTACCTAACCTAACCTAGGTGTAGGACAAGGTATGAAGTAGGTGAAGTATTCCTTACTATGGTATACTAAGAGTATGTTAAGTCTAGTATGCCTAGTATGCCAAGAGTCCCTCTAGGTTCTTATCAGCTCCATACCTGAAGAATGAGAGAGGTTGGAATCTCTTTGCCAGACTCGAACTCCAACACCCCGCAAGGGAAGTTAGATCACTGGAAGCTGGAAGCTGGGCTCTCTGCGTGCAGGGAATGGCAGCGTCTTCTCAGTGCGTCAGGCCGGGATACGGGCTCCTCTGAAGTTGAGGTCTCCTCTAGTTTACAAGGGCTAGGGAAGGTATATTTATACCTGAGAGTACCTTAGGAATGTTAGCATTGACGTGAGTTGGGTAGCGAAAGACGTCATGGATGAACCCCTAAGGAATAATGGTTCATGCATAATATATGAGGCCTTGAAGAAATCAATAGTCCTGGGCTAGGGAAACTCCTGCAGCCTAAGGGTCTGTTCTTCATGAACTCATTGTGACGTTAGGGTGGACGGATGTCAGAGACCATGCCTGTATTTGGAGTGCATGGTTTAATGCCTAAATAAGGCCTGGGATTCTATGCCTATATAAGGGCAGGGCAAATTGTGCCTATATAAGGACATGATATTTGGAAAGCCTGTTATGGACACCCTAAGGAGAATACAACACCCACTCCTCTTTCGTCTATACGATAATACATAAATGCTAAACATTTAAAATGCTAAACATAAAAATGGAGTACCGCATATTTCTAAAATATTTCATAAAACCATTTAAAAAAGGCATTTTAAAAAAGACATATCAGAATGCAAAAAGGTACTGTAGATTAGAAGCATTGCTTATCATTTCAGGCATACAATTCGAAAATAAATGCAATTGGAATGAAGTAAGCAGTAATATTTACATGTGACACAAAATGATCGATAAGTTGTTCATAAATCAAAGTCATTTCATGTCATAAGAATCAAGTGAACTGTTTTTAGACACATAAGATGACTAAATGTCTTTGGAAGGACCGCCAAGTCTGTACTATAAGGCTAGTTCTACTTTAAGCAGATTGAAGTACCATTTTCGTTCGAAAAAATGGGAAAAAGTTCAATTTTGGTAGAGTTCCAAGTTTTTGAAAAATGAAGGCCAAATTGTTGCTGTATTTCTGGAACACTGTATGCTGAATCAGAGTCAGTTTACGGGTCTGGTGTAAACATTAGATCATCTATTTCTATAGACAAAACATCATCCACTGTAGTTGGTGTGAATTGGAACACCTCGTGAAGCAGGTTAATTGCACAGAGATGTGAAGCATTGCTTTCAATTGTTGCAACGTTCGCGTCCGTTGTTACCTGTGTGCCTGTAGTTCTTTCTCGTACCTCAGCAGCAGCCGGAAGCGTCTGTGAGATCTCAATGAATGCTGTCATCAGGATAGGAAGCCGCTGGGGACAACACATAGCGTGGGCCGTTATCTGGTCCAGCAGAGTATCGACGTCCGTTGGCGCATCCGATGGAAATGTTAGACCGGTGTCCAACACGCATTCTACACCGCATAGCAGGCATCGTAGAACAGGTAAGATGCAATCTTGCCAGATTGGTCTAAAGGACAGGAACCATGTGGTATTAAGGTCCCGTAGACGATTTATGCCCAAAAGCTGTACTATTTGCTCACGGCACTTTCGTTCAAGGAGAGCTTTCTCCATGTCGCTCGGAGTGATGTCGGCGAATTGGCTGGCCATAGCGAAATAGCAGGAAGAGAAATAGAATTCCGGCAACGAGTGCTAGAATTAATGGTATGCCACCAAACACCGAATGTGCAAAGTTCGGGATGATTCCGAGTATTGCCTGGAAAGGTGCTAATAGACCGGAGCAGATGCTCTTAAATACATGTACAATTCCTGTTGTATCAGACATGTTAAAAATTCGTCCTATCATTTCCACGAAATGTATAGGGCAGTTTGTACGTATTAAAGTCTGTATCTCAGCCGAAGTCCTTGCAATTTGCAGATCATAGGTTTCTATTTCCGAGGTCAGAGGCACTGTTTGTTGTAAAAGCATGGCTTTCATTCTGCTTAAAGTATCAAATCTTATAAAAGAGACGTTCAGCGAAGGCCATAAAGGCGACTCCCTGACTGTGTCTATTGGGGCAAACAATACTTGCATACAGCAAGTGACCCTGGAGTTGACCGTTACTAGATATGGGATGCCTGGCAGCATGCCACAGCAACTCTGATCATTCAACATGAGGTAACTCCCATTAGAAAGTTGTCCGAACGTTGGATTAATCACAGCAGCTGGTGTACCCTGCTGATGGCAAGACAAATTTGCCACAGAACCATTACAAGCCCCGTGCAAGGAAATGTCCTGACATATTAGTGAACCGCTTAGTGCACGTTTACAGTTTTTACCACTTAAAAACAGTTCACGATCCCCGCTCCAACATCTATATGTATACGGTAAAGCCCAAGATGTCTTAATGTATTCCTTACCCAACCTTTCATATTTGCCTGCTTGCATTTGTCTGAGGCAATACTGAAACTGAAAAGTAGTCACAGGTAGTGTAATTTTGCCATGAATAAGCCATTCTGTAGCTGGTTTTTCTGCCACTGTGAATGGTAACTTTTCCAGTTTTTCAATGCTCAGCACTGTATACTTTGCTCCTCTCTGTGCCATTTCGATCTGTTTATCAGTTAGATTGTATTCTGCAAACAGAGCCGTTGTGTTGATGAAACGCCAAGGCACATAGCCCGCTCGCAATGATTGCAGCGTCCAGCTTAATAACATAATAGAACGTATTTGAGATTGGCCTTGTTGTAGCATCGCCAAATCTTGTTCTAGAATGTCGATAGCAGAGGATACAATGCCGTCCAATGAATATATTCTGGAGGACAAAGTTGTTAACCCATTGTCGACCACAGAGAGTGTTTTCTCTAAATTAATACGATCAAGTTCACGTATTTGTTCTGCGGCCTCTATCTGTGACACCTTCCAAGCTTCATTATAAGCAGCATAAATGCCAGCATATATGAAACGTTTTTGACGCGGTTTTCTTGGTCCAAGCAAGAAATCCCTAAGATCTGCGTCTTTTGCAAGTAAGGATAAGTGTTGTTTCACATCCTGTAGTGTAGATGTATGCAGCCAATCGAGGCATAATTTCCCTACACTGTATGTTGTTACTACCCCTGGATGTTGTCTTTGGATGTATCTTGGGTCTGCCTATGAATAGTAAAGCCCTGAGTTTTATTCAGGAATCTTTCCTGACAGTTATTCGTGTCTATGGGCCAGATCAACCATTTTTTCCAATCAGGATTAGATCTGTTGAGTTGTAGTATATTGTCGACTGTCACCACTGCTTGTGTTACATTATTTTTTGCAGGAGTTGGTACAGAAGGTGTGTTCATCTCTTTGATCTTGGCTAATCCAAGACAAGATGTTTGTTGGATAGTTTCATTCAAAAACATTATTTGTTCAGGGATGATGCAGGCTCTGAATAAAGCTTCTATCCCTTGTACTTGCCATTCTTTAGTACCCCACAATGTTTTTGTGTCTATTGTGTCTTTCCAAAAGTCGAAACCCTGTCTAGACAGTTGGGCATTGAATAATGCAGAATAAATCTGTTTTGTATTTGTTAACATAATTTTCAGTCCTGTTTTGTTTATATTTTTATAGTAAAACATTTCTGGATCAGATGTATTGTAACCTGAAAATATGGAAA
Organism: Calotriton arnoldi; assembly: GCA_963921515.1. NCBI lineage: Eukaryota > Metazoa > Chordata > Amphibia > Caudata > Salamandridae > Calotriton > Calotriton arnoldi. The sequence goes on along the minus strand of CAWUFW010002126.1, from coordinate 517,796 downwards.
TTTACTGGCAAATGTTTGTGAACTACCTTTAGGTGGTGTAGGACAATGTTCCCATTGGTTAAACATAAACACATTTCTTGGATATGCAGATTTATGCAAAAAATGATGACCATAGGGATTATAACAATACAGGGGCATATTAGCAAGCCCCGCGTTAAAATTATCGCCGTTTTAGCGGCAGGAAACTGCCGCTAAAACGGCGATAATGGGCTTCCTAATATGCGTTATAGAATTCCAATAGAAGCCCAGGTTAGATGTGCAGGACATCTAACCTGGGCTTCTATTGGAATTCCATAACGCATATTAGCAAGCCCATTATCGCCGTTTTAGCGGCAGTTTCCTGCCGCTAAAACGGCGATAATTTTAACGTGGGGCTTGCTAATATGCCCCACAGTTCTTCATAGTCTGATGAACCCTCTAAATATTCATTTTTAGAAAATTCAGCAGCTTTTTCTAGGTCAAACATAATATCAGTCACAGTCTCAAAGTCCCAATCATCAGAATAGGTACTGGACGTGATTAGATCACTTAGTGAAATTTTAAACAAATGTGGAATGTTCAATTCTTCTGTTGGACCGAATATATCAAAATCTGTTTTGTCCCACACTATACCATCGTGTATAGGAACAGCTGTGATGTTCACTGATGACAAGTCTCTTGCTTCACGATGGGAAGATTTATGAGGTTTCAAAAGTACGTTTACGTCTTTTCCTTCAGTGTTCACATGGATGTATCTGCCACTTATAAGCACGCTTACAGTTGTTACCAAAGCTAGCCAGAGCAGGAAAACAAAAAGTCCAGATGTAATCCAGAGTTCAATCCATGGAGAAACCAGATAATTCTTTTTCAGAAAGTGAAGAAAGTCTTGTATTTGCTGCTTGAATTTCAATGACACTGGCGTCGTTTCAGGTTCACTCGGATCTTCTGAGAACGTATCAAAGTTAATGAAGTAGCCAGAAGCAGTTCTGTCAATTGTTGAAATTGCATCAGGATTTGTTGAAATCACTGGAACCAGTTCATCACTTGTTACGTTGGTGTAGACAGGTGTATTTGGACGAACTGTTACTTGTTCTTCAAGAGGGATGAGTTTCATAGCGTTGTTGCATAGTACTTTATTTGTTTCAGCTGAATTCTCGATTGTTATCAGTCTTTCAGTATGAACCTCTTGGATAGTAGCGAGAGGAGTGTGTTTGCTACTAGGTCGGAGTCCACGAGGCCTACTATTTAGTATTGGCCACATACTGTGGTTTGATCAGGTCGATGGACACAAATCTTTTCTCCTTTCTTCCAGCAAGGGGCGGCAGTAGTACTGTTCTTGTTCCTTGAACTGCTAGGACAGGTACTGGTTGTCTGTAAGAAGGTCCAAATTCCTTCTTGTCCGCAATTTTTTCTCTGACTAGATCCCCAACTTTAGGAATCCAGACAGGCCTTGCTGGGACAGCCGGTTGATCCCCAGTGGTGGTTGACTGTAGGAATACGTTGCTTTGTTTCGTTCTTAATTTGTTTAAGTCCTGTAAAACAGCCAAACGATCTTTGATATCAAAGGGTTTATTTTCCACCACTGTGCCTACGTTTTCTAAGTCCGGTACCCACATTCTTGTCCCAAATAGGACCTCATATGGAGTGACCCCCCCTAGAGAATTTCTTGGCAGGTTATTAAGTGCACGTTGAACTCCACTAAGGTGTTTGACCCACCCGTCACCCGAGCCTAATACTCTAGCTGTTATAGACTGCTTTATGTCCCGGTTTTTCCTTTCCACAACCGAATTTCCCTCAGGATGGAATGGAGAGGAGTACCACAATGCAACGCCCAGACTGGCCATGGCGTCTTTGTAAGCCCGAGAGCTAAACGCAGGACCCTGGTCAGAATGTAGCGTGCCTATTGCGTATATGCCGATAAAGACTCGCAAATCTTTTATAACAGTTCGAGCGTCAGCTGAGCGCTGAGGCCATAACCATAGGAACCTAGAGCATGAATCCACTGCTACCATGATATATTTATAATTACCGTCCCTGTGTAAGGGACCGCAGTGGTCAAGGTAAACACAAGCTAATGGTTTATCTGAAATTAACAGGGGTGTCTGCGCAGGACGTTTCACGGTGGAGACTTTCATCTGTTGGCATATATCACATTCTAAAACATAGTTCTTTGTTTGTTTTCTAATGCCAGGCCACCAATATCTTTGCTTGAGTAAAGATATTGTTGCAGAAACACCTGCATGGGCAGAAGCTATCCCTTCGTGTGCTGCTAGGATTAGTCCTAATCTGCGTTCCTTGTTTGGTATTACCCTATCCCCCACTCCAGGGATTCGAGCAAAAGGAACGTTGTTCGCATCAATTACATAAGAGTACTTGAGTGGAAACTTTTTTGGTAATGCTGCACTGCTGCCTTTGCTTGATGCATTGACAGCCAACATTATCTCACCGTCTATTTTTGTTTTTGAACGAGTGATCGCAGCTACGGAAGCCGTTTGCACAGCCCCCTTTGCGGCTTCGTCAGCCAATGAATTCCCTGCAACGTGAACGCCATCACGTTGATGACTCAGTGTGTGGATCACGTGAGCCTTTGGTAGTTCGTTTTTCAACTGAACTACTTGTTCCCAAAGCAATTTGTGCTTTATTGTGCCACCTTTCGCATCTTTGAAACCATTTTCAAGCCAGTTTTGTATATATTCATTATACGACTGCACACAGTAAAAGGAATCGCACACGATTAGTGTGGGAATTCTCGATCTGTACTTTCAAGTGCCAGTTTGAATGCTTGTAGTTCAGCTCGCTGAGCTGTACAATCTCCTAGAGACTGCGTTTTTGTGACCATAGGTCTGAAGATGCCATTTCGCATGCGACCTTTAACGATAGCACACGCTGCACTGTAAGCTTGCTTAGCCCCTATTGCGGGTTGTGCGGATCCGTCAGTGTAAATTATGAATTCGTACTGATCGAGAGGCAGAATTTCAGTAGGCAGGGGACATTCATGTTCGTACTGCAGGAAGGCTTGTGTTTTTAAATCTGGATCAAAAACATATTCAACATCTGTTGCAGCAAGAGAATTAACCCATTGTATCCATCTTGGATGCAATGCCTTAGCATTTGGAATGCTTGCTTTTGTAACCGCTTCTAAAGCAGGTACTGGGGTTACGATAATAATGCGTTTCCCTTGGGCTAAGGCTCTTTCTTTTGCTACAGCGGTTTGAACTGCTGTTAGAATTTTTTCAGTAGAACTGAAGCGCATTTCCGCTTGTGTGTACAAGTGTGATTTATATGCTATTGGTATTTTTTCACCCTCATTGAAAGTTAAGTAGGTGAATCCGTATTGACCTGAAATTATTCGGATCACCAAATTTCGTTCACTTACGCGTGTTTGTAAGTGATTTGTTGCTAACATGTTAGCCTGGAGTGAACGCAAAATTTCTGTGTGTTCCTGTGTCCAGTTTTTGATTGAAAAATCAGGTTTGATTAATGCGTAGAGAGGTTTAACCCTTTCTGCATAGTTTATAATGTATGTTCTTCCAAAATGTAAGAAACCCAGGATGGATTGTAAGTTTTTTAGCGTTTTTGGAGGTTGGAGCAGTGCACACTTTTCTAAAAAGTTAGCTGCCAAGCTCTTGCCTTCACTTGAAAGCTCATATCCTAGAAATAGGACATTGAGATGGGCAATTCTGGACTTTTTAAAGTTGAATTTGTAACCCTCAGAGGCGAATCCCAGTATAATGGTGCTCACCCTGTTCAAGTGTTTTACTAGGTCATCGTCTGTCAGATATATGTCATCGACATAGGACAATGCCTCATTGTCATAAATTTGTAGTAACTCCATTACCCTTGCTGAGAATAAACCTGGGCTATTTTTGAACCCTTGTGGGAGTCGACAAAAGTGACGCTGGGTCCCCATTATGGAGAATGCTGTTAAGTACCTGCTTTCAGGTGCTATGTTTTGACAAAAGAAACCATTTGAGATGTCTAATGTTGTTTTATATTTTTTACGCACAATGTTATTCATTAATGCTGTGCTATGTGCATTTTGCACTGCAAAAGTTTTAGAACAAGTGTTTAGGTGTCTGTAGTCCAAAACTAGACGATATGTTTTGTCTGGTTTGGAGACAGGAAACAAAGGATTGTTCATTGAGGAGGTGCATGTTTCAATCACCCCTTGGTATTCAAGTTGATCTAAGATCTCCCAGACCTGTTTTTTAGCTTCTTGCTTAATAGGATACTGCCGTTGTGCAGTTGGTTCATGTTTCAGATGTATTTTATGGTGAGGTGAATCCTCATCCCATCCTACATGATTTTTATATAATGCTGGGGCCTGGGCCACTGCCCATTTCCTGGCATATGTATATTTTAGGTGAATTGGAATATGGTTGGGGAAGGCAGGCATAATTATGTCCTCGCCGTGTGGGCACTCCCTGACAAATTGTGGTGGCCAGTCCTTTTCTGCTAGAAGTATGTCATAGCCCTTTGATAGTCTTTCCCAAAAAGTGCTTTCACCTGTCTAGGTTTGTCTCCCTCCATCCGGAGTGTTATTTCAAATAACCTTTGTGGAGTACTAACCCTGGTGTCTACAGTCTCTACTGTGATGTACTCATTCAAGTCCACTATCTCCAGAAGTTCCCTCAGGTTCTGGCAAACTATTGTGACTTCTGCTGCACTGTCCAGCATGGTCTGAGCCCATTCTCCGTTCTTGAGTTGTGATCTCAGTATTCTCGGCATGTCTTATTTTTAGACCTGCTACTTTCTTTTGGAGAATTGAGGTTTTACTTTAGTTTTTGGAGCGTGTTTGTCGTCTTTCGATGTCACGCGTTCTTCTCTGTGTTCCGTCCGTCCTCTTCTTTCCGACGTCTGTGGTGAGATCTGAAAGGGACGAGAGGAACGTGTATCAGTATCATGATACCTATCAGGTTTTCTCAAATTATCCCTATTCCTGAGGTTATACCTCCTTTCAGAGGGCTCCTTTTGAGGAGACCTACCTCGGGATTGAGAACGTTTCTCGTTTGATTTTTGTTTAGTAGACTCCCACTTCTTTTTAGAAGATGTAGGAGTTTGTTTTATTGAGTCCTTCTCAGGACTTTCAGATAGTTTCGGCTTCAGTGGTCTTCCACCCAAACTATCTCTGCCTAATTCTGCATAAGATTGTTCTATAATTCTGGGTAGCTCAGTTTGATGTTCTGTAACATCGAATTCCCTCAATTTTTGGCGGATCGCCACTGCTGCTGCCTCCCCTTTAATATTAGATAATATTATTGTTGATACCTGCTCGAAATTTTTAGTAACTTCATACTTAAATTTTGAGCAGGCTCTGCCCTATATTCATTTTGAATTTGTTTTAGGACATCAGGTATTACCGCAATAGACGGAATACCATGTGTTTTAGTATAGATGGCAGCAAAGACTGAGCCCCAAGTGGTGCAGTCTTCCAGTTGTGGTGTGATCCCCATCGGTAAACTGATTGTTAGGATTCTGTGTTTCTCATGTGGGCTAGTATTTGGAAATACTGCTTCGATTTGAGTAATTTTTGGAGCTATCCAAAACGGAATTTGCTCACGTTTTGTGGGCATTTTACCCATGACTGAATTGAGAGTCTGTGGTGTAATTTTTAGGGTATTCCCCTGTTGGGGAGTTGGATTTGGATATGTCAATGGTGGTCGGACTGTAAAAGTCCGCATGACATATTGGACCAATTGTCTGTATATTTTTATTAACTCTTTTATTTGAGTATGTAATTCCTCATCTGTCATTATATCCAGTTCAGGATGAGGTGTGTAGCCGGCTAAAATCGGCCATGTTGCTCCTGGTCTACCAAGTGGACCGAGCCTGGTAATGTTTTTGTGATGTTTTAGGGCGCCTTTAAACCAGAGCTGATGCTCTTGGTATGTTAATGGAATTTCAATATCCTCGAAAGGAATGTATTCCTCTGGTAGATCATCTTCTTTGTAGAAGTGAAATGTTTGTGATGTTGGATTGCATTCCGGAAGTAGTACCCATGAATAGAATACCTCTGTCTGAAATGATTCATGTGCCTCTATCACGAAAACTGCTCTACCTCCTCTTGGCGATAGGCCATGTTTTATAAGTTTTAGAGTTATGGCTCTTCTTAAGTTTTGAGGGATGTGTACCACACCCTCCTCGGTTTTATTTAAACCTGTAAGGTTAAAAAGTGCTGCTTGGGCTGCATCAGCCGCAGCTCCACCGTTTCCGGCTTCATTGTCACCGTCAGGCATTTTTGTTGTTTGAAAAATGTAGAACAAGTTTCAAGGAAACAAAGATTAGGTGCACAATATTTTGGAACACTGTATCCTTCAACGTTGAGCAAACCAAACAGCTAATATATATAGGGTGCTTCCCTATGTAGCCTTGGTGGATACTTAACCCTGCCCACTCCAGACGTCTTTTGGAGTATATGGGTAGGGGTCTTTGAGAGAAAATAGCACGGCTGAGTTACTCAGTATCTAAAGTTGAATTACTGCCTAACCAAACCGTTGGGCGCCATGTAGTGTAGCTCCTATTTCCCTAATAGGCTCTGCGCATTGGAATAATATATCCTATAGGTTTGACATAGGACTAAGTTCGGTATGTCCCTATCGAGTATATTAAACTTAATTACTTGTGCCAGCTAGCTCAGAGGCCACTAGAAACTCCTTGATAACAAGAAGGGAGTAGTTTCTGGCAGCTGCAAAACATGACCAATATGTTTTCCTTTTAGAATCAGAACGTGTCCCAGAGTCGTGGAAACACTAGATAACTATTTCACTCAGCTCAGTCGTGCATGCTTAGTTTTCCTCAGAGTTACACAGAAATAATAGACGGGCGTTTTCAATAAAAGATTTATTGAACAGTCTTGTTTCTGGTGTAAGTATAATGTGCTGTTACGATCACAAGACAGTATGCGAGATAAATAATGTACAGGGTGAGCAGTAGAAATAAATAATACTGCGATAGCATTATTTTATAGTACAAATGCTGTTACATAAATAACACAGACTAAAAATGCGAGTACTCATACGATGCGGTGCTAAGCTAGTTCTACCCCAGTGTACCTAACCTAACCTAGGTGTAGGACAAGGTATGAAGTAGGTGAAGTATTCCTTACTATGGTATACTAAGAGTATGTTAAGTCTAGTATCCCTAGTATGCCAAGAGTCCCTCTAGGTTCTTATCAGCTCCATACCTGAAGAATGAGAGAGGTTGGAATCTCTTTGCCAGACTCGAACTCCAACACCCCACAAGGGAAGTTAGATCACTGGAAGCTGGGCTCTCTGCGTGCAGGGAATGGCAGCGTCTTCTCAGTGCGTCAGGCCGGGATACGGGCTCCTCTGAAGTCGAGGTCTCCTATAGTTTACAAGGGCTAGAGAAGGTATATTTATACCTGAGAGTACCTTAGGAATGTTAGCATTGACGTGAGTTGGGTAGCGAAAGACGTCATGGATGAACCCCTAAGGAATAATGGTTCATGCATAATATATGAGGCCTTGAAGAAATCAATAGTCCTGGGCTAGGGAAACTCCCGCAGCCTAAGGGTCTGTTCTTCATGAACTCGTTGTGACGTTAGGGTGGACGGATGTCAGAGACCATGCCTGTATTTGGAGTGCATGGTTTAATGCCTAAATAAGGCCTAGGATTCTATGCCTATATAAGGGCAGGGCGAATTGTGCCTATATAAGGACATGATATTTGGAAAGCCTGTTATGGACACCCTAAGGAGAATACAACACTGTGTGGAGACACACATGTCTGGCATGGAGTCCAAGTGGGACACATTGGAAGGACTGACAGCGGTGCAGAGGAACACATTGACATGCCTCCACCAGATTAGCACCAACATGGCCACACCTCCCTGTGTGCCCACAACATCTGGTGCCGCAACAACTGCAACTGCCACAGGGAGGGAGGATGACTCTGGTGGAGAGTCCTCTGCACCGCAGCGGCCTGGACGTGAGGGTCCCCCCAGAAAGAAGAGGGGCCATCCGAGGAAGGACAACTGAGAGGCCGATGGCCATGACATCCCCCAGGAACCCAACACCTGTTCTGGAAATTCTCCTTTGTGTGCAAACTGTTCACCCTGTCAAATGCAACACAACTCTCCCACATGACATGGGGAGTTTAAGTTGGACTAATGCATGAGATGACTGTGGACTTTACTCAGGACATTTCTGCTACCAACACTTCCAACTCATCTGGGAACTTCGGATTCCAATCCCAATGTACAGCACCCACAATCCTGTGCACTATCCTCACACATGTATGTAAATAAACTCACTAATACACCATACTTGCCTCTGTTGTGATTCCAACGTTGTTTTTGTCATGGAGATGATGATCTGCTAAATGACACTGTGCATGCTAACTGCTACAGCAAGTTCAACACCGTCATGTGAGTCATGGAGACGTGACACATATGAGGGAGACACACCACTAGGGCAACACAACACATACACACCAGGGCCATCTGACTCATCGCCTACACTGATGTTGCCAGGAAATACAGTGGAATGCACAGACACCACACCTATTCACAGTCTGTGTTAACTAGCCCACAGGTGCAGTAAGCAAATGTCAGTCAGATGTGTGACCACAGACAACGCACATCCCAAAGTGAAGCACAGGTTTATTACACATTTGCAACATGTTGTTTCCACTACAGATGCAAGGTAATCCAACGTGGCAGTGGCCACACAGTCAACAATTGTAGAAGAAATAAAGTCCAGGGGTGTGGGCACATCACCTGTAGGGAAATGACTGCTTCCACCCTGGAAGTTGAATCATGGTGTCAGGGGATCCGAGTGGACCAAACAACTCTGAAAGCACCCTGTGAAGGACAGACATGACACACAGTCAAAAGCACTGAAGAACAGGACAGAACTGCAATACTCATGCCCAATACATGTCACAAGATACCTACACAAAACCAAGTTAGCATGTCAACACTGTTGGGGAGTACAGACTACCTGTAAGGACACATCGCTGCACGCATCCAGTCAAGTAGCACATGGCCACACTCAAACAGCAACAGAGCACCACCAACACATATCATGCAAACTCAAATCATTGACATGACATCTCTGGATACTCACATTCAGCTGAAGAAGTTGGTGATGAGCTGTGTGCGGACATCACCATCATCATCATCACTGGCATCGTGGCCCAGGCCAGGATCCTCCACAGGTGGCGGATGTTGGTCATCGTCATACAGGATGAGAGGCAACTCCTTCCGCACTGCCAGGTTGTGTAGCATGGAGCAGACGATGACAATCTTGCACACCTTTGCTGGGGCATATGGGAGGGCCCCTCCTGTCTTGTCCAGGCAGCGAAAGCGGCTCTTCAGGAGACCAAATGTCTGCTCGATCACTCTCCTGGTCCGACCATGTGCCTCATTGTAGCGCATCTGGGCTGGTGTCACAGGGTTCCTGAGGGGTGTCAGCAACCACGGCATGTTGGGGTATCCGGAGTCACCTACATACAGACAATTGCACATTAGCTGAGTTGGGTAAAGAGGGTGGAATACAACATTGCAGAACACACACAATGGTAAAAAGTCAGTACACACCGACAAGCCAGGCGCGCTGGTTCTGCATCTGTGACATCATCCTCGGGATGCGACTACTCCTCATCACGTAGGCATCGTGTGCAGAACCGGGGAAACGTGCACACACATGTGAGATGGTCATATCTGCAAGACATACCACCAGAGCATTGATAGAATGGTAATGTTTCCTGTTCCTGTATGCCTGCTCATGTGCCTGTGGTGGTACCAAAGTCACATGTGTCCCATCAATGGAGCCAATGACATGTGGCATCCTCCCCAGGGCATAGAAGTCACTCTTGACGTCAGTGAGTTGTTGACGTTTAGGGAAATAGATGTACTGGTTCAGGTATCTCAACATTGCCTCCAAAACATCGCGTAGCACACGGCTGAACATGGTCTGTGACATCCCACCAGCAGACGCCACAGTGTGTTGAAAGATACCGGTGGCAAAGAAGTGTAGGGCTGCCATCACCTTCACCTTGGGGGTCAGCGCTGTAGGGTATGGCCGGCCAGGTTGCAAATGTGGGGCCAACCGTACGTCAATTCCTCAACCAGCGGCCTGTTGAAGCGGTACCATCGGATGCAGTCACGTTCAACCATGGTTGCAAGGTCAGGGAATGGTCTATGGACAGCTGGTGCCCTGCAGTGCATAGGTGAACAAAGAAAGATTGTCAGTCACCCCACATATGTGGCATTGACCATACTCAATATCACATGATACATCATTACAAGACACAAGTACTTGATGTGTGTGCCGTTCAGTATGGACAGATATGGCACCTACATGGCCAACATCTAACATCACAGTTCAACATGTGTTGACAACAAGTTCCAGGTCGTGCTATGGGAAATCATTAGGCTGTGTCACAGTACCCATGTACTGCTGTCACGTTCCAAACACACACCACAGTGACAAGTGAGGACAGATGTGCCACGGGCATCACAGCTCATTGACAGGTAGATTCCCAGGGACCCTGTATTGCCACATGGACATTGGCATGACATGGCGTATCATGTACACGTCAGCAAAACAACCATGACTCCCACAGGTAGTGGCCCCTGTTGCCTCTGCAGGACAGACATGGACGTCTGTGACACACACACACACAACATCAAAGTAGATGCACAAACAACGTGGATGTGGAGACTGTCTCCCATTGTGCACATTGAATCAGGGACATCTGAAACACAACATGCACACAGACTGTGGAGGGCCATCACTATTGTGGCAATGGGTCACCCTGTGATGTACATACCTTCCCACATGGGACTCAGGGTGTATGTGACATGACATACACATACACAACCTGGAAATGTGACCATGCCACATGCCCTGAACTGAACAGTTGCACATCACAGTGGTCATGTGCACAACACACAAAGGATTCTGTCCCCATGAACACGTGCACAGCCTGGGAGTGGCTGCCCCCAAGTGCCACCAAAAAACCACATGTTGACCCCCATACACACACAGGTAATGCAGCCTTACATGCCTTAGGATACAGTGTGGACAGGCTGTGGTGTTGTAGGTGTGCCCCTGAGTCCCTGGCAAGTAATTGTGGCTGGCATACGTTCACCAGTGACAACCTTGGTGACATATGCGAGTGATTTGTACAGGGACGCGTTGTACAGCAATGGACCGATCGGTGCGCACGCATTGGCCATTGCATATGATGTGGACGGATGCGTGTTGTCATCCGATGTACGCGTTGTACAGCAATGGACCGATCGGTGCGCACGCATTGGCCATTGCATATGATGTGGACGGATGCGTGTGTCATCCGATGTGCGCGTTGTACAGCAATGGACCGATCGGTGCGCACGCATTGGCCATTGCATATGATGTGGACGGAAATACGCGTTGTACAGCAATGAACCGATCGGTGCGCATGCATTGGCCATTGCATATGATGTGGACTGATGCGTGTTGTCATCCGATGTACGTGTTGTACAGCAATGGACCGATCGGTGCGCACGCATTGGCCATTGCATATGATGTGGACGGATGCGTGTTGTCATCCGATGTACGCGTTGTACAGCAATGGACCGATCGGTGTGCACGCATTGGCCATTGCATATGATGTGGACGGATGCGTGTTGTCATCCGATGTACGCGTTGTACAGCAATGGACCGATCGATGCGCATGCATTGGCCATTGCATATGATGTGGACGGATGCGTGTTGTCATCCGATGTACGCGTTGTACAGCAATGGACCGATCGGTGTGCACGTATTGGCCATTGCATTTGATGTGGACGGATGCGTGTTGTTTTTCGAAATACGCGTTGTACAGCAATGGACCGATCGGTGTGCACGCATTGGCCATTGCATATGATGTGGACGGATGCGTGTTGTCATCCGATGTACGCGTTGTACAGCAATGGACTGATCGGTGCGCACGCATTGGCCATTGCATATGATGTGGACGGAAATACGCGTTGTACAGCAATGGACCGATCGGTGCGCACGCATTGGCCATTGCATATGATGTGGACGGATTCGTGTTGTCATCCGATGTGCGCGTTGTACAGCAATGGACCAATCGGTGTGCACGCATTGGCCATTGCATATGATGTGGACGGATGCGTGTTGTCATCCGATGTACGCGTTGTACAGCAATGGACCGATCGGTGCGCACGCATTGGCCATTGCATATGATGTGGACGGAAATACGCGTTGTACAGCAATGGACCGATCGGTGCGCACGCATTGGCCATTGCATTTGATGTGGACGGATGCGTGTTGTTTTTCGAAATACGCGTTGTACAGCAATGGACCGATCGGTGCGCACGCATTGGCTATGGCCTGGCATGGCAACGGACGCGTTTTCGAAGCTTTAACGAGTCTGATGCAGTGAATTCAGTTGGCCACCCACAACAATGTTGCAAATTCATGGGTGTCATGAAGTTGAACTTTTGAAGGATGCTGTGGGCGTGTATAAGTGGTGCAATTCCATGGATTGGCCAGATTCAGAAAATGCAAACGACTTGGACCTATCACTTTGGACACATGGGACAGTGTCTGCCTCTGCAGCACACATATAATGCTGGCTGTTCCCCTGAGAGCTCACTTGCCTGCACTACATGCTCCAGGACGACATCTGCCACCACCACTGCTGCTGTCTCTGCATCCTCTGGCTACTGCAATGGCATGTACTGTGGAGAGAGCCCCAGCCTTCAGCACTGAGGAGAACCAAGCCCTGCTGGACAGCCTCCTTCCACAGTACAGCAAGCTGTATGGGAAACCAGGGGAGCAGGTGAGTGTGCTGTCCACTGCCTTACTAAATGTGCATGTTGTCTGACTAGCAAGACTTACAGTGTGCACACCACTGGCTAGCATGCTCACTGAGTAGTTTTCACCCCCCCAAAGTGTGTAGTTACATGCACTGAACAGGTATAGTGCAGTAACAGTGCATTCCAACAAGGTCTGACTTCCCAGGCAAGGATACCATTTGGTAACTGCTGGCAAACTGTTCATAGCCATAGTTGCACTGCCTGTGTACATCATATGCCCCTGTGATTGAGACATGTATATCCAACTGTGTGATGCACGGAAATGTTGCATGTGTAGTAATGGCCTTTTCACTTTGTCATCCTCACAGGTTGATGCCCACCAGAAGCAGGAAATCTGGCCGACCATCGCCCGGGCAGTAAGATCCGTGGGGGTCTACAAGCGCCGGATCCGCAACTGCCAGAAGAGGTGGCAGGACCTTCGGGGCTGGACCCGGAGGATCGCAAGGGTCCAGCTGAAGCTGACGCCTCCTCGCAGGAGGGGCGGACAATGGACCCTGACCCCCCACATGCTCAGGATTCTGGCGGTGGTCTTCCCGGACCTGGATGGGCAGCTGAAGGCCAGACAGCAGCAAGGAGGGGGTGAGTCCATAACTGCACTGTGAACTTTGTCTGACATGCTATGTGGCCTCCTCTGGCCTGGTTAAACTTCCACAGTACATCAGTCTTGTGGTCCAGGACCCATGTCCCTCAATTGTGACATGCCCACTCCTCATCTGATACCCAGGTGTGGCCCTTATAGTCAGGAAATTGTGTCACTTGGGTACTGTGTCCTTGCATTTTGCTTAGCTCAAGGTGGGGGACAGCATTTGTTCCCGTAACTTTGTGGTGGGCTTCATGGGTGGGTCAATTGCTTACACAATGCCTGAGTTCTGACATGTAATCTGCGTGTAACTTTGATATGTGGTCCAATTGCTGATCTGACTCACCACATGTGCCTGGGGTATTTGGCACACACCCATGCTGCAGGAGGGAACAATGTTTGGGCCTCAGGAGTATGTATATCAAGTGTGTCACACATGCTTAGCCACCTGCCTACTGTCCTGGGCTCATCCCTCTTTCACGTGGAGCAGGACAGTCATGCCTACTCCAGGGCATACAATACACTCTGTACTCCCACTCCCGTGAATCAGCTGACACGTTGTGCTCAGTGAAATGTTCCCTCAGGTGTCTGCCTCTGTGTCATTGTGCTGTGGCTTCGTTGTCAGGACTACTGGGGTGTTTATCGGTTAGGGCTCAGCATGCCATCTGAGATGTGACCATAGGAGACGATACTTGTGTGACATATAGGTGTTTGATCACTTGACTGTGCAGACTGGTGTATGCGACTGTGAAGTTCAGGCAGCTGTTTTTCATTCACAGTAGACTGTGAGGTGCTCAGGTTCAGAGAGTTGTGTTTCATGTCTCCCATATGTCCAATTGGTATGACGTGGACAAATAAAAGTTCAGATGATGTGGTTTGTGGGGGATGGACATGTGCACTTTTCAGCTACAGAACTTGCATTCCCCATGACCTAGGATTGTGACACAGTGCAGACTGTTGTTGGCTGGCTGCCCTGCCCATGTGACTGGAGACAGTGATGTATGACTTTGCAGGCATGCCTGTGCCATGGCATTAAACTTCCTAAGAGTGATCCTGCAGGGGAGTGACATGTGCTACATGCACCCCATTGTGGCATTGACTATCGGGACATGGGTGCATCATGGTGTCTGGTGCTGGTATGCATCACATGCATTTCAAATTAGACTCTGGCCATCCCTTTATCCGGACACCTGTACTGACTCAGTGGCAAGAGATGTGATGTGTGCATGTTCACATACTTCACCGTGTTCTCTGCAATGTCCAACAACTGTGTAGGTGGTGCATGTGTCCACACTGGGGTATTACCATCCGACAGGCACCAGACAGATGGGTGCAAGGCCAGGAGGGATGTGAGTGCCATGGTTGACCATCAGACTGACAATTGACTTCTCCTAATCTGTGTGAGCACTTTTGGCAATGTTAAACTAAGGATGCCAGGGCTTGCTCTGTAATGTGCTGTACTTACTGTGGTGTGTGCGGTCAGTGCAGGTGACTGATGTTTGTCTGTTTCCCTAATTGTTTGCAGATACATCCACGGCCACAGGAGGGGACAGCTCCACGGACCAGGAAGAGCTGCAGAGCCAGACTGGGTCAGCAGCCGATGAGTGGTCGGAGGGACCCAGTGGCACGGAGGGCGAAGGGAGCCACACCGAGGAGTCCTCAGCACCATCCACCTCAGCTGAGGACCACAGAAGCTCGGAGGATGACTCCCTTGTGGAAGCGGGTGTCAGCAGCCACCACACCCCAGCTAGTATGGCTGGCCCCGCCACCACCACCACCACCACCACCGCCCTCCCATCGGCTCCCATTCCAGAGGTCCATGGAGGCTCCCGTGTTCGGGAGCGTGTCTCCTTCGTGCCAGGCACCGCACCCCCTGCCCCTGTGTCCCCTGCTGCCCTGAGTGAGGAGTCTGTGTACTTACTTCGCCAGCTCCATGTAGGGCAGACAGCAATGCTGAGTGTCCTCCATGCACACACCACTCTGTTGACACAGCTGGTGTCGTTCATGGAGGGCATCTCATCGGGCATGTCTGCCCTACAGAGGAGCAATAAGTCCATGGCCTCCTCCCTGACGGCAGCAGTGTCCCTCCTCCAACAGTCCCTCACCCCTCTTACCTCTGCCCCATCCACACTTCCTGGCACCCTACCTGTCCCAAGCACATGCACACCTGCACAATCACCCAAACACACAGACACGAGCAGCACAAAAACACCCAAAACAAAGTCAAAACGTGCACGCAAGCATCCTCAGGGGACTGATACCACACCCACAGGGGATGGGGAACAGACACACACACAGGCATCCACAGTCACCCCGCAGTCCTCCGATACCTCTCCCTCCAAGACCCCTTCCCTTGCCTCACCTGCAACCCCACCTACAAAGCAGCTCTTCCTCTGTGACCTCGGCCTCTTCCCCTCCGATCCAGCTGATCCAGCATACAGGGGGAAGAGGAAGTCCACCCACACAGAGGGGAGTGCCCCTCACCCCCGGACACCCTCCCCCAGGCACAGACAAACTGAGGCCCGACCCGCAAGTCCCCCCGGACCCAGAAGAGCAAGACCCCGCCACCGCCCTGCAGCTCAACCACACAGTCTCCTTCCTCCATCCCTCAGGCCCCCACTACACAGGTTCCCCCACCACACCCTGCCCCAGGTTCCCCCACCCACAGATACACCATCCCCAAAATGATCCGGCCTTCTCCCCCTACCACTTGCTCTTCCAGCCTCACAACCCCCGCTGCGCATGTTTGTGCCACTGGTGTGGAGACCGTGTCCTCCCCCTCTGTCCTGCCCACCTTACCTGAACCCCATTCTACTCCCCTGGAGATAGGCACTGCAGTGGAGTCCACTACCACCCCGTCTGACTTGGGCACTCCAGTGGGGAACCTGTCCACTCCATCTGGCCAGCCCACTGCAGTCGTGCTGGCACCCACACCATCTGACTCATGCCCCCCAGTTGTGCCGGCACACACCATGTCAGACACCTCCACTGCAGTTGTCAGTGACTCTCCAGCACCCACCACCCCTTCCCTGCCTCCTTCTGGTGAGCCCTGATCCTGTCCCTGCGGTGCCTGGCCTGCCCCCCCATATGCCCCTCCGAGGGGAATGTCCCTGGTCCATAGCAGTGCAGGCAAGCAAAGGGTGACATCTGCCACTGTCACCCTGTTCGGACTTTACTGATGGACTGGCCATTGGCCTTTGTGCTTTTTCAGGACTTTCAATTTTACACCCACATATGCTGAATAAAACTACTTTCTGTTCTCTAGTAGTTTTGCTTCAGATGTACATGATGTTGATGATGCTAACCATGCCCTTGCTGCAGTGATGGTGATTTTTGATATCAGGAAAATGAAGTGTTACTGTGCAGGACCCCATGTGGTCCAGGGGGAATGTGTCCTATCCTGGTGTGTATCCATGTCATCCTTTGCAGCAATATGAGGGTGTCATGTTTTCAATATTTGCCAATGGGATTTCCTACTTTTATTTGCAATATGACATCTGTGGCTTACACCCCTGCACATCTGTTGTGCTTGCCATTGTTCAATTTGTCTATTTCCCTGACCGTGTGACCATCTCCACTGGACATGCAAGTTTGGGCATCAATGGGGAAGGACTCATCTGTGTTATCAGTGCAACTTGCTATACATGTGTGTTGGATCTGTGCAGATGATTTCAGTGACACTCCCATGACCAGGCTGATGTGATGAGAGCCTTCATTTTGTGCTAATTGTTGACTGAGTGACCAAGTGTTCTGCTGACATGATAGAGCCCTGCAGAGACAACATATGGCACAGCTTTCCTTACACAGGAGTGGAGTCCCCTCATGGCAGTGTGTAATTCTGTGACATTGCCTGAGCCCAAGGTGTCTGTTGTGTGAGCATGTCTGTGTGTGTTCACTTCCATTTTGCTACGCAGGCTGGGATCCCTAGTGATGTTCCTGTTTGTGATGCTTGCTGAGTTGACCTATGTTCCCCCAAAATCTTCGCCCTGGGTTCTCTGGGATGTGGGTGCATGGCACATTACTGGTCATCATTGTGTCATCCATAGGTGTGTTTGCTGTCAGGGCTGAGTTTGTGGGCAAACGCAGATGAGACACAGTCAGGATTCCCCTTGGCACTTGTTGGTTACACAAGTCATGTAATTTACAGTTTGTGGTAGCTTTCAGTGATTGTGACACGTTGTGTGTGTGACTGCTGCCACTCCTCAGGGTCAGAGCTGCAATGTTGGAAGTTGTCTATGTGTGTTCTTTGTGGGTGACCTTGGCTTCTTCATTGGTGTTTGACTGTGGCCGGGATCCCATTGGTTGGTGTGGATTTGACGTCATGCCCATGTACGGCGTACTGTGCAGTGTGTCAGACATTCACAAGTCTTGTTGACTGGCTATGTGTGATGGGTTTTTCTACCTTAGTTCCCACCACCACCCCTGGGATTGTCATGGGTGCATGTGCAATGTCACCAGTCCATGTGAGCTTCACTGCTGCACATTGGTGGAGATCAAGGTGTGTGGTGTTGAGTGTGTGCAAATGAGAGTTGTTTCACGGCTAGACCCCTACCTCCATATTGGCCTTGGCTGACAGGCCGTGCTGATTGATTTGTGCTTGTGTAGATGTGATGGTAGTTTGTTGCTCAGGACACATGACTGTGGTTCACAGTGTGAACGTCATCTATCTTTGTCATCACAGTGGGATTATCATGCAGGCCAGTGTCACCACAATGTGGGGTCCCTGGGGGTAGTGCTGTGGTGGGTCTGTCTCTTGCTGTGTTAGTTGCTGTTCCTACAAGCTTGTGTGACATGTGTAATTTGGGCTCCCTCTCATCTAACAATGCCTGATTGCCCACATAGGGGAATCCGATCCATGAAGTTACTTTTGTGTGGCACTGTATACACATCTGTGTAATTGGGATTCAGGCCTCCTCATGTGTTGTGTGGTTGCCTGGGGACACTGGCACACCCCCCCCCCCATCACCTGTTGTGTTTGATATGCAGTGTGGGGCTGCCTGTTTGTGTTTGTGCATCTGCACCACTGCATTGGCATATCTTTAGTGTGCCATTGGCTGTATGTTGTTTGGTGGGTTTCCCCTGCTGTCCCTGTGACTCCTAGGTCATCAGTCAGCACAATGATCATGGTTTGTATGTCCCATTGCTGCCATGGTATGGTATTTGTTCACCTCACATATACAGTTTCCACAGGATATCTACATTTGTGTGTCCATTGGTGCAGATATGTGGGTCTGCATTATGATGGTCACTTCTGTCATTGTGTTATTGATGAATGTTGACAATGTGAGCCCCCATGGGTGATGTTTGTCTGCACATGGCCAAAGGTATGTCTTATTTGCACTGCACTGTTTGCCTCACCCAATCTATGTTGCTATGGGACACAAGCACTACTATGCCACTGATGTGTTTGTTGTTCTGTGACCAGGAATCATCCATGCTGTTTGGCATTTGCAGCTTTTTCCATGACAACACTTACATTTTGGTCACTGTGATGATGGGGGTTTAGACCCCATTGCCACAATGTTCAAAATGTGCTTCAGCTATGGACTCCACACTTACCTTTTGGTCACTGTGATGATAGGGGTTTAGACCCCATTGCCACAATGTTCAAAATGTGCTTCAGCTATGGACCCCAGCACTTACATTTTGGTCACTGTGATGATGGGGGTTTAGACCCCATTGCCACAATGTTCAAAATGTGCTTCAGCTATGGACCCCACACTTACCTTTTGGTCACTGTGATGATGGGGGGGTTAGACCCCATTGCCACAATGTTCAAAATGTGCTTCAGCTATGGACCCCACACTTACATTTTGGTCACTGTGATGATGGGGGTTTAGACCCCATTGCCACAATGTTCAAAATGTGCTTCAGCTATGGACCCCACACTTACCTTTTGGTCACTGTGATGATGGGGTGTTAGACCCCATTGCCACAGTGGTCATGGTCTGCTTGCATTGTGGAGGCCACACACATTTATGTGTGACACATGTGATAGGGGGTCACATTGTATGTTCAATGTCATGTTCAGTGTTGTAGGCATTTGACACAGACTACACACGCTTGTCATGGTGTTGGGGGGATGTGTTTTTCTGACATTCCTTATGTTGGAGTATGCTGGTTGTGTCATGCATTACCCGTCCTATGAGTAGGGGTGGTGTTGGTGGTAGGCATCCATCCCCCTATGAGTGGGGATGGTAGTAGTGACAGGCATCCAGGCCCCCCTGAGTAGGGGTGGTGGTAGTGGTAGGCATCCAGCCACCCCTGAGTAGGGGTGGTGGTAGTGGTAGGCATCCAGCCCCCCCTGAGTAGGGGTGGTGGTAGTGACAGGCATCCAGCCCCCCATGAGTAGGGGTGGTGGTAATGGTAGGCATCCAGCCCCCATGAGTAGGGGTGGTGTTGGTGGTAGGCATCCAGCCCCCTGAGTAGGGTTGGTGGTAGTGACAGGCATCCAGCCCCCCCTGAGTAGGGGTGGTGGTAGTGGTAGGCATCCAGCCCCCCCTGAGTAGGGGTGGTGGTAGTGACAGGCATCAATTCCCCTATGTGTGGGGATGGTAGTAGTGACAGGCATCCAGCCCCCCATGAGTAGGGGTGGTGGTAGTGGTAGGCATCCAGCCCCCCCTGAGTAGGGGTGGTGGTAGTGGTAGGCATCCAGCCCCCCATGAGTACGGGTGGTGGTAGTGGTAGGCATCCAGCCCCCAATGAGTAGGGGTGGTGTTGGTGGTAGGCATCCAGCCCCCCCTGAGTAGGGGTGGTGGTAGTGGCAGTCATCAATTCCCCTATGTGTGGGGATGGTAGTAGTGACAGGCATCCAGCCCCCCATGAGTAGGGGTGGTGGTAGTGGTAGGTATCCAGCCCCCCCTCAGTAGGGGTGGTGGTAGTGGTAGGCATCCAGCCCCCCCTGAGTAGGGGTGGTGGTAGTGGTAGGCATCCAGCCCCCCATGGGTAGGGGTGGTGGTAGTGGTAGGCATCCAGCCCCCTGAGTAGGGGTGGTGGTAGTGGTAGGCATCCAGCCCCCCATGGGTAGGGGTGGTGGTAGTGGTAGGCATCCAGCCCCCATGAGTAGGAGTGGTGGTAGTGGTAGGCATCCAGCCCCCATGAGTAGGGGGGTGTTGGTGGTAGGCATCCAGCCCACCCTGAGTAGGGGTGGTGGTAGTGACAGGCATCAATTCCCCTATGTGTGGGGATGGTAGTAGTGACAGGCATCCAGCCCCCCATGAGTAGGGGTGGTGGTAGTGGTAGGCATCCAGCCCCCCCTGAGTAGGGGTGGTGGTAGTGGTAGGCATCCAGCCCCCCTGAGTAGGGGTGGTGGTAGTGGTAGGCATCCAGCCCCCCATGGGTAGGGGTGGTGGTAGTGGTAGGCATCCAGCCCCCTGAGTAGGGGTGGTAGTAGTGACAGGCATCCAGCCCCCCTGAGTAGGGGTGGTAGTAGTGGTAGGCATCCAGCCCCCTGAGTAGAGGTGGTGGTAGTGGTAGGCATCCAGCCCCCCATGAGTAGGGGTGGTGGTAGTGGTAGGCATCCAGCCCCCCATGAGTAGGGGTGGTGTTGGTGGCAGGCATCCAGGCCCCTATGGGTGTGTATGGCATTGGTGATAGCCATCCTGCCCCTATGGTTCTGCTGTTGCTAGTGTACGTCATTTCTGCATCCCTATGTGTGTGTGACATATGTCAGGTACGTGTCGTTAGTTTGTGTAGTGGGTGTTTGACTTACCGTCTGCGCCGTACGCGTCCGTACCTGTTCCGGTAATAGATGTAGAGTATTGGTAGGACCTGCGCGAAGGGATTCATGGTTGGTTCGTCTCGTTCGGGTTTCTCGTTGCTTCGACTCGTACTCGTTGCTGGCTTGTTCGTCTCGTAGCTGTGGATCGTCTTGTGGCATGAATCGGAGCTTATGTACGGCTCTCCCGGATGCTCTGACGTGCCGGACGTAGCGACGGGTTCGGCGCGTACGGAAGGCGCATCGTACTAGTCCGGCCGGAAGGTGCTGTATTTTTGCTTCCGTGTGACTCGATTCTGTGTTTGCGGATCCGGCTCGGGCGGGGAACAGGAGCTGGAATGTTTACGTACGGCTGGGTCGGGATCTGGGCAGTTATGCGCATCGTACTTGCTCGTTCGTACGAATGTTCGAATCGGTCGGGAAACACGCGTTCGGCTTGGTTTTTTTCCGGACGAATAGTGTTAGGTGCGCTTCAGGCCGAGATCGGAATCGACCCCTTAGAGTCCACTTTTCATGACTCGAGGATTTTGTAACTTTAGTTTTAATTAAATACTAACTCCCCGTTGCTAAGAAGAAGTTACTCTTGCTATTTTTTGTTATTTTATCACTATCAGTTATTCTTTGTTGTCTCATGTAGTAGTCGGGTCACAATTCTTTTTAAAGCAATGATATAATTTATAACCCACTAACTCAGTATTTTTATTTCCATGTAATTGCCTGCATTAGATAATCCTTCTGATTAATCCTACAATTGGATCTCACATGGGTGGGAGTGGGACCCTGCTTGTGAAGTTGTGAGGCCTTCCACTTATTGGTACATCTATATTCAGGTAAAGGAACTATGGAGTGAAGTGAACTAGTTAAGTAGGTAAGTAAGCAACTAACTGCTACTGCATAAGTAATTGTTTATCTAGGTCGTTGTAGGCAATAAAGGTCATGGTAGCATCCACCCTAATGGTCAAGATAGTTACAGAGGAACTAACTATAACTAACCGGTATGCACTTTTATAAGCAGATTAGGAAAAAAACAGGCTGCGTAAAAAGGCTGCAGAGCAAAGAAAAAGTAAAACACAAATAAACTACTTCAGGTATAAATTATGAAGAAATAAAAATATCCTCTTTATTTTTTTTTTTTAAAACACTATCTCCTCCTACAACAGGTCCACTCATCTCCCCCAACAAACTGACGCATCCCCATTCCACAACCAATGACCAAATGTCCAACAAATAAGGAAACCCCGGTCCCAACTCCCGTCCCATTTTCTCCACCCGCAGCAAGTCCCTACCACCAAAACAAACATTTTAAAAAAAGACTAAACAAGGGCATTGTCCATTTGGGTCCGCAGCTGGTCCAGGCTCCACTCTATTCTGTCTAGTCATCTCTCAATACGCCTCTCCATGCGGTCCAGCCGCTGCAGGATGGGCCGCAGAAATGTACTGTCAGAGCAGAAGGGGACGGCTGCAGTTCCAGTCAGGACCCCTGACTGCTGGCAGCAGTGTCGGTAATGGAATGGCCGGGAGGCTGTGGCTGACAGGCTACACTGGGGCCCAGCTGAGAGACAGCTATTTCAGCCTCTTCTTCTTCATCCGCCTGGGCCACCAGTTGCCGATATTCCAGCTGGATAGTGTCCAGCCTCTACCACCGCAACCGGACCGCTATCTCCAGCCTGTTGGGTGCTACAGGTAGAGCAGCAGGAATAGCTATATCAAGAAAAGCAAAAAGAAAAAGGAAAAATTGTAAATAATGCTCTGTGCAAACAATTGTTTAATTAGTGGGTGGCACAGTAGCAGTACATTGCTGGTCCCCTAGTGCCATTGTAATTTCATGTGATTATGATTAGGAGAGTCACAATGCCAATTTGATATTTTGCCCACACATGCCTGACTGTCTGACAGAAAAGCATTAAGGCAGAATAACACCATTTAAAAATCAGTGACTTGATTTTTTCTCCTTTTAAAGGCTTTTCTAATATCTAAAAAGAAATGAATGAGTAAGACATTATGCACTATGGAGTAAAGGTTGTGTTGTGCTAAATTAATGGAGGCATGCTAGCCAGCACGTCGGGTACTCTGCTACTGTCTGCAGCAGGGCAGCTGTAGTAGACAAATACCTATCTTTAATTCCAATGATCCTGCTCTTCTCCAAATGGCTTTCACTTTCTACCCTAAATCCAAAAAGGCAGATGAATAATAAAAAGATACTACGTCAGACACCTCACGTAAAAAATGTGGATAT
Source organism: Calotriton arnoldi (assembly GCA_963921515.1). NCBI lineage: Eukaryota > Metazoa > Chordata > Amphibia > Caudata > Salamandridae > Calotriton > Calotriton arnoldi. The sequence goes on along the minus strand of CAWUFW010002126.1, from coordinate 494,452 downwards.
TATCCTGTCTGCCATAAGTAGACTTTGGGGGAAATTATGTACTGTACTACAGGGGAAAAAAAAGCTAAATGACTTGTATTTGGCATGTTCGTCACAGAGTATCCTGTATGCCAAACTTGTAATCAAATCAGGCACTTAATCCCACTTTACTCACTGGCCTCGCCCACCACCACAAATTATTTCCAACAAATTCATTCGCTGGGCAGTAAGGAAAGGAAACTTGACTTATTCTACTGCCGGGTAAGGTAAAGAGAAAAGGCGGGTAGGTAGAGCTTTTAATGAGGGGTATCACTGATCATCAATTTGTGATGTGACTATTAAGCTTTGGCTTATTGAGTCACTGTAGTTGTTGACAGTCGAAAGGGAAAAATGTGAAACAGCGTAAAATAAATCTGTTATGGGAAACCATGAAATATATTTTGGAGTCATTTTGTATCGCCATTAAATGGGGCACCTCCCAAGAATAGATTTTTCAATGTTGTTGGTAGGTTGGGTCGGAGGAATTTAGAAAAGAATAAAGGAGTGAAGTACTAAGAGGTGACTGAGTGGGCGAAGTGAAACACACCTTCTGGGTTTGGTCTGCAATGCATTGAAAACTTCGTTAATGCTGCATTAACTGAAGTGGATGCACATTGAAAAGCCAACACTGCAGTCACGAAATTGAACCATACCGTACTTCGGTCATGGGTGGCGAAATGCCATCGGCAGTGAGGGGGTGATGAATGATGATGAGTGGCATACATATTTGCTTTGTTTAACAAATACAGTGAGTCAAGAGAATAGAACGAAAATTTTAAAAATATCCCCCACTTTGAACTGTAGCTTTGATAACCATAAAACAAAGTAAGCGAGGTAGGTGAGCAGCATGCCCCGCTTCAGAGGAGCTCCCTTGCTCATTCATCCAAGCAATCCAATTATTCATTCATCCTTTCATTCTTCTATATTCACCCATTGCCACCATGATTTAAGTTTTACTCTCTCATCCATTCTATCACCAACATTTCCAATCCATTATCCATCCTTTCAGTATTCACCCTTTCTTTCAACCATCCTTTCACCCATCCATCCCTCTACCCAAGACCCACCCATGAACCCTTTCGCCCACCCACGCATCCTTTCTCTCATATAACATTTCACCCGTCCTTTCTTTTAACCTTCCATTCTTTCCCGTTTCTCTCGAGCCAACATTTTTAGTGTTCATTATGTGTGCTTTTGCTGAGTTGCAGATAAAATTGTCATAACTCAATCACCTCTGCAGCTGGTAAAGCGGGGAGTTCACTATCACGATGATGCCCTTGTAGCTAGTGCATATTATAGTAATTGTCAAAAAGCTAGCAGTGTGACTTACCACCGCCCATCCCTGCTGCCACATCTCCCCCTCCAACTGGCTCTCCTTCACCTGCTGCGGTACTTGAGCCTGTGACACTGGTGTTCGATGTGGATAGAAAAAATCATAATCAATATTTTAGATGCCAGATACACCTCCCCTTAATTTTTTTAATCAAAAAAATATCACCGCAATACATCAATACAGTTCGGTTAGCACTGTAGTATCTTCTAACAAATATATTACTCTAGGCAAAGCCAGGTAGGGAAGCCAAGCAAAACCTTTTCGTACTAGAGGGGCAGAGCTTTAGCTAAGATGATCATGATGACTCTGAGTCATTGAAGCACAATGAAGGGGTGGAATAATGGTCACTGAAAGACATATGGTGTTGGTTGGCAAATGCAATAGGGCCTCATAAAATCCAGCCATGCTGCACTATCATGAAAACTGCTGGTCCAAGATCATGGCCACTCTCTTTTTTTTTTTTTGTCCTCATCAGCCCAAGTTCACAGAAAGGTATAGGAACTAAAACTCCAGGGTCTCCCTAAGAGTTGCACCATCCGGAGCCCTTTTGTGGTTAGACCTGAGATGGGTCACTTTATACCTTGCTTCTTGTACTCCGACCATAGGAAGCCTTACAAACGGCAAGACCCTCTCAAAGGCACCACCGGGGTAATCAAGCAATATGGTATAAAGGCCTAATCATAGGACAATAATTATATATTTATATTTACAAAGGGGGTATCCAATTCTCAAAGGAAGCCAAAACTCATTACGCTTATGCTTTGAAGCTCTATCCATCTTAACCGTATATTTAACAGAAGCCAACCATTCTGCCTTATTCGGGGGCATAACTTTAATCCAATACTTGCAAATTTCTCTGCGGGCAAGCAGTATTAAACAAAAAATTAATTTTTTTGTATTTTGTGATAGAGTTTCATAATTTACCGGGAGCCCAAAGAAAACAAGGGATATGCTTACCTGGAGTGGTTCTCCAAGTATTAAAGATACCGTGTTACTCACGTCCCACCAAAAATCTCGGAGTACCGGACAATCCAGGAACATATGCTCATCATTACTTTTTTCTTCCCCACATTTGGGACACCTCGGTATGACACCTTTCGCAAATTTTGCCAGCTTATATGGTGTCCAGTAAACCCTATGGAGACAGAAGAGATGGTTCCACCTTAAATTTGCGGCACGGACTGTGGATTTATGTTGCAAGATACTTGCCATAAATCTGTAGACTGCTCTCCCGGCAAGCTCTTATCCCACAGTGTTGCAGGCAGGTTAAAATCTCCATCCGAACTCTCCAGTAGGCTCCAATACCATCTTGCCACCTCTTTTCCACGGGATCCTTCAGATTTTATCAAAGATTCTAGTACATTAGATTGTCCTGCGCCAAGTCCATCCGTAAGGGTCCAACTTTTAATTTGAAGATATTTAAATTTCGACAGTTGCCCATCCGCTAACTCCTGGGCCTCCTCCCAGGAAATCAGTACTCCATCAACCACCAATTGACCCCAAGTTTTTATCCCCGCTTCTTTCAAAGGACGAGCCAGGCAATCTTTTGACCATTCCGGAGAGCCCGGGGAGTCCCACACAGGAGCCAGTCCACTGTAGTAGTTTATATTAGAAACTCTCGTAATTTTGTACCAAGTTATTGCAAAGCTTTGCAAAGTCTTTAACCTCACTTTTTTAAAATAGCGTGGATCTCCGTATTTATGTATAAACTCCTGCTCGCCCCCTTGTACATCAGATACCATGGCTTTGAACATTCTCCCAATATCAGAACAGTCTGGCTTGCTTAATAAACATTTTCCTCCTCTTAATAAAAACAACCAAGCATAATAAGACAGATCCGGGAGTCGTAGCCCCCCTTTGTCATATTGCCTTCTAAGCTTTTTCCGGGCAATTCTCATACCTTTCGACGCCCAGATAAAGCTCGTTACCCTGGATTGAGATTTTTTAAGCCAAACTTCCTTAAAGGCCATTGGAATATTTTGAAACAAAAAAGAAAATTTAGGAAGAATTGCCATTTTTACTAGATTTATTCTGCTGTAAATTGTTAAAGGAAGGTGGGCCCAGCTAAGTAAGAGTTTCTCTACTGCCTTTTTGACCTTTTGGAAATTGACTTCGGGAATTTGTTCTATTTTCTGCACGATTTGAATTCCTAGGTACCTCATTTCTTCCTTTATGCAGCTCAATTGTGAGTTAATATTCCACTTCATTACGACTGTTTTATTTTCATTAATCTCGTAACCAGAGAGCCGCCCAAACCGTGCTGCCAAAGCCGTATACTATTGGTAGTGCTGTATCAAGATCTGAGGTATACACTACTAGGTCATCTGCATAAAGCCCTACTTTTTTCTCCCAGTCCCGAAATCTAGAAGGAAGTATATTCACATGACCCCTTATCTTTTCGGCTAGTGGCTCTATGTACAAGTTAAAAAGTAGGGGAGACAGCGGGCACCCCTGCCTAGTCCCCCTATAGATGTTGAAACTATTAGAAATGTTTCCATTCACCAAAACCCTGGCAGTAGGATTCTTATATAAAAGAGCTATTGCCCTACAAAAGTTTTCCCCCAGATTGGACAGCTGTAGAATTTCCTGCAAATAAGACCAATTGACCCGGTCAAAGGCCTTAGTCGCATCTACCGTAAGAACTGCCAATGGTAATTTGTGAGTGGTTGCTATGTCGGCAGCCCCAATTAGATTGTAGGTTAGTTCTTTGATGCCCCTGCCCCGCACAAAGCCCTTCTGATCCTCGTGCAGCAACACATTCAATACTCCACTCAGCCTATCTGCTAATAGCTTCGTAAAGATCTTATAATCTGAGTTAAGCAATGAGATAGGCCTATAAGAGTCGCAACAGTTAGGTGGTTTATCTAACTTGAGGATCAGAGTGACAATGGCCTCATTCCAAGATTGAGGGACCTCCTTACCCCCTTCAAAAATCTCAGTAAACAATCTAACCATTACCGGGACCAAAAATGTCTCCAGTTTTTTATATACCTCCACCGGGATACCATCTGGTCCTGCTGCCTTGTTTGCTTTCCCGGCTTTGATAACATTTCTAATTTCAAAATCAAGAATTGAGCTATTCATTTCTTCCCTTTGGGGATCAGACAACTTATGGGGAACTTCTTTGCCCAACCAGTTTATCACTTCCTCTCCCTGCATAACTAAAGTTTCAGAATATACTTCCTCAAAATGATCAATCAGAGCCTGTTCTATATCTTCCCTTGACCTGGCTAGATCCTCTGACCCCTCCAGCTTTAATTCTTTTATGAAGTTTTTTGTTTGATCATTTTTTATCTTCCAGGCAAGTAATTTGCCACATCCCTCTCCATAATTAAAATTGGCCAGTCTGCTCACTAGCCATCTCTCCTGCACTCTGCCTTCCAAAACACCTGCTAGCTCCACTTTAAGGGTTTCAATAGCGGCAGCCCCGGACTCCTGTAGTATTTCTTTGTCCTGTATCTTTTGTTCTAACTGCTTAATCTGATCTTCAATGGTAGCAATTTCTCCCCTCCGTTGCTTATTTTTATAGGACTGGATAGATGTTACCCTCCCTCTTAAAAAGGCCTTGTAAGCATCCCATACTGTACCTATTGGGGCACTATCTAAGTTCTGTTCAAAGAACCATTGAGAATCCACCCCCAGTTCTTCCATCACCCCATCATCGGCCAATATTGTGCGATCAAAGGTCCATCTCCTTTGGCGCAGCGTGTTTTGAGGAGCCAAAAGTAGAGAAATGGCCGCATGATCCGATAAATGGGCACCAACATGACTAGCATCCCTAACTTGGTCTTTTATACCTTGGTCGATCAAAAAAAAATCTATTCTCGATTGGTGGCCATATTTTTTATTATTAAACGTAAAACTTTTTAAGGACCCCTGTCTTTCCCGCCAAATGTCACACCAACCCAGATTCTTTATTGAGTTTATAATTAGAGAGCGTAATTTATTATGGGTAATCGCTCTACTTTTAGTGGAGCAATCTAGCCTATCGTCTAACACCACATTAAAATTGCCTGCCATTATAATTGGATCCGGGAAGTCCAACAATTCCAGGAGTAAGTTACTAAATGAAGTTGGATTATCTAAATTCGGGCCGTAATATCCAACCAGCGTATAACTCTGGTTATAGCAACTCAATTTAGTTATTACCCATCTACCTAGCTTATCAACTCTACTATCTCCAATAGTTATCTGAGGGTTAGATTTTACAAGAATCGCCACTCCTCTTATAGTGAGTTGATGATCCGTACATATTACCCTCTGAAGCCATCTCCTAGACTTAAAAATCTCCATTGTTTCCTTGCTAGTTAAATGAGTCTCCTGGAGAAATATAATTTGAGCAGGGACATCCCTTATATATTGCAAAAATTTTTCCCTTCTTTGCCTCACCCTAAGGCCATTAACATTCCAAGATAAAAACTCTATCTGGGCCGTCCTCCTAATACTCATTATGATTCATAGCTTTCACCCATCCCATACAACCAAAGTTCCTAAACATTAGAAAAGGACAAATATTTTTTTGTATTTTTTCCCTTTGCTCCCCCACCCGTGCCTTCACCTGTACTTTCCCCTTCCCCTCCCTTGGAAAACCCTCCTCTTTCTCCTTCATAGCCTAAGCCAAGCCTAAGCCTTAAGGAGGCTTCCCGGGGTTAAAGAGCTGTTGTAAAAAAAAAAAATGTATGCATATATATAAAACCCAGTGAAAGATGTGATTTCTTTTTAAAACTAAGAGCAAGATACAACAAATACAGCAAAGTAAGAAACAGAGGATATCAGCGTATAAATAGGGTGATGAAGGCCATAAAGGCGGTAGTCAAAAAGGACCGAGAAACTAAGAAAAACCATCCTCATCATCCTACTTCACACTGGTATCAGATAAAGATCTAAGGAATTCTTCGGCTTCGTCTACTCTTCGAAAAGTCTGCATTTTATTGTTATGCATCACCCTCAAACTAGCAGGAAATCTTAACTGTGCTGTCGCACCCCATTTTCTAAAAGGTTCAATCAGGTTACCAAACTCCCATTGCTTATTAGCTGTTATTTGGGAGACATCCGATCTAATATCAAAGTTAATTCCATCTACTGATAAATTCTTTTGTTTTAGGGCTCTTGATAATATTTCTTCCTTTATTTTATAAGTAAGAAAATTAACTAGGATTCTCCTGGGTTTTAGCTTCTTTGGATTTAACCTAAAAGGGTCTCTATGAACCCTTTGCATATCTTTAACCAGATCTTCTTCAGAGCAATGCATATGCATTGCCAATTTAATCAGCCGAGCCACAATGGCCTTGATGTCCTCTCCCTCTGACCCTTCCGGGATTTTTAGAATGCGGAGATTATTTCTTCTCTGATTATTCTCCATTGATTCCAACTTTTCCTTCAATATGGCCTCATTCCCTTTTAAAACCATGATCTCCTTTGAATTAGCCTCAGACTGTACTGTTAGATCTTTTACTGAGCTTTCCAGCTGTGAAGTCCTAGCTGCGATGTCATCCAATTTTTTCTCCAGACTGTCACAGGAAGCTCTAATCTCTTTTTGATTAATTTCAGAAGTTTCGAATCTATTCCTAACCTCAATAGTTAGTAGCTGTATAAGGTCCGAAACTGACTGGGGTTGTAGATATTCTTGTGGTTTACCTTGCATTTGAATCTGGCATACGTCTTTCGTAGGATGTTCCCCAACCTGCACATTCCTGAAATTCTGGGGAAGCTGTACTATTTATTCTTGCTGGGAGGGAAACATCCATATTTCCAGCGGGGGAGAACATTCCTACCTCTTCCTGCCCAGCCTTTTGTATTTCCGGGGGTGTTAGGAGGGGCATTTTTTTGGCCTCAAAAGATTCTGCCAACACTTGATATTTATTAGGACTTAAAAAGTCTCGATTTCCACCCCCCTTCTCCTTTGAGATTACCGAATCCAAAGTAGCATTTTTTAACTCCAAAGTCTTAGGTACCACTTTAAAAAATGTTCTTAGTGAGGGGGTAATTTTTAGGTTAGACACCTGTACGTTTCTTTTTTTCCCTCTTAACCTTCGCTTTTTCGGGGTTACCCACTCTCCTTCATCCGATTTAAAAGAAAGGGTAGGCTCTAACCTGCAAATACTCTTATAAGTTTTATTCAGAGTACTTTTTACGTTCTTCCTAGCCTCTGAACTTCTTAAATTGTAACCCCCAGGCGGCACAGCTTCCTCCTCCAACTCCCCTAGCTCTGCCACGCTTGAGTTGCCACTAGCTTGTATACTCAAAGAGGTACTTCCCAGCTTTTCAGGGAGAATAGCCTCTCTCCCGACAGTGTTGCGGTTGAACAACTTCCCTTCCAAAACATTTCTTGCCTTTACAATTTTTTTTCCAGATCCCCCATTAATCGTCAAAAGTGTCTGCCCTACCTCCCGTGGCATGTAACTGGCAGTCTCCCCAATCCTGGGAGGCTCCACCAGCTCCCCTGACTCAAGCAACCTCTGTTCCTCCAGCGCTGGCTGACTGCCCACAACACTGGAGCGCGGGAGGCTCACGATCCCCGTGCCTGTGCTGCCTCTGCCAAACCCGGCCAAGCCGCTTCGAGTGGAGCGCCGAGCCCTCCGGCCCCTACTGAGCTCTCGAGCTGCACGAGCCCAGCAGGAGACCCGGTCGGGCAGTCCCAAGACCTCCACGGACTCGCTCGCCCCCCAGGGGCCCCGCACAAGCACGAGCACAAACAACAGGACAGCAACAACGTACCGCACCCACCGCAGCCCGCCGGATAACTCCTGGTAAGCCTGCAGTCTCAGCCTTCCCCTTTGCACAACCGATCTTGAAAACAGCACTTAAACCGGCATTAAAGGGACCAGAGCAGCCATATCCTAATGAGAAATGCTCCCAATTCTCATCCTACACATCACTCCCCCTAAAAAACCACTGGGTCATCAAAAAAGCATTCGCTCAGCTCTCCCCCCCACGGGAGCCTCCGCGACCGCGTTTCAAACGGCCGCCATGTTTCCTCCTGTCCATGGCCACTCTCTTGTTAACTGTTAGAGCATGAGCAAGAAAAAGAAAGCCTTCTCAACAAACATTCATGGTGAATATTATTTATAATACAAACTTACTTGGTCCTGCAAACTTCACAGTAGACAGTAGAGTACCAAAACAACTGTTCTTAGTCTTACCGTACCACAAGATATATAGGAGGGAGGGAAGATTAACAACAAAGCAGAAGATAAGTGAACTTTCCAGACCAGAAAAAGTCAGCTATCAAACAAACAGCATGAAATAAGGAGAAAACAAACTTCATGCTGGGATAACAGGAATAAAAAAAGGAGTTGAAAAAAAGGAGACAGTATAAAGAAATAAGCAAGGCAAAATTTAAAAGTAGCATAGTGGGCAGAGGAAAATGAGCTAATCTACCCGCGTGGGTTCGTATCCTGTCCTTGTCACCACGTGAAAGGAAGATGGTAGGTAAGGGTGTCCGAGCAACTTTATTTTTCGCCAGCAACTCCGGGCTTCAGGCAGCAACTTCCATCCTGGAACCCAGCACCATCATTCCAATACCCCAAGATTCTACCCTAAGCCCACAATAATCATAAAACCCAACATTAGGGATATAATAATAATAAATAATAGGACTTACTAGTCTGAGCAAAGCCCTCAGCTGTGGCACTGGTGGTCGGCGCCTCCTTTGCAGCACTGCTCCTCTTATTGCCCTTGGGTGCTGATGTAAGAAATGAAGAAGATTAAAAAAATTGAATAGTGTTGGAGTTAATCACAAACAAAATTATTATGACAGGCAAATGTAGTCTAAAACAGATCGCCTATAGTACTAGATTCGCGTCTATCGACTGTTAATGAGTTTGCCATATTAATCCTAAAATCCCTTTTCCAAAGTACCTTAACAAAACCTACATTTGGAACTAATGCATTGCAGTGAATGATCTGTGAATCTATTCTCATTTCTCCACCCCCTTTGATGGGCCAACTCAGTCTTCCTTTTTTGCAATGCATAGATGGATACTACACATCACTGTGAAATAGCTTGGGACTGTACAAGGTACATAAAATAAGCCACAGAGAATGCTAACTCACTAATATCACTCATTTACTATGGTGACAGGAGGACAGAAGAGTCTGCAATGGCTTCTTAATTATTCAGCAAAAGCAAGCGCTGATGAGTACAATTAGGTAGTGCTGAGCACCTGCCTAGCTGAAACTGGATCACAAAATAACAATATTCTAATGTAAACTAAACATAACTTACCTCTGAGTTTGAGCAGCATGCTACGTGTAAAATAAATGTTAGCTCTGTAGAACACAAACACAACAAATAATTAATACTTGTCAAGCCCTGGAATCTCGACACCGAGCAGGTTGAGTAAGTCCTGCTTCCGGTCAAGGATATCCACCCAGCGGTGCGTCAGCTGCTGGACGGTGCGCCAAACCTGACTGGTGTGCTGCACAAACCGGTCACCCTCCCACAGCGCAGCTGACACTTCCGCAGGGGGTATCCACTGCCAGGCCTGCTGCTAGCATGGAGGGGAGGTGGCATTGCAAAAAAAAAAAGAAAACAGTGCTGCCACCTCCATCTCACTGAGGATAGCCCGGGCAGCACACCTGGGCTGCTCCACTGTCAGCAGGGTAGGCGGCTGGTCAGGGGCTTGATGCTGCCACTCCCTTGTTCTGACATGGAGCTGGGTGGGGGAGAGAAAAACTGGGGAAGGAAGGATGGCGCAGGAAGAAAGGAAGGAAGGAAGGAAGGAAGGAAGGAAGGAAGGAAGGAAGGAAGGAAGGAAGGAAGGAAGGAAGGAAGGAAATAAAATACAAAGGAAGTAAAGGAAAAATTTAAAAAGTACGAAAAGTCATGAAAAACACACGAACAAATTTAAAACATAAAATACAAAGACACAAAAACACACCCTTATAGTAAAAATACAAATTAGGGGTAGATTCATTGGGATGGTGGAGGATTGAAAGAACAACAATGAATTCAAAAATAGGCCTAGCACCATGAACAGAACAGAGAAAACAAGATGGCTGCTCCCATGCGAACCGAGTGGCACCGTTCGCGTGCGATTTCCAATGCGAGGACGCACTCCGCACTGCATTTGATATGAAAATACACGTGAATGGACGTGCTGAGAAACTCCATCCGCTCGCCGAACTCCATGTAGCGGGCGTGAGTTTTCAGCCACTTCACGGAGTTCTCGGAGACTCGGCGAACTCTACTCAGGCCTACTTCACATACTCCTAGGTGGTACTGTGATTTGAGGTTCCATTTGTAATGGCAAGTTTGAGGTCAAGCCCTGTGTTACACTTTCATCCAACTCTGAATGACCTGAGCATACATATGAAGTCCTGAAAATAGATATATGTATATGTAGCATGAATACTAAATGTGACAGGTCATGTTAGATTGATTTGTTTAACATGTGCACATTAGTATGGCCTTGCAGCACTCTCTGCGTACCTATGGCCTTGAGAATTCCGCGTTATGTGGGAGGAGTCTGATATCTGGTTGTTTGAGCTGGATCACTGATACAATATCGACCCGTAAGACCTCGACCTACAAAAATATTGCGGAAAAAATATCGTTGACAAAAATATCTATACCCTATACTTAAACAAGAAATTACACAAACATCGATACAAATATATCGTCTATAAAAATATCGATGACAAAAATATCGACAACAAAAATATCAATAACATTAAAATAAAATGAAACACACCAAAAATATCGATATTATCAATATCGACTACACAAATATCAATAAAATACATATAAACTATATCGAAAATAACATTTAAATAAAAAATATACTATTTACAATTATATAATTAAATTACATGTCCCAAATACTTAAAATAAAGTATAACAATATATATACAAAATATTAAATTATTTAATACAAATACTATAATAATACTAACACAAATAAATAAATAAATTAACAATGCAACATTAAATAAATATCCAACAAACCAAAAAAGAACTAAAATTAAAATATATCAACTATGAATAATTTAAATTGCATTTATTTACAAATATATTTAAATAACAACATTAAATAGCATAAATACAAACATTAAATAAATATTATATATATTTAACTAATTAAAAGGTAACTGCTAAAAAATTCTAAAGAGGTATCTCGACCAATAAATTAAAACTAAAGAAACACAAACCAATAGAAAATGTTAACTAATTAAATAAACACTATAAACACAATGAATTCATTAACGCAATTTTACCGTATTTCGGCCACACAAGGAGGAAGAGCGTTACTTTGCGAGAGAGAGAACAGAGAAGAAAGAAGAACTACATAAACAACTATCTCGATAATTCTACAATACAGGTAAGAACAAAACTTTATAACAAAATATAAATACTTCGCCTTTGTTAATTTAATTAACTAAAATCATGACATGTTTTTCTTTAAATATCACACATTAGACTTCATTACAAATACACCTAGAAAATAGAGGACAAAGATTTTCGTGGCCACAATAGTTAATTCAATATCATTAAAAATATAACATAGTATATATAGAACTTAACCTACAAAGAAAGTAAATTATTTAGATTTTTTAAACATAATAAAAGTACAAAACATAGCTAACAAATACTTTTCTTTTTACAGCTGCCACAAAATTCTACTAAACATCAACATCAACAAAAACCACTTCATCAACGAAAAATAATAAGTGTATAATTTGTATTACAAAATATTTTAAAATAAAGACTAATGAGCACATGCATTTACGACCGATAAAAGTACTTTTAAAATACATCAGCTCAAAACGCAATAGCAAAATAGGTACTCTCAAACTGCAAATAGTTTCCAATTCATTCCCATGGCCCTCTACACCCATAGCAATTAATAACAAAAGATTCTACTCCCTATTACAGATTATGTATAAATATCAATTTATTTAGCAATTTCTACATGCATTAAAAATTGCGACTCTTAAATAGCGATTCCTTAAAAATCGTTATTAAAGATTCGCAATTCTTTAGCTTCATACATGTGGTCGTAAATTATGAAAATAATCTAATAAACTAAAAATATAACCTTTTCTCTTTTATTGCACAGCTTACACTTCACTACAACTGCACCACAAATGGTGACAACAGACAACTTCGAAGAAAACTACAAAATCTACATTAAAGAAAAACATCAAACTAAGGGGCCTATTAGGATGGCGGGCGAACCTGGGTCCGCCCGCCATTTTAGCGGGAACGGGACCGGCCGCCTGCCATGCGGCGGTCCCGCACCCCTGATTAGGATGTGACCGCCACCCTGGCGGTCGCATTCCGCAGTTATCATTGCGGCGGGTGCTGCTTACAGCAGCACCTGCCGCAATGTCAATTTGCCATGTTGTGCATTTCCATGCACAACGTGGCAGGCACCCCGTGGTACCTGCCACCTGGTGCTTGGAAATGGAGGGGGGTACCAAGGGTGCCCCCCCAAGTGCACCCCCCGCCCCCCTACGCCCCCAAAGCAAATCGCCGCCAGTCCTTTCCATGGCGGCATTGCCACCATGGAAAGGCCTTACACCGCACACATCCTAATATGGATGGCGGTGCCTGCTAGGCACCGCCACCATGTTAGTGGCCGAAGTCCGACCGGCCGGCAATCGGATCAATTGCCGACCAGCGGAAAAGCGGCAGCCACACTTTGCATCCACCGCGATAGCCCCGCCATTATAATATGGCGGGGGGTATTACTCGTTACGATGGCGTAACGGTCGCCACCGCCGGCTCGGCGGTGGCGATCTATATGCCATCGTAATGACCTCCTAAGTAAGTACATAAAGGAATTTACAAATAGAACAAAATAATAAACGATAAATTAAATAAAAAATCAATTTTAACTAATAAATACTTTTCTCTTCACAGCTTCTACAAACTGCACCAACAAAAAACATCCACGAAATTAAGTTCATCAACTACAATTAGTAATCAATCAATCAGGGAGTTTTAAGCGCACTACTCACCCGTGAGGGTCTCAAGGTGGTGGGGTGGCGGGGGGGACAGCAGTTCCGTTCAGTCAAAGAGCCAGGTCTTGAGGGCCTTCCTGAAGGTGTTCAGGGAGGGGGCATGTCTGATGTCGATAGGGAGCTCGTTCCAGGTCTTGGCCGCGATGTAGGAGAAGGCTCTTCCCCCTGTTCTGGCTCTGCGTATGCGAGGGGTTTCGGCGAGGTTGGTGGAGCAGAGGTTTCTTTTGGGTATGTGGAAGGTGATTCTCTCGTTGAGGTATTGGGGTCCTGTGTTGTGGAGGCATTTGTAGGCGTGGGTGAGAATCTTGAAAGTGGCTCTCTTTTCGACCCGGAGCCAGTGGAGCTTCCGTAGGTGTTGGCTGATGTGCTCGTTTCGGTGGATGCCGAGGACGAGTCTGGCTGCAGTGTTCTGTATCGTCTGGAGCTTGCGGAGTCGAGACTTGTTGATGCCGGCGTAGAGGGCGTTTCCATAGTCCAGTCTGCTGGTTATGAGTGCGTGGGTGACTGTCTTCCTTGACTCGGGGGGATCCATTTGAAGGTCTTTCGGAGGACGCAGAGGGTGTTGAAGCAGCTGGATGCGACGGGGTTGACCTGCTTGTTCATGGAGAGGGAGGAGTCGAGTACGATGCCGATGTTTCTGGCGTGGTCCGTGGGGGTCGGAGGGCTGCCGAGTGCAGTGGGCCACCAGGTGTTGTTCCATGCAGACGGAGTAGTTCCGAGTACGAGGACTTCTGTCTTATCTGAGTTTTACTTGTTTTACTACTAAATACAAAACGATACAATAAATAAAATAAAATAAAAAATAAAATAAAATAAAAAATATATGTAACATTTCAATAACATAAACATTTTGCTTTCATACCAACAGAAAATAGAACAGTGAATAAACACGACCATCAAATCATACCATCAATAAAAGTAAAGCAACACTAATGTTAGTATATTTTCTATAATATTAATTATACTAGCATGTTTATTTTTCAAAATTGCATAATTATTAAACATATATATATATATATCTTCACAGATACACCCCAAAAATGGCAGATGGAGCAAATTTCATTACACCGCAAAAGGGGAAACTACTGCTTTGCTACATGGGATATACTTATACCCAAGAAAAAGATATAGAAAATAAAACCCATTGGAAATGTAGCAAATATTATTCCAATGCCTGTTATGGGAGAGCCACTACAGTAGATACCAATGTAGTGAATGTTAGAGAACACAACCATCCCCCCAATGTCACTGAAGTTGAAGTAAGAGATGCCTAGAGACAATAAGGGAAGCAAGCACAAGTTCCCAACAAACAAGCACTCAAATATTAAAGAATGCTTTGACAGAGTGCCAGAACATGTCACAGAACAACTACCTTCCATCCCCACTTTGAAAAGACTAATAGGAAGAACTAAAAGAGCTACAGCTCAAACTCCACCTATCCCCCAAACTTTTGGATAAATCCAAAGACTACCTGAGTATACCATCACCCACAAAGAGGAAAAATTCCTTATTTATGACAACGAAAATCATGAAAAAGAATTATTATGTTTGCAACTAATACAAATTTACAGAAACTTAAAAACTGCGAAACATGGATGATGGATGGCACATTTAAAGTTTGCCCCCAACCCTTCTATTAGCTTTATACCATCCACTGAGAATATGAGGATACAAATATCCCCTTTATTTACACATTACTGCCTAATAAACAGAATACCACTTATGTAGAACTACTAACAATAGTCAAACAATTCACAGAAAATTACTGTCCCCAAAGAATCATAATAGATTTTGAGCAGGCAATGATACAATCCATCCTCAAACTATACCCACACACTCCAATACAAGGTTGCTATTACCATTTTAATCAGAGCATATGGAGGCACCTACAGAAATCTACTTTGAGCATAGATTATTGCAGAAATAGCAACTTTGCCTATCAAATAAAAAAATTAATAGCCCTGGCCTATGTCCCAACTACTGAAGTAGCCAATCACTACAACTTACTTATAGAAAGTCCTTTCTATCAAGCTAATGAAACAAAATTAAGTCCCTTCCTAGACTGCTTCGAAGACACCTGGGTGGGAAGGTTACATAGGTCAGGGCACCATAGACAACCTAAATTTCAGATCCCCTGGTGGAACGTGTACACCATTACTGTGGCTTAAAAAGTCAAAACAAACAACACGGTGGAAGGATGGCATAATGCCTTCCAAGCCACAATCGGAAGGGGACAACCAACACTTCACAAACTCATTGAAGCAATTAAAAAAGAACAGAGCTACCAGGAACTCAAACTAGATCAATCACTAAGTAAAATAGGCCCTAAATTAAGTAAACAAACTAAAACGATGTACGAATATCTGCAACATAAAACTAGGTTGTATCCAAATACCCATGGTCTAGAATACCTAGACATGATTGCTAAATCAATTCTTTAAACTAAACAAAATAGTAACCATCGTTAAATCTTAGAACTATAAAACATATAAACAACAGATTTCTCTTTTTTTAATTAATAAATATAATTATGTCATAAAATTTAAAATACAGCACAAAATTATATGACATGAGTAATAAAAAAAAAATACTTACAATTATGTAGCAGTAGAATATCCTCGAAAACGATAAAATCTACAGCAAACCAATTGAATACGAATCCATTGGATAACAAAGCCCCCCAAAAAATGCAAAAATACAACTGTAGAAAAAAAGTCCAACGCCGCAAACCTCTTAATGACGAAACCCTCAAAAACCCCAAAATAGTTTTAAAAAACGCTCCAACAAACACGGAAAAAAAGGAAATGTAAACTAACTTGTTATCAAACAAGAAATAACATTTTCCTTTATAGAAAAAAAAATACGTGGGCAACTCCATCCGTTCACCAAAGAAAAAACATGTAAATAAAAAAGAAAACAACACCCGCCCACAACACAAATACAAACCCACAAGCATTAACATCAACATTAAATATACAATGATAAATTTAATAAACACATAACTAACACTACATAACATTCTAATTATATCCAACACTACGTCAAACACATTGAACACTAAACTACCAAAACAACACCTAACTACACCAAAAACGATCAAATAACGCCCTAACAAATCTATTTACACTACTACTACCTTACCTCTACCCTAAAACTAAATTAAAAGTATATAAAATTAAACTTACCTGAACGGACAAAATGCAGCTCCCAACCGAGAGGTTCCGTCTTCCAAAAAGACCTAAAAATGAAACCGATAGATAGAAAAGTGAGGAAAAAGGAAATAAAATGGCTGCATAATTAAAATGAAAATAAGACTAACTCCCCATAGGAAACAATGCAAAATATAGAAAAAAAATGTTTAAAATTATATAGACAACTTTATGTATTGCAATATTTTTCCCAATGTTAAAAATAAATTTAAGAAAATGCAAAATATACATTAACTGTTATATTATCCCAAAAAGCTAAAATATATTATTTATTCTATTTTAAAGTGTATTTCTGTTAAAATTATTGTAAATTATTTAACATATTAAATATTAATTTATTAAAAAGAATATTCAATATACTAAATAATAAAATATAAGCTTATCAAATACATATAACATTTTTCAAAAATATTACAATTATATAAAATGTATTATAAAAATGTAAACAAAAATGTATACAAATGTTTTATTTTTGGTACTAAAAAACAATCAACAATACAAATTAAACTGTTTATAAATAAAGAACTAAACATGACTATGCTACCAAAATTTGTACTATTTTTCAAAACTGTAAAAATAAAAATGTATATATAAAAATATATGATTTGTTTAACATTTATACATGAAAAATGAATGTTACAAATATGTTATACTTTATAATAAAATGTGAATAACATCAAAACGTATGATTCTTGTTTTAATTATTATAATACATTTTCTAGCAAAACAAAATGAAAAGAATATAATAGTGAATGAAAATAAAAATGTCTTTGCATAAAAAATGTTGAAAATAAACACTAACATACATCTATTTATTTATTACAATATACAAATAAAGTGAACAAAAAATTATACATAATAAATAATAAATAATTCCTATTACTAACTTCCAAATAAACTAAACTCTGAGAAAAAGCTGAATAATACCCCCCAAAATTATTATCCCAACTACAAAAAGAACTATACTCAGCAAAACTGCAAGATAATAAAACATAATAATTTACTATTCCAACTCCAACTCAAAGTGAACTCACGGAAAGTGCTGGATAGTAAACCATAATAATTTACTATTCCAACTCCAAATACAACAAAACTCAGGGAAAGTGTTGGATAGTAAACCATAATAATTTACTATTCCAACTCCTAATCCACATAAACTCAGGAAACTGCTGGATAGTAAGCCATAATAATTTACTATTCCAACTCCAAATCCAACTTAACTCAGGGAAAGTGCTGGATAGTAAACCATAATAATTTACTATTCCAACTCCTAATCCACATAAACTAAGGGAAAGTGCTGGATAGTAAACCATAATCATTTACTATTCCAACTCCAAATCCAAGTAAACTCAGGGAAAGTGCTGGATAATAAATTAAAATAATTTACTATTCCAACTCCAAATCCAAGTAAACTCAGAGAAAGTGCTGGATAGCAAACCATAATAATTTACTATTCCAACTCCAAATCCACATAAACTCAGGGAAAGTGCTGGATAGTAAACCATAATAATTTACTATTCCAACTCCAAATCCACATAAACTAAGGTAAAGTGCTGGATAGTAAACCATAATAATTTACTATTCCAACTCTAAATCCAAATAAACTCAGGGAAAGTGCTGGATAGTAAACCATAATAATTTACTATTCCAACTCCAAATCCACATAAACTCAGGGAAAATGCTGGATAGTAAACCATAATAATTTACTAATCCAACTCCAAATCCAACTAAACTCAGGGAAACTGCTGGATAGTAAACCATAATATTTTACTATTCCAACTCCAATTACAAATAAACTCAAGGAAAGCACTGAATAAACCCTCCCTATTTTGATCTTCCAAACTACAAAAAATATATTCTTAACAACAATTTCGTTATTAATTTTTGTTTATTTTAAAAAATTGCAATATAATGTTTATTTTAAAAAAATATATATTTTTTAATAATTACAAATTCTTAACAAAAATTTAAAAGATATAAATATTTATTAAATTATTCACTAAATATTATAAAAAATATGTTTAGAAATACAAATATATGAAAATCATTTTTAAATTGTTTATAAAAATTATATTTTTTATCAAAAACAATTTTCCCCCAAAATGTACATAAAAAATTTCGCAACACAAATAATTCAGATTTTTTCAAAATTTTCAAATTTACATTTTTAATTTTTTTATTAATAATTATATATTTCCTAATTTATTATTTAAAATTTATTTATTATATAAACATTCTTAAATTACTCACCACCCAAATCCCCTGTAAACCCAATATCCCACTTCTAAAATTGAATAAAAATTTTAAAAAAAATTCCCCCCACAATATTTTTAAATTACTCCCCATCAATATCCCCTGTAAACCCAATATCCCACTCATAAACTTAAACAAAAATAAAAAAATGTCCCCACAATATTTTTAAATTACTCCCCACCCTTATCGCCTATTAACCAACATCCCGCTCCTAAAATATGTACAAATTTAAAATTATGGTAATTTTTTAACAACATTTTTAAATTACTACCCACCCTTATCCCCTATAAACCCAAAATCCAACTCCTAAAAATTATATTAATACAAAACAAATACAATTATTTAAACATAAAAAAATATTTAAACATTTTAAAATTACTAATACAAAATTACTAAAAAAATATAGATCATTAAAAAAATAGAAACCATAAAATCGATATTATTTACATCGATATTTTTGCCATCGATATTTTCAAATTTGATATTTCTAAATCACAATAAAATCGATATTTTTGACATCGAGAAAACTTACCTCAATATTTTACACCATCGATATTCTTGACTCGATACTCTTGCAAGTCGATATTTTTCTGTCGATATTCTGTCTGTGCACCGTTTGAGCTGACTAATCAGTACAGTACGTGTGCTTCAGGTGTTCCCACGTGCATGATTTAGTCGTTAGTGTGTTACAATATACTCTAGTGCTTTATGTCTTTGGCTAGAGGTGTAACAATGTACTATAGTGTTTTATGTCTTTGGTTGGAGGTCTTTACCTAGTCAGGTATGTGCCTTCTTACTAGTATGGGCATTGACCACCTGTTAGACCATGCATTGCTCGCCCAGTAGTATGTGCCTAGCCCTGCTGGTAGTACATGCATTGCTTGCCTAGCAATGTGTGCATTGCGCAGCGAGTAGTATGAACATTGCCAGGCAGGTAGTATGTGCATTGCCTGGCAGGTAGTATGTGCATTGCCTGCCTAGCAGTATGATCATTGCCTGGCAGCAGTACGTGCATTGTCTGGGAAGTAAAACGCACATTGCATGTGAAGTGGCTGAAATTATGTTCAACAGGGATTTGTACAGCTTGCAGGAAATGTGCAGGGTGGGTTCTTTTGTGAGCTCAGTGACATCCAACTATATGGTGTATTTGAGCCGTGTTGGTGCAATATAAAAAGTAAAAGCGCTATATAAATGACACCAAGTACCTACTCACTCAAAAATTAAGAAAGCGTATTATGCATCACAAGGGGAATGGGAAGTACTCTATATTCACCAACACAAGACCAATTTAAGAGAAAAGTATTAATTGAAAATTACGTGTTTATGTAGATCACGCCAAATAAGGACACAGGAGTCTAAAGCATCCCCATAATCTAACACACTGTGCATGGCAGACGTAAGTCACGCAACGCTCTTACGTAAAGCGCTGTCTCTTTGCCAGCCCTGGCACATTCCATTGCTACGGAGAGTTGGATAATGGCTGTTTCGATTGTACAAGACATTGCACTGCTGATACAAATCCCTCTCCTTCCATTCAGGGGGCTGAGCAAGGCGTGTTTATCTCGGGGAAGACCAGGGCGCCCGTTTTAATCCATCATACATGTAACAATTAGACTTCGAAGTCTGCCAGCACTCCCCGGACTCCTTTGCGCACTCAGTGTTTTGATTTGTGATGGCATTAAATCAGATACCTATGCCGCAGCCACGTTAATTAGAGTAGAAATGTCCAACAGTGTGCACCATGAGGACCAGTGACCCAGTAACGGGAGAAACCTGCTGTCATATGCGAAGTGTTCTTGCTGCAGGCACAATTTTCCCTACTATTTGAAAAGATAACAAACTTTGACAACAACTTTAGTAACGCAAAGCACATGCATCCTAAGAAAAAGAATTAATGTACATATCTATATAGAACTCCCCAGAAACTAAGGTGTGTCCTTGATATTCAGTGATGATGTGTTAATGCCCTCTGGTCAGGGTGTTAGCAGTTTTTACCCTCTGCAGAGGTCAACAATAACTGTTAATTAAGGACCCTTAATGGCAGACTGGGTGCATAATGACAGAATAGTATGTGGGCAATATGGATATTAGGAACCCACCCCTTTCTTATCTTACGATGAGAAGCACAGACAAACTCGGTCACGCCGTGCATTGTGTCACCACTTCACAATGTAGCTGAAGTTAGGATGTAGTCAAGCAGCATTCGGTAATGGTGATTACCTGTAAGCAATCATTTAATTGCCTATCATAAAAATCGAATAAACCACATACTTTGCTGTTCCTGTGGTACTTCACCCATGGCAATGAGGACCTTGATGGCGTCCAACACTGAGGGGCCGATTCCGATTCGGGCCGGAAATCTCTCCGACCGAGCCGGACCCGGAGAGATTTCCGACCGAATCGGACCCTAGCAGCCCGACCGAACGAGTACGATGCGCACGTATGCTATCGGACTCGAGTCGGTCGGACTCCCATTGAAGTCAATGGGAGCCTGTCGTACAACTCGTACGCGGGCTCCCATTGACTCAATGGGTGCGAGGCGAAAAAGGGAGCCCCCTACAGCGTGTACACGGCGAAGCGACTCGTGCCGTACACGCACAGGTAGGGGGGACCCATGGGTCCCCCCTGTGTGCGACTCACGCGGCTATGCGTACAGGGGTGTCCGACACGGACCCCCGAAGTACGGCTCCGACTGCTTCTTCGAGCCAGATGGTGCAAGTCGGTCGGACTGCTCATGGCGCGCATCGTACTTGCCCGGCCGGGGAACGTCTCCATTGCGCGGTGCGAGGCAAATCCGTGCAAGTCAGTTGGTGCGGTTGGGACGGGCGTACGAGTCGGTCGGCGAATTCGCACGCGCTCGCATCGTACTCGCTCGCCCAGACGCACGTACGAATCGGTCGGGGATGAGGGCTCCGAATCGGATCCGGTTAAGCCGAATCCGATTCGGTGCCCTACCGGCCGAGATCGCAATCGGCCTCTGTGTCTCTTTAATGAGTCTCTTGGTGATGGTGTACATTGGTACCATGCTTATTGAGGCTTCTCCTTGAACTGCAGAAGATATTCTTTCTTTATCACTGGTAAGACCAAGGCATCATGAATCACTTCTGCCCATCGCAGAAAAAAATCTTTCATCCTTCCTCCTACCTTCAAATAGTCATTTTTGTTGTTGTGCTTGAGGAAGCTGCAGCCGGGATTTGTTGTTGACCACAGCCCACAGCCCACCAGTCTCGGGTTCGCTCATGAAAGGGATTTTAGTTTTTCCTTTGGTTCATCACTATTCCCTTTTGAATAAATTAAGTCTTCCCGGGAAATTTGTTTGGCTTCAGGATCTTCTTTCATCTGCAGATTTTTGAAACATATCGTTCAACTATTCCCCAAAGAGACTGGGTCCTGAAATTGGGCAGCTTCGGACTGGGGAACTCTGTGCAGATCTGTCTTCCAAGGTCTAATTCATAACAACCTCCTTCCCTGAACCGCTGCCTCAGCTGAGGAAGCAGCTGACCACAGACTGTCGAATGAGCTATCCGATAAAAACTGGGCTAACAATTCCATATTATCCAGTATAGGAGCACCTTGCTGAAGGAATTGTAGTGTATGGAAAATCTTTCAGGAGAACTTAGAATGCATAGGTCGCATGTTAGTCCTGGCATCCTTGGCATGGTTTTCTCCCTAACATTTTGTCCTCCGACCTCCTGTTTTGCTGACTGTTTTTGCTGGCTTTATCACTTTTCACACTTTACCACTGCTAACCCATGCTAAAGTGCTTGTGCTCTCACCTTAAAACATGGTAGAAGTGGCTTATACCCAATTGCCATGTTTAATTTACTTGTAAGACCCTAGTAAACTGGCACTACCTATGCCCAGGGCCTGTAAATTAAATACTACCAATGGACCTGCAGCACTGCTTGTGCCACCCACCTAAGCAGAAGAACATGAGTGCAATGGCAATTCAACACAGCAGACGAAAGGCGGACAAACCAAAAGTATTACCAATGGGGCAACCAGTACACAACAATTTAGACCCTACTATTAATAACGAACAAACTATACCAATTTTTAACCTCTCAACACACATACCGTCATCTACTGAAGCATCCTTGCTTAGCAGAGGTCTGTAATTTGTTCCTACGGTACTACAAAACTTCTTAGAAATAAAACTGACATGCTCTAGGTTTTTTGTAAATTTAGACAGCATGCTTTTTTTCACCATAATACATACAATCATTCGAATGCACATACAAATATACAACCCCCATCTACATTTTTGTGACCTCACTCATCTATACTCATCAGGTCCACACTTTTGAGAAATTGGTACTAACAGACATTTGTAATTTGGAACAACAAAAGATGTTTGTCCCATATAACATTCCCCTAGTTGAGAAGAAAGCACTCAATGAACTTAAATTTAATGACCAGATAGTTGTCAAACCCACTGAGAAGTGCGGTTGTATTGTTTTACAAAATTCTAATGTGTATAAAAATGAATTTACAAGACACTATATAATCAGGAACACTACATCTGACTGCCAGGGGACCCCACAAAGAAATTGCAGACCATAATTTAAGCCATCTCTACAAAGGTCTGGAAGCAGGATACATCTCTAAAAATGAAGATGCTTTCCTGAACACCAAGAACCCACGTACACCAGTAGTATATACCTTACCGAAGATACACAAAAAACAGACCTGTTCCCCAGGGAGACCCATTGTGTCGGGCTGCGGAACCATATTTGTACCAATTGGCCGATATGTTGACATTTTTATTAGAGGATCTGTACCCAATACCAGAAGCTTTGTCAAGGACAGCACAGATATGATTAATGAAATTGAAAAGATGCCGATTGATAACACTAGTTGCCTTCTGTGTACCATGGATATAGAATCCCTATACACGAATATTCCCCAAAGAGAAGGGATGCAGGTTATCATTGACAGAAGAGAACTCCCCCCACCCTGTTCCTTCTGATTTTATAACTACTACAGTTGACACTGAATAGAATTTTTTTCCAGTTTGATGGACAGTACTATCAGCAAATTAAGGGAACTTCAATGGGGGCCGTTTATGTACCTAATTTTGAATTCTCTTTATGGACAGTATTGAAAAAACTACCATACTTTCCGATACCAATCCCTTCCATGAGAAAATACATCCCATATTGTTGTAAATATGGTGCAGCCCTGCATTTTGGAAGTGGTGGATCGTGGCGTTAGGACAAGAAGGCTAACACCACACTCTGCCACTTCTCTAGTAAATATGCCCCTCTGACCCTCTAAATATGTGTATATGATTTCTGAGTGCAGTAGTGTTTTTCCTAGATGTCAATTAGTGACTCACATTGTGGATATAACTGATGGTCATTTAATGTCTCTTGCCTGTTTGTTTTCGTGTTTTTAACACCCGTTGACGATTACCCCAGTGGGGTTGATCTTCCACACATATATATGTTTGATTAACATATATGTTTGATTAAGAGTGTACTACATATCCATTTTGATTACTACTGGGCATTATTGTTGTCTACAGAGCATTATTTTCTATTTATTGCCTTAGGGACTTAAATACTTACTATCCTTGGTCCCTGTCGATTCTTGGGTTCCCTTGTACTTATTTACTGCCCACCTAATCAGCACTTTAAACATGTCTCAGGTCTGCCAGAGCAGCCTTTGTGTACAGTTTTTAAACTGCCATTTTGACCTGGCAAATGAAACCTTTTGGCAGGCCCAAACTGTCCTTTTTAATACATATAAGTCGCCTTTAGGGTAGACCATGGACAGCCCAGAGAACAGGATGCAATGTATTTAAAAAGTAGAACATGTACCTTTAAGATTTACATGTCCTGGTAGTGAAAAACTCTTAAATTCGTTTTTCAATACAGCAAAGCCTACTTCTCCCATGGGATAACATTGAAGTTACCTTATTGCATTTAATAAGCTGTAACTTCCAAATGGGAACTGGTAACTCATTCATGTTTGGTATCTTTTGAATTGTAATAAAAAAATGTAACTTGGTAAACTCAGATTTTAAATTCCAATTTTGAAAATATCACTTATGGAAAGTTGGCATTTTCCTGCAATAATTATTTGGTGCTTGCAGTGTATTTCTGGGTCATATGACCGGTGTAGCTGACAACTGGGTTTTGTTTATTCCTCCTAGGCAACTACACACAAAAGGGAGCTTTAGAGTGCCAGGATGGGCCAACACTGTCAGGATGGAAGGGAGGAGCTGGGCACAACCCACTTACACTTAAGTAGGCTGTGTCCTGCCGCCATACAAAGGGCTACATATCCCCTGTAGTAAGTCTGGAGCCGGGACAAGAAAGGCAGGGCACCTGTGCACTTCAAAGGTATGACTCTTGAAGCTTCTCCCCACTTCAAAGGCACAGTTAGGTATAAATAGTGGACCTCAGACACCAATTCTTCAGTACACTTCTGGACCTGTAAATACCAGGAAGAAGGACTGATGTGCTGCTGAAAGGACTGTCACTCTGTTTGTTTGCTGCTCTGAAGGAATGCTGTGCTGACCTGCTGCCCTTTTGCCTAGGTGAGAAGGACTGAACTTCCATCTCTTGAACCCAGGACCCTCAGATTGACTCCAAGTGCTAGTTTGCTGGCTTCATGACTTGCGCCTTAGTTACAGAAGGTTCCTACAATCTGGACTCTTCCATCTGTGAGTCCATCCTGCCAACTGGTGCATCCCAGTCTGGACCCTTGGAGTGGGCCTAAGGTGCTCTGCCAGCCTCTGTGGACCCAATGCATCTCCGCTGCTGTGCGGCGCAATCCAGAGCAGAACAGATGCATTGCCACTGCTGCATGGATCAGTAACGCTGCAAAGACCCACATCACATCGGTGTCCATCACCCCATCAGAATCTTCGCTGTGTGATGTATTCTCGGCACAGGCCCTCGCATCTCTTGTTGATGTCAGCCTTGATGACACCGTACTCCGCATCACAGCCTCGCAGCTCCTCGGAATGACTCATTGCCTCAACAGTGCAATGCATCCTCAACGCCAGGCAATACTGGCTCCCGCAGAAGGCAGGAACCGGCTGGGACTGGCGGGGCATTAAGGCAGGAAAAAGGGAGAAAACAGGCAGAAAGAGTCAAAATGTAAGCCAGAAACTAGTAGAAAGAGGCCAAATAGAAGGTCAGAAGCGAGCACAGGGGGCAAAATAAAGGTCAGAAACAAGCAAAAAGAGGCAGAATAAAGGTCAGAAGTGAGCAGAAAGAGGCAGAATAAAGGTCAAAAACGAACAAAGGGGGCAAAATAAAGGCCAGAAACGAGCAGAAACAAGCAGAATAAAGGTCAGAAATGAGCAGAAAGAAGCAAAATAAAGGTCAGAAACAAGCAGAATAAAGGTCAGAAATGAGCAGAAAGAGGCAAAATAGATGTCAGAAACCAACAGAAAGAAGCTGAATAAAGATCAAAAACCAGCAGAAATAGGCAAAATAAAGGTCAGAAGCAAGCAGAAAGAGGCAAAATAGAGGTCAGAAAAGAGCAGCAAGAGGCAAAATAGATGTCAGAAACGAGCAACAAGAGGCAGAATATAGGTTAGGAGCAAGCAGAAAAAGGCAATGAACAGAAAAAGGCAAAATAGACGGCAGGGGCAAGCAAAGAAGAGGCAGAAAAATGAACAGAAAACTAGCATAGGAGGTACAAAACTGAATGCAGCAGAGGGTAGCGGACTGCGGGCAAGCTGGACAGGAGGACAGTCACAAGGGGAGCTGGCACCAGGACCTGTTCCTGAGTGCCCCCCTCCAGTTTTTACTGTGAACCCGCTGACCGGCCCACTCAAACACTCACTCACAGCCCCACTCACACATGCACGCACCCACTCACAGACCCACTCAGAGATTCACGCATCCACTGACAGACCTACTCACAAATACATTAAAGCACTCATGCACCCACTCACAGGCCCACTGAGAGACTCACACGCACACTCACAGACTCACTCCGAGACTAGCATACCCACTAACACACTCATTCACCCACTCCCAGAACCACTCAGATACTCATTCACCCACTCACAGGCCCACTCAGAGACTCATGTACCCACTCACAGATCCACTCAGAGGCTCACACACCCACTGACCAGCTCAGACACTAACCCACTCACAGACTCACACAACCACTAACAGACCCACTCAGACACTCAAACACCCACTCACCCATCTACTCAGTGACTCATCCATCCACTCACAGACACTCACGCACCGACTCACAAACTCAATCCGATACCGATACACCCACTCACAGACCCACTCAGACACTCACGCATCCTGTCACAGACCCACTCAGACACTCATGCACCCACTCATAGACACATGCAGGTCCTCACACACCCACTCACAGATCCACACAGGCACTCATACACCCACTTACCTAGCCATGTACACATCCATACATTCACTCACACACCCACTCACAAACCCATACAGCCACTCACACACCCACAAATACTCTCACACATCCACTCAGAGACCCATACAGCCACTCACATACCCTGAGTGGCTGTCAAAGGTTACAGTTTACAGTTA
Organism: Calotriton arnoldi; assembly: GCA_963921515.1. Taxonomy (NCBI): domain Eukaryota; kingdom Metazoa; phylum Chordata; class Amphibia; order Caudata; family Salamandridae; genus Calotriton; species Calotriton arnoldi. Next base: position 467,132 of record CAWUFW010002126.1, on the reverse strand, counting down.
GAAAATAATTTTTTTTAACTTTGAAATTCACGAAAAAAACAAAGGTTACAGGGACATTAAAGTTAGGAAATAGAAATTAAAAAGTAGAAATTCACTGAAGAACCAGTATTTACAGGAACGTTATAGTTAGAAAATAGAATTTAAAAAAACCTTAGAAATTCACGAAAAAAACAAAGGTTACAGGGACGTTATAGTTAGGCTCAGATTTCACCTATATAAAGCCATTGAAATTCAGTAATTATAGTTACCCTAGCTAACTATAAAAAACGCCCCTGCAATGCACTGCTTAAGATCTCACATGTTACATCACTCATGACATGGTCTGTGACATCACTGATGACATCATCCACAGAACCACTCACACACCCACTCGCACTCCCCTATAAGCCTCTCCTACACCCACTCACACACCCATATAACCACTCACATACCCATTCACAGACCTATACAACTACTGACATTCACTCACTCACTCACAAAGCCACCCACACAACCATTCACAGACCCAGACAGCTGCTCACATACCCACAAAACCACTCACACACCCACTCACAGCCCCATACAGCCATTCACACACCCACTTACACACCCATACAACCACTCACTTACCCATTCACATACCCGCATTCCACTCACACAACCACTCACTCACACAGCCACTCACACAGCCACTCACTCACCCATACAGTTACTAACAGAGCTACTCACTCACCCATATAGCCACTCACACATCCATTCACTCATCCCCAAAACCACTTAAATTCCCATTCACTCTTCAATACAATCACTAATGTGCCCACTCACTCATCAATACAGCCACTCATACACATACACACTCCCCCACCCATAAGCCACTCACACATTCACTCACTCACCCATACAGCTACTCACATTCCCACTAATTCACCCATACAGCCACTCACACACCCACTCACACGGTATCAACAGTATCAGTAGTGTCACTCATTATTAGTACAAAAAGAATAGTAATTTAACTTATCCAGGAGCTTAGTATATATCTTTAACTCTCAGAAACATTTACAAAACACTTACACTCACTGGATGATGTCATCAGTGATGTAATTTGAGATGTCATTAGTGATGTCACTGACCAAGTCATGAGTGAGGTAATATCTGAGGTCATAAGAAGTGCATTGCTGGTGCGTAAGTTATAGTTAGCTCAGGTAACTATAACTGCTATATTTCAAAGGTTTTGTATGAGTGAAATCTGAGTCTAACTATTGCATCCCTGTAACCTTTGTTTTATTCCCAGTGAATGACTAAGGTTTTTTTAACATTCTATTTCCTAACTGTAACGTCCCTGTAACCTTTGTTTATTTCAGTGAATATACATTATTTAATTTAAAGAATATAATATTTTGTAATTAAGTTATTTTATAAAATATATATGTGATTATTTTATATTTTATATATTACGATTTTCAATTAATTTATATAGTTAAATAATTCTTATCTAGAAATGAATAATGTGTAATCTTTTTTAAAGTATGAGTAGTGATTAGGGTTGGTAATTGGTTTTAGAGTTAAGGGATACGTAGTCTAGAGAGGTTATAAGAGTTCTAAATGATTCAGGGCTGAATTTACTATGAGGGTGGTAAGGTATTTATAGGATTTAGGGATAGGTAGTATATAGAAGTATTAGGCTTTTAGGGTTCAGGGAAAGATAGTATATGGAGGTAGGAAGGGGTCTTTGGGTTCAGGGCTGGTTGGACTATAGCGGTTGTAAGTGGTTTTTAGGGCTAAGGGATGGGTAGTTAATAGGAATTGCAAGAGGGTTCTGGGGATCAAAGACAGGTGAAAATTGATATCAAATTATGTTAATCAAAATTCATTTAGTTATAAAAAAGGTAACACATTTAATTAAATATATGTAACATTAATTTAATTGAAATTATATTACATTTCTTTATAGTTACTAGACTAATTGAAATTAATTGTTAAATAAAATATATTTTATGTAGATATAAAATACATAGGATTCTGCAATCCCTGTTTAAAAGCCTGTCTATCATTTCTTTATAATCAGTGTTGTGACGCACCCAGGAGCAGTTAAACAGTTCATGTTTGGTGTCTTTGGAATTGTAATTACAATTTTGAAAATGGCACTTTTAGAAAGTTGGCATTTTCCTACCATATTCATTTAGTGCCTGTAGCCTGCCTCTGGGTCACATGACCAGGTGTAGCTCACGGTTGGGCTTTATGTATTCCTGCTAGATAGCCACACACAATAGAGAGCTCAGATGTGCCTGGAAGGGCCATCACTGGCAGGATGGGACGGCAGAGCTGGGCAAAGCTATACTCACACTTGCATAAGGTGTATCCTGCCTCTAAACAAAGGGTTGCATACCCCCTGTAGTTAGTCTGGTGCCAGGGCAGGGGGACAGGAAGCCTGTTGACTTCAAAGGGAAACCTCTACAAGCTTCTCCCACTTCAATGGGAGAACTGGGTATAAATATTGGCCCTTAGACATCAACTCTTAAGTACACTTCTGGACCTGTTGATACTCTGCCAGGAAGAAAGACTGCTGTGCTTCTGAAAGGCCTGCCACTCTGCTGAACTGCTGCTTGCTTCCCTGTTGCATGGGTGAAAGGACTGGACCTGCATCTGTTGAATCCCAGAAGGGCTAGTTGAATGGCCTCCTGACTTGAGGCTCAGGGACAAAAGGCTCCCCCAACCTTGAGCGCAGGACCTGGTCTCTGCCATCTGTGCTACCCCAGTTTTGGACCCTTGGAAGTGGGCCTGAAGGTTCTCTGCCAGCCCATCTGTGGGCCCAGCAGAACCAATGTATCTCATCTGCTGTGCTGCGCCCTCCTGAACAGAATCTACACATTGTCTCTGCTATGAGGATTCTCCTGACGCAAAGACTCTGCATCAACTTTGCAGCCTGCATCAGAACCGCCACCTGTGCACAGCTTTCCCGATGCGGGCCCTTGCTCGATGATGACGCAGGTTCTCGCATCATAGCCTTGCAGTTCTTAAGAACCGGTGCATCAACTCGACTGCACGATGCATCCTCGAAGCCAGACTTTGCATCACAAGCCCTCGTCGACGAGATCCTTGACAACGACACAGGACCTCGCATTGCTGCTTTGCAGTACCAGGTACTGACACATTGCCTTAGCTGCATGATACATTCTTAGCGCAGGACCTCTTAACACTTTTCAGCCAGGATTTATGGTAATCTTGTTCAGCAGCTCCATTGCAGTCGGACTAAACTTGCAACTTTGTCCTGGTGTGGGACCACCAGGTGTCCACAGCTGGTGCTTTGTGCTTTTTGGTGCTATTTTCACTGAAATCCTAAAACCTGCATATATCTGGGTTTTACTGGTTGGAGTTGTGCTGTTTTGTCTTATTTTAGGTAATAAAAGAATAATCGTTTTTTCTAAATCTGGTATGGGATACCTTTGTGGTGTGTTTTCACTGTGTTACTGTTGGAGCAGTTGCATAAATAATTTACATATTGTCTTTGAGTTATACCTGGCTGCACTGTGCCAGGATACCTGAGGGTTGAGCACAGGTTAATTTAGAGTTGCTTGCGACTTCACCCTGAAAGGATTGTGGTCCCTGCTTGAGTAGGGTCTCCTCCCTCAACCAGTGACACAATTTTTTACATCATCTCATTTTGGGTGAGGGTATGTGGGGTTTCATGGATGGTCCTCTGCTTCCTAGCTGCTTTGACAATCTTGAATAGTTTTCGAAGTCTATTTTTAGCCAATTCAATCTGTATCCTAATGGACTGAGCTGTGGCTTTAAAGCATGTTTTTGTGAGAACTTGTAAGACCACAGAGAAGTTCAAAATTGCTCCTAGAGTGTTTTTGTTCACAAGTTGTTGAGTGATCTAAGTATCTTTCTTTCATCATTTAGATTTTTGTATACCAAGTGTGAATTAATTTCCTCTTGGACCTTTTTCTCTAAGAGGAGCAATGTCATCCACGATTGCAGTTATGGTGGTGTTGAACTGATTAGTTGTTGAATTTATTTCCTGTTGTTCTGAATCTATATCCCACTCTTTGGTCTGTGTAGTAAGCAAGCCGTGCCCCTTGGCTCCCTTAGAGGCAGACAGATGACTTTAGGCCTGTGTATGATGAGACAAGTGGTCACAGCACTGTGAGGAAGGATCAGCCCACTGGAGAGAGGGAATGGAAGCACTGCCTGTTGAATTTATTTCGACTGGAAAAGATCACTGTGACTTTCACAGAAAGGACTGACTTCATTGAGACGATCCTTTTGAAATTATATTTTGAAAGAGTTTAGGGAACGTTTCTTTCCTAGATACCAGAAAGTACTGAGAATCGCCCCGCCTGAACTGCCAGAACTCTTACAACTGGGGAAAATAGATGTCATCTAAGATTAGGGAGCCTAAGAATGAGGGGCTTCTCCTGAAAAGGGGAGGGGGAGAAGGGAGAGACGAAGATCCAGGGGGTGTTTATTTTTTATTTTTTGGTGCTGTCAACCTTTGCTAATTGCGATGAAACAGGTATGTGTGCTATATACAAATTCTGTTTGTAGGGTGATGTTCTCACGCTTTTGTGTTCTTTGGCACATACTCCCAATAAAAAGGATTGATTCCAAATATTTCTCGCCTATTTTTTGAAACAGGATGGAGAAAGAAAATGGTTCTGTAATTAGACAGAATGTTAATGTCAATAAGAGATTTTTAAAGGAAGCTTTCACAAGCCATCCTTGCAATGGGCAGGAACTATTCCTTTTAAGAAGGAAGAGTTGAAACGTATATCAGAGGCCAGGCTATGATAGCGACCAGGATGTGAAGGACAGATATAGGTGAGGGTTCTTTCTGAAACAAATAAATGCCTCTGAGTTTGTCTCAGCACCTGTGGACAATAATGCATTTTCCTGCTCATGACAAACAAGAAAAACAGTATTTGAAGGTGCATTCTAAACAGGATGGGCCTTCTGGTGTCCCTCACAGGGTATTCAATGACAGAAGCCAGCTGAGGCTCCTCCATTGAAAGATTAGCAGGTTCCTAAGTCTAACTCAAGCGGAGGAGCTGTAAGATGAGTAGAAGGGGATATAAGGTGATATTCAGAATAAGTCTCATTAACACTCACCCATGAATGATCCCCAAAGTGTCTTGGGATTCTGATGCATTTTAGTGTTAAGTTTCCAGAGGAGACCAGCACAAAGATTGGATCTGGAATCCTAAATCAAGCTGCAAGTCTAGAACAATTCCTGATTGAAGGCACACATGTTGTGATCTAGAATAGTGGGTTAACAGGTAGAACCAGTGCCCCCTCTTCTTTGTACCCTTCTGATAGAGATTGGTTTCTGATTGGCAGAGGTATGCACCCTACCCAAGCAGGAACCACAGTCCTAGTCAGGGTAAGTCAGATACAGTGCCTAAATTAACCTGTGCTCGCCCTCCGGTAGCTTGCACCCTGTCCAAGCAGGAACCACAATCCTAGTCAGGGTAAGTCAGATACAGAGCCTAAATTAACCTGTGCTCACCCTCCGTTAGCTTCACACTTGGCTCCACAAAAACGATCTCCCACCACTCACTCTATCCCTCCTAACTAGCTGAGCTGCCTCCTTATAAATGCTTGTTTGCCTACCCAAATAATAATTTTGGATCTGAAATCAGTCCTAAAGCTACCCCTCTATCCATCACTAACTCCTGGTCAGGAGATGATTCTTCACAGGTCAGTAGAAGGCTGGTCAGGAAATGAAGCTTCATGAGTTAGTCGAAGGCTGGTCAGGAGACGATGCTTGATGAGTCAGTAGAAGGCTGGTCAGGAGACAGTGCTTCACGAGTTAGTAGAAGGCTGGCCAGGAGACGATGCTTCAACATTCAGTAGATGGCTGGTCAGGAGATGATGCTTCACCAATTAGTTGAAGGCTGGTCAGGAGACGATGCGTCAGCAGTTAGTAGAAGTCTGGTCAGGAGACGATGCTTCCCCAGTCTGTGCAAGGCTGACCAGGAGACAATGCTTCAAGAGTCGGTAGAAGGCTGGGTATGGAATCCTCACAAGGGTTGATGCAGTTGCTTTTATTCACTCCTTACAAACCACAAGTATTCAAGCCTTCAGTACGACATAGTATTCATCGCCCCCAGTCTGATGCCAGGGTTGGACTGGGACAGAAAATAGGCCCGGGCACCAAAATGAAAGTGGCCCCCACTGGTGAATAATAGCTACAAAAGTGGGCCACATTTACTAATTGGGTACCTTTTTAACTTGTAAAGTCAGCCTGTGTAGGTATTTTGCAAGATATGGAAGACTGCATGCATCCGGTCTTGCTGCAAGTAATGTTAGTGGTAATATTAGGCAAATCAACAGTATAAACGGACCCATCAGACCATAAAACAGACCTACAAACAGCCAAAAAAATGGGCCACACACTGACCAGCCGACAAGACACTGCCTCAAGCCCTATAGGCCAGTTCGACACTGTCTGCTGCTCCCGCTCTCCAATATTCTATTGATCATTTCTCCTGATTTAGAGACCACCGCTGAGCAACACAGAAATACCACTAGATGCCATCTTGGACTTCACCTTACATCACCACACCTTTGCATCCTCAGTGACCTGAACATCTGGTTTAATCACCCTACCCATCCACGAAACATCACAACACACCTAGAGACCCTCGTCTTCACTCTCTCTGGACCTATACACACAGCTGGCCATGAACAGGACACAAGCATCTCTCAGTCTCGATTAATCACTGTAAAGAGAGCCTTTGTGATCATCTGGAACCACCACCACCATTTAATTTCCTGCATTGGCCCACAAGAACAAACGCTACTACAACAGTGATCAACAATGTCACCTCCTCACAAAATAAGAGAAGTGAATTGGCTCTAGAGTTGAATCTCCTTACCATCAGGATGTTCAAGACACCAAACCATCAACTTCAAACACTGTGGCTCAAGAAAGAGATGAAGATACACACAGTAGTTGCTAGCCACCACCACCAATGGAAGAAATCTAACAGCCATCATGACAAAACGTGCTTCAATGATGCAAAAGGCTCTAAAAACGATCCTTTAAAAAAGATGAGCACAACTATTCCAATCGGCTCTCTATGGCAAAATGGGTCTCCAATTAAAAGAAACTTCAACAACAACAAGGTGATGGATGGAATGCTTGAATTAACCTCCACCACGGGCAATCACTCAGGGACGTATTTCAGTCCATCATATTTCACCTATTGTGCCACCCTAGACAAAGTCCCACCCAGGGCTTTAAGTGGGATGAAAAAAGAGGGGGGCCCATAAAAAGGGCGTGTTTTGTATAATTAAGGGTCTTGCTTAAACATATAAACTAAAATCCCCCACAGAGTACCACCCTACCCACACATTTGCATAGTATCACACTTTCCTTTAAACACATTTCAATCGTGGCCGATATAAACACATGGATGTGACTTATTTCAAAGTATGGATTGCACAAGAGCAACACTATACAAAAAAAATACAGAAACACTACATCCTGGAAAAAACTAAGGGGCTCATTACGATGGCGGGCGGAAGCACAACCGCCGTGCTGGCGGATGCAAAAACCACCAGTTACCGCCGGCACGCAGCAGTCCACACGCCTGCCCAATTACGATGCGAAAAGTAGGCCAAACACCGCCGGCAAGCCAGCAACACCGTCCGCCATCAAAGTGCGCCCGTACACGTAGCGGCGCAGCACAACTGACACACACCGTCCGACGAAACACGTCCCGCCCGGCGCATAAATTACGATGCCGCAAACAAACGGCTCCCACGGCCAAGAGATACCGTACGACAAACCGAAGCGGTAACACGGATGCCGAGCACGGACAACGAAGAAGCGGCTCCCCGAGCATGAATCCAGCACTGCAGGCCCTCCCCATGCTCCTGCTGATGCACCACCAAGGACGCAACGTACCGCGGAGACGCAGGTAGGCACACACACAACAAGTGCACGCAAACAGCGCACACAGTGCAAGGGCGGAAAAAGCGGACAACCCCCCACCAGCGCGTGTACACTACACATCCACCATTGCATCCACATATGACACACAGGCCAAATCGTAACATCGCGTAACACATGTGTACACACCACTTGGGACTAGGAACCAACGACCCCGTCACAGCCCCAAAGCGGCGATGACGCCGCCACACATGCGCACAACGCAGAGGCCAACCGCAGCGCCATGCATGCGTCGCACACAGACACAGGGACACAACCAAGCAGCACACACATCAGCCCCACCCCGAACGCACATGACACGTGACAGGCCTGCCACAGACATGTCCCCAACGCCCAATTCACGGACAACACCCAACGCCACACAACCGACGCACACATGTCAGTGAAGACACGCAACAGCAGGACACACCCCAGTGTAACAAACATGGCGTAGCACACAGCGGCGGCAACACCAACTAGGAGAAGCAGGGCCCCTTCGGGAAGAGGAACGCCAGTACCACACTGAAACACCCATACCACCCTGCACATATGAACAAGACATATAAAACGGAACACCAAAGAGCCCGGGGACCGACAACAGGTGGCCCAAGAATAACATTCACACACAAGGCCCAACGCAGAGCGGAAAGGCAGCCTGCCGCCCACACAAGGGAGAGCAGACAGCACTGAATGACCTTCCATTCCAACTCCGAAACCACAGCCCTACGACAGAAGCCGGTGAATACAGCCATTGTCCAAGAATAGACCAACACAGGCATGCCGAGGGACCGACCACAGGGCAGATAGCGCATATCACAGAAGCACACAACGGATGGGGAAGAAAGAAGAAAACACTCCCCATGTCGGCCACATGCAAGTTAATTGGAAGGAGTCACACATCACTGACCTTGAACTGTCTGAGAAGCATGTGGGAAGAGGGCCCGTGTCCTCCAAACAAGCCAACAGAACACAAGTCCTGTCTCCCTACGACTACACAGAGCTCACAGCAACCTCGGAGCGTGCACATTGCAGACTGCACACACAGCCGGAGCACGCCACCACAACGCACCGCTGCGAAATGGCAACCGCAACACACCTACCCAACTACGCCGAACAGCTCAAGCTGTACAAAACCAACCTGTTTCATACATTGGGATGCGATCTCCTGTCCCTGCTGAACGTAAGTTACCGACTGACTTACCGCATCACATTGTTCAGCTGCGTCATGCCCGTCTTCTACTGTCGGAGGTGTCCCTACCAGCATCCCGTGGAGATATGCCTCTCCAACCCGGCATGTCTGAAGGCGGACCTGCTACCACTACTCCTCCCTCTGGACGCACACGACAGGGCCTGCTCTGCCTATGGGGGCATGGCGTATGTGGCCAACATCGCACCCGCACTGAAATGGGACCACTGTGCCTCCACACGACGGATCATCGAGAACAGCTACATCGAATGTCACCCAGCATGCCCCATCATGGTCCTCCAAGGGACAACTTACGAACAACACCTTGACAGCCACCATCCGCTACATTGGCTGGCAAACATGTACACCACCAATGACATGGAAGCCCTGCTGGACGGCATCGCATACCTGACAACCTGTAAATTCGTCGGACCACAACGCAGGTTCCCCGATTGACCTATGATGTCCAACCCCGCACCCATGCTTAGCTTCCGCACGGACTGGCCAGTCACCACCACAACAGCCATACCAAACGACCGGCAACTGTAACCACACCATCAACGACATCGCCATGACATCGGATATGACCGGGACATGCACACTGTTCCCCATCACATCCAGGAACACCGCATGCATCGTGGGAGGCAGTGGCATGGGCTCTGTGTATCGCACCCACATGGACGGAACTGCACGAACAACCAGGACACGACATGGATCCAGCGCCCATGGACACACACACCGCTCAGTGGACATGAATAGGTCGCCTGGAGTCTGTGGGTGCTGCACCCCTCCCACCCCCGCCCCGGGAATCCCATACCAGGACCTTTGCATGGACGACAAGTGCATACAACAACAACACGACCCCAGTGACTGTGACATGTCCAGTAACCACCACAGTGCAACAACAAGTGGCACGCCGCTGCATGCACGCAAGCACATGCCCTGATGTCATCTCACATGCACGCGTGCATGAGGAACAACCGCAGCAAACCTGTCACATGGAACTGAGATGGACTGTGCCCATGATGCCAAGCGGTCTGGTAGGCTACATGTATACCGTCTGTGTCAAAGTCCGCAGCTCCGCAGCTATACGCAAATGTACATTAGCACAGCCTTGGCCAAGCAGATGTCACTCTGAAGCCCACATCCCACATGCAACAGCCAATCACATGTAACCCCACACCCTATCCCATTTGCAATCATGCTCAGTATATCCTCAACATGTATTCCGCTGCCAGTAGTGTCCACTATACTGCATCACAGAGGACAGAAGACTCAATATAATGTTTGAAACCAAAACTGTCTCCGCTGACTCATTTCACAAGTACGAATGAGAGAGGATGAGAGTATGTGAAGTACACGGCAGTCGTGACATGACCATGTAGTCCACTGGTATTGGATGTCAACGCAAATGAGTAGCACAACTGTGGAAGACACACATGTGTCGTGTGAAGTCGTATGGACGCAGTGCTCAGGTGGGTGGGTGTGACGGGTAGATGCGCACATGCCAAGTTGGAGCACGCCGTTGTCGGGAGGGGTCATGAACAGTACACCACCGCTTCCCTGGGCATTGTGAGAGGACACCTGTCGGGGGAGTGAACACGTGTGTGCACAGCAGCCGGGCACACGTACAAAGCGGTACCAGGCGCACCTCAGCCCACCCTCTGTGGACAAGCTGGATCCTGTTGTGCGCCCGCCATGCCCCTTGACAAGGCACACACAGCCCCAGTCGACCAGGTGTAACCCCAACATAGTCAATCCGCACAGGCGATACAGGTCACGGGATGGCAGTGGAGCATGGTGTGTGAGAGGTCTCCTCGCGCTCCTCCTGGTCATATCACGCAGGCAATAGAACCTCAACGTCTAGCATGGCACAAGTCAAATGGAAGTGTAGGGGGACGCACCACAGCACGAGCAGCACTGACGTCACGGGAGGTGGCTCGCACCATCCCATCCATTGCCCATTATACCAACCACGCCACATGCCATTGCGACTAAGTGCAAGCGCGTGCGCCACCACCCCGAGCCCTCCCCAGAGAGGCCAAAGAGTGAATGTGTGGGCCATCAGTCACAGACGGACGCGGCATGGCCGCAAGGGCAGCCACAGCCACTGGGTGTCGCAGGTGGCGGATCCGGAAGGCGAAGACTGTGATGCATAGTCCATGCAGGCCGGGTCTCCATTTGGGGCACCACGCAGGTGGACGGCGTCCCGCAACACATCATACCCTGAGACAGCCCACTCGTGCAACTGGACCCACACATACACTCCTTGCCCTCTCTGGTGCGAGCTTGGGGCTGCCTGTGCAAGCGCTAGCCTCGCAGGTGAGCATGCATATTGGGGGAGCGAGGGGAGGACATGAGGGCTGGGGCGAAGATGACTGTATCACTGTCAGTTAGTACAAGGGATGACCCAGATGTGGAAAGGAAGAGACGTGTCCCGTGTGTACTGCAACTAGTCGCCAATCCAACTACCCCCATGTCCGGAATGTAAGCCCGCACCTAGGCCCGCCCATCCGCCACATCGAACATACCACCAGCACGACAACCTTCCCATTCGAAACACTGACTGGGGGTGGCGACCAGTGTACAATCATGTGTAGCCTACCCACGCGTACATGTGGGCCCTCCATGATCCATGTCACCTGCGGCAAAGTCATGACATGCGCAATGAGGGAAGTGAGGAGAGCTGTCCGCCCCACGCGCAGAAGGTGCATCAGCTCCACAGACCCAGCAGCGAGTCCAGCAGGGGTCACATGTGCAGGGGCAGCTGTGCCTGGTGTGAAGGCACATGCATATAGACAGCACATCGACCAATGTGTAGTCTGCCCACATCTACAGTCCATCATCATGCGGACATAGGAATTGAACACAGGGCAACACATCTTCAGTTGGTGCACCCACCGTGACCAACAATGCGCAATCATCGACGTACCCGCCCTGTGCATGGCCCCCCACCCAACGGAGGCACATCCAGTGCCACCATCCCACACACACAAGCCTTCAACGGAACATGCTGTGTCCAATGGTCAGTACAGAGTCAGCGCCCATCTGGTGGATCCTGAACAGGAGACACATGCACACACATGCCAGCTCCCACTATGTACGTCTGCCACCTGGCACGTGCAATGTAACCTCTCACCTGTGACGTGTGACTGCAAGCACACAGCCGTCTTGGCATGGGGCTGTCAATGTGGACACCTGTCAATGTTTCGGGAGGTGTGATCCGTACAGAGCTGTACATAGGGTGCAGTGCTGACACCTACTACTGTCTCATATCCCCTCGTGCCACAGGTCCCACTTGTTTTGGCCGCTCAGCCTGTGCCCACATCGTCGTGTGCCATACTCATCCAGCCGCGGAAGCAGTTCCATGCTCACCAGACATTCATGTTGCCGTGGCGTTGCCGCTTGATGGATATGCAGTCAGTCCCCATCAGCACGCCCCGCAAGTCATTGGGGCCTAGATCCCCATGTGCATGCACATGGCAGTGGTTTGTATCACTAGCCATTGCCATTGTTGGGAGACCTGTGTAAGTGTATTGTGGCCGTGCCGTCCCAGCTTGACAGCTGGGCTGTGGCTCATGTGCTTGCTCAGTCATGTCAGTGATGTGTATGCGAAATTGCTATGTGTCGTGTTGCTTTGACATGTGTCCTCTGCCATTGTCCCTAGGCGGAGACCGAACATTGACCGCCCATACCAATTGCTGGCGGACATGGACGATACAGAGGTTATTAGGAAGTTTCGGCTGGACAGGCCAACCCTGCATCGACTGTGTGCCATGTTAGTACCCCATCTCCGTCCCCGCAGGGTGTATCCGACTGCTGTCACCCCCACGGCTAAGGTGATGGCCGCCATGCATTTCTTCGCCACTGGGTCATTCCAGCACACAGTGGGCATTGGAGGAGGGATGTCCCAGCCCATGTTCAGCAAGGTGCTGAGGGATGTACTGGCAGCCATGATGCTGTGCAGAAACAGGTACATCCGCTTCCCCAGGGCTCGTGAATTGGCGGCAGTGAAGGGTGCATTCTATGCCCTTGGCAGAATCCCACACGTCGTTGGAGCCATTGACTGCACACATGTCGGCCTTGTTCCACCACAGGCCACTGAGCACCTGTACCGCAACAGGAAGCACACGCACTCCCTGAATGTGCAAGTGGTGTGCCTTGCGGACATGGTGATCACCCACGTGTGTGCAAAGTTCCCAGGCTCGGCCCATGACGCACACATAATGCGCAACAGCATCTTGCCACGACTGATGTCCAATATGCAACAGGATCGTGCCTGTATTGTCGGTGAGTATGTGGAGTGGTGTAGCGTGCTGGTTGTGCGATGCTGTCCCCTGTCCAGTTGGAATAGCAACGGTTCTCTGTGTCCCTCACACCCAGGTGACTCTGCGTACCCGAATGGGGCATGGCTGCTCAGTCCATTGAGGAATCCTCGCACCCCAGCAGACGATCGCTACAATGAGGCACATGGGAGGACCAGACGTGTGGTCGAGCGTACCTTTGGCCTCCTCAAGTCCAGGTTCAGGTGCCTGGACCGCACCGAGGGTGCGCTGGCGTACTCCCCACAGAAGGTGTGCCGGATAGTGGTGGCGTGCTGCATGCTGCACAATCTGGCCATTCGGAAGCAGATCCCCCTCATCGTGGATGACGGAGATCAACCAGGGCCCCAGCCCGCAGACCAGGACAGCTCGAGTGAGGAGGACAGCGGAGAGGAGGAAGCTGGTAATGTGCGGCAGCAGCTCATCGCCCGCTACTTCACTTGACGGTGAGTGTCCATGTACGACGGCTGATGTGGCTGTATCTGTGCAGGTGTGTGTGTGCTGTGTCAGGGTGGCCGTTTGTTCACTGCGTGCTGTGTGTCAACGCTCCATGGCCAGGGTAGTATGCCACTGTTGGTGGCTGTGGCATTGTGCCCTATTGCTCTGTGCGATGTGTGTACATTGCTTGTAGTTGTTGACATGTACTGTGTGATGGGTGTGTGACACACTCATTGAATGTGCTCCTGTTCTGTCTCCCACCCCTAGGTCCCTACAGGTCCTCCGGATTCAATTGCCATGCTACGCATCAGGTGCCTTTCCACCCAAGGTGGCCGTTGTATTCCGTACAAATAAAACACAGGGCACAAACAGCAGTTAGTGTAAAAGGTGCATTTATTACAAACTGTGACATGTGATTGTGTGTAAGGTGATGACAAAAGTGGTGCGTGCAGTGACAATGAGCTGTCGGTCATGGCTGCGTGATGCTCAGGGTGTACCCACTGGTTCTATGTCCATAGTCCAACACACACATGCCATCCAGATGGCTGTGTGGAGTGGGATCGTAGTCCAAGTCAATGCAGTGGCTGGTCAAGGAAGGCTGGCGGAAGGCTGGCTGGCTGCCTCACTTGCGTTTGGAGCGTGCGAAGTCCTCCCGGAAGATCTGTTTCCACTTCGGACGGCCCCTTCCACGTTTGCGAGGGGGGGTGCCTGCTTGCGACATGCTGGTGGTTGAGGTGTGCTCACTGGCTGTGGACGCAGGGGAACTTGACACTGCTGCTCCACCCTGCGCCCCGGCAGGTGGTGGCGGAGGGGGAGCTGCTGTCCCTGGCTGTGACCTTACCGCCACCACCAGCTGGCCCATGAGGTCCACGAGTTGGCCCATACGGGCGTCCATGGACCTCAGCACCCCCAGCACCTCACGCGTGTCTGAAGCAGACCGGACCCATTGTCCTTGGGCCTCTTCATAGGCCCCAAGGACTCTGGCCATTTGAGGCAGGGCATGGCTCCCAGGGGAGGCTGGCGTTTCCCTGACCCTGCTCCTCCTACCAGTCCTGCTGCCACCGGCCTGCCCACTAGCCACATTGCTCACCACGGTCCTCGCTGTGGCTCCCAGGGTGGATCCAGTCGGCCGGGCCACCACCTGCGCTGGGGCTGGTGCCAGCGAAGACGTGGTGGTGGTGGCGGCGGTGGTGGTCGGTGCGGCGATGGTGGCGGTTGCGGCAGTGGTAGTGGCCACAATGACCGTGGGTGTGGCCGCAACGACAGTGGCAGCAGGGGGCTGGGAATGTTCAGCAGCCCTGGATGATGGGTTGGTGGGTAGGAGGGGTCCTGGGGAGCGGCTGGGCCCTGCCACACCAGATGGGCCTGCTTGGTGGTCCGTGTCCGAAGAGGAGGACAGATCCTCCAGATCCGTGTGTCCTCGTTGGGGGCTTGTAGGCTGGCTGTGCTGGCTGCTGGCTCCATCCCCAGCATCCAGCAGTTCGTCACCTGTGGAGAGAATGAGATTTGTTATTGTGTTGCACCTGGCGAAGTATGTATTTGTCGTCTGACATTAACAGTTCGTGCAATCTCGTACATGGGTTTCCCGGAGGCGTGTGTGTGGCTGTAGCATCTGTAGTTGTGTGTGCTTGGCAATGGGACTGTGTGCTGTGCACATGTGGCATGGGACGGATTGGCCATGCCGATGAGTGTGTTGCTGTGCCCCTACTTATTGTGACTCTGGTGTATGCGGGCTCCTGGCCCATCCTGGGTCTGGTTTGTACTTTGCTTTTGGTGTTCAGATGGGATGCTTAGGAACGCATATGGCAACATGGGGGCCATGCCCCAGATTCGCAATTGGGAGGGGATATGCTTTTGGGGTTCAAATGGAACGCTTAGGAACGCATATGGCAACATGGGGGCCATGCCCCAGATTCGCATTTGGGAGGGGATATGCTTTTGGGGTTCAAATGGAACGCTTAGGAACGCATATGGCAACATGGGGGCCATGCCCCAGATTCGCATTTGGGAGGGGATATGCTTTTGGGGTTCAAATGGAACGCTTAGGAACGCATATGGCAACATGGGGGCCATGCCCCAGATTCGCATTTGGGAGGGGATATGCTTTTGGGGTTCAAATGGAACGCTTAGGAACGCATATGGCAACATGGGGGCCATGCCCCAGATTCGCATTTGGGAGGGAATATGCTTTTGGGGTACATGCTGTGAGCCATGGGTGCCGAACGTGACATGTGTTGTGGCAGCATGACAGTGCATGGTTTGAGGTGTGTGCATGCTTGACATGGCCTGCATATTTGCTGTCTGTTGTGATTACTGGACATGGCATTGGACGCATCGTTATGAGTGAGTGATGGTTGTGTGCCAGCCAACGTATTGCAGTTGTCCCATCTCCTTGGTGTGCGTGCTGCCCTGTGCCATGTGCATCACTGCAGTGCTCGGGGGGTGTGGCCCATGTTGTGTGTTGTTGCTCACAGTGTGTCGTGCGCTTCATTGACTTCTGGCACATGGTTGGTCATGGGCATGTATCTTAGCGTGACTGCTGTATGTGTGGCAGCTGTGCGGATGACATGCCTTTCATGAGACTGGGGCTGACGGATGGGATGGATGGTATGTTGTATGTGCATGGTGTGTCTGTGTGTTTGATGGGTTCAGTGGTGTTCGTGTGCATTTATGTTGTTCCGCTCTGTTGCGTCTAGTGTTGTTTGTCTTACATAGGCGTAGTTGTGGGGTGTGTGGTTGACAGGCAGTAGGGGCTACATGGACAGGACTTCAATGGTGTTTCGGTTGTGTGTGATGAGTTGCACAGTGGCTGCCGTGTGGTACTATATTCAGTGTGGCTTGTGCATGCAGACGTGGCTCCTTGGGTGTTGCTATGTCTGTGATGGGTCATGTGGGGTGTGAGTCTGTTGTTCATGTCCGTGTGCACATTGTTCACTTGTTCGTGACGGTGGGCGGTGCTGCTTGTTCGTCTGCTACGTGACATGTCCCATGTGTTGGTCGTGTTCCGGTCCTCATGCCTCCAGTAATCCAGCCCTGTCCAGTTTCCCACCTGCAAGTTGTTCGTGCGTGCACTGTACTGGATGCCACATGGCTCTAAGCGGGGGTGCTCCATGTTGCAGGTCTGTGGGGGTGGGGGGGTGTTGTGGGTCGTGGGGGTGGCTGGACACCCACTGACACCGATTGCTGTGGACCGTGATGTCTGCCTTTCGGCTGTCGTTGTGCACTGCGGTGGCTGACACGTGGCTGTGGGGTGTGGGGGATGCTCCTCCTTGCTGTGCTGTGGGACTAGGGGCCTGGTGTGTGTTGTACTTGGGCTGTCCACCGTCCCACCCACTGCACTTTGTGTTCCTGCCACTTACCTGTTACTTGTCGGTTAGTGCAGCTGTGGCGGACACATGGGTGTGGTGGGTGCTCGTTGTGGCGCTTCTGGCATATTTGGGGACCTGTTGGTGGTTACGTGGCTGGCTGAGTGTACACATGTCCCCACGTATGTTACAGTTGTTCGGTTTGGGCTGTGTGTGGTGGTGTCTGTTGCATGTGTGTGTGATGTGTTGTGTATTGTGTGCTGGACATGGGGGTGTTTGTCCCTGGGAGCTGTGGCATGGTGGTAGTGCATGTGAGTACATAGCAGTGTGCTGGTATACATTAGTTTGTACTTACCAGCCTCCACTCCCCCTGCTAATCCGGCGAGGATCTCCGGATGTATTATGACTCGCACCTTCTCCTCCCACGCTTTGAAGGTCTTGAAGAGCGTGGGATTCCCTCCGCCAGTGACGGCAGCCAGCTCTCTGTTTTTGCCCTCCTTCTTCTTGACCAGGCTCTTTACGTCATTCCAACGTTTGTTTATTTCTCCTCTGTTCCTGGGCAGGGTCCCGACTGCATTGACCTGGTCTACGATCCGGTTCCACATTCTGTTTCTGGTGGCTAGTGGTGTGTGCTGGACCATGTTCCCATAGATTTGTGGGTACACCTTGATGATCTCGTCGACCATGACCGTCAGCTCAATGGGCGTGAACTTGGGCATTCTTTGTGGTGCCATGGTGTTTGTGGTGCTGGTGCGGTGTGTGTTGTGTAATGTGCAGGGGGTTTGTGGTGCAGGTGTTTGGTGGTGGTGGTGGTGGTGGTGGTGGTTGTGATGTGTGCGTTTCTGTGGTGTGCTGCTGTCCTTGCTGTGTCACTGTGTCCTCTCCTCTCCTCTCTGGTTTGCAATGTAGCAAGGGGTTGTGGTCTGTGGGAGTGCTGCTTTTGTACTTACCTATGTGGGTGTGTCCTCATGGTCTGTTGTTTTCAGGTGTGTTGTGTCTGGGGTTCTGGCCTTTGTATTTTTTGTTTGTCCGGGGGTGTTTTCGGGATGTGTACTGTGCTTGTGTATTTGTGCGTGCCTTGCTGTGTGGACTTGTTGGCCATGTTGTGTGCTATTGGTTTTGTGAGCGGATGGTTTCTGTGCAGGTACGTGGGCGCCATGGCTTCTGCCGTGTCGATTCTCATCGGCGTTGTTTGCGCTGGCGGGCGGTATATTTGTGGTTTTCCCGCGCTCATGGCGGTGCGATCGTAATTTCACGTGCGGTGTGTCGGCCGTGAGGGCGGGCGGTTTTTGTGTTGTCGTGCGTGTTTCCGTCCGTGGCGGGCGGTTTGACTCCGACTTGGACGTTGGCGGGCGGTATTTTGTGTGATTTTTCCGCCGATGGCGGTTTCGGTTTGTGTAATCGTAATGGCGTGGTCGGTGTTCAGACGGTGTGTGCGGGCGGATTTTTGCCGCTTCCATGCCTGGCGGATTTTTTTACGCCGGGTATCGTAATGGGCCCCTAACACTCTTATGAGATGCAAAATTAAGTAAAGCAGGTGAATTCTACAAATGAACAACATTACCTTAACGTTGTTTTTTACACTAATTGTGCAGAAATCGATGTGTTTTTGCTTGTAAAGCTAATGACATGAATACAGAGCCCGAAAGGGACCCATTTCAATATCCATTTTTAATTACTGCCGAATCTGAGATCTGAGGGACACAGCCCACTTAAAGCCCTGGGCCCAGCCTATGCAAATCAGTACTGACCCAACCCTCATAGTAACAGTCCCTCCCGAACTGCCAAGCAAGGCTTCTTCCATTAGTAACCACAAGCAACCCCAGACTGGTTCAGAGAGGACGAGGCTTGGCACTTTGGACTGGACTGTCCCTACTGGAGCAAAACAACGACTGATTTGGATATGGGTAAGGCTAATCTGAGGTGGCCAAAAAACGATGGGTTGGAATGTTACACGAGCAACTGCCAGTGGTTATACTTATTGAAAATTCTTCTCATCACTGTGTGTATAATGAAAGAAACTTCAATATTTTTTAGGCCTGGGTGGAGTTTGCGTAGTCCCATGAAATGACCATAAAATACCACCGCGCTACGTGGAGTTCCGCAAGCGGTGGAGAACGATACATCGTGCTGCTTGCGCTGATTTTTAGCACTGGGTGTTTGTTCCGCGCTACAAAATCAGCCTGAAGGCCACCACGTGCCGGAGGGTGCAGCTTCTTTCTCCCGCTCGAGTAGATGTTCTACTCGAGCAGCAGCTTCCTCTACATGAGCGGTCGGTTTCTCAACCCGAGCGGTTGCGACCAGCCGCGACCACCCGCATTGAGAAATCTTGTCAGGAGGTGGTCTGGAGTAAGATTTTCTCACTCGCCAACTTAACTTTGGCGAGTTGCGGAGGTGAACAAACTCCGCTCCAAGCCGCTACGTGAAGTTTTTTGGAGCTCCACGAATTGTGCGGTGCGGGAGAAACTCGCAAACTCTGTGAGCAGAGCGGAATTCACACCCAGGCATAGTATGCTTGCACGTGAAGCAAGATGATCTGTTGGGACATTATGGAAAGTTTGAGACCACAGGGTCAAAGTGCGGTCAGAGTTGGTCCGAGGAACTGCTTTCCTTTGTTCATTCAAGAACGGCGGTGGAAGGGGGTGGGGTTCATGGGCAGTATTTATTTTGCATAACTCTTACCCCTTCACAGCTCTGCAAAGCCACTTCTCCCTTCCAGGATCCTCCATTCCAAGAGAAAACCTTGTCTCTGAGCGAGCTGGGGTGCGCTGGGAATTTGTGCATTCTCATGGTGTTCAGGTGCCGCAATATTTCCCTGCTGCGGCCTCCGTCAGCCGCCCCGCAGCAATTAAAACAATAAAATAATTACAAGTTCTGCGCTTCACTAGCCATCATGCAAATTAGTGTTAAATGATTAATTATCATAGTTATGGTTTGTAGCTCATTGAAGTGGAAATGAGGCAAGCACCCATCTCTTCCCAGCCTGCCTCGGAGCTGCGAGCTATTCCTCGGGACTTTCATCAATTTCATGTCGACATTTTCCTAATTCCTCTGCGCAGAAGATATGTGAACCCAGAGCTCCTCCGCTCCACGCGCAACTACGGAAGGATTTCCTGGTTTTCTTCTCTTTTTCATTTTTGTTATTTCTTGTTAATTTGCAATAATAGAGTATGCTCATAAAAAAGTCATGCCAACCTGGGAGTCAATGCAATGCCTCCACGTTAAGAGAGCAGGCGGCAGGAGTTTATTTAGCACATACTTACTGTGCATTCAAATGGCGCCTAATGAGCCGTGACACCGCCCCTAAGCGCTGTTAGGAATCATACTTACTCCACAAGGAGCTGCCTTCCGTTCACATAAAAACATTTATGATGAGTTCAAATGTTGACTTGCCCCTCCCAACCATCTGATTTCTGCAATAATTGGTGGACAGCGGTTGAGTAAGGGCTTCTCAGTTTTGTTTAACTCCAGCTGTGCAGAAATTTCAACTTGTCCCAGTTTTCAGACCAGCCAATAGTTGTCTTTGCATCATTTACGTGCTCTTATGTGCATCTATGTTTGTTTAAAATGTGTATGACGTCAGAACTCTACGATCAGTCATTTTTTGTAACTCTACGTTCTAAGGCCTTCACAACCAAAACAGTAATATCGACATTCCGCAAGTAGGATGTACACCTCATATTAACGCGGCTCAAAGAAAAAAAGCCATGCCACAAAATTCGAACTATCGAGAAACAGAATGATCAACAGTGACGTGTCATCAGATAGGATTACTAGGTGACTCTACGTCACCTCTGCTACGTATCATTGGCATGCTGGGACTTGTAGTCTTATTTGACTTCAATTGAATAGATCGGACTACAATGGTTGGTCAGAGTGGAAATGTAGGACTGGAACATGGTGTCCCTGGTGGCATGGGGCCATCTGGGGGCAGCACAGAGACCCAGTAGCGGTCGGTGGTGGGAGTGCCGCCGGGCGCTGACGTGGGGCGGGGGAGGGGCAGGGTGGGGGGTAGTAAACTACGGATTACGGCCGATTACAGGTAAGTACACATATAAATAAATAAAACGAATTTGATACAGCGCGAGAAACGAAATTCGTTTTATTTTAAAAAAATACTCAGAAAATGTTTGGGCTCTATATAATCAAATATATGTGGTCTCCTCCTGGTTGTCTCCTCCGCAGGCTTTTTTGGCGCCTCTGACTCCCTAACCTCCATGTCCGCTGGTCTTTTGGATCCTTATGTGGTTCCTGCAAGTCATGTTTCTGCTTGCATCTGGTGAGAGGTTTTGCTCTGTGGACCCCCTTTTTTCGTTTCCCTGCACCCTTGATAAAATGGGGGCCAGTGGCGATGAAAGGTTTCCATTAGTTAACTGGGGTGGAGATCTTCCTATTGCAAAGTATAGGGAAAAGTAAAAAAAGATGAATAAATATGAAACAATAGTAAAAATACTTCATGTGAAATAATGTAAATTAATTTTATAAATTTATTTTAATTGTAGAAAAAATAAGAAATGCTACACTATTAACTCAATTTTGAATTAAATATTTAATTAGTTTAAATGTATTAACTTAAATTAACATTATTTTTTAAAAGATTTATTTAAGAAAATCTTACCTAAAGTAAAATGTTTATATTTATTTATTATGTATAAAAAATGTACTAAAAGTTAGGGATAGAACTAGCTAAAAACAATGTAATCATTTTTTTAAATTAAAAAGATATTTATTTTTTCAAGTAAATAAAAAATTCTAAATATTACAGCGTAAAATAATATTTATTTTGTAATTGTGTTTATATTTTTTAATATTAAATTAACTTCATATAGATTTATTTTGTCAATATAAATGTATTCAATTCAACACTATTTCCTACAGGGTTCTATTTAAGTCCCTGCCTTCATTAGTTCTAAAGGAAGGTGTCGAGTGCTTGGCCATGTGTGGTACTGGACTTACTACTGCTCCTTTCTAGATGTAGTAACTTAACACTTGTAAATTTGGACCCGCCCCTTTTTCAGTTTGTTGAGACATGTAAGTCTGCACTTTCAAGTAAGTTTTCACGCGTATCTGGTGAATAACTAAAAGTAGTAAGGTTACTCATAAATGTAAGAGTAAATTTACACGTGTAACTTCCTCACAAGTGTAAATTACATTTGCAAATAGCCGGAAAAATTGGATCAAAAGTTGAGCAATAATTATTTGAGCAATTCGTCCTTTGTTAGAGAGAAGGGATGTGGAAGGAACAGTGTCGTCCATGATCTCCCCACTTCTGGTTGCTCTAGTGGCTGGCAGGGCTGTCACTTCTAGGGGCAGATGTCAATGGCGCAGTTGCATTTTTTGTGTTTGATTCTGTTTCCCAAAAATACTGTGGGGAACTTCACCTTTGGGGGCTTGCTGGAACTCGCACTGCACATGAGAATAGCTATACAACAGGGGCAAAGGGAGACAGATCCCAAATCATTCACACTAACCAGTACGCTAACACCAACATATAGCACATGGACAGTGAAATGGACTAAGCAGGGGAGGCTACTCCGCTAAGGCAGAGGAGCGTCGCCCCATTGCTCTAAGAGCAGAGCAAAGTAAAAATAAATTGATATCAGAACGTTACTGTCATTTTACTTTTAGTCTGCTTTTAAGCTCCATGTTAGGGTGGGGCGGCGCTGGGCCCGCGTGACCCCAGCAGGCGGAGGAGTAGTGGCTGCACAATAAGTGCGCATGACGGTTTAGGTGGCCGTCTTGGGCCGGCCAAACCGCCATGCACAATGCGCATGTTCTCAACTGGTTGTATTGTACAACCTGGGTGGAGAACATGCCCAGGCTCCCAGTCCCTCTGTGAGCACTGAACCATGGTGCTCAGACCAATCACAATGCTGCTGTAAGGCAGTGTCATGATTGGCTAAGGGAGTCTGGGAGCCTGGATGCTTCTGGGAGGCAGGATACAGCGCGGACAGAGGAGAGGTGTCGGCTGGCGACCCACAGCTAAGTCTTTTTTTTTCCTACCTCCCCTACCCTCATCCCTGCCCCAAGCCACCACCCCACCCCCACCCCCGCACCTCAGCCATTCCCTCCCAGCCGCCACTGGGACTCAGAGTTCGAGAAGTGAGTATTAGGCAGAGACACTAACACCGACACAGACAGAGTCAAGAACAAAAACCCACAAAATGTGTCATACTCTGGGGAGAAAGACACAGACACCAACACCGAAAAGCGAATGCCAGAAAAATGGCATTGTAACAAAACAGCCCAAACACTATAAAGTAAATAGGAGTACACTGGTAAAGCTCAACCAAGGTCCTAATTCCATCTTAATTCAATAATGTATAAGTCAATGGTGAGGAAGCAGCCTCAACAGAATATAAAATGCACTTTTCCAGGTCAAACAGGGCGGAGCAATTAACTATTTTGACAAACTCTAGTGAATTAATTTGTAAATATGGCTGTAAGTCTAAAAGCCTCTTTAGCTGACATCCTATCTTGCATGCTTGCAAATCCTCTGTTCCCGAAGAGCGGTACAATAGGCTGGCATCCGTGACTGTGCTCCACATCCAGCAGAGGTGCTGATGCAAATCCCTCTTCGCCTCTTCAAGTGCCTGAGCATCTTCAGTGCATCAAGGTCATCCGTGGAAAAATGAGATGTCAGACTCTCCTGACACTCCCTGTCCTCTTAATAACAAGGAGGGCTTGATTTGTGGCAGGTATTAAAAAGTTACCTGTGTAGTTTCAGAAACATTAACAGCTATATTTACTTGAAGCACCTGCTGTGGCAGCGCAGATAAAGCTCGCATCCATGGGCATAGAATTCTTTCAAGAATAGGAGGTTTTCTGTTTGTGGACAGTTCGTTGTCCACATTATTAGGTTGATACGGAAATAGGTGATACAGAAGACTTTGTAAACTTTGGTATGCGGTTTGCTATTGGCCTCATGTCTAGGAGGGTGACTTACTGCCAGTCCTAGCACCAAGACGTCTGGGACACAAGAGTGGACTGGGAAAGCTGAAAAGGATGTCTCAAGTGTAGTGCTGCCTAGTGTAGTGCTGCCTAGCCAACTGTGAACACAAGCTGTGGAAAGGTGAGGTGTCTGTAAGGACCCTCTGCCTGATGGGTCTGGTAGCTCAGCGGACTAAGGCATCCACTGCAGGGATCTGCATTTGACCCCATGGTGACATATTCAAACCCGCACAGGCTCACTCAGCCTTTCATCCCACCATGATTGTAAAGTGAGTCCTGTTGTGTTGGGTAACATTTGGCATCTGTCTATTGTGCCAATAGATCTCCTTGTTAGTGAACAAGCACTCGACAAATATGCCTGTTATGCTAAAAGAGAATTATTGCATACTGCATTTTAGTCCATGTCCATCACCTATTGCTGTTGAAGTCCTCTAAATTAAAAGGTGAGTGGCGGGAGATGCTGCAGCACAGAAAGAACCTTGCACAACGCAGCTTCAGAAACATGTTATCAATCAATCAGACATTTGTAAAGCACAGCAAATTACCAGTGAGGGTCTCAAAGTGCTGGGGAAGATTGCTGCTAGGTGATGGTAAGATCATTCGAACAACCAGGCCTTGAGTTGCTTCCTGAATTGGTGAAATTGCTGGAGTGACAGATGTTGGAGAGAGTGATATAAAAAAAAAATATTTTTACTATATTTCTAAACACCAACAACAATAATGAAATAACACAAACTAGTTCTACTACATACAAATAAAATTAAAACAAAGGATTTCAGACTAAAATTATAAAATGAAATATTCACACTCCAACACAAACTATTTTTAAGAAAGTGTTGGGCACTAAAGGTGTGTCATTTACTATTCCCACTCCAACCTATAACAATTTTGGAAAGGTGGTGGACACTAAGGGCCTTATTACAAGTTTGGAGGAACGACCGCTGTAAGACCTCGGCCGCCAGCAGCCCACAGCACTAGCGGTCCAAAGACCGCCACATTACGAGTCAAACACAGGGCTGGCGGTGCGGAGGCGGGGATCTTGCAGCAGTGGTGAGTACTATTACCAAATATATCGATGCCTGTGTGTGCATTTCGACTGCACATGTGTCAGATGCACACATATGCATGATATACGTGGGACAATACCATATACCCATTACCGGGGTTCGGCTCATATTTGGGCAGTCCTGGCAATGGGTATATGGTGATAGGAGGACTCACCTGCAGATCTCCACACACATGGTCGTAATCCTTGGGGTGAAGATCATGCTGTGAAGGGGGGACCTGGAGAAAGGGATCCATGTTGGAATATGCCTGGAAGAAGAAGAAATGGATGAGTATGCACCCCAAATCCTTTGTCAACACCACCTTGAAATAGGGGATTTGAGTGCCATGCTCCCCTCGTGGAACAGGCAACTCGTAATATACATGGTGGTGCAGCTTCCCTGTACTGCCCTATGGTGGCTGTCTTTCCCCAATCGTGAACCCGGCAGTCTGCTGGCGGTCTCATTGGACCAGTGGTAGTCTTTGCAAAGCCGATCTGCCCAACTCGTAATACGGTGGTCAGACCACCGAGCTCACCACGCTTGGACTGCCACCACTGATACGGTGGTCCACAGGACTGCCACACTCATAATAAGGCACTCACTGTGGTACAGAATGCAACGCAACCAACACACTTCATCCTTGACCTTGTCTTCTCAAGAACACCAACAAACCATTGAAAACCACTCATACCCATGGACTGGAATGACCACTTTGCTATATCTATCACTCTGTTGAGAGATAGAGATGGCACAAACTAAAGGTCAACAGAAAGGAGAAGACCAGACCTTCAGATGCTTCGAAGACTTCTCCATAGACAACCCTAATGCTTGAACTCATCTCTTTCCCTATCAACTCCACAGCCAATGTCAGTACCCTGTTAGACAACTTCAAAACCTTTTTGTAAAACTATGTCAACATCCACGTCCCAATGAAAACATGCAAGTGCAAGCCAAAGCCTTCACCCCCCTGGCACTATAAAGGCCTTGCTGACAATAAATGATCAATCTACAGACAGGAAATAAAATGGAAGAAAAGTAGAACTCCCATATAATTCATAATACTGATGTCCCTCGGCGCAACACAGACAGCTCATCATATCAGCCAAAGCAAAGTTCTATTCCAACACCATCAAGGAAACCACCAACAGAAGAACACTTTTAAGACAATCAAACAATGCATCAACTCCCTGTCAGACCCACCTATTCCTCACATCACAGAGAAGTGCAATGCCTCTTCTTCAGTGAAAAAATAGGGAAGACGTGTCAGCACAACGACAACCACAAGCCTGCTTAAACTCTAATGCCCATTACTTACCATTAAATCCTGCAATGGTCAGCCTTCAAAGCCTATCTCTCATAGATCTCACCCTCTACTCAACTCTGTTAAAGCCACTTATGAAGAGGATACCTTACCCTCATCCTTCATCAATGCCCTCTCCCGGGACGTTATCCCATCCCAACTTGCCAATGACAATGTCTCCCTCACTCAAGGTATCTTCCCAGAAGCTCTCATGATAGGCCAGTTTCTCCCATGCCTAAACAAATCTACACTAGAGCCTTGTGGGCTCGCTAAATATTAGCCCATCACTCACCTATCACTCATCAGCAAGTGTTATATTCCCGGGTTAGGCCTATGTTGCGTAGCAGCTTATTTCTTACATTGTCCTCACAAATACCCTTTCAGCTGTGAACTTTTGCACACATTTGAAGGCACGACAATGTTGGATTAGTTTCTCTGAAACTACTTTGTTTACACATTTAGCCTCGCACAACATTATCACAGTGCCTTGAACATCATGTACTAAGCCTCTGTACGCCCTATGTACAAACGTCATCCTATATTCATCCACAGGACTACAGGGCTATCTACATATCCATAGCATCGCTAATCTACGAGTATATTGCAAGGCTGCTTTCTATTATAAATAATGAGCATTCTGATATATTAGCAGAGGAGGCACTTCAGCTGACACTGAGGGTCCTTGCATGCTGAGAATTCACCACGCAGCGGCCTGAGATCTCCTGAGGGGTGTCCAGTTCGTGACCAAGATGGGGTCCTTCATTCTCACCCATCAGGTAATGGGGTTGGATCGTCCCTTGAGGAGGACTCTCGTCTCTACACCTACACACACTCTAGGTAAACTTAGAGTAGGGTTCACATAATAGGAGTATGCTTGATTACTGCCTTCTTTTATATGCCTGCATATATACACTGCTTTAGCACCATGGTAGAACTATTTCCTCCATTTACGCTCTTGGTGATCGTAATCACTTTTATCTGCTTTTATCTATTAATCATTGCAGCACATGTATTCTATACAAGAATAACGTTGGTTCAATAAACTTATCGACAATGTCCCATTGTGTATTCTTTGTATACTTCTCTGAGAATAAGTAAGCACAAGTGACTGAGTGAAAGGTTCTGTAATGCTTCCACGATTACTGAGGGGTCAGAGTTGTCATGTCAGTGGTTGCCAGAAACCATTTGCTTCTTGGTAAGGTTTGGGGAGCTTATGGTGGCACTGTGAGCTAGCTGGTCTATAGGACAACATATCAAGCGGGGGTGTACGGAATCATTCCCGGCACCAAGCCCCTAGTTTATTTTGCCTAAACAATGTGCAGATCCCACGGATTAGTAGGAACTACACAAAATTGTGCCGCCAACGTTGGTTGGGCTCTTATTTAACAGTCAATCTGAGTAGTTCAGTTATGCTATCTCAGTGACCCCTACTCACATTTAAACAGGAGACGTTCAAAGTGGGAAGGGAAACAAATCTGCCTCAGCTGAGTAGGTATACCCTATGTATTGGCTGTAGGTTATTCAAGCTTGGAGGATTGAAAGTTCCTGCATTGTGCAAACCAAATCTCAGTAAATTCATTTAAAAAAAACACCTTTTCTTTAACAATGACCGAGCAATGCGATGACAGTTGCTCTAGATATTACAGAAAACTGCAGCCAGGCAGTTAATATGAAATTACTACATCATGGCCTCCCAGCAAAGGGTGGAGATGTTACCTTTGTGGTTGAGGCACACAAAGCATTCAGTACAGAGGTATTCTATTCTTGGGTTAAATATCAGCCTGCAGATGCACGCACATGATTGTTTCACGCTTACATTGAAGTTGAACCACCTGATGAATATTTTCCATACATGGACATAGAAGTCACATTAACTTACCAAGTGCATAATAATTGGTTCAAAGGCACCCTACCTCATACCACAGAAAACGTGAGACTCGGTCCACTCAGCAAAATAGGAGCGACATGGCCGGTCTTAGCTTCATATACACTGCATCCAGACATTGCTGCTATATCAGCAGCAGGAATGCGTACACTCTGTAGAGACTTAGTAAAAATTTACAGAAATCTTACACAATATATAATAAGAACATTGACAGTTCACCCTGGGAGGGCTGCTCAGGCTGCACAACCACAATTGGCTACTATGGGTATCAGCCCCCAAACGCTGAATGCCGTTATGGGAAAGATTCCCACGAGCCGGGAGCAAATCCCATTCTGGATAGCGCAGAAAACAGCTCAGCTTGTAGTAGTGTTTCCCCATACAGGCCCGCAGGAACAACACAGAATTCTAACAATCTGCTTGCCAATGGGAATGACTCCACCAAATGAAGATTGTGTCACTTGGGGTACAATCTTCGCTGCCGTTTATACCAGAACATATGGTACCCCTTCAATAGCGGTAATACCAGATGTATTGAAACAAATACAGATTGAGTACAGGGCAGAGCCTTCCCTGGACTTGGGGATGAAACTAATGGGAAATTTTGCCCACGTTTCTACTATCATGCTAAGTAACATAAAAGGGGAGGCTGCAGCAGTGGCTATACGCCAACTCCTGAAGGAATTCACTCCTGCCCAGCAGGAGCGAGAATTGCCTAAGATTATCCAAGAAACAATTGGTTTCACTTGGAAGAGATAATCTGGGAGTCAGACCTGGGAAACCAATAGTTAAGAGCAATTCTGAACAAGCATTTGCAATGCAATAGGTCTCGCATTTACGCGAGTTTAAGCTATTGGCATTGTAAATGACAATGCCTTTTATTTATGTTTCAAAAACGAAAACAAAAATAAAAGGCATTGTTATTTGCAATGTCAATAGCTCAAACTCAGCGTAAATGCGAGACCTATTGCATTGCAAATGCTTGTTTTTATTAGGCACGGGGAGATTAAGTGATTTGCCCAGAATCACAGGATGTTGAGCGTCATTGTCGAGACTCGAACCCGGTTCCCCAGCTTCGAGGTCGTCCGCTCTAAATCTCCCCAGATTTAAAATGTGTTTGTTTAATTAGGTTTGCTAGTAATGTTTTTTATATCGTTTTAGTGATAGCTGCACATGAAATTTATTTCTTGCAGAGTCGATTCAACAAGGCCAGAATATTAATGGTCAATTGATATCATTTTCTATGATGGTACGTCATGTTTAAATTCGAGGGATTTTACTTGTTCCATTTCTGCCCAAGGCCCCAAAAAAACCTCACAAATTATGTCATTCCGGGCGTCCAACTTAAAGAATTCAATTCATTATGTCTGCCTATCATAGCAGACCCAGTTGTAAACCAGATGGCCCCTGCGTGCGCTGTAAGAATGCGGCCGCGAAGTGAAAGCAACTAAAACAAAGCTTTCAAGAGAGGAGCGGGGGCGAGCGAGCGCGGCAGCCTGCTGAGCTGACCAGACGCTCGTGCGTCATGGCCTTTTGCTTGCGATTACCCGCACGGCCGGCATGTGTTTCCAATTATCGCGCCCGTGTCTGGGCACGATAATTGGAAACAGATGCCGGCCGTGCGGGTAACCGCACAGAAAAGGCCATGACGCACGAGCGTCTGGTCAGCTTTCAGAAGCCCCTACAAGAAGTCTTGTGCTGTGCGAGCAGGGTTGCGCACTGCAACGCTAGGCGTGAGACCTAAAAAGGATAGCTCCAAGTAAGCACCGGATGTTTCAAAGAAGAAATGGGATAACAAACAAAAAAATAAACAAAACAAACAACAGTCATGGGGTGACTCTCCTCAACAGGAACACACCGAGAGAAAATACAATTTGAGAAACCTTGACAATATTAAGAAACCTGATAGGTATCAGGATACTGATACATGTTCCTTTCAGGATATATCCAAAAAACGAGAGAGACGGACAGTCAAAACACAGATCGGAAGAGCGAGTCAAGCCAAAACGGGAGTCACATCACACTTCTGATTCAACCATTAAACAGGAAGACAAACAAAGAATTCTAAACCTCAATCTAAAAAGAAAAAGGTAGCAGGAATCAAAATTTGAAATTCCCAGGCTATTGAATACTCTGCTTCTGAACGGGGAATGGGCAATGACGATGCTGGACAGTGCAGCAGAAGTCACTATAGCTCAGCAGAACCTGATAGATTATCTGGCAGGGGGACACACCCAGGCAAGTGTAGTGTCTCTTTTGGGAAGACCTGACATATGGTTACTGTTGGAAATGGGGGTCTCTAGTTGGCAATAGTTTGCACCTTTGTCCAAGTAGGTACTCTTGCTTCTAGTCAGGGTAAGGGAGTTAAGCCCTTAGACAACCCCTGCTCACCCCCTTGGTAGCTTGGCACAAGCAGGTAAGCTTATCTCATAGACAGTGTGTAAAGCATTTGTGCACACATACAGTAATACAGTGAAAACACTACAAATGGACACCACACCAGTTTAGAAAAATAAGTAATCTTTATCTAAACCCAGCAAGACCAAAACGACAAAAATCCAGCATACAATAATCACAATATGCACTTTGCAAGAATAACCTTAAAAAGCAGTTCCTTAAAGTCGGTAGCTCTGTTCGGTGCTACATCGGTGCTAAAAACAACCAAATCCAACAGTTTCGGTCGACCGCATTGGTGTGGACTGGCGTCGGTGTCAGAAACCTTGTAAACAGTACCTTTGCTTATGGCCAAACGCGTTTGTGCGGGTTGGTCATGGCAACTGTAGCGGTTGCGGTGTAAAGTGGAGCAGTGCAGCATGCAGTGCCCTCAGGTCACGGTGCAGGCAGCGGTTCAGTGCTTGTTGTGTTGCTGACAAGTCACAGTGCAGGCAGCGGTGCCCGTCGATGGGAGCTGGTGTTGGTGGGCCGCAGCTGTGGTATGGGATGGGGCAGTTCTTCATGTATGTTATCAGCGGTGTTCCCAGACCACGGTGCAGACCATGGTGGAGATGCCAGCTGGCAATGGCGTCATCGGTGAGATCAGGGTGGCGGGGTGAAGCGAGGCGGTACCCACAGGACATGGTGCAAGCAGAGGCTCTGCGGCGGTCATCACCGTCGGTGAGACCAGGTTTGCGGTGAGAAGTGCAGCAGTGCCCTCTGCGATACCTTCGGGCCTCGGAACCGCTGGTGGTCTTGGTGGCGGCGTCCGGTTGCGGTTTCCCTCTGTGGCAACTGAGGCGCGGGGTCCCAGAAGTGGTATGCAGAGGAAGGTGGAGTCTTTGCTGATCCTGAGACTGCTTGAACAGGGGGCAAGCTCTACCTAAAGCCCTTAGAGAAACTCAAACAAAGAAGTTGCAGAAAGTTCAGTCCAGTCCTTTCTCTGGCCAAGACAGAATCAGCTACTGCAGGCCAACACAGCAAAGCACACAGCAAAGTGGTAGTCTCTCCTCACAGCTTCCCCAACTCTTCTTCTTGGCAGGTTCCTTGATCCAAGTGAGTTCTAAAGTCCTGGGGTCAGGGCCTCAATATTTATACCACATTTCCCTTTTTTTCTCTTGTGGCTGAGAGTGTCTGTGCTCAGTCCAAACCAGTTCTGTCCTCTCTGGCTCAGCTTCTTGGCAGGAGGTGGAGACAGCATTGTACAAGGCAGACCAGGCCCATTCAGGTGCATGGAAATCTCCTCCCACTATTTGCACAACTACTTGCACATCCCCAGCTCCTGTCACTCCAAAAGCCAGACAGTCAATCCAGAAACCAGCAGAGGCACATAGGAAGGCTAAGCAAGAAAATACCCACTTTCTAAAAGTGGTATTTTCAAACACACAATATAGAAATCATCTTTGCTAAAAGATGCATTTTTATATTCTGAGTTCAAACATGCTAAACTCCATCTTTCTACCTTGTCTCAGTGGGAAGTTATACTTATAAGATGTTATAAATAAACTCCCATTCTATCCTATGGGACAGATGGCCTTTCCATAGTGAAAAACCAAATATACTGTATTTCACTATCAGGACATGTCATCCACACCAGTACATGTCCTACCTTTCACAAACACTGCACTCTGCCCATAGGGGTACCTTGGACCTACCTGAGGGGTGTCTTACATGTAAGAAAAGCAGCGGTGGGGTGCAAACTCCCCTCTGCCAGCGGAGTTGTCGGATTTTTTTGCCACTCTGCCCTCCGCTTGGAGCGCATAGTTCAGCAAACTACGCCGACCGGCGGCGGAGCGGAGTGTTTTTTTACCGGCTCATGGGCCACGGCACGTTTTCTGCTCACCCCCATGAGCAAAGGCATGGCAACTGCAGTGCAACGTAAAGGAAAGGGCTCAGCAGCTTCATTGATGCGCTCCGAGACCAAGAGCCACCCGGTCTCTACTGCGTGTCGAGCACGTCATCGGAGCAAGCACCAGTGGCCTCCTCCCACCCATTAATCCCTGCAGTATCACCGGCCGACCCAGGGAGCATCAAAGGCTGTGCAGCCACCTACCACCTGCCAGAGTGAGGGTGCACGGTGCAGTAGTAAGTCCCAACACTGTGCCACTGCCAGCAGGACCTCCAGCCACACCCAGCCACTCCGAAGTCCAGCAAGACCCCCGAGGTGAGACAGCCCAGTCCCAAGCTGCCTGCAGTGGCCACGGAAAATTCAAATAATGTGGGCCAGGCATGGTGGTTACTGATTAACCCTTTGTGCCACTGGAGGAGCGACGTGAAATAAGGCGCAGTACGCAGCGGTGCGTGCAGACTTGGGGGTGAGTACTTATTATACTTAATTTATGTGACTTCTCTTGTTGTTGTGCCTAACCTCTTCACGGGCAATCAGAATGGTTGTGTGCTGCTTAGACATTCTGCCCAGTGCTGCTAACACTCCCCATTGAGCTCAAAGGGGGGCTGTGCAATACTTCGCCTACATGCGGAACTCTGCGGAATTCCACTGAGTTTTTTTGTAACTCCACGGAATTCCGTGTAGTGAAACTCCGCAAGCTCAGCCCATCCTTAAAGAAAAGGGAAGGTTAGGGCCTGGCAAGTGGGTGCCCTTGCCAGCTCGACTTGGCAGTGTAAAACTGCGCACAGACACTGCAGTGGCAGGTCTGAGAACCCTTTGAAAGGCTGCTTGTGTGGGTGGCACAATCAGTGCTGCAGGTCCACTAGCAGCATTTGATTTACAGGCCCTGGGCACCCCAGTGCACTATACTAGGGACTTATCAGTAAATCAAATTAGCCAAACATGGAAACACCAATCCATAAATATAACTTACATGGAGAGCATATGCACTTTAGCACTGAATAGCAGTGGTAAAGTGCCCAGAGTCCTAAAACCAACAAAAACAGGGTCAAAAATAGGAGGCCAAGAAGCAAAAAGTCTAGGGATAAACCCGCTGAAAACACTAACACTTACGATATTTTTTTGGCTCAAAAGGACTGGCCACCTGATTTCGTAGTGGAATGCCCAATGGGTGAAGATGTAATTTTACCAGCCTTCTCCGACCTCGTACCAGAATCAGTTAAAAATTCATATGCGCAGGAGGGGGCGTTAGCACTAGCTTCTGCACTTTACCGCAATCATGCTGGGTGGGATGATGAGTCACCTCATCACGAAATCCCATTAAAATAGATTCATCAACCATAGAGACAATACCCAAAAAAGCATGAAGCATAGAAACAAGTCAGGGAGATCTTAGATCAACTTAAATACCAGGGTGTGATAGAGAATTGCACCTCACCTATGAATAATCCTTTGTTTCCCATAATGAAACCCGATAATTCATATCGTCTAGTCTTAGATTACAGACATTTAAACACTTCCACACGCACATTTGCAGTACAAAATGCACATAGTGCTGCACTAATGAATAACATTGTGCGGAAAAAATACAAAACAACACTTGATATCTCTAATGGATTTGTTTGCCGAAATATAGCGCCTGGATGCTGATATCTGACCACATTCTTGGAGCTAGCACCACAGCCACAATTTTGGTGTTTACCACAAGGGTATAAGAATAGCCCTGGGCTGTTTTCAGACAGAGTTACTTTTGATGAGGAGGCATTGTCCTACGTAGATGATATTTATCTGATGGATAATGAATTAATGGAACATTTGGCTAAAGTGAACCATATAATTCTTGGGTTTGCTCACTTGGGCTGCAAATTTAATTTCAGACAATCTTAAATCGCCCACCTCAATGTCCTGTTCCTGGGATATGAGTTAACAAGTGAAAGCAAGAGCCTGGCAACACATTTTTTTAGAAACATTTGCACTGCTCGAACCTCCAACAACTCTGAAGAGGCTACAATCCATTTTAACATTTTTTAATTTTGGCAGGACGTACATTTTGGATTAAGCAGGAAGGGTAAAACCTTTCTATGACTTAATTAGACCTGATTTTTCAGTGCATCATTGGACACAGGAACATACAGATATTTTATGTTCCGTACAAGCTGATATGATAGCTTCTAAACATTTACACACCTGTGTCAACACAAGTAACCTGGTGATCCGCGTAGTCACTGGACCGTACAGGTACACGTATATCTCTTTCAATGAGGGTGATACTTTACCTATAGCATACAAATCACATTTGTACACATATGCTGAAATACGTTTTGCACCCACTGAAAAAATTCTCACAGCGGTCCAGACTGCTGTAGTGAGAGAGAGAGCACTGGCTCAGGGTAAGTGCATAATTGTCGTTACCCCGGTGCTGACTTTAGAGGCCGTTACTAAAGCAAGCATTCCAAATGCGAAAGCTTTACATCCAAGATGGATTCAATGAGCTAACTCCCTCATTGTAACTGATGTAGATTACAGATTCAACTCTACATTACA
Organism: Calotriton arnoldi; assembly: GCA_963921515.1. Lineage (NCBI taxonomy): Eukaryota > Metazoa > Chordata > Amphibia > Caudata > Salamandridae > Calotriton > Calotriton arnoldi. Next base: position 431,958 of record CAWUFW010002126.1, on the reverse strand, counting down.
AACACAAGCATTCTTGCAGTACGAACAAGAATATCCTCTGCCGCATGAAATTATGCCTCTAGACCGATATGAATGTATCATTTATACCAATGGATCTGCCCAGCCGGCCGTAGGAACGAAACAGCAATATTCCACGGCATGCACAATTGTAAAAGGGAGCAAGCATGATGGAAAGTTCCGTCCAGGGAAAACACACACTCAGTTCCTAGGGGACTGTACAGCACAGCTGGCAAACTAAAAGCCCTGATGATACTGGCAATACAAAATACGGATTGCAAATTCCCCACACTTATTGTGTATGATTCATTTTACTGTGTCCAGTCTTATAATGAATATCTTCACTATTGGGGCCAAAATGGATTTCGATATTCCAAGGGTTACACAATAAAGCACAAAATGCTTTGGAAACAGGTTGCTAAGCTGAAAGAATGCTAAGCATGACTCATGTTGTCCACACATTGAGTCACCGGCATGTTGGCGTTCATGTTGAAGGGAATTCAATGGCTGATGAAGCCGGAAAGGCAACAGTACACACTGCTGCCGTTGCTCCAATAACTCATTCAAGTACGAGGATAGACAGAACAACGATGGTGTCAGTTAATGTCACACGCAACGGTTTAGCCCTGCCGAAAGGCTTTCCACTCAGTTACTCCTACAAGTTAGATGCACAGAGCATTCCGCATGCTCAGATTCCAGGAGTGGGGGATAGAGTGATACCAAACATTGATGGCAGATTAGGACTGATACTAGCTGCACATGAGGGTCTGGGTTCCGCTCACGCAGGGATTACTGCTACAGTTTCATTACTGAAGCACCGCTATTGGTGGCCAGGTCTATAAAAACATACCTAGGACTTTGTCCTTAAATGCGACATCTGCCAACAGATGAAAGGCTCCACCATAGCACATCCAGCACAGACACCTCTATTTATCTCAGACAAGCCTTTGGCTTGTGTTTATTTGGACCACTGTGGCCCCCTACAATCTGAGGGCGCTTACAAGTAGATCTTGGTGGCAGTGGATTTATGCTCCAGATTCCTGTGGGTTTGGCCACAGCGCTCGGCTGACACTCGAACTGTTATAAAGGATTTGCGAGTCTTTATCGGGACATACGCAATTGGCACACTACATTCCAAACAGGGTCCAGCGTTTAGCTTCCGGGCTTACAAAGAAGCCATGGGAAGTTTGGGTGTGGCCTTGCGTTACTTCTCCCCCTATCATCCTGAGGTAAATTTGGTAGTTGAGAGGAAAAGCCATGACTTAAAGCAATCTTTAGCAGCAAGGGTATTAGGCTTGGGTCGCAGTTGGGTCAATCACCTATATGGGGTCCAGAGAGCACTTAACAACATGCCAAGAAAATCACTGGGGGGACGTACATTCCAAGTGAACCTGAACTGCCAACACCTCCTCTCCCTTTCAAGCTGTGAGTTCTGGGACATGTTATTGTATGATGTGTACAGTCCTCCCGGACTTTTGCAAATTCTGTATTTGTTTATGATTTCTTTAAATGATATCATCACCTCTAGTACTTTCTCTGATGATTGGAACATTGAAACTGTGCACAATTTGCTTGCAGATCTAGAGCAATCAGCTGCATTTTCTAATGACGAATTGTATGATAGTACATCTAATTTTGGCAACATGTTTTATTATCAACATTATGGTCACCATTTTCTACACAAAGCTAGTATCCCACGCAATTGGAACATTGCCCAACACTGGTGAAAGGTAGTTCAAAAACATTAGCACAAAGATTGCTTATTTTTCTGGTTTTGACATATGAGACCCAGCCTGGTATTATTATAGGCTTGCACCTACACCTGCAAGGAAAAATATGCTAACAAACACCAAGCTGATATACTCTGATTCCTTTATTTCCCAACTGTCTATACAGGGTTTCGACTTTTGGAAAGACACAATAGACACAAAATCTGTCTGGGGACAAAATATTGGTGGGTTCAGGGAACTGAGGCCTTATTTAGAGCTTGTCTCATACCGCATCAAATACTTTTCCTGAACAAACCAGTACAACAAACATCTTGTCTTGTTATAGCAAAATGAAAGGACTTGAACACACCGCATATTTCCACATTTTCACACTTTGAGAATTGGCAGCACTTTACACACTACAGTGAGGATACACTAGATACCATGATATGCAATGGTTCTTTCAATTCCTCAGACCCCAATTGCAAGGGATGGTTGGTTTGGATGCAGGACGACCGAGGCAAATCAGGTATCACGGAGGGTAAGATACCTTGAAGAAAGTGTGACTAGAGGGTCCACCCCCTTGGCTGATCCTAGGTAGCAAGAGGCTACTACCGTGAAAGAAGAAAGATAAAATGGTGAATTTCCAGTGGGTTGTAAGTACAATCCACTTACACAATCGCTGCATGCCTTTGCGTGCATGTTGTTTTTTTCCTTTAGGTCCTGATGAAAGCCATTCTGACCCTGTGAGGCATCATAGTAATATGGCTGAAACATGTAGACCATTTTGAGGATAAGTTGGATCAAATTTATATCCTACACATATCCCCCACTACTATTTTTTAACATTGAGCAAAATTCCCGTGATAATAATTTATGTCCAAATGACTGGAAGTATTGAGCCAATTTTAAACATTGCACTTAATCACTAATTAACTCGCCATCACCACTTCACCCTCAATAATCAGGCATCGTAGCAGAAACTAATTAACAGTACTTGGAGAAAATACCCCTTTTTGTGTGGTCACCTCTATTTTTTGCTGAATTTTATTGCTGCTTGTTAGACTCTGCACACTGGGGCACTGATGTTCAACCAATTTTCCATGTTTTAGGGGTCAAAGTACATATGTACTCTGACCCCTGAAACATGGATAATTGGTTAATCTTTGATTGGCATAATTAATGTGTTGTGGAAACTACATTAATGTCATGAAAAGTTAAATGTCACCTGTGGACTGCAGCACTTATTGTGCCCTCCGCTAGTGTGACTAGGAAAACATGGCTTCATGCATACCTCTATAGCCTAACTGCTGCAGTTTAAAACTTCAGCCTGAGCTGTTGAAAGAATCCTTTTGACAGGGTAAAAACCTTCCTTTTAAAAAATGAATCACCAGTGTGCAGGCCTTGTGGCCCATAAGGTAATGTGCGTGGTATTTAAAAGTAAGACATGGAGAAATGTAATGTTACCATATCCCTACAGTGACAAGGCCTCAAAAGCAATTTTTTCTGTGGAAGACTCTGGCTGTCCTATGAGGGAAACAAGAGTGCAAACCTATTTATTCATTTTGCTATTGCTAGTTTGGGACAGGCGAGAGAAATGGTTCAACTGCTATTTTCGATATTTATTAAAAATCTAATTCAATAGTGAAGTTACATTTTGAATAAATATTTAAAAACTAACTTTTAGAAAGTTACCTATACCCTGCCTGAAGCACCTGAAGCGTAATTTACAATAGCCTGACAGTATCTACTCCTGCCAATACTTGTCCTTAATGAGGTTTGAAAACTGCTCTCAGAGCAGGACCATGGCTTAGGCCTGTTGGGCAGGATGGGCTGGGTGTGAGGTATATGACACCCATCAGCACAGGTGAAGTAGCTGGGAGGAGTAGCTGGGAGGGTTCAGTACTTTAATTTACTTCAAAGAGGCAAGGGTGAGGCCTGCCATTTCATACTTAGGTATAAGGGGAGATCTACGGAAGGGAAGGCCTTGTTATTTAGGCCCTCTTTAGCCAATTAGGCACCAGCCCAGAGGGAGGGGAGCTGGCCCCAAAACCAGTTTGGTGTAGCTGACGAGGAGGGGACTGCTAATCTCCCTAAATACAGCCATGGCTGGCCCACAGTCTTCCTTCAGGGGCAGAAGACCTGTGCCATCTTGGATTTTCCTTAGAATGGTGCAATGTGGGATAGTGTGCAGTAAGGCAAACAGGATGTACTGCAAAAGTGGGAAGGTTAGCCCGTAGGATCTTTTTCCTAATAGGCTATTGTGTTGCCAGGAGTCTTCCCACCTACTGGCTAGTGAAACCTGAAAAGCTGGCACCTCACCCACAGCGCATCAGAACACTCTGTGGAAGAACAGAAGACTACTGCAGCTGCTGTTTGAGGCCAGTATGGACACCTAAAGGGTTGGAACTATTCCCACCTGTACCCAAGACTAAGATATGAACTCCAAGGGTCAGTTGGCTGATCTCCTTTGTGGCTACGAGGACACAAGAAGCTGCAAGAGGTATTTTTCCTGAATTACCCAGCTGGCCAGTAGTAACTGGACCTTTTCTTAATCCTGCTGGTAGCCTCTTCTGGAGTGACTCCTGCATCCTAACTGCTGTTCCTGGGGTCCTCAAAGCCTTAGAAGAGACCAAGAGGAGCTGCTCTAGAAACTCTGAAAGGTTAGCACTTAGAAAACAAATTGAACTTCCATGACCTCCACAGCATGAGCAAGACCCAGCAGCAAAAAGGGTAGACTTCAATATGACTTCATTGGATACAGATTCAGGCTTGACCCACTGTAGGATTTTGAGCTCCATAAAAAAAATCTGAATTTAGAAATCTTGACCGGGCGAAGCTGCAAAAAGTATCTGCCCAATGCGAGGACTTTCTCAGTTGCAAAATTTGAGTTTCTCCCACTCAAAGCTCTTCCCTCCAAAACCAGTAGCTTCAGCTGGATCTTGTCCAGCTGGTATCCAGATTTGAAAGGACTTCAGTAGATACAGACTGTGCAACCTTGCTCCCCTGGAGGATTTTGACTGCCATTTCTGAGACAAAGTCATAAAGTAAAATCTTTGACCGGGATGAACTAACTTGGTGTATGTGATCTACGCTGCATAGTAGTCTAACTGAAATCATGCATAGGAACCTGTCTACTGCAAACTCTGACTGACTTTACTTTTACATGCAGTGTTTTGCCTAAAACCTTTGAAAAATCATAGTTCCACTTCCCTTTATAGGATTTATTTTATTTTGGTGTCATTTTATTTATCAGATGTTTCTCTATTTTTATACATCGGAGTAGGATTTTTGTTGTGTTTTTTATTTAACTGTTCTGGTACTTCTAAATGCTTCCCATATTTTCTCTAAGTTAAGCCTGTCTTCTCTGAGCCATAGATTCCAGGGGCTGAGCTCATGTTTAAATTACTTTCACTTGGACTGCCTTTCATCTCAATTAATAATTCACTTTAATAAGGACAAACCTGGATGAATGACCTAAATCTAGAAGGCTTCAAACCTCAACCTTCACCCAATGCCAAGTTACTTGGATTCCCCCTTTGTAACAACCTCACCCTCAGGAACACACTGCCAAAAACATAAGACAGCCTGGTAACAGCTCTCTCTTCTAAAGAAAGTGAAAATGTTTCTTTCAGAAAGTGACATCAGAACTGCTGTTGAAGCCCTCATTATCTCACACCAGGATGGTGGTAATACCCTGCTCCATGGCTTCACAGTCTCCACATTGGCACCCATTAATGGCATCCTGCAAACCACAGCATGCCTCATCCAGAGCCTAACGAAAAAGGAACACAACACCCCCATCTGATAGAACTCTATTGACTTCTTTTGCCAGCCCGCACCATCTTCTAAACCAGCTGCATCATTTACAGAGTTATCAGGGCCAGCATCCCCGCTTATCACAATCTTTGGAGGTTCTCTGCATACCCACAGCTTGACACCATCATACTGCATAATATGATGAGTAAAAAAGAGAATTCAAGGCAGTAGGGCTTTTCCATCTATGCACCCAGGATCTGGAACAACATGTCTGTACCATCACAACTGCCACAAAGATGATCCGATTTACTAAACAGTTGAATATGCACCTCTTTAAAAACACTAACTGTCCACAAACTATTACCTCTCTTATCATTCTTTGGCTCAATGCTTGTCTTTGACCTTGTACAGCACTACACAACCTTTTTGCTAGGATCACATTATAGAAATACTGCATACATTTGACAATACTGCAAATGGTATGCTTATTGAATACTTATAGGAGGAACTGCAACCTCAAAGATGTTGCTCAGTACACTGAATTGTATTTCATCTACCGACCAGTTTGGGGATGGAAACTAGTAGTACACACAAATTGATAATAATCCAGATATTAAATGCTTGCCAGATGGATGATTCAAACTGAACTCCATCATCTTATCTGATAGTGGAAGGCAACTCGTAAAACTGAAATAACCTATTTACACACTATCTGGATAACTGAATTGTGTATTGTCTTGAAGGGTATCATCTTTTGCACCAAATCTACTTCAATAAAAATCACTGTGTAGCCTTGAGATGAACTTGGTTCTGTTACAAAACCACCACATTTGTGTGCTGTGAGCTAAAAGGTCCAGGAAGCAGAAAGTATCTTACAGCTATTCAGTGATTAGATAACTTGTACTGCAAACTTCAGAACTGTAAGGAGTTTAGTGAAGGTGGTAGGCCCCAGTATCCATTTATGGGGACTGGGAATTATTTTCCATCATCAGATTTTGAACCAGAGCAAGAGAGAGACAGGAAAAAGGAAAAAAGAAGAACAAAAAGACTGGAAAATAGTAACAAAAGGGGAGAATGAGAATTAAACCGAATCTGAAAAAGTTAGACAAAGAAATAGTGGTGTAAGCAAATCTAGGCAGTCTTGGTGTTAGGAGAAACATTTGTCCCTGCACATAGTAAGCACTGATGCTAGGGTAGGAGGGAGAAAAAGCACAGTCTTGATGTGACCTGTGGCAGCTCACATAAATTGAAGAAATCTTACTCAGGAAGAAAAATAGGTTTAGGTGAAAACTCCCAGACTCACTGGGGCATATGTACAACTATCAGACAATTAGAATTATTAGAAAGACAGTTTAAAAAAAAAATCTAAAGTTGCAAACCAATTATAAAAATTTCAGGGTAATGAGGAAATCATATACTTAATATGTACAAAAAAAAGAAAAATATCAGTATCCTCTGTGCTGTTGCCCAAGACCTAAACACCCCTAATGGCCAACTAATGAGAAACACAGCATGGTCTCCTTTAAAGTTTTGACATCCAGACTTAGAAAAATGTATGTAAGCTGGCCATGGCTCAATGAGTATATCTTGAGCAAAAGGTCTTATTGTAGACTCAAGCTTCCTTCTAAATGTTCATAGTGCAAAAAACAGTAAAGTTAAAGCCGATGACGCTGCAGTTTTTCCCAGATACTTGGGGGCATATTAACAAGGGCTGGCGATAACATTATCACCGCTTTAGCGTCCGTTTTCAGGCGAAAAGCGGCGATAATGTTATCGCAATATCATCAAGGACACGCTGGCGCGTGTATCCTTGACTTAGCGCCCGTTTCCAGCACGCCTTACTTCGCATCTCTAATGAGATGCAAAGTGGGCGTCACTGGGCGTCCCCCTGACGGACTACCTTGTAAAATATCGCGAAATGTACATCGCGATATTTACAAGGAGGCCCACGCATTTTTGCAGACGTTAGTTTTTGGCGAAAACCACGGTTTTCGCCAAAAACTAACGTCGTCAAAAATGCAGACTTACCTATACCTGACAATGGGGGTGGATTATGCTGATACGACCACAGGGTCATATCAGCAAGGTTATCGCCGTTTTCCATGGAACATCGCTGGACAACCAGCGATGTTCCATGGAAAACACCCCTATCGCTGGAAAATTATCGCCATTGCGCTATGCGTTGTTGATACAGCGATAGCATGGCGATAATTGCCAGCGATAGACGGCGATACAAAAGTTCTCGCTAAGAGCGGCCAGCGATAATTATTGCTGCCGCTTGCTGATATGCCCCTTGGTAAGTTGTCCCTGTTCTACAGGAATCGATTTTCATTTGAGTTCAAAGTATTCCCACAAGTTTAAGGAGCACTACTACCTTGAACAAAATTCCTCCAATAAACAGGATTGACTTCTCAAAATTAGGTCTGCTTCCCCAGTTGCCAGACGAAACCCATACGCGATTTCTATTCTCCTGTTCTTTTTGGAATGTGCTCTTTTAACTGGTCCACTACAATTTTTTCAGGTAAGTAACAACTTCGTATGGTGCCGGTCATTCTGATCTCCCGACCCACAGGAAGAAAGCATCACAGAGGCAAGCAAGCTCCATTACCATTCGTGACAGAGATGAGGGTCATAATATCTCACTTGAGGCTTCACAACTCGTGAGTTGTGATCTCATTCTCCCATACTCAACACTGGTAATAAATAGCATATTACACTCTTTGCATCTTGTGCATCTGCAAATATGGTTCATGCCATGGCATCTTTCCATGGCATTTCACAAAACACATTTAACCAAAGCCACGATGCAAGGGGTTACAGTCGGACAGCAATGTAAAATCACATTAAAGAGACATGGAGCCTGGTTTAGAGTTTGGCTATCCCATCCACCTTATTACAAGTGCATTAGAATATGATATAAAAGGCTGACTGGATATCAGTCACGTTTGTGACAGGGTAACCTTCTGCCAAACTATAAAACAGACCCCTTGTGACCAACAGGAGAGCTGTTTCCCTGTGTTAAGTAATTGTTATGCGCTATCAGTGTGGTACTCAAAAGTGATTCCTCATTTGATTTTGTGGTACTCTGGTAATAAACTTAAATTGACCTTCACACTGTACAGGGTATTAGATTTCAAGTCTGTGTATAAAATGCTAAGAGAAGATAAATACAGTAAATTATCAGTGTGTACTATTTTGTAGTTCTACTGAAGTCAAGTACAAACTATATTCATCTTCCACAAAAGAGTTGAGTGACACAAATTGAGGTTATGTTAAACATAGAGAGAGTTGTGTGTCTGCACATGTATTCTGCAAGATATTTGTGTTTTATTATTTCGGTCTTTCATGAATCCTTAGTTACCTATGACAGAATTGAGTACCGGCTATTTAGAGATATTTGTAAGGTATACCTATTCACAATTACAGTTACGTTTAGTATTCCATTGGCGAGTTACTAATGGCCTCTCTTTCTCTTATAGAGATCCACTCAGACCTCCTTGATCCCAGAAGTGACGAGGCACTAGATTCTTGGGTCTCTGATTTATCTCTTACCCATTCTCTTTTCCCTGCTTCTACCAGTGGCCCTCATACTCTAGCACATGTGGTCATTTTTGGGGATGGTGAGATCCAGCGTGCAAGGTTAGTGCACACCTGACACTCTTCCAAGGTTTTCAGACCATAACAACTTCTTCAAAAGTGAATCTGATTGCCATCTGTTTCTCCCCACAGCTGGATGAATGTTTGGATGTTCCATCTCCAGGGCTACCTTGAACACTTCATGATTGCATGGCTAGCCCAAGTCCCTTGGAAGCTACTATGAGCATAGACAAAATAGTGATATATATTTTTTTTTTTACAAAGTGAACATAGTGTTCTACATCCAAATTAATTAATTTAAATTATGCACATTTTAGGATAAATTCCAGAGTTGCCCAGTATCTGAATGTTATCATACTCCATAGTTATGGCACCAGTTAAGACATAGCTGTTGCTCCTCTAACACCATGAATCTATTTATCATTTATTTATTTGGTATTTGTCAATCTCATAAACTACCGACCATCACAACTCCCCTTGTGCTTCCAACATTTTAATAAAACTGTAGTCCATCAGGTTATTTAAGGAACATTATCTTTTCCTGGCTTGGTTTATTAAGACAATTGGCAGCAGTGATATAGGTAAATGAGAGCAATTTCTCCAGATGTATCATTATAATATTTTAGATATCTTCATAAATTGATTTTATGATGTATCCAAGACAAAGCAACTACTTATGTATTCTGTTGGGCCAGATTGAAACAAATATTAAATTGCAATGAAGAGCAACAATTAATTCTGTCTTTGTTTATGTATTTTGATGATTGGCTGCACCCAGGGTTTGGTGTTCTAGTTTGTAATGAATCTTCCAAATAGTGTTGCTAGGTAACAAAAGCAGAGATACATTTTTTCATTGACAAAATAATTAATTTCGGAAGTAAATCATTTTCAAGAATGATATGTGAATGCGAGCAACAATCCAACTGCTGGGTGTGCCTGGGGAGATTATTCTACTAAAGCTATTAGGACAATGAACGACTTAACTCCTTGCACTGTGTACTGAAACTATACATGTGAGTGGCATAATACTAAAATGGCTGAGGAAGCTTTCCTCAAGTTATCTATGTTTTGTGTCTATGACAATCACTTACTCCTTTCCTCTACAACAAAGTACATTGCTTACTGTAGGAAAGGTATACTTGAAAGAATGTTCTATAGAAGCTGGCGATGTCTAGGAATCTTTTTAGCAGTGCTTAATTTGAACCAGTTGTTTCCACTTAAATCTCAATACAGGTACTAAAGACAGTCAACCACAGTGTTTAATAATTCAATCTACATTACAAATGAATAATACTTGCTGCCCACGCCATGTTAATAGCTTTTGGTGGCTTGGACAGACTAGTCTGAATTGTCCTTCTTGTAGATAGTAGTTGTGTTGGTACTGTCATTGGCGGTGCTGGAAGCAGCAGTGGGTGGTGCAGGCTGCAGTGGCCTCCTGAGAAGGGCTCTGGCACTTACTTTTTTTACAAATGAAGCATGGCTTTTTAGTGCCTTCTTGTTTTTTTGGACTGGCCAATCTAAGATAGCATGACTCTAAGACAAGCTCAAATCCATATCTTCTTAGGTGGGTTTTTCGAAAGCCTGTTGAGGGTCACTGCAAGGTCACATAACATTAAAATTCATTCTTGAAACAAAAATGCACACTCTGGCTAGAGATTTCAAAGATTTATAAGATGGAATACATCTCTATTGCTTAATTCTTCACTAAAATAAGACAGTTCCTTATCAGTCAGTGCATAGATTTTTTAATGGTGAATCACATAATGTGACTATAGCTCAGTCAGATAATCTTAGAATCTGTGATTGGAAGACCATCAGCTTTATCACGGTTCAGCTATCCTGCTAGAATCATTGTTATTTAACTGTATATAACAGAAGAGATGGGAATGGCTGCATTGGATGATCAGCAGAAATAATGAGACTTAGATTATCAACAATGGGAATAACCAAACTGTATCTTCCTATCCCATTTTGGACTAATGACTAACTAGCCAAGGCAGTTCCAACACAACTAAGAAATAGGCAGTGAGGATGACCTCAGTGTGAATGGTATCTTGTGGTGATGATCACCTACACTGATTTACTCTAGCACATAACACTACTAGACTTTGACATCACTGGAACACGCATTAAGACATCACTGGAAAAGTGGAATAACTGGAAAGAGCAACAGCACTATTCCCACTCCAATCTATACGATAGTGGGAAAGGTGCTGGACTTAGAGGGGTTAGAATTGCTATTCTCACTCCAATGTATGCAACATTAGGGGCAGTGTTGAGCAATGGAGAGGTTGAATTTACTATTCCCACTCCAATGTAAGCAAGACATGGGAAGTGCTACATATACCACTTTAACTCCTAATAACTCCTAATTATTTTTAACAAAATATTAACTTTTGTGGTACCTTAGTATACATGTTTATCACAAAAAATCTTTGGAAAACACTCACAATCACTGGATGATGTCATCAGTGATGTCATCAGTGATCAGTCATCAGTCATCTTTTTTTTGTTCCAGCAAATTCGAGAATATCCCGAATCCACTGCAATTTGTTTTTGTTAATGCTTTTTAATCCGTGGCGGGGTGCCAAGGGAAACCCCAAGACCAAGGCTTTGGGGTGAGGGTATTCTTACCCTGCCCCCTTTTCTTTTTTTAACATCTTTAATTGGGACTCGGCTGAAGCTGAGTCCCAAGATGGCTGCCAACACTTCCTGGTTGAAGTGTTGGCAGCCAATCAGAGCTCTTCATTTTCCCACAAGAGCTTATTATTTTTCGTGAATTTGTTGCGGCCACAGATATCACTAACTTTATTTTCTTAAATTTCTCAACAACTACTGAACGGATTCACACCAAATAACTGAAAGCCTGATCTGTATAATCAAATCTTCCTTTCTGCCACATTTGGTGTAATTCCGTCCAGTGCTTCAGGCTACAGCTTCGACTAAAAGTACTTTCGTAATTAACATGGGGACACACTTTTTTTTACCCCCTCCTTTTTCTCAGCCCCCTCTTGAAAGATCGTCCCACATCTTACCATGCACAACAAGAGTCACCGGTGCTCTTGTTTTGGAACAATTTGTGGAGATTCGTACATTGGCACCAAAGATATAGGCAAATCAAAACATGCTTTTCCTAGTACATGCTCCTAACTATAACTACCTACTAGCGACCACAGGTACGTAATATATATATATCTATATATCTATATATATAGATATATATATTTATATATATGCACATAATATTCTTTCCTTAGATATCATGGTCCTGCTATTTTTGAAGTAACAATATTTTTTCCATGGTATTTAGGTTACACAATATTTTGAATCTATATTTGTGCTATTTGCCATACAGCATTGAAAGAAGAGTTCCACAAGAGAAAATTATCTCACTGCTTCTGTTGATTGTCTACATTAAACTACTCACAAAACTCATCAAATCCTTCAACATCACTGTTAGAAATGGGGGTCTCTAGTTGGCAATGGCTGGTGCCAATGTCCAAATAGGGACTCTTCTTCCTAAGTCAGGGCAAGTGGGCTACCCCCTTTGATAACCCCTGCTCAACCCTGTGGTAATGTAGCACGAGCAGTTAGGCCTATCTCAGAGGCCGTGTGTGAAGAATTTATGACCATGCACAATAAGGCAGTAACGACACCACAAAAGGACACAACTCAAGTAGGTATAGAAAAATAGTATCTTTATCTAAGGTTTAACACAAGACTCTCAAAAGCGTTTTAACCAGCCACAATGCACGTAAATCAGTAGGGACTTAAAAAGGCAATAACGTATTCACCAGAACGTGGCACTGACTGAGTTCAAGGCCTGGGTCTACGCGACCCGTTGCGCACCAGATACCTGCCGTTGGACGGGGACACAGCACGCAGCTTCTCAAAGAAGCGAAGATGGTGACAGGCAGACTCCCAGCGACCACAACTCTTGACTGCAGTGGTCAGCAACGTGCACTCACAATGATTCGGGCACTCGCAGACAGGCGGGCTCTCAGCGGCAGCAGCACGCGGCTGCGGAGGCCCGGGCTGGTGGTGGCGATGACTCTCGTCGTGCAGCTCCGTGGTGGGCTCACAGCAGCAGCAGCTCTCTCTTAGCTGCGGCGGCCCACAGGACGACTCACGATGATGCAAAGTTGGCAAAGGTGCGGGCACTCAGCGGCAGCAGCTCTCTCTTAGCTGCGGCCCACAGGACAAATCATGATGATGCAAAGTTGGCAAAGTTGCGAGCACTCAGCAGCAGCAGCTCTCTCTTAGCTGCGGCGGCCCACAGGACAAATCACGATGATGCAAAGTTGTCAAAGGTGCGGGCACTCAGCGGCAGCAGCTCTCTCTTGGCTGCGGCAGCCCACAGGACAAATCACGAGGATGCAAAGTTGGCAAAGGTGCAGGCACTCAGCGGCAGCAGCTCTCTCTTGGCTGCGGCGGCCCACAGGACAAATCACGATGATGCACAACTGACACAAGTGCGGGCACTCAGCGGCAGCAGCTCTCTCTTAGCTGCGGCGGCCCACAGGACAAAGGATGACCTCGACCAGGCTGGCACAACGGCAGGCACTCAGCGGCTACAGCTCTCTCTTAACTGCGGCGGCCCACACAGATTCAGCGAAGGTTCAAATTAAGGCGGGCTCTCAGCGGCGGCAGCTCTCTCTTAGCTGCGGCGGCCAACACAGAGTTAACAAGGGTTACCAGTCCGTGTTCCTCACAGTAGAACTAGAGGCTCCGGATTACTCGGCGGAGGCCTCACCTGCAAGTAGAATCCCTCGCACAGGAATTCAGATGGCTGACGGGGTGAAGTCTAATGTCCCTGAGACTTCAGTAGGAGGCGCTCTCAATTCAGGCCCTCGGGTAGTTTCTTCAGCAAGCTTGGTGAAAGTTTCAAAGTCCTTTCCTCTGTTCACTCGGACAGAGTTTCGTCTTGACATCCAGAAGGAACACACTTGAAAAAGGTTTCAGCGCAGCGTTTTATACCTAAAAAGTCTTTGTTCTCTAAAGTCACAAATCACTGAATCCAGCCAGAACCAGTTCGGTCGGGTCGGGGAGCACTTGGTTTACGAGGCGACATCCTGCCCTTTGAGAATCAGGGGGTCTGCTATCAGACGCCCAGTGGGAGGTGGAGCCATCATTCACCTTGCCAGGCACGGCCCTGCTCAGATCAAAGAGTCACCCCTCTCCATACTCTAAATGCCGATCTCTCTCTCCAGCCAGGTCTGACCCAGCTGGCCCTGCTGCTCCAAAACCAGACGGCCAATATACACACTAGCAAAGCCTACAGGAAAGCGTAGGCAAGAAAATACATGGGGGCAGATTTACGTTCCCTGGCGCATCCCTGCAAATCAGCAGGGATGCGCCAGGGAAGATGCGTGACGCAAGTTTACCCTTGCGCCACCACAGATGCGCCGCATTTACAATGAGGCGCATCATGGCGCAAGAATAAACAGATGTGTGACGCTTCTGTCGGCGGAAGGGTGGCGCAGTACTGGAGTCGTGTCGCAAGTGCGACGTAACTCCAGTACTGCTCAGGGGTGCCCTATACCTAACATGCTGCGTCCCTCCTTTCATTGCGTCACTTTTACGGGGCTTCCTTGCGCAGGAACACCCCCCCCTGCGCCGGCACGCCCACATGAAACCTGACGCAGGTTTCAAGTGGCGCAGGGCTTTACAACGTGACGCATCTCCTTAGATGCGTCACGTTGTAAATCCCCCGCAGCATGGCGCATGATTTGCGCCGCCGCTGCATCACAAAAGTGATGCAACGACGGCGCAAAAGTGGCGTAAGGGGCTTGTAAATCTGCCCCCTCGTTTCTAGAAAAGGCATTTTCGAACACTGGCTATGCAAATGATCCTTACTAAAAGATGTATCTCAATGTACTGAGCTTAAACATATCAAATTCGAATTTCCTATCAGGTTCCTGGGGGCAGGTATGATTATGGGATGTAATGCTCAGCCTGCCCATTCTGGCCTATGAGAACGGATAGCTTCACAATAGTAAACAGTGAAATGGAGGGTAACTCGCTATTAGAACATGCTACACAGACATACTTTAAAAGCTGCTTCGGTGGGTAGCGCAAATCAGCGCTGCAGGCCCACCAGCAGTATTTGGTCTACCAGCCCTGGGCACACACAGTGCACTTATACTAGGGACTGACAGGTAAACCAAACGAGCCAATTATGGTTATCCTAATTCATACAGTTATCTTTACACAGGGAGCATTCACGCTGTGGCACTGATTGGCAGTGGCACAGCGCCCAGAGCATCTAAATCCAGCCAACATAAAAGATAGGAAGCGAAAAGAGGAAGGGAGACCCGCGCCAATAATGCCAGGTCTAACAATCACGTGCTTCCAGGCCAACAGCTGAGCAGATAGATATCATGGAAGTAAAGTGCCTGAATCACCCCCGAAGGGGTATCTCCACACTAATGGGGAGGGTGGCACAGACCAGAGGGGATTAGTTAGAGAAGAGCTCAGTTTTAAGAAGTTTCCTAAAAGGAAGATAGTCCGAGCATTTCTGAAGGTGGGAAGGAAGTTGATTCCAGTAGTAGGGATCTAGGTAGAAAAAGGCTTTACCACCAGTACAAGCTTTCCTACAATGGGAAATCACAAGTAGGGATCTCTCTCCTGATCGTAGAGTTCTACTCGGCTGGTAGGGTATACATTTTTCAATTAAATAACCGGGCCCTCTTCCATTTAAAGCTTTATGTACGATACAGCAGATCTTGAACTTGACTCTCTTACGTATGGGGAGCCAGTGCAGTTGTCGCAGAAGGGGGAGAGAGGCTGATCTAGCTGGCATGTTCTTAACTAGTCGGGCAGTTGCATTCTGTATCACATGGACTCTGTTTAATGAAGAATCATTTGGCGCAACAAAGAGAGCATTACAGTAGTCCAAGCGACTGATCACCAGCGCCTGTAGAAGAGTTTTTTACACAGAGAGTGGAAGAAGAGGAAAAACTCTGCAGAAGGCTCACCATATGAATGCAGGAACCAGTGATAGCCACTACCTGATCTTTCATAGTGAGATTCGGATCTAAACGGACACCCAGATTCTTAACCACTGTCTTAGGAACAGGAGCTCTACCTAGCTCAAGGGGCTACCACTCTGGACACCAGAGCAATTTGGCATTGCCAAAGAGCATACTCTTCATCTTACCTGCATTCAGCTGGAGAAAATTCTCCATCATCCAAGATGAGATTGCTTTCATACCTACCGAAAAGTAGGAGTGAATGTTCGTAGTACTCTTCTCATATGATAGGAGAAGCTGAGTATCATCTGCGTATGACATCGGAGTGAATCTGAATTCTCTGATTACTTTCGCAAGGGGTGCCACATAAACATTGAACAATGTGGGGCTAAGACAGGAACCCTGTGGCACTCCCTTACTAAGTTCAAAGGTTTGAGAACGTAAGGGTCCAAGATTAATGGTCTGCATGCGTTGAAATAAAATGCTTGAGAACCATGATAGGGCAGATCCCAATCTTCTATAGTCTTTGGAGCAGTATAAGATGGGATACTGTGTCGAAGACTGTCGATAAATACATCAGCACCAACAAGACCGCCTGGTTGTTGTCAAGAGAATGTCCTATGTCATCTGTAACTGCTATCAGTGCAGATTCAGTACTGTACATTGGTCTGAAACCAGACTATGAAGGATCCAGACAACCAATAGACTCTAGGGGCCAGATGTACGACCCTATTTTGCATGCGCAAACGGGTTTGCGACCCGTTTGCACATGCAAAATACAGAAGGGCCATGTACTAACCCTATTTAGCGAGTCGCAATTTATTTGCGACTTGCTAGATAGGATTAGCGACTCGCTATTAGGAAAGGGCGTCCCAAGGGCGTCCCTTCCTAATAGCGAGTCTGAGCCCTATATATGACTGTTTTGCAACTGCAATTGTGGTCGCAAAACAGTCGAAGTTTACCACCCTTCTCAGAAGGGTGGTAAAGCACTTGCAAAAGGGAAGGGGTCCCCAGGGGACCCCTTCCCCTTAGTGAATGCAGGGGAAAATATTTTTTAGGGGCAAGCAGTGGTCCCAGGGACCACTACCTGCCCTTAAAAAATGAAACGAAAACGTTTCATTTTTCTTTTTTTAAATGCATCCCGTTTTCCTTTAAGGAAAACGGGCTGCATTTTTAAAAAAGAAACTGCTTTATTTAAAAGCAGTCCCAGACATGGAGGTCTGCTGAGCCCAGCAGGCCACTATCCCTGGGAGGGCCAGCCATTCCCAATGGGGGTCGCAAATTATGAGTGCCTCATGAATATTCATGAGGCATGCAATTTGCGACCCCATTGGGAATCTCAAACAGTGTCTCAGACACAGTTGTACATGGCATTTTGCGACTCACAAATTGCGACTCTCAATCGAGCGCAATTTGCGCGTCGCAAATTGTCATGGTTGTACATCTGGCCCTATGTTTTCTGTGAGTTGTTTGTGTGCTTTTCTAGGAGTTTGCTCATCAAGGGCAGAAGGGAAATGGGACGATAGATAGGTCCGCTGCCGGGAAGTTCATCTTGTTGCGAATAGGAATTATCTGTGCAGTTTTCCACTCTGGTGGAAGTTGACCTTCCCTCATTGATAGATTTAGGGGCCGATTACAATCTCGCTAGGAAAGCCCTCTGTACGACTCTAATCCAGAGGGCTTTCCTACCGAATCACGCTGTGCGAGTACGACCAAACGAGTAGGATGCAGCCGTATGCTGACGGACTCAGTGTGCTCGGATTCCCATTGAACTCTATGGGAGCCTGTGTACCGACGCGTACACCAGCTCATAGCAAAAAAGGGGTGGGTGGGGAAAAGCATACACCCTGTGGTGGGCAACTTATGTTGCCCGCCACACTGTGCATGCTTGGTTCGGGGGACCCATGCGCACCCCCTCGCGACTGTTTCGGAGGGCTCTGGGTGAAGGGGGCCTGCTACGGCCCCCTGAAGTCCGATTCCAACAGCCGTATCGTCCCGCTGACACCGAGTCGATACAGCTGTCCGAATCGTGCATTGTACTGGCTCGTTCGGAATCCGGCTCCATTGCGCGGCACGATTCAGCTACGAACGAGTCGGACGGATAGGAACTGGTTCGGAAAAGATTCGGTCGATGCGGACGAGATCTTCGCATCGTACTTGGTCGTTCGGGACGGGGGATGACTCGGACAGAAACATAGGCTACGAATCGGATTGGCTCATTCG
Organism: Calotriton arnoldi; assembly: GCA_963921515.1. Taxonomy (NCBI): domain Eukaryota; kingdom Metazoa; phylum Chordata; class Amphibia; order Caudata; family Salamandridae; genus Calotriton; species Calotriton arnoldi. The sequence continues at coordinate 413,702 of CAWUFW010002126.1, read as the reverse complement.
GGAACCCGTCTCGAGGCCTTCCTAGCGAGATCATAATCGCCCCACTAGTATTGAGCAAATGAAAGGAGCAAGTTGTTTGGATAACAGGGAGGAAATCCTAGCTGGGATTAAATCCAGAGGTGAACCTGATTTGGCTGATTTCAGCATTGCCTCCACTGTATCCACCTCGAGAGGGGTAAGACTATCCAGGAAACTGACATTATTTGAAATGGGTAGAGTGTGACTTAGTGCATCTTTCAGAGAATATCTAGCTCCAGGAAATTTATCATAAATCAGATGGATTTTATCTTCAAAGTAATTAGCGATCTCGTCACATAGTACTTGAGAAGGGGGATGTCATTGATACAGGCAATCGGGTTAGTGAAATTTTTAAGAACTTTGTATAGTTCTAAGTCATGAGGCAATGGGGAAACATCCTTTACCCCGCATGCGTTACTTCGCATGCAGGGGAAATCCTGCCTGTCCATATCTCCTCTGCCCTGTAAATCATACCATTCCTGGCTAAATTATACTGATCTCTCCAACATAGAATCAAGGATGCATAATGAATAACCGTGTCACAAAGCATGAAGATTTGTATGCTTTCTAACAACACTACACCCATTCAATAACATAGTGCTCGAGGACAGCTAAAATATAGTATGGTACACATACTTTACTGCATGATATCCATTTAACTTCCATTTTCAAATACATCATAAAGAATACAAAATTTTCCATAACTAAAACAGCTACAAAAATCACAAAAATAGCAACTTACTGCTTCTAGACTAGAAACAGAATCAATCCACCAACTCTAATAGTGTGGCTTAATATACAATTAACCAAAACACTTAGGGCCTGATTAAGAGTTTTGCGGACGGGTTACTCCATCACAAATGTGACGGATATCCCGTCAGCAGTATTACGAGTGCCATTAAATCCAATGGAATATAATGGAACTCCTAATATGGTGGACGGGATATCCGTCACATTTGTGATGGAGTAACCTGTCCGCCAAACTCGTAATCAGCCCCTTACAACTAGAAATTATCTCTGGGCTCCACAGAAAAGCACATTACCCATCGGCAAAGTAATTCACTGCCTGGTTAAATAAGGCTGTGAATCATCAAATCAGTGTCACTTGTGAGCAAGGGCTCCACTATCCAATCCTAAAATGTCCTTGGGCCATCCTTCATCAGACATTATACACACAGTAAAAACTTTACTGCCCTGTGGGTGTAAGGTTTATAATAGGCATTCTTGATTTGTAGCAGAAAAGTGGCCCATTGACTGTTGGGAGAAAATATGTGGGAGTGGATTGTCTATGACCAGGGAGAACCCTAGGAAGTGTGTGCTGATGATGTTTCACAATAGATTCAAGACTATATTGGCTGGAAGTTGTGGACATGTTCCCGGGGATGATTTCATAAATAAATGGGTGCATAGTTGGGATGGCTGTTAGGAAGACATGCATGATGTCGCATGGTAAAGGCTACATGCCATATGAGGATATGCAATTCTGCGTCTACCATGAGACATAATTTTTCGCCATTTAATGTTACTGCTCCTTCCCCAAAGATGTCACAACTCATCGGCAATTTGTACCACAGCCTAGTCCCTGCACTGATGTAACCCTATGGCCTTACCTGGTAAAATTATGAAGATGACACTCAAATCCTATTAAATCTGGGTTAAACTGAAACCATCCATTCCTGCCAATGTCGTAATAGTCTACAAGGGAAAGATAAATACCCCTCTGGCCTTTTATTTACGCGGTGGGAGACAGGACGAAAGAGTCCTGATACCTGCTACGAAAGGACTTATGAAGGTGGATGTTGACTAGTAGTCTCGAATTGCATGTGGACCTGACTAAAAGCTAGTACCACTGATAATTCCCATACCTGTAAAAGTATGGTAACCTATTTATAATATTTTAATATTATTATTTTTGCACAACCTAAGCAGAGTGACATAGCTAACAGTCCTGAAGAATGCCAAGAACCTTTCTGGTCTACGAAGGCAGAAACATGTCGACCTAATCCTGATAGGGAATATCCATAACCCTATTCTCACTGAGCTTATTTTAATCTATCCACTGGGGGCACCAATAAAGATTAATCTTGCCTACCAGGAGATAGTTTTAACTCACATTTAGCTTTATTTTTGTTTGCACTCTGCCCTACATTGGATGAAACAAAACACCTCGCGCTCCTCTCCTACGGGGGAGTTGTAGACCACACTGGGTACCTTGCGGTCCCAGTGTGTAAGAGGGAAGCCAATGATGAAGCATGTCACTCTAGGGTGAGTGAGGGTTCTTGTCTTAACACATGAGTGCTTCTGTCCCTCCCTTCCTCCCCTTCACGTTTGGTTGAGTATTCGGATATACCATCCGGTTACCTTTTGTGAATATAAAAGCTAAATGAATGACACAAGACCATCACGTTGACAAAACAGAACTCTAGCCTGTGTCATATATTACAATAAATTCATCTATGACCCTCAAAGTTAGGCACAGCACCCCTACTAACTGACCTACAGGTTATTATGAACTTTGATCTTAATCTGGGGTCAAAGCTGTCTTCTTCCTTCGAAGGCCTCTGAGAGAGATCTTTCACTTCTTGTGTTCCCCTACTAAAACATAAGTCATTGCTGGTCTGTTTTTTCAATATAGATCATGCCAACGAGCTCGATTCTCAACGCCACATCTGCAAATGTCTGTAACTTTGTGCTGTAGGGATTCTGCTCAGGAACAGAACTATGCTTGGGACTATAGAACATTAGCTTTTAGGGACTGAGTCACCATACCCCATCAGCATCTATGGGCCCGAATCTGACTAGCTCGTAGTGCCTCACTTGCTCTCCTACCCATTCCAGAACACAACACTCCCGACCCTCTCAGGATCGCAGTAGCAGGTCACCCCCGTTCGTTCTCTCATTTGTACTAGTCTACAATAAATATAAAAGAGACACGAGGAAAGTTTAAAATGTTTATATAAACTATCATGCTCTAATGTGCATTAGCTGCGCTACAACTAGCAAACAAATACCGGTCAAAATTGTCATTAGCATAGCTATTAGACCATATACAATAAAGAGTCCTGTCATATTATCTGACAGATTTACCTAAACCCACTCTCACTACGAAAGTTAAATGATTATAGATCTCTGTGTTTGGCAGCAGACCCCAGCTGACTCAGCTCTCTTCTCTCAGGAACTTTACGCTGTCTGCCAGCCTCTGCTCTCTGTGTGTTTAGAACTACATGTCTCGAGTTATATGACCAAACATATCTTTTCAAAAAAAGCAGCTGGGTGTCTCTATCATGTCTAGCTGCTAGTGTCCAACCACAGAGAATAACAAAAAACAGTGTTGTTTGACCTTGCCTAGGCTGTGCAGACTAAATCCTATGAAAAGGACAAATAAATGTGTGCTGACTATATGTGAAAATACAATGAAGAAAAAGAAATACATGCATACGCTTTGGTAATGTGTGCAAAGCAAAAGCGGCTTACAACGTGCATAATAAGGCTGTTATGGGGAAAACAACAATGTCCATGTAGGAAAAACAAGACATTTGTAACTTTAGAACTGAGCAGACTCTGACTACATGTCCATCCTTGGGTCCGTATATCACATGCAATCCATAGGCCTATTCTCGCAAGGTCGCCTTTTCTGCATGGTCACCCCGGATTTTCTATTTTTTTCTGAACCCTATTTATGCTCATATTACGACTTTCTGCCCTATAACACTGTAATCAGTATGACAGTTCAGTGACCTGACGCTAAAATGGCATTAGCAAAATTGGTGACAAAAAGAACAAGCATTGGCATAGCCAATAGGTCTCGCCTTTGGGACCTTATGTGTTTAGCCAGAACTTTTGGCTATGTTGTAGAGCATTGTGGCTGCTGTGCATCATGTTGAAAAGTTATAACAAAAAGTGTTAAGCATTTTTGTTACCTTTATACAAACCAAGACGACATTATATACAACTGAACAACCTGATTAAAAAAAGATTTTCACATAAAAAATGTCTTCTAGTTTTTTTGTACTTGCGCTGCTGGCAACTTCTTCCTGCCTGTTGTCATGCTTGTTTGTTATAAAAAAAAAATTATGGGGGAGCGGGTCATAAATAAAGGGGAGTGGAGGTTGTAAAACAGTAATTTAATTAGAACACGAGCAGCGGACGGACACTAGGGGAGAATCAACAGATGCCAGATTCCGAGGGCAGACTGACGTGATGCTTAGGTGATGCTTAGGTGGTGCGCTGATGCAAAATGGTGGTGGTGAGTGATGTTTGGTGCTCAGGTGGTGCCACTATATGGTGTGGATTGGAGGTACGTTGTGGATTGTGGAGTAGTGGAGTTGAAATATGTTGTTTGGTGTGTAATTATGTGGTGTGTATTGGAAATGTGTGGAGTTGTATTATGTGGCCTGGAACTGTGGTGTTGAGTGAAATTATGCTTAGTGAAATTGTGTCATGGTGTGGAGTGCATTTATGTTGATTGGTGATATGTGGCATAGAGTGCATTTATGGGGAGTGTATTTATGTTGCATTGAATAGAGTGCAATTATGTGGCGTGTAATTATGTGGCACTGAGTGGTATTATGTGGAGTGTATTTATGTTGCATTGAGTAGAGTAATTATGTTGCGTGTAATTATGTGGTACTGAGTGGTATGTGGAGTGTATTTATGTTGCATTGAGTAGAGTGTAATTATGTGGCATGCAATTATGTCGTACTGAGCGATATTTTGTGGAGAGTGTTTATGTTGCATTGAGTAGAGTGTAATGATGTGGCGTGTAATTATGTGGCACAGTGGTATTATGTGGAGTGTATTTATGTTGCATTGAATAGAGTGTAATTATGTGACGTGTAATTATGTGGTACTGAGTGGCATTATGTGGAGTGTATTTATGTTGCATTGAGTAGAGTAATTATGTGGTGTGTAATTATGTGGTACTGAGTGGTATTATGTGGAGTGTATTTATGTTGCATTGAATAGAGTGTAATTGTGACGTGTGATTATGTGGTACTGAGTGGTATTATGTGGAGTGTATTTATGTTGCATTGAGTAGAGTGTAATTACATGGTGTGTAATTATGTGGTACTGAGTGGTATTATGTGGAGTGTATTTATACTGCATTGAGTAGAGTGTAATTATGTGGTGTGTTACGTGGCACTGAGTGGTATTATGTGGTGTATTTATGTTGCATTGAGTAGAGTGTAATTATGTGGCGTGTAAATGTGTGGCACTGAGTGGTATTATGTGGAGTGTATGTTGCATTCAGTAGAGTGTAATATATGGTGTGTAATTATGTGGCACTGAGGGGTATTTTTTGGAGTGTATGTTGCATTGAGTGCAGTATAATTATGTAGCATATAATTATGTGGCACTGAGTGGTATTTTGTGGAGTGTATTTATGTTGCATTGAGTAGAGTGTAATTATGTGGCGTGTATTTATGTGGCATGGAGTGGTATTATGTGGAATGTATTTATGTTGCATTGAGTAGAGTGTAATTATGTGGCGTGTAATTATGTGGCACTGATTGGTATTATGTGGAGTGCATGTTGCATTGAGTGCAGTGTAATTATGTGGCATATAATTATGTGGCACTGAGTTGTATTATGTGGAGTGTATTTATGTTGCATTGAGTAGAGTGCACGCGGGCAGCTACCACTGGCATCACACGAGAAAGTTATCTCTGGCACCACGGGGGGACAGCAACCACTGGCACCACGGGGGGACAGCAACCACTGGCACCACACAGGGACAGAACCACTGGCATAACACAAGAAGGCGAGAACTGGAACCACACAGGGAGAGAACCACTGGCACCACACGGGGACAGAACCACTGGCAGCACACGGGGACAGAACCACTGGCAGTACACGGGGACAGAACCACTGGCAGCACACAGGGACAGCAGCCATGTGCACCACACGGAGATATAGCTACCACTGACACCACATGTCAAGGCGGGAACTGGCACCTCACGAGACGGCAATAAACATCACCACACACAGGGCCGGAACCACACAGCAAAAGCTATCGATGACAGGGCACAGGGAAAGCCTCTACATGTAGGCACTACACGGGGAAAGCCAGTCCTGGCCTCACAATGTGAAAATGAGAAGTGGCAGCACACGGGGAAAGCAAGAAATGGCAACACACGGGGGAAACTGACACTGGCTCCACGGGGTATGTAACTTTTACACCGCGGCATTTTACATGATGGCGATTACAACACAAGTCTTACATGGCCATTAAGTACACCGAGAGTCCTTTTTAAGAGCTTTTTGTTTCAATATTTATGTCATTTAGAAAATGCGGTTTAAGGGTTAAGGAAAGTGATATTAAGGGGTCAGTGGTAGGTCGAGGTTTAAGAACACACATTTATACATTGATAGGTAGATTGATAGATAGGGGCGCGCCTAACAGCTAGTGCAGAAGTGGGAGGAGGACCGTAATTCCCCCATATTTCTTCCAAAAAAAAAAAAAAAATCGCTGCACTCGTTTAACTTAGTTGTGGCAGTTTTATTCGGACAGAACATTAAACCACCCGCGCGTTTCGACGAAACGGTATTGCTCACGGTAGGGGAGTCTCTTTTTCACGTCAATTTAAATACAAAAAGCCCATCTCGTCAATAAAAGCTTTTAAATACTCACCACAATTCCCAGAAGCGTTGGTGGAAAAAACAAAAAAAGAGAGTATACGAGTCTCATAATATAATATATATATCCCCTTAGATCTGCATGTAGTACTAGGAAGCAAGAGCTACAACTGACACTAGATATGGATGGCAAGCATTGGATTCACTGCAGCTTACAACCGAATGCAAATTGAAGTGAAGTGAAAGCAGCTCCGCGCGAGTGTGAAATCTGACAGATTGCACACTGCGCGCTGCTGCTCGTAACCGCAAGCCGTAGGCCTTTTCACACGCACGAGCGTGTGAAAAGTCCAGAGCGATTCCACGAGGTCGTTTTACTAGAGCAGCGCATGCGCTGCTCTAGGCTCGACCTAAAAAGGACGGCAAGAAATAAAAAGGAAAGAAGGAAAAAGAAGGAAAGAGGGAACGAATGAAAGAGACAAGAAAGAAAGAAAGAAAGGAAGAAAGAAAAAAAGAAAGAAAGAAAGAAAGAAAGAAAGAAAGAAAAACCAATGAAAAAAGGAAGAAAGAAAGAAGGAAGGAACAAAGGAAGAAAAGAAGGTCAAAAAGAAGCAATGGCAGACAGGGTTGCTAAAGTAGAGCAATCTCATGAGCTTATATTCAGAGTTCATATTAGCTACTCATATGGTGTGAAATATCATCAATCACTTCAAAAGGAATTTATATCATCTTTTGCAGGAGAAAAGAACAGATAAAGGCAACTTCAAAAGGAATTTACAACATCTTTGGCAGCAGACAGGAACTGATAATGCTGGAATGTGCCCTGTGCTCTCATCTGGTGTCACATCAAGCTCTACAAGGGCAACGCTAAAGTAATAATGAAGTAAAAACAAAAAACTCACACTGAATGGAACTACCTTGTGCTTCTTGTGAAAGAGATAAATGCAGTCATTTACAATGAAACTAGCCAGTGGCTGAAGTAGGCTGACCAATTGTCCCATTCTGTATGCCACAGTGGTAGGAAGCAAAATGTGAATGACACCAGAACAGACCAATGGATGAAGAGAGGTGGCTTTATGTATATACATTCTACATATAATTTTAGTAAAATCAAAAGGTCTTGGCTAATGCCAGACCTAAAAAGGACACACAATCTAATGGGGCTTAGTGTGGTCTGACAGTAAAATAAAACACAAAAACTATTTCACTGTGCAAGCTTTCCTAGGATTTAGTTGGGTCTAGATAATATTTAAAATCTTTATTTTCCAGCTCCGCCTGGGAACATTCTAGAAAAATGCCTCTAAAGTATTCCTTAATTAATTTGAAAATCTGATTTAATTGTGATCTCAGATTTTTGAATACCTAAATGGAAAAGTAAACTTTAAAAAATGTACTTTGCACTGCTACATCTAAATCTGATCTAAAATTAGTTTTGTCACTCAGCCCCTGAAATGCACATCCTTGACTAGGAGAGTTAATACCTCTGGTTCCACACGCAGAGTAAACTCAAGAAAATGTAACAAGCATATGACACCTATAATTTTTACCAACTTCAGTCAGCAAGAGATCATGGTCCAAATAATTAAGCCATTTGTACTAATTAGTGACACAACAAGCCGGCAACCCAGTGCCTACTTCAGTGTTGAGTCATTCATCCATGTGCTCTAGATGTAAAAGTAGGAACTGATGGCCTACTTTTCTTGTTATACAGACTGGAGTTGTTTCTTTCACAATAGTAATTTGCAATTGACCTTGGTCTAGATAGGTTTAGCCAATTGTCCTAGTAGAAATATGATCCATAGTAGTATGATCCATACAACACCCATATAAAACCTCGATAGAGAGTGTGCATGTGTGGGAAAAGAGGCTCTGTGCGTATTTTGTGTTGGTATATAAAATTGATGAGCTACTTTTCCTGGTGTAGAGACTTGATGAGAGTGTCACCGATTCACTGTCATGTAACAATTAAGCTCCTGCGAAATTTGAGTTATACCAAGACAATTAGCATAATGATGGAAATTTTACATTGCTCTTATGAAGTGAAATTCCCAAAATTACGCTATTTTGTCACATTGCGTAATTTTATGCCGTTTATAGTAAAAGATTCTGCAAATACACTGCTCACAGGAAGTTTGGGGTTATTCCCTGTAGCGCCTCCCCAGCCCAGGTAAATGTAAAGGATCACGCCACACACGGAGCTTGGTATTGCACGTCTTTATTCTTAGCGGGTAACAATTTGGATTTTGTCTTAAGTTTGTCTTAAGTTTTGGTCTTAAGACAAAATCCTAACTTAAGTTTAACTTAAGTTTAACTTAAGACCAAAACTTAAGACAAACTTAAGACAACTTCCTAAGTTAAACTTAAGACTTTCTTGGTGCAAACGCCTACACTGAGACAGTCACATGTACCAGCGATAGAGCAGTAATAAAATTACCAGGGGCCCCCTCTAGCATACAGGGTCTCTGAAGCACAGCGGTACGGGTTTGTCCAGGCCCGCACAACACTTCATTCACAGCTCAGTCTCCAGCGACCCTCTCTTGGCATACGGTGGTCACAGAGCTGATACGACTCACGGCAATGACTCGATCGATGCTCAGCCTCAAACCTCGCTCAGGGAATCCTCTTGCAGGGTTCCCCACTTGACTTCCCTCCAACTATAAAATTGCAAATGTTGCAAATGAGTTTATTGATGAGACTACATATCACATTACCCTTACCACTTTGACAGAGATGACTCTGTATATTGTATCATTTATTGGTTTGAGTATGTGTTGTTGTTTCAATACATTTTTATTTTCCGTATTGTTATTTACTGGCATAGAATTATGAGGTCAGACGCATTGTATTTAGCAAGCGAGTTACAGTATGCATGGCTATTGTATGAATTAATTAGTGTGGTCCTAAGCATAATGCGCAAATATCAGAGTTTTTTTTAATTTGTAAAAATAAATGCACTTTAAAGATAATGTTTTTACGTGAATTTTAATTTGTTTTAAACATAGGTTAGTGTGTTATATTGAAAGCTAACTCGCAGTCTTGGTTTGAGGTTCACGACCTCTGCCCCAGGGTCTGCAAGCACTCTGCAAAATGTGATTGTAAGATTTCATTGTAAACTAATGGTGGTCCCTTTCGGCCCCTCACATGAGCTAGTGGGTCAAGTTATGCTACCCCTCTTTGGCTCTTCTCAGTCTCTTAAAAGACGCAGGGGCATATTCACAAGGACTTATCGCCGAATTATCGGCACTTTAGCGCAGCAAAAGTGGCAATATAATCACCGCCCCTTTTGCAAGCTGGTGCTACATCACCACATAACCCGCGATAGCTGCCACAAAAAACATCGCCACGGCCGACACCGCCAACTAACGCTAATGAGATGCAGAATAGGCATGTCCGTGCAAAAACACACGAAAAGACAACACCGCGCGATTCACAACGGAGAGCCAGGTCTGCGATGCGAGTCAAAAACAGGCGATAAGCCGCGGTAGCAGCAGGTATTTAACACCTGCCTTCTGCTGGTGCTAAGCGGGACGACCACCTGCAGTCTGAAAGGGAGCCCAGACCAGAGCCACACCTGAAGACCAACAGACGCCATGGAGCTACTTATCATGCAGCTCGGAGACCCAAGAGGGCCACAACACCCACCGCCACCACCCCCAGGCCCGCCACCACCCACAGGATCCCCCCGCCCCCGGACTACCACAGAGGCAGCGCAGACAAAGACAGCGGACCTACCGTAAACGCACCAGCCTCACAGACTTAACGCCAGAGGAGGTCATTGCCCACTACAGGCTCAAAAGGACAACCATCCTCCGCATCTTGACCCTCATTGCCCACAGGCTGACGGTACCAACACAGCGGACAACCAACATCCCTCCGCAGACAAAGCTGCTGGCTGTGCTGCACCTGTTGGCCTCTGGTACCTTTCAACCAACAACTGCCAGAGTCGGAGGAGTCTCACAGCCAGCCCTATCCAAGTTCATCACACCTGTCCTGGATGCCATCATCAGCCTGGTACCCCAGCACCTCCACTTCCCCCACACTGCGCAGGAGCAGCTGGAGACCAAGCAAGGCTTCTACGCCATTGCTGGATTCCCCCACGTGTTGGGGGCTATTGACTGCACACATGTCCTACTCGTGCCCCCTGCCGACACTGCACACAACTACCGCAACAGAAAGCACACGCATTCCATCAATGTGCAGGCAATAGTGGACCACCGGGGACTCTTCACCAATGTTGTGGCCAACTACCCAGGCAGTGTGCATGATTCATTCATCTTCCGACAGTCCATCATCAACCAGCGCTTCCAGGATGGCACCTATGGAAATGCATTGCTCGTTGGTAAGTACCAAATGAACACACCACACACCTCAACTCCACAGTCATGCAACTCACGATCCTGGGAATGGGCACGCAGCAAAACTACATGCAACATGCCACACAACATGCCCACCGACCAGACACGACAACACAACTCCATTGGGAACCTGGGCTTGCCATGTACACAACCCAGCTACGGCATGGCACCACAGCCACACAATAGCAGAATGTGTGGAGAGGCTGGAAGCAGGCATGTGCAATGGAGGCAAGTGACTAATGAATGAGAACCTACCCAATGACAAGTGTGGCGTGGATGTGCTGCACAGACTTGAGCGTGCAAACCACGGAAATGGCCATGTGGACAATGACTGCTGGTGCATGGAATGTAGTGGCCAGTGGACGCTACCATGTCAGCCCAGGCTGTGGGGTACAACGCGGAAGTGTCGCTTGTTACGTCCCCCCCTGTAGGCGTGGGCGGTGTGGGTTGGCCCTGCGTACGCCAGGCCTGCGTAGAGGTGTGAATAAAAACCCTGTTGCTCTGGGCGTGGTTCTCTTCCGGAATGGCCAGCGTGTCTGCCAGGGCGGCGCCACTCAGCCCGCCACGAGGCCGACGCCGTATTTGTATTTGTATTTAGCAGTATTTATAAAGCGCATCAATCATCCCGAGGGACATCACGGCGCTAGGACGGATTAGAATAAAGTGTGATTGATCATTGGTAGGGTCAGTCTCTAGGGAACAGGGTGGTTTTCAATTTTTTCCTAAACAGTAGATAGTCGTCTGTTAGGCGGAGATCAAGGAGTAGGTTGTTCCAGAGGACCGCGGCTGATTTGGAAAAGGACCGGTCGCCCATTCTGGCCTTGGAAGTGCGCTTGATAGAGGCGAGAGCCTGATGGCGTGATCTCAGGTTACACGAAGGGAGGTGGAATTGTAGTTTATCATGTAGAATTTGTGGTGCCTTTTTATGAAGGGTTTTATGCGCAAAACTGAGAAGCTTGAAACTGGCTCTCTGGCAGACTGGAAGCCAGTGTAATTCCTTCAGGCAGAGGGATGCTGAACTGAATTTTTTTTTATTACATATTAGTTTGGCGGCAGCACTTTGAACTACCTGGAGTCTGGCGAAAAGATAGTCAGCCATGCCTACTATAAAGGGCGTTGCCATAATCAAGTCTGCTCATAAGCAGAGCCTGGGTGACCGTTTGTCTGCAATTTTGTGGAATCCAGGGAAAGAGTTGTCTGAAAAGTTTCAGTGTAGCATAGGCTTTACCGCACAACGTGCGTACTTGGTCCACCATAGATAGGGTGTCATCGAAGATGATGCCCAGATTTTTTGCCGCTCGCTTGGGTTCTGGGGCGGTGCCTAGTGCCTGGGGCCACCAGCTATTGTCCCAGATATCCTGGGCACCACCGAAAAGCAGGATTTCAGATTTTCCCGGCGTTTAGTTTTAAACAGTGCTGAGACATCCAATCTGTGAGTTCAGTGAGACATTTAATTAGGTTATTTTTTGTTTCAGCCTATCTATCAAGGGAATCACCAATTGCATATCATCGGCGTAGGAGCAGATATCAAATCCCCATTTCCTACTGATATCCGCCAGGAATGAAACGTATGCATTAAAAAGGGTGGGACTTAAGGTAGCTCCCTGCGGGACTCCGTACTTAATGCTCTTTGCGGTAGAGGTGCAGGATCCCATTTGAATTGTTTGGGTTCGATCTTTCAGAAAAGGGGCGAACCATGACAGGGCTTTGGAACAGATCCCTTTTTTGTGTAAGATTTGGAGTAGTTTGGTATGAGAGACAGTATCGAAGGCCGCAGTGAGATCTAGTAGCATCAATGCTACGGCTCTGCCCTGATCAACTAGTGATCTGATATTATCAGACACAGCCAGTAGAGTTGCTTCGGTACTGTTATTGGTTCTAAAGCCCGCCTGTGAGGGGTCGAAAAGTTTATTAGATTCAAGGAAGGTGGTGAGTTGCTTATTAACTAAGCGCTCCAAAACTTTGGACAAATAAGGTAGTTGAGAGATGGGGCGATAGTTAGCTGGGTCATATATTCCGAGTCCTGATTTTTTTTAAGGTGGAAATACTACTGTTTTCTTCCAAATGTCTGGGAATGATGCTTATTCCAGAGATTGGTTGAATATTTTAGTGACATGAGGGGACAAAATTGGCGCTAGTTTGGCAAAAATAAAATGCGGGCAGGGGTCGAGTGGGGATCCCGCCTTGACCTCAATCATGGCTTTGGTCACTTCCTCCTCTGAAAAAGGAGTCAGAGTGTCTAGGTGAGTTTGTCCAGAGGGAAGAGGAGCCAAATTTTCCCAATCAACATTATCGTCTTCGAGGGGATTGTCGAAGGATGCATACATTTTTGTCACTTTGTCAGTGAAAAAATGATTTATTAGTTCGCAGTTCTCTACCGTAGGAGCCATGGTTTGTGATAGGCTGGTGGGTTTACAAAGTTCACGAACAACTTTATAGAGTTCCTTGGACGAGCTGCCGTTATCTTCTATCCTTCTTGTATAGTACTTTGTTTTGGCGTTTTTTAAAGCGTGGTAGTAGATTTTCAGTTCAGCTAGGTAGTTCTGTCTATCTGTGTTGTCCTTTGACAGTCTCCATTTGTGCTCCAATGTGCGACATTTTCGTTTGTTTATTTTTAGTTCAGGAGTGTACCATTTTTCGGATCTCGAATTAATAGTTGGTTTTTTTGTTTAGTTTGGGGGCGCATTTGTCAAGCGACTTCTCTATTTCTTGTTGTAGGTGAATGGCTGAGGTGCTAGCACAGTGAGAGTTGTGTCCTGATCTAAGTGAGTGATGTGCATAGGAAAGGTTTCCTGAGTAATTAGGTTCCAAGATCTTATCCCTAATTGATGTGTAGCTTCAGCCTTAGATGACTTCATTGGTATGGTTAGGGAAAAGGAAATTAAGGAGTGATTTGTCCATGTAAGAGGTTTAATTTCGTGAATATTAATGGTCGTTATGTTTGAGGACATTAGGTCCAGTCTGTGTCCAGCCACATGGGTTGGATCCGATATCCTCTGAGTTAATTGCATTATGGCCATATCGTTTTCCAGGTGTTTAACACCTGGATTAGCAGCATTTTCATAATGAAGATTAAAATCACCTATGACTAGGAATTGATTCTGTTTTAGGCAGAGAGGAAAAAGTTGAGCAAATAAATTAGTGCTTAATCCGGGATATTGGCCCGTAGGGTTGTAAATGACTGCTCCGTGAGCTGCAGGGCCTGCGACCCTGTTCGCCTGCTGCACCCCAGGCCACCGGTCCCCAGACCTGTCTTGCCTGCCCCAGCGCACCAAGGCCACTCCGCTCACCTGCCGACACCGGCGTGTGTCAAAGAGGGCCCACCACGTTCCGGTGCAAGCTCCAAGCCCCAGGCCCGCCACCTTGGCAGCCACCTCAGACCATTGCTGGCCTCCACGATGCAGGCAGCAATCCTCTCTCATTGACATACCCCACCGACTTACACTTCGGCCCAGTTGGTGTCACATATTGAACTGAGCCTTGAATGGCAGTGACCAAATGTCTATGGCAGCGTCCACATCACTATACTCCCTCCGATCAGTGAAGCCAAAGTCTGCATCGCAAGCAAACGACACGTGTCTGTGGGCCCGTGCTGACCGCTGCCCATGGACCACACTGCGGTCCAGTAGGTCCCACATCCAGCACTCAGTCGTGATTCATGAATGGCAGAGTCCATACCAGTGAACGCACAGAGAGGAGTAAGAGGAAGATTCGGTTTAGTCCGTATGAAAGCCAGATCCTCGTTACGGAGGTGACCGAACACTAGCACCAACTGACCTGTTGCCACTAACCCTGTTCAATGCAAGCCTGCGACACGTGGTGCCACTGACCCTGTTCAACGCAAGCCGGCGACACGTGGTGCCACTAACCCTGTTCAATGCAAGCCAGCGACACGTGTTTGTGGGCCCCTGCAGACTACTGGCTCCGGCATGCACTGCGGGCCAGCCGGCCTCACACCAATCACATCAAGGCGGGACCAGCCAGGGCACGGCATCGTCGCAGGCTGCACACAAGCTCAGCTCTGGTGCCTCAGCCCCCGTGAGCCACACGTCATTGCCACATGACATTCCAACGCCGTGTGTGTGAGTTCCAGGAGGAGCTGGCTGAACTGCGGTTGCCCCACACACACCGCTGCCACCGGCCGACACTGTGGTCAAGTAGGACCCACATTTGTGACTGGGTCTTGAGTTCTGAATGGCTGAGTCTACAGCAATGTACACGCCTCATCGCAGACTGCATCCCCTTGCAGCCCTGGTGCCAATGACTCCGTGCGCCGTGAGTCATGGTCACTCTCTGGTTGGACTTTGGTGGCGTCTGAGTCTGTAGCATGGGGGTTGTTGTCCTCATCATCTGACAGGTACGGACTTGGCGTTTGCCATGAGTCTGTGGCATTCATCTCCCCCATGTTGCCTGTTGCTGCTTGGTTGTGCCCTCTGCATCATGCCCTGGGGGAACACCTTCCACTGTCCCACGATACACTCCACTGTCCCACGATACACTCAGCAACAGTCACCTTGGACATCGACGAGGACCCGCTCAGCTCTTATGGGCCTAACCCAGTGCATCGCAAGTCACCGTCCCGTGGTGGTGTGCCCGTGCCGGCCGCTGTGCATCCGGTGCCACTAACTCTGTGCACCGCAAGTCATGGTCCCTTGCAGTTTGTACTTTGAACTTCTGATTGAGTGATGGCTGTTGTAGTTGTTGCCAGCACCAAACACTCCCTGGGGGCTGTCTTACACTCACCCCACGCACAGCCAGCACAGGCATCACTGGACTAGTGTGCCTGCCAACACATCATGCCGAACCACCAATTGACTCATCTCTCTCTGCACTGTCACAGGTGATCAGGGATATGCACTCTGCACTTGGATGATGACACCCCTCCGAGACCCAAACACACATGCCCAGAGGCAGTACAATGCGTCCCACAAACGCACCAGGGGCATCGTGGAACGCACATTTGGCGTGTTGAAGTCACGTTTCAGGTGCCTGGACATCACAGGCGAAAGGCTCCTGTACAGGCCAGACATTGTGTGCAAGATGATCGTTGCATGTTGTGTTTTGCACAACATCTGTGTGCGCTCCAATGCCTCATGGATCCCAGTGCCAGATGCACCGTCGATGATGAGGACGATGGGGCAGGTGGCCCACACCCCACTGCAGCTGCAGCAGGAATAGCCCGTAGGAGCACCCTCATTGCCAATTTCTTCACCTGAGCACGTCACTTTGTGTCCGTCCTGTGCAATCATGGGACAGTACAAAATGTCCACTGGCACTGCATGTGTAAATAAAACTAATACAGGTTACAGGTTGTACTCGTCCATTGTCATGTCACAGGTTCCTGCGATGCCAGATGTGATTGGCCATTTTGTGCACGCATGCGGCACCAGTTGTGTCCTGTGTTCTGTTGTGGAAGTGTTGCAGTATGTACCACATTGTTGACGATGTTGGGGTGCTCAATTTCTTATGTGTGTATGCTGCACTGTGGCTGAGTCGCCCCTACAGCTCTGAATTGGCTGCCACTCATCCCTTTCAGGCGGTGTGCCTTTCACTTCTGTGCGTCTACAGTGCTGAGATGTTGCTGACTTGAGTGAATTGTGCCCTTCGTCGTGTTGTGACTCGTGGTCATGGTCGGTAGGCGGATGTGTAGTTGGCGTAAGGGGTTTTTTGTGCACGTGGATGTGTCCGAGTGTGATCTGCACCCTTGCGGATCTGGCCCACACTCAGCCGCATCAGTGTCGTGGCCTGCACATTGACATGGTAGTTGGACTGCAGCCATGCTACTGGTCATGTAGTGTCTCTTGCATTGTCAGTGTGGCTGACAGATACGAATCTTCGCTGGGTTTCGCACGTGTGCATGTGTTGGTTGTGTGATTGGTGATGTGTTGGGTGGGGGCCCCTTTGGGCACATGGTAGAGGTGAGACTACTTGGTGTTTGTGTGTGTGTGCTGCAGTGTTCCAGGGGGATCGGGGACATGATCAGGAGTCATTGTGGGTGTGCAGTGTGCTCTGCTTAATTGTGCATGTGTGCCATTGTGCCCATCTCTCCCCGTCCCCCCACTCCCTGGTAGGTACTCACCCTAATGATGTTGTGTCAGGTTATGTTGGGCGGTGTCCGGGTCCTCTGCTCCTGTCACCGTCTCCAGACTGATGACTGTGGCCACCATTTTCTCCATTTCATCCTGCTCCTGGTGTTCTGCTGGCCCCCCCACTTCCAATCTGCGTTGCTGCTTTAATGTTGGCAGCGAGTTCCTTCTTGGGTTTGCCCTTCACATCATTCCAGCGCCTCTTGTCCTCTTCCATTGTCCTCCTCGGCGCGGCACCGGCATTCACATGGTCCGAGATGGTCTGCCATCTCAGAGTCATTTTTGCCAATGACACGTTGGAGGTGACGTACAGTTGGTGGTGGTGTTCTATCTCATCCGTGACGTGGATCCGGGTTTCCTGCAGACTGTACCCCGTCTTCCTCTCCCTCTTCTCATTGTCCTTCCACGACACCTGGCTTCCTGGCTGGGCCTCTGTGGGTCTTGTGGGTTTCACGTTGTCCTCTGCACCTGGTCCGGGTGCATCCTTGGTGCTCCGCGGTTCATCTGGTTTTTGGTGTGATCTTTTTGGGTGCTTTTCTTGTGCTTTTCCCCGCATGACGCGTGGGACTTGCTGGCCTCTCGCTAGTTATCACACAGATTTTATCGCGGTTGGGCCCATCGCAACTTTTTTCGTGTTGGGTTTTGCATTTTTATCGCCATCGCGGTAGTTGTTTCGCGGACATTCGCCGCGTTATCGTGCGGTTATCGCACGATATCACCGTGTTGTGAATGCCACATTAACACGGCGTTATTTTCACGTGATGGACTGCGATGTGAGAAGTTGCGGTAAGCTATTTTGGCAATGTTTATCGCACGTTCTTGTGAATATACCCCGCAGAGACCAAGCTCTGTGTCCGTTTAATATCCCTTGCAGTCAACCAGTCACAGGCTTTAGGACCTTGTTTCTAGAATGGACGACAGGAGAAAAAGCGCACTCGCCCTATGAATGGTTTTTATGTCTAAATTTCGGTCTGTGGAGAGTCTGGCAACCTGGGTTTGAGGATTGTAGGTGGATTAACCAACCAGATACATTTAACTTTTAACCCTTTCATTTCCACTCAACACATTTTTATAATTCCCATTTCTCTAAAAGTATTGAACAGATTTACAAAAAATCAAGTACAGACACTACCTTCTGTAAAGTTCTAGTTTCATTCCAACTTTAGTGTAATCCTAATCAGTGAGTTTTCTAGAGCGTAAAATATTCCTATGGACATTCAAAGCAGAAACGTTACTTTCCTGACTCAATCGCTTTAAGTATTTCTCTCCCTTGACGGATTTGAATGAAACTCGAAATATCCAGAATAAGCTAAACCTGGTCATATCTGCAAGTGTTGTGCAGATCTAAAACAGGGTGCATGTTAGACCCCCATTTAACATTGCTACCCCTTGTTGGATCTCCCTGAAATCTCAGATTCCTTCACTGCACTTAAATTGATACCAGACTGCCAAACTCCATGTATTCGTTAAATAGCATCAAAGTTATTAGCACATCAAATCAATCTCTATTTGCATTTGATTAATTAAAATCTTACAAAGAGAATCAATCATAAAATTCATAAAAAGTAGACCGCAATGTAGAAGAACCAAATAGGGTAAAAGCTGATACTTGCGCCGTTTGCTCAAAGGTAAGTTAAGTTGCGAGTGTGCAGCTCCTATTAACATGCATGGGTGCTATCCAGTAATTGCCAAGCCAATGACTTCACTAACGACCCTCCTGGGAGCTAGAATAAAGAGCAACTGGCCGAAGGGTGTTAAAAGTGAACATACACAGAAAATAGATAATCACAGGCAGTTTCAAATAGGTTAAAACATTAGGCTACTGTTGATGGAAACCAGCGAGCTGCTTTGTCATAGGGTCCAAGATGCCAGGGGCAGGATGGCATAGACATCTGAAAATAAGGCTGGTGGCCTGCTAGCCCGGTGAGAGTCATACTTTTGTTAGTGGCTTTCGGGGGGGGGCGCCAAGCGACCTGAGAGTTTGGAAGTTGAAGTCGAGATGCACCAGAGCGCGATGTGGGGCTTCCAGGAAGTCTGTATTTAAACGAGTGTGAAGATGAGGCCAGCCCCCGGTTCATCTACAGCTTCACTGAGCCGCGGGGTGGTTATTTACTTGCTTGGACAGTTTTCGTTCAAATTAGTTTAAAAATGTCATGTTTGATATAGGGTCGTCTGCCTCTAGACAGAATATCACAGCGTGCCTACAAGTACGGATTCCTTTACTTTTGAATAGGGGCCGAAGGAGGCGCTCGGGGCAGACGCATCGCATGTTAAGTGCAGGAGATTCTCGTTGTTTGCCCGGCATGAACGGCCTTCTCTTATTCCTGAGTAAATCCAAGCTGTTTTTTCCACCAGAGATGGAGGGCAGCCCAGGCGGCACTGCAGTATTTAAGTTTCAGGTATAGCAGGTGAGTGCAGGCTAGTGGTGTTATTTACAAGGCCCTTGCGCCACTTTTGCGTCATTTTTAACATGGGAAAAGGGACGCAAAAGTGGCGCAAGGGGCTTGTAAATCTGCCCCTAGATACGGTGCTCGTGATAGCTAAGAGTAGCTATTAATCACCATCCAGGTGTGACCTCTTTTAGCAAACTCCTCTTTATCCATTAAAATAAAAGAGATTTCAGCCATTGCAGAGTTCACTAGTTTTTTGAAGACGCTACATGAGAGTGTCAACACCCAGACGTTTTCAAGGTGCAAATTCTTTAACTATTGATCCAAAAATTCTTTAAGGCTACTGCTGATGCTCTCTCTTTAATTGCTAACCACGAGATGTTGTTTAGTGTGTTGGGTTCAGCTATTCTTAATTTGAAGCAGGTCTTGACTGTAGCTCCCTTCCGCCACTAGATTGACTTTTGAGTCCAAACTCCAGCCAAATCTGGCTAGGGGAAGTATTTCTCGTTAGATTAAATACATAATGGTAGATTTTAGATTGGAGTTTGTCCAGTAAGGCTGAGTCGCGGTCCAGTATGTCAAAGTTGGTAGAATTTTTGCTGTCATGACCTTCAACAGTGGATCAATGTTGGGCCTTTCAACTTTTTTTTTGCAGTGGTGAAGGCAGCAATGAGGGCTTATTTGTAAGGGCTCGAAGCTGTTTGTTAGCCATTCCCCTATCATCCAGCAAAAACCCCTGGTACTTGAATAAGTTACTGCATCTCAGATGTGTGTCCCATGAGAGCAGGTGACGTTTTTCTGAGTTGCCTTGCGGACCATCAGCACCTATGTTTTGTTCCGATTGATAAGCAGGCCCTTTTCCATTGCATGCTGGTGGAGTGCATTTATAGTCTCTTAGCATGTGAAAACATTTGTGCCTTCCTTTTAACTTTGCCCCCCATGATGGATCTGCACAAATTTTGCAGTACATAAAGAAGGCTATTACCATAAACTTGTTTTTTAATTTCGTTTTCAATTTTTTACAGTACCACGCTACAGACAACAACACTTGCAGTACCACAGGGGAGTACCTTGCTGGGTACCATGGTACCAGTCACTGATATTGTGGTACCTGCAATACCACACATTTTGGGCCCTTTAGGACCCCCCCACATGGCCTGGGGATCAG
This sequence comes from Calotriton arnoldi, assembly GCA_963921515.1. NCBI lineage: Eukaryota > Metazoa > Chordata > Amphibia > Caudata > Salamandridae > Calotriton > Calotriton arnoldi. Next base: position 393,112 of record CAWUFW010002126.1, on the reverse strand, counting down.
AGTGTGCCCACCCAGCATCCTTATGTGGCTTTAAACTATTTTTTGTCAGGACTTGGAGACCAAGTCCTGTGAAGGCTGCCACAACATATTCTCTATATTGTGACCAGTCAATCAAATCTACTTTGACTGGGTTAATCTGATTATATCTGATCACCAACAGCCCAGATATCTATACTTTGTTTTACCAGAGTTAACCCCTTCATGCCCATCTCAACAACCATTTTTAAATGCTAATTTCTTAAAATCATTTAAACGGTTATACACCAAACAACAAAAGCATGCTTTCTGAAAAAAGTTCTAAGGTTTTGCCAAATTTGGTGTAATTTCATTCATCCGTTTTTTCTGTATTGAAGAGCAAATATTCTTACAGGAATCAACATGGGACACCTTTTTCTTAGCTCTACTTGACAGATTGGCACAAAACTTTTCATGAAGCAGCCAATGTGGATAAACTTTTTTGGAAAGTTTCGTTGTCAATTGATGCCTATATAAATGTTATGTACGGCTCTAATAGAGAGCCATTAGTGTGAATGACGAGATTCTAAATCAAATAATTCACACTGGTATGACGCAGCACCAGTGGGTAACAGAACTTGTTAACCACTGTTGCAACGCCAAAGGAATTCCAGGGAGCTCCGGCTGGGCTCTCAGAGAATCTGCTAAAGCAGTACTGAAAAGCAAAGAGCGCAGCTTTTAGAGGATAGGGAAGGGAAGGCACAGACAGTTGTTGGGGTGGTGGCAGAGGCCTTGTATTTTTTTTTAATTTGGGGCAGGAAGGAGAGGCCATGTTAAGTGTGGCTTCCTCATTACTCCTTTCCCCTTGAGTAACAGTTAATAGAGGGGCACATGACTTTGGGGCCATACATAACATATTACAGATGGGTAAAAAAGTCAATCACAGGGATGTCTTTTTCACCATGGGGTGCTGAGTGACATCATAGCTCGAGCTTCGCTTTCATTGTCTATTTGTTGTCACTTAGAACCTGTCGGTGAAAAACATCCCTCTGATTCACTGTTACCGTTCAATAATTCTATGGGGCAGATTTACAAGAACGGGCGCATCCCTGCATATTAGCAGGGATGCGCCAGTTAAATTGCGACACGGAAAAAAACGCTTGCGCCGTGGCGCAAGGATAGACAAATGTGTGTCGCATCTTGTCGGCGTAAGGGCAGCGCATTGCTGGAGTCGTGTTGCAAGTACGACACAACTTCAGCAATGGTTAGGAATGCCTATTCATAACATGCTGCGTCACTCCTTATGCCTGCTTCAAGGAGGCGCAAGGTTTTGACGCAGTGGCGTCATAAAAGTGGCTCAATTAAATCTTGTAGATTTCACTGCATCACTTTTACGAGGCTTTCCTGGTTGGGAACGCCCACCCTGCATACATTATACCTGATGCAGGTATAATGTAGCGCAGGGCTTTACAACGTGACGCATCACGTTGTAAATATGTCGCAACATGGCGCATTGTTTACGACGCTGCTGCATTACAGAAGTGACGCAACGGCGGCGTAAAGTTGTCGCAAGGGGCTTGTAAAAATGCCCTATGTATCTTACATGAGTAACCCTTGTTATTGAATGTTTGCCAGTGGTTTCATAACTCATAATTTCACAGAAAAGAGTCCTAAATGTGAGCTATGTCCTGTGATTCACAAGGGCTGAATTCATTTGCAGGATTTTTAGATTTCCTAAACAAACAAAGTTAAAATCAGCATTACAGTGCAACTATTAGACTATTAATCAGCACACCTGACAAACTTACCCATGCAGGCCTATCCTTGATGCAAGCATCTATCAATGAATGCTCCCCAATGTGTGAAAATAAACTATGTAATGCACTATGTAAATGCAAACCCTTGTCAGAAGAAAATAACACTGTTCCACATTGCACTTTATGTTCCTTTTTCATATGTCTCGTTTAACCTGTTCTGCAGTGTCAATGTACTACAAAATAAAACACATCTTAGAATTCATGTTTTCATTTTCTTGCAATGGGCTTTACATTTCAAATTTGATTTATAATACTATCAATTGTTGCATAAAACACAATTTAAATGTAAGCACATTATGCCCAACAAAAAGGCACATTTCTCAAAATATTGAAAGACATACCTGAAGTCTCAGGCAAACAGTGAATGCTTAAGGGATGGCGCTCAAATGCTCTAAATCTTTCCAAAGAGTATTAAAAACAAATATATAAATAATGTGATATAAAACAATACATATTGAGTATTATGTGTTATTTGGTCCTGTCTTGCCATCTGAGGGTTCAGGGGAAATTTATAAAACACCTGACCTTCGGCCACAATCGATATTTTGGTCATCGAAATTCCATCTACAGTCAGGATGATACTGAATGCACAGTTTTGTGGTAGGATACCACCTGAAGCAAGAGCAGAGCATCCAGGAATGTCTGACATGAAATGCACACGTACTCCTTTCTTAGCAGAGAGATTGGTCCAATCCCGGTCCACGCAAACAGCATTGATGCACACTTTGGGCAGCAGTGTGCATAGGCATTGGGCTGATAATGGTCAGTGAAATTGAGACCACCATCAGGTATGGTCTCGGGTTCACCACTAGGGCGCTCTAGTTCTCCCTGAGTCAATTCAAAAGGGAAGCCAAATCATTAATCTTGATGAATGTATGATGTTACTACGCGAGCAAATACCACGCAGTAGGTTACAACGCGGTCGTTACAACACCGCGTTGTTACCACGCGTGGCTTTACATCGCAAGTCGTTTCTACGACTTGCGCTAGATGGCGCGCTGGATTTAGGAATAGTATAAATTACTATTCCTACTCCAGTTAGCGCAACAGCAGGGAATGTGTTGGACTTAAAATCCAACACATTCCCTGGTGTTGCACGCCACCTAGGGCAAGTCGTAGAAACGACTTGTGATGTAAACCCACGCGTGGTAACAACGCGGTCGTTGTAACGACCGCGTTGTTACCTACCTGCGTGGTAACAGCAGCGCTGTAAACGCTGTTTCCCAATCTGGATATATTTGTCCATAGTAGGAGTGTCACCACCTTCTCATCCTCCCCAACCAGCATGGGAAAGATGAACAACAAGGCTCTGAAGATGCAAAGTAAATGGCCAGAGAGCCAAACAGCTAAAGGGGCTTCATTTTCTGAGGTGTTTTTGAGAAGATTTCTCATCTATTCACTCAACCAGTATCTTTGTTGAAGGAGCTCAGAGCTGTCTGAAGGAAGCTGTATCAGGAGGGAATCATGGAGAGAAGCAGAGATCCATCTCGTTTTCAGGGTCCATGTACAGCAATCTCACACAATAAGCAAAGTATCTCCAACATCAGGGAAGGAAATAGCCTAATGGCATCAGTAAAAATGACCACATACCTGTTAGAAATGGGATTTCTGGTTGGCTAGGGCATGCGCCTAAGTCAGGCAGAAACCACCACTCTAGTCAGGGCAAGGCAGTACAATACCAACATGGCTGCTCTTCAACTACAGCTTTAAGGCAGTATGTGGAGTAAGCAGCCCAATCAAGAATTCAGTTCTGAAGCAACAAGCTGAGACGACCAGGCCCAGGCAACGTCCTCTACCGCACCAGTGCCAGCAAAGAACGCCATGGCCGCCTAGAGAGCAGAACGAGAGGTTCGGGCTATGCAGCAGTCCACCTTCTGGTTGTTAGACTGCCAGCACAAAAGACAGGAACGGCAGAAGTTATTGGCCCAATCAGGGCAGTTTGATCTCAGAAGATGCCAAATAAGGCCAGTGATGGCCAGCAGGACCCAATAAACCACAGGCTCATGCATCACCAAAGAGACTGGGCAGCTCCCAGTTGTACCCCACAGCATCCAACAAACTGCTAGTGGGCAAGGGCGACCACTTATCTGCAGGGGACACTCCACAGACCACACCATAGCAAGTACCCGTAGCTAAGCATAGGCCCAGACTTAAGCAATCTACTCCAGAAGGCCATTGCCCAGAACAAGACTCAAAAGAAGGAAGAAAATAAACTGGTAGGAGCACCATATAAGGCACAGCAGGGGAGCTGCCTGTCGACAGATTCAGAGACAGGAGTGGTGTGTTAGACTGAGGGTTGTCGGTGCTCTCAGGATAAGAGTATCAGGCACCCAGCCTAGTATTTTTTTGCTTTGTCGAGCAGTGGGTGCCTGTCATCGAGGTGCACATATAACAACGTGTGTTTGTAAGGGGAAATGACCTGTACAACGCGGGCAGAGCCACGCATGCTGTTTCCCCACAGGCTCAACCACAAATGCCTTAACCACGCATATGCCTTAACCACGCATATGCCTTAACCACGCATATGCCTTAAGCACACTCATGCCTTAACCACGGATATGCCTTAGCGAGGCATATGCATGGTTAAAGCAGTGATTGGTCTAGATGCTGGGATGGGAGGCCCCAGGAACAGGAAGGACCGGGAGAGGACGTGGTGAGGTAAGTGGGGCTTGGGCTGGGTTTTGGGGGGGAGAGCTGTATGTTTTAGGGCTTGGCCCCCCCAAGCCCTAAAACATACAGCTCTCCCCCCAAAACCCAGCCCACGCCCCACTACCCTGAGCTCTCAAAACTACCCCAAACCCCTCCTGAGCCCTAAAACCGACTCTGCCCCCCAGAGTCGGTTTTAGGGCTCAGAGGGGTTTGGGGTAGTTTTGAGAGCTCAGGGTAGTGTTTAGGGCTCTGGAGTCGGGTAGTGTTTAGGACTCAAAGGGTCAGGTAGTGTTTAGTGTCGGGGCATTTTTTAGGGCTCAGGGGGGGTCAGGTAGTGTTTAGGGCTCGGGAGTCGCGTAGTGTTTAGGGCTCAAAGTGTCAGGTAGTGTTTAGTGTCAGGGTAGTTTTTAGGGCTCAGGGTGTCGGTTAGTGTTCAGGGCTCATGGATTGGGTGGTGTTTAGGGATTGGGGGGTCGGGTAGTGTTTGGGGGTCGGGGTAGTGTTTAGGGCTAAGGTGGGGGTTGGGGTAGTGTTTAGGGCTTGGGGGTCAGGTAGTGTTTAGGGCTCCGGGGTCGGGTAGTGTTTAGGTCTCAGGGGGGGTCAGGATAGTGTTTAGGGTATGGGGGAGTCGGGTCATGTTTAGGACTCACGGGGCGTGGTAGTTTTTAGGGATCATGGAGGGTCGGGTAGTTTTTAAGGCTTGGGTGGAAGGGTTGAAGTGTGATCTTTACCGCACACCCCTTTACCAGTCATGCCTTTACCACAAAATTGCATGGTACAGGCATGCGTTGTAAAGGAATGCGTTGTTCACTTCAGACGCATTCATTGTTGGGGCTGCATAGTAGAGGCACACACGATTTAGTCGTGCGTGCCTCTGTCATACACCCGTTTGTAAGGGCTGGGACTAGTAAGCCGATGAGGAGACTGACAATTTATTCAACCAGTGGCTGAATGGACTGACTCAAAGCCTCTCCCTGTCCAATTTGCTTGTTCAGCTAAACCAAAAATGTATCCCAACACATTTAAGCCTGAGGTGCGATCAGTCATCCGGTGCTTTGGGATATATCTGGGCACCGTACACACCGGCCTCATCATGCTTACGTAGCAGAGTTATATTAGTTTTAAGGTTTTGTCCTGATAGTGAAACACTGACGCGCCAGGGGCTTGAGGGCTATTTTCCTCTGCAGGCCACCTCTTGTTCAGTTTGCTAAAATCAGGCACCTTCCATCCGTAAGCCCCTGCCGTTTGAATTGTTTTTATATTTTTTAAAAACAAAACTGCTTTGAAAGCAGGAGCTACGGTTTACTGATAGATATGTGCTGGGTTTCATAAAACATTCTACTAGCAGAAAAAGGCAATTCCTCAGTTCCACTTTAATCCTCGGGCGCTGGTAATGGGCATCGTTACAGATCTGAAGAATCGAGTCTGCGAAATAAAGGCAGATTTTTTAGGTCACCCCTGGCGGGAATAAAAAGCTGCTGCTCGTGCCACGGTCACGTGATCAATCTCCGCAGACGCAGGCCCGCGTCCCAGAGCCATCTTTCTCGCCGCCTTCACTTCCGCGATGAGCAGGAAAAATAAAGCATTTTAAAAGCCATTGCCTGTGAAATATGTCGTCATCACTTTTGCTAATTTCTCTCCTTGGGAAAGGCGCGCTAGAAGTCAGGATAGCTGCGGAGGGGCAGCGCGAGCATGTCAACTGTCTTGTGATGCGTTAAGCGGAAAAAAATCTCAATTAAACCATCCTGCACTGTTGTGGCAAGTGTTCCACAGGCCCTATTGCAAGCAAACAAAATAGGCCCTCGTCTCCTGTTTTAATAATAAAAAACAGCCATAATCGAGGTACACTGAGCCTCTTGGGCCCCGGTGTCACTGCACCCGCTGCACTATCGATAGTTACACACCCTGCTAACTTACATTTGAAAGTCAACCATCTTGTCTCGGAAAGAAACGCGCAATAAAAATGCGGTGAGGTGAATAACTTGTAGTAGTTATAATGAAATGCTGGGCACTGGGGAACATTTAAATTGGGAAAGAACTACTTGTGAAATATGATGTTGGATATAAAGCACTGCGGCACGTGTTCTACAAGCAAGCCAATCAGGACGAGGGAAGCTTGAGCTGACAACTGTGTGACTGTGCTAATATAACTACACAAAAGAGGACGTGTGAGCAAGTCCATGGCTTAATGGAAGCCGAAAATAAGTTTTATGGACTTATTATGACCTGAACTGTACTGGTAAAAAAGGTGCACATTTTCAACCAATCAGCACGGGCACAGCCGAAGAGCTGACAATAAATGAATCACACTGAATCGCACTTCCCACTCCAATTTCCAACTAAAATTCAGGTCGCATTATGCAGATGCATATCACAGCGCAAATCTACCACTAGCCATATTTTATGACAGAATAGTGAGGGAAAAAAAATAATGTGATACAAAAATATTACTGCAAAATTATAGTGGACTAAAATAGTGATTTTACATACATACAATGTCAAGTACCAAATATTGGCTACAAAAATAGAATGGACAAAACTAGCAAAATTACATAGGTAACTATAAATATTTAAAGTATTTAACATTATAATAACTTTAAAAATATTACTTAACTTTTTTTAAATGACATAAAATTTACACATATGCCATATAAAATTGTAAAAAATGAATGTAGTAGCTAATAACAAATAATGGATAAATAATACAAATATTAAATAAGTCATAATAAGTAAAAACGTAAAAAAATACTTAAACTAAAAAAATTAAACAAAAATTAAATATATAATAACACAATATGTAAATTAACAAAATATTTTTGACCATATATGATAATTTAGAAATATGAATAATCTTTGAATAGTTTTAAAACTAAACATATATATTTGAATAAAAATTAACGTTTTAACCAAATAATTATTAAATTAATAAAACTGCACTACTACAATTCATATTGCTGAAAAAGTTAAAAATAAAATTAAAATAAAAAATACAGTGAAAAAATGCTATAAAATAAAATCCCACCAAATATGACAAAAACAAGCAAATAAAAAGTAGAACACAAAATTAAAATAAAAAATAAGCAAAGTTAAAAAATACTGATAACAAATCCTACAACCATTAATAAAAAATAGATAAAGCTTAAAAACAGGAGAAAGATGTTTGCAATTTCACTTTCTAGCTAAGAAACATAAAAAAACTAAATAAATGCCAGCTCAATTTAAAGAAAAATGTATAATCAAAATTAATATTTTAACTTCAACATAATTTTTTTTAGGAAAAGTATTGAAAATTGGAGGAATACAATGTACACTACCCACTCCAACCGAAGAAAAGTAGTAGAAATGTTGGAATTTGTAAGGATCAAATGTACTATTATGACTCCATTTTAAGCAATAGTTGAGATTGTGCTGACCTTTGCAAGGGAGAAATTGAATATTCCCACTTCAACCTGAGCAAAAGTAGAGAAATTGTTGTACTTTGATGGGGTCAGATTTATTTTTTCCACCAGCGCCGGCTCCTCCGCTATGGCGGAGGAGCGTCGCCCCCCTTCCAGCATCGTAAATAAAATAAAACTAAAACTATAATAAACCATGGTTTATTATTGTTTTATCTTGTGTCCCGGAGCCTTGGGGTGCAGCAAGGGGGATAACAGACACCCACGGGGGGTGGTACGCACTGTTATCCGTGCGCATGGCAAACCGTCATGCACACTTTGCATGTTCTCCATGCAGGCAGCTCTCGGCCCTTCCCCTAACCCCAAAACCCTAGTCAAAAACTTGGGCATTTGCCTGGATCGTGCCTTAACATTAAAGGAGCATGCTGCCCATACTGCCAACACTTGCTTCTATGTGTTGGGCTTGCTACGACGAGTCTTCCCTCTCCTGCCAGACTATACTCGAAAAACTCTCATTCAGACCATGGTTATGAGCCGTCTTGATTACTGCAATGCTCTCCTGGTCTCTGCGAATGAGTCATCCCTCAGCAGGTTACAGGTGGTCCAGAATACTGCTGCGCGACTCGTCACCAATTCTCCGTTCAAAACCCCTTCCCTCCCTCTACTCCAAAACCTTCACTGGCTTCCAATTCGCAAGCGTGTCAAGTTTAAGGTCTGCTGCACAGTCTATAAAGCCTTGCATAAAAAAGGCCCTTCCTACATCTCCAGGAAGCTCAAGCCTTATGCCCCCTCTAGGACTCTTAGGTCAGGTAGCAAATTACTTCTCCAAGTCCCCAGGGTTAGGAAAGCAAGACTGGGTGGGAAATCCTTTTCCTACCTGTACTGGAATCAGCTTCCCCTACACCTGAGGCAATGCCCTGACTATCTGCGCTTCAGGAAACTTCTTAAGTCCACCCTGTTTCATCAGCCCGCCAGCAGCTTCACCCATAGCGCAGAGATACCCCTCCGGGGGTGATTTAGGCACTCTACAAAACCAACAAATAAAATAAATAAATAAAATTACAGCCTGGGTGAAGAACATGGCCAGGCTCACAGTCCCTGGCTGAGCGCCGAATCATGGCACTCAGACCAATCACAACCCTGCACTGCAGTGTTTTGACTGGCTCTGGGGAGCCTGGGTGCATCCTACTTCCTGCCGGAGCAGACCAACAAGGAGGAGGGAAGACGAGAAGCAGCAACGGCGACAAAGAGGTAAGTTTATTTTATTTTTTTACTACCACCATGAATCCCTGCCCACCCCACCTCGATCCGTGCCAGCCACTGCTAATTTCCATTTCATTACGCAATGGTAGGAAAAGCGTTGGACATTTAAGAGTCAGATGTAGTTTTCCGCCTCCAAATTAAGCAACTGTTGGATAAGCTTAGGACTTTGGAGGGGTCAGATTTCCCACTCAAACCTAAGCAACAATAGAGAAAGTGTTGGACTTATGAGGGGGCAGGTTTAGTGTTCCCACTCCAACCGGAGGAACAGTAAGGAAAGTGTTGGAAAAAATACATAACAATTGATATAAAATATTAAAACATAAAATCACAACATAAAAATTGATCTTAAATTATCTATTAAAAATTCTTAAAATAAAAATATATTTAAATAAAAGTACAAAACATAAGAACAAATTTGAAATTTAAATGAGCCAAACTATATGTACTAAACGTAAAATATAAGAATACATATTAAACCAAATGAATAAAATATGTGCCCAATATTTAAAAGATAATAAATACATTAATAAACATATTATAAAAATAAAACAACCTTTTAAAAAAAAAAACACCAGAGAAAATTCATTGAGAAAAACAAAGGTTAAAGTCATGTTATAGTTACGTGAATATGTCAGTGACAACATTAATGTTTTGAACTAAAAATAAACCACAGAAATGCACCAACTATAGTTAGGAGAGCTAACAATAATGCGTGCCCCTGCCATGAACTGCTTATGACATCACATACTACATCACTCATGACATGTTCTATGACATCATTTATGACATCACTGATGAGAAGTCAAATGACGCACAGCAAGGGGTTAACCACAGGACCTGGCTCTGCGGCCAGACCCTTTGCAGGTAGCCAACCCAAATCTGAGCAGTCTACGGCCATGCAGAGCAGGGAGCTAGCAACCATCCCCCACAGGCTGCCACCCCACACTGCGCACAACCTTTGGTCATGCGTGGCATGAGGTTGCACGCAGTGCCTGCCATGCAGGACGGCTCTGCGTCCAACTCCCTGCAGGCAGCCAACCCCATCTTGTGCACGGCCTTTGGTTGTGCAATGGGTGGGGTTGGCCGCAGGACCTGTCTTGCAGCCAGGTCTTGAGTTCAACTCCCCGCAGGCAGCCAACCCCCAGCATACAGCCAACCCTACACCGTGCATAGCCTTTGGCATGCGCAGTGTAGGGTTGGCCAAAATGTACATAGCAAAGGGAGGGGCATGCAGCCCCCTCCCTGAGCCTTAAAAGGCCCTGCGACCCCGGGCCAAATGTAATAAAACAGAAGAGGGGTCATGCAGCCACCTCTCCGAACCTTCTAGGGTCCAAGGGACTAGATCCCCTGGGGCCAAAATTTAAGGGGAGGGGCTGTGTAGCTCCCACTCGAAGCCTAATAGGTCCCTGGAACCCAATTTCCCGGGGCTAAATACAGTATAAAAGAGGAGATGCCCTCCCCAAGCCTTAATAGGCCCCAGAGACCCCATTTCCCTGGGGCCACATATATATAGATATGGGGCCCATGTGGCACCCCAACCGGAGCCTTCATAGGCCCTGGGATCCCCATCCCCTGGAGCCATACCATATATATATATATATATATATATATATATATATATATATATATATATATATATATATATATATATATATATATATATATATATATTACCGCTCCACCTGCACCAGGCTCGCGCACTCACGAACGGGTGCTGTAACAGCGGGGGGAGCGCCCGCCAATATTGCAGCTACTTGTCTCCTCTCATGTGTAGAAAGACACAGCACTCACGGGGGAGAGTCCACAAGATTTATTACGATTCTCTTCGCACCAGACGCGTTTCGGCAGTCGCCTTCCACGATGGTACAAGGGCGCGCCTGAAACGGCCATTTTTATACAATCAACCTCATTTCCCGTGTCACATGAAAAACATAGAGAAAGGACCAATTTCCTTTTTGCAAAAACAGCACCATTTTATAACGTGTAACGGCATATTCCTATACAAGCAGATACTGTTTGTAGCAGCGTATATATACACAATACAAATCCCAATGGGATACATACAAGTTCATTATAAACGTGTTGCAAATTCAGATATTTACAAACCCAATTACAAAATCTCGCCCTGGATGGGCCTCAATTAATAAAACAGTAGATTCTGCCTGGTTTTACGTCTAATCTCGCCCTATATGGGCATTATAAAACAATCACAGAAAAGGTCACAAAAATATATTTACATTTTCTTCCAATTACCATCATGGTCCTATCCATCATAATCACTACAACCCACACCCAGTGATATTGTTATCTAACTCTCAATAGACAAGACCAATTTATATTATTCATATATATACACAAAGGAGCGAGAAGCAAAGAAGGGAAGGAAAAGTAAAAGAGAAAGAAAAGGAAAAAGAAAAGAAAAGAAAATAAAGAGAATTAAATTCATCCGCTATTTCATCAATAACAGGGATTCACCAATATTAATCAAAATATCATTACATTTTCAGGTGTACTTTTGTGCAGAGAGCATATATTATCCATGTGTGTATAAGTATGCAGAGAAGAGAAGAAAAGAAGAGAAAGGAGGAGGTATGATTTATAGTATACAGTATTAAGTATCCATAGGAAGAGAGCCCTCTATCCTAAGTGTACTATAAGTTCTTCATTACTGTTTAGTCCCCCAGGAGTCTTGGTTCCAAGATCTATAATATACCTTGATTCCAATCTTCTCAATCTTGCTACTCTATCACCACCTCTAGGATGGACTGGCACATGGTCCAGTGCAAAAAAGGTTAACAAGTCTCTATTGCTGTTGTGTTGCACTTGGAAGTGTCTAGCTACAGGATATGACATGTCACAATTCTTTATAGCCCTTGTGTGCTCTAGGATTCTCATCTTTGTTTGATGGATGGTACTCCCAATATACCATAGCCCACAAGGGCATACCAGGCAATAAACAGTATAGGGAGTACTGCATGTGATAAACTTCCTGATCCGCCGTGGTTTCCCAGATCCCCTCACTTGATATGTTAAGACTTTACTGCTGTTCCTACAGGCCTTACACCTACCACAGGGGTAAAACCCCTGTAGTTCTATGCCAAAGGGTCTGGGTACCATTTTCACAAAATGACTCTTAGTTAGAGAGGCTTTCAAAGCCCTAGCTCTTCTAAAAGTGAGCATGGGGCGGGCGGGAATATCCTTTCCTATAACTGGATCCGATCTTAATAGGTTCCAGTTCCTTCTCAACACAGTTCTTAAATAATCCGCTCCACTGGAAAAGGTTGTTATCATCCTGAATTTTTCCATTTTCTTTTCAGTAACGCTCTTATCCTTAAGCAAATCCTGTCTGGCTTTTCCTTGCACTCTACATAATGAATCTCTCAGTGACTGCTCACCATAACCTCGAGCCCTGAACCTCTTTATGCTTTCCTCTGCACTTATATTTAAAAAAAGATGAGAATCCTAGAGCACACAAGGGCTATAAAGAATTGTGACATGTCATATCCTGTAGCTAGACACTTCCAGGTGCAACACAACAGCAATAGGGACTCGTTAACGTTTTTTGCACTGGCCCATGTGCCAGTCCATCCTAGAGGTGGTGATAGAGTAGCAAGATTGAGAAGATTGGAATCAAGGTATATTATAGATCGTGGAACCAAGACTCCTGGGGGACTAAACAGTAATGAAGAACTTATAGTACACTTAGGATAGAGGGCTCTCTTCCTATGGATACTTAATACTGTATACTATAAATCATACCTCCTCCTTTCTCTTCTTTACTTCTCTTCTCTGCATACTTATACACACATGGATAATATATGCTCTCTGCACAAAAGTACACCTGAAAATGTAATGATATTTTGATTAAGATTGGTGAATCCCTGTTATTGATGAAATAGCGGATGAATTTAATTCTCTTTCTTTTCTTTTCTTTTTCTTTTTCTTTCTCTTTTGCCTTTCCTTCCCTTCTTTGCTTCTCGCTCCTTTGTGTATATATATGAATATTATAAATTGGTCTTGTCTATTGAGAGTTAGATAACAATATCACTGGGTGTGGGTTGTAGTGATTATGAGGGATAGGACCATGATGGAAATTGGAAGAAAATGTAAATATATTTTTGTGACCTTTTCTGTGATTGTTTTATAATGCCCATCTAGGGCGAGATTAGACGTAAAACCAGGCAGAATCTACTGTTTTATTAATTGAGGCCCATCCAGGGCGGGATTTTGTAATTGTGTTTGTAAATATCTGAATTTGCAACACATTTATAATGAACTTGTATGCATCCCATTGGGATTTGTATTGTGTATATATACGCTGCTACAAACAGTATCTGCTTGTATAGAAATATGCCGTTACACGTTATAAAATGGCGCTGGTTTTGCGAAAAGCGAATTGGTCCTTTCTCTATGTTTTTCATGTGACACGGGAAATGAGGTTGATTGTATAAAAATGGCCGTTTCAGGTGCGCCCTTGTACCATCGAGGAAGGCGACTGCCGAAACGCGTCTGGTGCGAAGAGAGTCGTAATAACTCTTGTGGACTCTCCCCGTGAGTGCTGTGTCTTTCTACACACGAGAGGAGACGAGTAGCTGCAATATATATATATATATATATATATATATATATATATATATATATATTCACTGAAAAAACCATAGGTTTCAGGCACGTTATAGTTAGAAATTAGCATTTAAAAAACCATTGAAATTCACTGAAAAAACCATAGGTTTTAGGGACAGTTATAGTTAGTTGGACATTTCACTCGTACAAAACCCGTGAAATTCCCCGTTATAGTTAGTTCAGCTAACTAAAACTCGCGCCCCGCAATGCACTGCTGATGACGTCACATATTACATCACTCATGACATGGTCAGTGACATCACTGATGACATCACTGATGACATCTCAAATGACATCACTGATGACATCATGCAGTGACTGTGTTTCTGTAAAGTTTAAATATTTTTAATATATATAGGAAAAGACGTATTGAAGAATGAGTGGGTGTATAAGTGTCTGTATGGATGATTTAGTAGGTGCGTGACTGACTCTATAAGTGAGTGATTTAACGTATCTTACTGAATGCATGGGTTAGTGACTAAACTGGGTGAATGTCTGTATCCGTATGTCTGTTGCTGTGTAAGTGGCTGCATGTGTTTGTGAATAGCTACATGAGTGTCTATATGAGTTATTGAATGGTTGTCTGAGTATCTGTATGGGTGCCTGAGTGTTTGTGTGGGAGGGGTGTGTGCGACTCTGTGCATAGATGTGTGAGTGGGTGATTCACTGGGTGGATGGTTTCAAGAGTGCATCTGTGATAGACTGTATGGGTGGGTAAGTGTGTGTAAGAGTGTGTTAGTGAGTGAATGTATGTCCCAGTGGTACATGTGTGACTAACTACATATGTGAAAGGCAGTATATATGTGTGTTGGAGTATATAAATAGCTATAAGCGAGAGTGAGTGATTGTGATAGTGGCTGTATGGATGAGTGTGTGCTTGTTTCAGTGATTGTATAAGAGCGTAACAATGTGCTAGTATTTGTATGATTAAGTGAGCTGGTGTGTGTATAACTGTATAGGTGAGTAAATGGCAGTGTGTTTAATTATTTGCATGACTGACTAGGTGTGTGAGTACCTCTATGGATGAGTGGCGGTGTTTGAGTGTCTATATAGGAGTAAGAGTGCATATGATAGTCCTGTACTGAGTGACCATAAGTATGAGTGACTGTACGGGTGAGTGAGTGGATGTGTGTGTGTAGACCTAAGAATCAGTGAGTGGGTATGTAGTTATTGGTGTTGGAGTGTCTATGGTTTTGCGAATGGCAGTCTGTAATTTAGAGTGGGTGTATCAAAGGTTATATTAGGGTGTGAGGAGGTGCATCAGATTATCAAGTGGATGATGTCATCAGTGATGTCATCAGTGATGTCATTTGAGATGTCATCAGTGATGTCATCAGTGATGTCACTGACCATGTCATGAGTGATGTAATATGTGACGTCATCAGCAGTGCATTGCGGGGCGCGAGTTATAGTTAGCTGAACTAACTATAACGGGGGAATTTCACGGGTTTTGTACGAGTGAAATGTCCAACTAACTATAACTGTCCCTAAAACCTATGGTTTTTTCAGTGAATTTCAAAGGTTTTTTAAATGCTAATTTCTAACTATAACGTGCCTGAAACCTATGGTTTTTTCAGTGAATTTCAAAGGTTTTTTAAATGCTAATTTCTAACTATAACGCCCCTAAAACCTATGGTTTTTCAGTAAATTTCAAAGGTTTTGTAAATGACAATTTTTAAATGTATTAATTGTTATATTTATTTTTTTGATACTGATTTACTACATTTTTTAAAACTATTTATTTTTAGATATTTTATTTATTAAATTACATTGTAATTACATTATACATTACATTACAAAATATACTTTCTCAGAATGAATTACTTTAGTTTAAATACTTTGCAAATAGGCAATAGAGTTTTAAGTACAGTAGTTACAGTTGTTGCAATGGGCAACACAATTTCAAACACAATGCAACATTGAGCTCAATGTGAATTTCTAGTTAAATGCAATTAGTTACTTTATGGATTACTTTTCTAACCACAGGACTGGATCCTAGATTCAGTCCTGGGACATCTCCTGTAAACAGTTGAGTAAAAGCATTTTGGTTACAGTAGTGATTTTTAAGGAATATTATTGTATTTTAAAAGTTGACACTTAGAAACTTTTTCACATAGAATCACCAATGTTATCCTATGGGAGGAAATTCACTTAGCAGGTAAGTAGTGTTATCGTTACTTTTTCTTACTCAGTGTTGGATCCTGGATCCAGCACTGGTGCATCTCCTGTAAACAGTTGAAAGAATGCGTTTAAGTCATACAGGCGATTTTTAAGGAATATTTGTAGTTTGTGAAAATCGACACTGAAACTTTTCTGCTGAAAACCAGACAATGGATTCCTATGGAAGGAAATATAAATAACTGGTAAGTACGGGTAGAATTACTTTTCAGGATCAGTACTGGGCTGAAAGATGCAGCACTGAGGTCTCTCCTGATAACAGGTGAGTAAATCGGAATTCGTAGTTCGGTTGATTATAGAGGAATATTATAAAGTTCCAAAACTCCACACTTAGAAGAATTTCCAAGTGAAACCAGTCAATGTTAGCCTATGGAAGGAAATTCAAGTTGCTGGTAAGTACGGTTAAAATTACTTTTCAGGATCAGTACTGGGCTGAAAGATGCAGCACTGAGGTCTCTCCTGATAACAGGTGAGTAAATCGGAATCCGTATTTCGGCTGATTTTAGAGGAATATTATAAAGTTCCAAAACTGCACACTTAGAAGAATTTCCAAGTGAAACCAGTCAATGTTAGCCTATGGAAGGAAATTCAAGTTACTGGTAAGTACGGTTAGAATTACTTTTCAGGATCAGTACTGGGCTGAAAGATGCAGCACTGAGGTCTCTCCTGATAACAGGTGAGTAAATCGGAATTCGTATTTCGGCTGATTTTAGAGGAATATTTGTATGTTTCAAAAATCGACACTTAGAAACTTTTTCAGCAAAAAGCAGGCAATGATATCCTATGGAAGGAAATTCAAGTTACTGGTAAGTACGGTTAAAATTACTTTTCAGGATCAGTACTGGGCTGAAAGATGCAGCACTGAGGTCTCTCCTGATAACAGGTGGGTAAATCGGAATTCGTATTTCGGCTGATTTTAGAGGAATATTATAAAGTTCCAAAACTCCACACTTAGAAGAATTTCCAAGTGAAACCAGTCAATGTTAGCCTATGGAAGGAAATTCAAGTTACTGGTAAGTACGGTTAAAATTACTTTTCAGGATCAGTACTGGGCTCAAAGATGCAGCACTGAGGTCTCTCCTGATAACAGGTGAGTAAATCGGAATTCGTAGTTCGGCTGATTTTAGAGGAATATTTGCACAATGGTGAAGGAAGGGGGTGGGGCCTGAGGTGACATGTCTGCAAACACGCACTGTGGTGCATTTTAAGTTGGAGAATTAATTCCTCCTCAATCCCGAGGGTCCCTAGGGGCCAACTGGCCCACCAGATACCTCCAGTATGCGCCAGAGAGCTGCGTTGCAGAGAGGTGTTCAGAGGCCACGCCCCTTTTACAACACTCTGCAACGCAGCTCGGTGGCGCTTACTGGAGGTACCTGGTGGGCTAGTTGGCCCTCAGGGACCCTCAGGATTGAAGGGATTTAATTCCCCATCTTAAAACGCGCCATGGGGCCTGTTTGCACACATGTCACCTGAAGCCCCGCCCCCTCCCTTCACCACTGTGCAAACGCGCCCTGTGGCGTGTTTTAAGTTGGGGATTAAGTCCCTTGGATCCTGAGGGTCCCTGGGGTCCAACTATCCCACCAGGTACCTCCAGTAAGCGCCACAGAGCTGCGTTGCAGAGAGGTGTAAAAGGGGCGTGGCCTCTGTACACCTCTCTGCAATGCAGCCCCTGGCGATACTGGAGGTTCCTGGTGGGCTAGTTGGCCCCAGGGACCCCCAGTATTCAAGGGGAATTCGTTCCCCCTCTGCAAACGCGCCAGGGGGCGCGTTTGCAGAGTGGTAAAGGAAGGGAGCGGGGCCTGCGGCACGATCGTTTTTTTTCTTTCTTTTTTTCCTCGAAGGGGGGCTGTGTGGCCCCACTTCCTTTTTCCTTTTTTTGGGCCCTGGGGACCCCATCCCCCAGGGCCTTACCCCTTTTTTTCATTTTTTTTTTAAAAAAAAAACGGGAAGGGGGCCGCGTGGCCCCCCTCCCATGGCCGATTCCGGCCCCGGGGACCCCATCCCCCGGGGCATGGCCACTCTTTTTATTATTTTTTTAAGGAGGGGGCTGCGTGGCCCCCCTCCTCAGGCCTCCTTTTGCCCGGGGACCCCATCCCCGGGGCTGGCCCTCTCCGTTGGGGACCGTGGGGGTCCCCAATCCCCCACCGTCCCGGCATTGCTTTTCCACATGGGGAGCTGCTGACATGCAGCTCCCCATGTGGAAAGCAATCTGCTTGCTTCATTGAAGCGAGAGCAGGTTTCCTGCTCTCCCTTCAATGAAGCAAAGCAGTTGCAAGGCAGGGACGGGAGCCGCGAGGCTCCCGTCCTGCCATTGCAAACTACAGTGTCCCGGGGGTAGGCACCCCGGGACACTGCAGGAGCCGGCCCTGGGGGGTGGCGGTCCCCAGGCCCCCTCCCATGTCTTTAAAGCCCCGGGGAGGTGGTGATCCCCGGGGCTCGGGGGTCCGTTACGGACCCCCGCATTTACATTATTAGTGCCCCGGGGAGGTGGCGGTCCCCGGGGCGTGTGGGGGGGCTCAAGCCCCCCTACACAGGAACTGGTTTTTAAAAAAAAAAAAGAACCGGGGAGGTGGTGGTCCTCGGGGCTGCGGGAGGGCCGAGTGCCCTCCCGCAACATTTTATTAGAAAGCCCCGGGGGGTGGCGGTCCCCGGGGCTCGGGGGCCTTAGAGGCCCCCCATTAACTATAAACCCACCCCCGCATGCCCCCGGGACTTGGGCCACCCGGGGCAAAATAACATCGAAGCGCGGGAGACCGCGCTTCGATTTTTTTTTTTTATGGTGGGATTCGCGCACCCTGAGCGCATCCTGCTGATTTTTTTTTTAAAAAAATGCTTTTTTCTGCCCAGGGGGTTTTTGTGGGACCCCCTGAGCAGACCTAGGGGGTCAGGGTGTTTCTACCCTACCCCCTTTGTGCGGCACTTGTTTCTTCTGGGTTTTTTTTCTAATCGGCAGGATCCGCGCACCCTGAGCGCATCCTGCCGATTTAAAAAAACATGCTTTTTCTGCCCAGGGGTCCTTGTGGGACCCCTGAGCATACCTAGGGGGTCAGGGTGTTTCTACCCTGCCCCCTTTTGCGCTTTGCGCACTTGTTTCTGTCCCTCGGTTCTACCGAGGACAAAATGGCTGCCAACACTTCCTGATTTGGAGTGTTGACAGCCACTTGACAACCAATTAGCATGCAGCTCGTGGTCGGGAGGGTACGCGGAACCTACTCGGCCATAGATATATATGTGACTTAACTTTTGATTTTCTCAGGAACTACTGAACGGATTTACACCATTTAACAAAAAGGGTTCTTTCTGAACCAAGAACTACCTCTTTGCCAAATTTGGTGTAATTCCGTTCAGCAGGCCGAGCCGATATCCGACCATTATCTGCTGCCATACGGGGTAAAAGTACCCGCAAACCACTGGAGTGCCTCCCGGAACCGAAGCGGCACCATAGGGCAGGATAGCTGGGCCGGCGACGTCAGTGGGGACACGCTGGCGGCGATTGACAGTGCGGAGGCTGCCACTCAGAAAATGGCGACCGCTACTCGGGCGTAGGCCTCCCTGGGCCGGCATGCTGTGTTGCTGTCCTGCAACTGCCTACTCTCCGTAGCGACGCTGTGTGCTGGACTCTGCGGCAGCGGCGGCCCCCTCCCGGTGAGGCCGAGGGCCCGGTGAGGGAACTGCGCAGTGGAGCGGCGGAACGCTACTTGACTGCTGGGCCTAGTAGCTGCGGGGACGCAATCGGCAGCACTGACATCAGCTGCGACTACCTGTGGACCCGGACGCCCATCGGCGCCGGTTGCGGTGAGTGGGGTGCACGGCTGGGCCTGGGCTACAGCTGCGTAGGTGGGTGCGGGTCCGGGCCTGGGCTGCGGCCTGCGAACTGTGGCTGGTGCGGGGCATAGGGGATTTTGGCTGTTGCGGCTACGGAGGGGCCACGGAGGAGATCGCTGCCTGCCTGCTGCCCCGGGTATTCGACTACGCTGGATGCTGGCATACATGAGAGTCTGTGGCGAGTACTCCCCCCGGCTTGAGGTGTGATCTTGGGGCAACATCGCTGTTAGATTTGGGGGTCTCTAGTTGGCAGAGGTATGTACCTTTGTCCAAATAGGGACCCTTGAGTCTAGTCAGGGAAAGTAGGTACACTCCCGAAATAACCCCTGCTCACCCTCTTGGTAGCTTGGCACGAGCAGACAGGCTTAGTTCAGAGGCAGTGTGTAAAGCATTTGTGAACACATACAGTAATCAAGTGACAACACTACAAATGGACACCACACAGGTTATATATTTATAAAAATAGGTATACTTTATATAGATTTATCACAAGACCATAAACGACAAAAATAATCCACAATACTGTTAAGAATACTTAGTTCTGATCAAAAAGGCTTAATTCAAGGTTCTGTGCGAGTCGGTAGCCTCCTCCGGCTACGGCGATGTCGAGAACAAACAGAGTCTAACAAATCCAGCTGACCGCGTCGAGACGGGCCAACACAGCGTAGACAGACTCGGTCACAGTACCTTTTACTTGAAGCGGCAGGCACGGGCGTGCGAGCCGGATGGCTGTTCGTCGCGGTCGCGATGCAAAAATGGAAGCGTTGCAGGACGCGTTGTCCCTCGATGCGGTGCAGGCAGCGGCTCGTTGACGTCGTCGAGACGGAGTCGGTGAGACCAGGGCCGTGCGTTGCAGGGCGAGACGGTGCTTCGATGCGGTGCTGGCAGGTTGCGGTGCGGCGGCGGAGCCGGATTCAGGAGCTGGCGTCGATCAGTCCGGACAGCGGTGCGAGTCGGGCGGTGCGTCACAAAGCGTGCGAGCGGTGCCCAACTCCGGTGCGGTCACAGGACTCGAACTCAGCAGCAGTGACCGTGTCGGTCGGACCAGTTCGATTCGGCGTAGCGAGCGTTGCAGGACGCGTTGTCCCTCGATGCGGTGCAGGCAGCGGCTCGTTGACGGAGTCGGTGAGACCAGGGCCGTGCGTTGCAGGGCGAGACGGTGCTTCGATGCGGTGCTTGCAGGACACCGAGTCGGTCGTGAGAGTCGGTCACAGCTCCCTACCTCTGTAGCCACTGAAACAGAGTTTCCAGCAGCAATTCACAAAGGGGGTGAAGTCCAATGGTCCTGGGACTTCGGTCAGGGGGCAAGCTCTCTTCCAAGCCCTTGGAGATCCTTCACAAGTTGATGAAAGTCACAGCAAAGCAAAAGTTCCTTTCTCCTCTCTTTGGCAGTCAGGCAAACCACTGCAGGCCAATCCCCCAAGCAGCACTTCAGGCTTAGGGATAGTCTCTCCTCAGTTTCTTCTTGGTTCCGCTCCTCAGCAAAGGTTTCTTCTTGTTCCCAAAAGTGATCTAATTTTCCTGGGGTCTGGGTGCCCCTCTTATACCCTGATTCTCTTTGTTCTCTGGAGGCAGAGAGGCCTCTGCCTAGTCCAAAACCAGTTCTGGTCAGTCCTGGAGCACTTTGTTTTTCTGACTCCTTCTTTCCTTTCAGAATGTGGGGCAGAGTGCTCAGCCGCCCGGCAGGAGGTGGAGCCAGCATTGTGGAAGGCAGGCACAGCCCTATTCAGACCCAGGTGCAACTCCTCCCTCCACTCTGGATGCAGATCTTTCTATTCAGCCCTGCGCTGACTCACCCTGTCTCCGGTAGCCACCCCCAGCCCCTGTCACTCAATCTCCAGACAAGGAATACACAACCTAGCAGAGGCAGGCTTGGATAGTTAGGCAAGAAAATACCCACTTTCTAAAAGTGGTATTTTCGAACACAGAATGTTAAAACCAACTTCACTAAAAGATGTATTTTATCATCCTGAGTTCAGGCATACTAAATTCGTTTTTCTACCATGTTCCCTGGGTCAGTTCTGACTATAAGGTGTAATAGTCAGTCTGCCCATTCTGGCCTATGGGGAGCAGGTAGCCTTGCAATAGTGAAAAACGAAAATGGCTGTAATTCACTATTAGGACATGCCACACACACCAGGGCATGTCCTACCTTATACTTACAATGCACCCTGCCCTAGGGCCTACTTTAGGGGTGACCAACATGCAGTAAAGGGAAGGTTTTAGGGACTGGTAAGTGGGTGTACTCACCAAGTCGACATGGCAGCCCTAGGCTGCACACAGGCTCTGCGATGGCAGGCCTGAGACACATTTTACCAGCCGCTTCTGTGGGTGGCACAACCAGTGCTGCAAGCCCACCAGCGGCATTGGATTTACAAGCCCTGGGCACACTGAGTGCACTGTACTAGGGACTGACAAGTAAACCAATCATCCAATCATGGAGTCACTAATACATATATCAATTAACGATAGGGAGCACTTGCACTTTGGCACTGATTAGCAGCGGCAAAGTGCCCATGAGCATCTAGTCCAGCAAAAACATATCGGCAACAGTGGAGGCATTACGAAAAAATGGAAGGGAGACCCACGCCAAGGATGCCAGGTCTAACAATCGCTACTACCCCCTTGGCGCACTTGGTGGGTCTGCACTGGAGGGGTCCCATATTGATGCCCAGTGGGTGACGCTGCAACCTTTCCACCCCCCTCCCGCCATGGTGTCGGCGCTCTGTGGTGGTGCTGCCTACTCGCTCTGGGTGCCAGGAGGCGCATATACTGGGCACACCATTGGGAGATACAATTGAACAGCAATCGGCGCACTGGGCTGAAGCGGCTACTGGGGCTACATAGGCACTGATCCCCTCAGTGAGGGGAGTGCAGGTGTAAAATGGGGAAGACGGACAAGTCCCAGCCGCGCTTGACATTCGACCTGCGCAAGCCCGCGAAAACTGCGCAAAAGGCGGCCTCTGACTCGGAGGCGGATGCACAGGCGGACGGCCCTACCACACTAGAAAGCACGCTGCTAGCCATGCAGCGCTCTCTACAGACCATAGAAGGCACGATGGCCTCGGTCAACAACCGCCTTGATCTTGTGTCCTCCCAGCTGGAGAAACAGAGTGCATGCATGGGGGAGGTGGAGCAGAGGGTGTCTGACACCGAGGATGGTTTGAGCACTGTCGCAGAAAAAACGTTGAATATGGAAAAAATACTGGCCGTGATTCAAGCCAAGAATGAGGAGTTAGAGGCGAGATCGAGGCGCAGCAACATCCGCATCACAGGCCTACCGGAGTCCACAAATGTGGGGAAAATGGAGACGCATATCGAAGGCCTGGTATCAGAGATCTTCGGGCCTGAACATCTCTCCAGAATGTTCATTGTGGAGCGAGCCCACCGCTCGCTAGCTGCCCGTCCGGCCCCAGGGGCTCCTCCCCGCCCTATAATTGCCAGGATCCTAAATTACAGAGACCGAGACACAATCTTACGGCTCGCCAGGGAGAAGGGTTCGATAGTACATCAGGGCAACGCGCTCTCCTTTTTCTCCCGATTTTACGGTGGCAGTGCAGGCTGCCCGCCGTGAATTTGGCTCCGTAAAAAGCTCCTACAGGCCAATGGGGTCCCATACGCCATGCTGTATCCAGCTCGTCTTCGCATTGGCGGGGACGGTGACTCCAAGATCTTTGCTTCTCCTAAGGCCGCGATGGAACACGCTAAACATCTGAAGCGACAGCGACGAGAGTCTGGTACAGCTCCCGAGGACGAATAGAAATAAAAAGATGGGAACACCTACCTGAACTGGCACGCACATTAAGTTTTTTATATTGGCTGGTAGACGAGGGGCGTTTAACTCTATTGGAACATGTGGACGCTATACAACATGTGTTACTGGACATCGGAGCTGGCTGGGTTATTGTCCTTAACTGGCTTCCCTCCCCTGAGCTGCTGCATTATAACTTTTCCTATAGTTTTGGGGATTGGCGCTGCTTGACCGTAGCCGGTGGGGACCTGCTGGTTGTTTGTCCGTGTGGGGTGGGCGCTGGTGTCGGGGTCATGGCACTAATACACATCTGTGACTGTAAATATGGGCGATTCCCCTGTATTGGCAATTAGTAGACCTACTCGGCCACCTCCTGTTTTGTGGGAGGTTAGTAGCACTCAGTGCCCCCCATAAATGGGTATACCCCAAAGTTGCGTTTTGTTTATTGGGATAGGGGAGGGGGAAGGGTTGAGCTATGGGATGGCTTTGGCGTGTTGGGGAAGCTAAAGTGGGTGGGGGAGGAAGGGTCCTGGGCTGGGCAGGCAGAACGTGGGGGTTTATTGATCAAACTATCACTGTGTGGGTGGGCACGGATTCGTGGTTATCCTTGAAGAAGATTGTCCATTCTTATGTTTCTAATGTCCCACTATGGCCGGCCGGCTGCAATGACTTCTCCATTTAAATTCCTGACTTGGAATGTTCGAGGCTTGAACACACCCAAAAGATTAGATCTGTAATTGCCTATTTAGATCGGGTGGGTGTCCATGTTGCCTTACTACAGGAGACACATTTAACCCGGGAGTCAGCTGGTAAGATAGGTGCGCGCTGGTCGTGCGTAAAGGTTGCCTCGTCCTTCTCCAGTTATTCTAGGGCGTGCTCATCCTGGTAAAGAGAGGTGTGCCTTTCACTGTGGTTAAATCGGAGACGGATGACAGCGGACGAGTGGCGATGGTGCATGGATGCTTGGGGGTGAAAGTGTGCTGATAGTTAATGTCTATGGTCCGAATGTGGATGACCCCTCTTTTTATTCTGATGTGTGGCGGAGAATATCGAAGTTCCCCCAGCGGCGATAGTGTGGGGGAGATTTTAATTTGTGTTTGGATGCAGCCATGGATAGGGTAAGTAGTGGTATGTTGCGGCCTAAACTTGCGACAGATATGCTGCTAGGCCTGATGGATACTGGTCAACTAATTGATATCTGGCGCACACGGAATCCAGAGGCCCGGGAGAGCACTTTCACTTCGGCGGCCCATGGTTCCTGGTCCCACATTGATTTTTGGCTCGTCTCGGCGCAGGTCTGTAATTGGACTACAGTAGTGTCGCATGAGGCACGTACTCTGTCGGACCATTCCCCTGTACTTCTGGAGCTGCAGATCCCGACCTACCAGAGACCGCCCTTTGCGTGGAGGCTTCAACCTTCAGAGCTCAAAGACCCGGTTTTCCACCAGACCGTGGCTGAGGCAATCAGGAATTATTTTCTGGAAAATGAAGGATTGGTAGACAGCGCGGGCACGCTCTGGGAAGCGTTTAAGGTTACCATAAGGGGAACCTGTATTGGAGCGCAGTCTGGTATCCTGCGAGATATTCGCCGTAGAATACGGAAATTGACATCTGATATATCTCAGCGGGAGCGAGAATTCGAGTCTGACCCATCCTCAGCTAAACTTGCGGCCATGAGGGAGCTTATCTTGGAACACAATGAGGCGGTGGATCAGGAGCTCTCACATTGCTCCAGACGGCGGATAGCGCGCTACTACGGGGAGGGGGCAGACCGGGCCGCTCGCTAGCACAAAAACTTTCGGAACCGCGCCGTCAAGTTGACATTGCGGAGCTGTTGGATGAAAATGGGATCGCCCGTCATTCAACTGTGGACCTCTGCGATACGGTTTTGCAATTCTATACAAGTCTCTATGCCACAAGAGAGTCTCCATCGGCGGTGGAGACAGATGCCTATCTCGACGAAATAGCGTTAGGATGGTTATCTCCAGCACATCGAGAACACCTCGTACAACCATTCGGAGTGGAAGATGTCAGGGAAGCTATCACGTCATTACCAACCTGTAAAGCCGCAGGACCTGACGGGCTACCTGGCGAATTTTACAAAACCTATGCAGCGGACCTGGCCCCTCGGCTCCTGGCTGTATATGCAGAGGCTTATGATAGTGGGACACTGCCGCATTCCCTCCGGGAGGCCCTCCTGGTCACCCTATTGAAACCAGATAAGCCCCCAAATCAATGCGGCTCCTACCGACCTTTGTCCATTATCAATATCGACGCAAAGATTCTCGCCAAAATGATCGCCACCAGGCTGCAGCCGTTGGTTCCTCTACTGGTGTTGCCTGATCAGTCCGGCTTCGTCACGGAGCGCTCTACGACACACAACTTGAGCACGCTCTTCGCCACGCTACACTACATTGAACCTGATTTCCAGGCGGTGGCCGTATTACTTGATGCGGCTAAGGCCTTTGACTCGTTGCAGTGGCCATTTATGTTTGCCGTGCTGGGCCGCATGGGCTTCCCGCCTTTTTTTCTGCAGTGGATTAGGGTGCTTTACAGCGGACCGGTGGCTCGCGTTCGGGTTATTGGATGGGTGTCCTCATTGTTTTGCATTGAACGGGGTACAAGGCAGGGATGCCCTCTGTCCCCTATGCTTTTCTCTTTGGCACTGGAGCCCCTCACCTGTATGCTGCGTCAGAAACATGCTGCGGCGGCTCTGAGGTTCAGGCTGCGACCCTTAATT
The DNA here is from genome assembly GCA_963921515.1 of Calotriton arnoldi. Lineage (NCBI taxonomy): Eukaryota > Metazoa > Chordata > Amphibia > Caudata > Salamandridae > Calotriton > Calotriton arnoldi. The sequence continues at coordinate 366,916 of CAWUFW010002126.1, read as the reverse complement.
GTCTCACTGTACGCAGATGACATGCTGCTGTATGTTCGCAAACCTGCTACGTACCTATCTGCGCTGCTGCGAGAATACGTAAAATTTGAAAGATTCTCGGGCCTGGGGATTAACTGGTCCAAATCCGTAGTGTTTCCGTTAACTGCGCGAACGGCTGAGGTCGAGGTGGACTTCCCATTGGCCTGGACATCGGACCCGGTCAAATATCTTGGAGTTTGGGTGCACAGGGACCCAACTGTCGTTGTCTCCGAGAACTATGGTCGCACGGTTTCACATATATATCTGAACAAGCCGTGCGGTGGGCACACTTACCTCTCTCATTAGCCGATAGAATTGCCGTTGTGAAGATGGTCTTTTTACCCAAGCTGTTGTATTTTTTCGTTAACATCCCTATTAAACTGAATATGGCACTGTTCCGCACGTTACAGTCTGCGCTCTTAACATTTGTGTGGGGTGGTAAGAAGCCCCGGTGTCGATGGGAACTGCTGGTGCTGCCATTTGACCGCGGTGGTTTCGAGGCCCCAGACTTTCGTCTTTATTATCTATGTGCGCAGGCGCAATTCGCACATTACTGGCATTTCCCACAGCGCTTTTAGCCCCACGTGGCGATTGAATCAGATGCTGTTTTTCCTCTTCCAGTACAGGCAGTTGCGCTTCCGGGGGGAACAGGAGGCCCACAAAATGAGATCAACCCCACGCAGTGCACGGCGTGGGCGTGGCGAATGCTTGCACTCCGGGCTCAACTTTCTTACCTATACGCTTCATCCGTACCATTAGTCTCACATCCCGATATCTCTGCGGCACGAGAGTCGACAGCCAGGAAGGAGCTCACGGCTGCGGGCATCACCACACTGGGCGACTTGTATGAGGGCGGTAAATTCAAAGACTTACGGGCGGCGCAGGGTGGCGTAAATCGACCTTTTATGTTTAACTTTACCTATGTCCGGGTCCGGCAGGCTGTCCGTGCGGCATATCCAAATTATCCAACCGAACCAACCACTCTGCAGGCGCTGCAGGTGATGCTCTCAGTTGCGTCCCGAAGGGGTCTCATTACTAGGCTGTATAACGCCTCGCTGCGGGAACGGGAGCAAGAAGACTCCCCCTCGTGTGTAAGGTGGGGAACGATGTTGGGCACCCCTATTACACCTGAGACCTGGAGGGAGTGTTGTCGGCTCACGGGACGTCTCACAGCTAATTGCAACCTCCGAATTATTCATTTTAAATTCCTACATCAGGTATATTACACCCCCTACAACTGCATAAATATGGTCTGAGAGAGGCTGCTAACTGTGTGAGATGTGGAGCCCCGGATGCGGATTTTCTTCATGTGGCTTGGATGTGTCCGGGTGTGCTTGCGTTCTGGACTGCGGTGACGACCATGCTTACGGCGGTTGTGTCAGAATCTGTGTGCTGTACCCCTGAGATGTGCTTGCTGGGCCACGTCAAACCTCTCAAACCATGTAACAGGCGCCTAGTGGCACTCTCGACTCTTTTTGCAAAAAGGGCAGTAGCGCAATGCTGGGGAGCCAAGGTAGTACCCACTGTTAAGAAATGGCTTAAGGACTTACTATACTGTAGGGATCAGCTTCGGATATATGGCGAAGAACTACCTGAGTCTTCCCGCCCCAAGGACTTTTGGGCTCCCCTTGCAATATATTTGATGTCTCACCCTGACCTGGCATGAATGATGGATGCCCCTGGGAGAGGGACCAGTTGGCAAGCATGGTAGGCGCTGTCTCCCTTTGGGACGTTACTACAGGTGTGTTCGAGTTGGCTGGCCAGAGATGTGGACTGTGTAGGAGAGTTTTTATCACTGTCACCACCCACCATGCATACGTTGATTTTTTTGCAATAAGCAAAGTGTTTTGGAAATCTGTTAAGGATCTGCCTGGGAGGGAGGGTGAGGGGGGGGTATGGGAGGGAATACTGCGAAAGTATTTTTCTGAGTTCATTGAATTGATTATTGGCTTGTGTATACCGAGTTGTAACTATGCACTAAAATAAAAAAAGAAATAAAAAAAAAAAAAGAAAAGAAAATAAGAAGAAAACTAAAAAAAAAAAAAAAAAAAAATTCCGTTCAGCAGTTCGGGCTGTAGCCGTGTCTAAAGTTTCCTATGGGAAAATGAATGGGGAAAACACGTTTTGGGACCCCCCTTTTTCTCGGTGGACTAGTTGGCCCCCAGGGACCCTCAGTATTCAAGGGGACTTAATCCCCCAACTTAGAACGCACCAGGGGGCGCGTTTGCAGAGTGGTGGAGAAAGGGGGCGTGGCCTTTGTCCACCTCTCAGCAATCCCACTGTGTGGGGCTTACTGGAGGTAAGAGGTAGGCTAGTTGGCCCCTAAAGGACCCCCAGTAGTGAAGGGGACTTCAATCCTCATCCAAGAGCGGGTCAGGGAGCGTGTTTGTAGAGTGGTGGGAAGAGGGGGCGTGGCCTGCTCTTTGAACTTAGCAATGCTGCTGTGTGGGACTTACTGGAGGTAATAGGAGGGGTAGTTGGCCCCCAAGGATGTCCTTGGGGGCCAACTACCCCTCTTGTTGCCTCCAGTAAGTCTCGCACAGTGGGATTGCTAAGACGTCTTCAGAAGCCATGCCCCCCTTTCTCCACCATTCTGCAAACTCGCCTCCTGGCAGACTACGGGATGGGGGATGAAGTCAAATTTACTCCTGAGGGACTTTGGGGGCCAAGAAGCCCTACTGGTACCTCCTGTAAGCCCTAAGCACCAGAATTCCTGAGCGCTGGTCAGAGGCCCAGCACCCTTTCTCCACCACTCTGCAAACGCGACTACTAGTTAAAAAAGTGTTTGCAATGTAATAGGTTTCGCATTTGCGAGAATTAGGGCGTTGTAAATGCAAACGTTTTTTACTAATGTTTTTTGGAATGGAGTGGATGTACGTTTTGTGTAGTGGAATTATGTGATATGTTGTGCAGTGAAATTATGTGGATAGAAAGTATGTGGTATTTAGTGTATAGGAATTATGTAGAGTGGGATTATGTGTTATGGAGAGTAATTATGTGGTATGGTAGTCTGTGTTGTGGAGTGGTAACCTCAGGTTTAGTCTTCCTCGTTTCCATAGAAGCTCAACTATGAACTCAGTGAGACAAAAAAAGATGGAATCACTGAGGAGCACTTGTGGACCTAGTTAGAGGTATGAGCAGGGCTACTGGAATTATGTGACTGTTTGGCTGCACCGACTTTCGCACAATTATACATTTTCTGCATTAGCCACATAATTCATCATCTGCACCCTAATCTGCAGATTTGAACAAAAAAAGCCTTGTTTCTAGCTGAAATAGGTCAAACGTTACCAAACATGCAGCGACAACTGTTACAGCGTGGTGGAAGGCCCTTTGCACACCTAGAATGATCACCTGTTACTTATTGCTAAATGTGGGTGTTAAATTGGTACTAATGGTGTGCAAGCCACTCTTGCTTCCCTCTGCGCCTCTCTTGCCTCTTTCTGCATTTCTGTTGCTTCTTTCTGCACGTTTCTTTCTTTTTCTGCACTTCTCTTGACCTCATTCTGCAAATCTCTTGTACTTTCTGCACCTCTCTTCCCTCTTTCTGCATGTCTGTTGCCTCTTTCTGCACCTCATTTGCTTCCTTCTGCACCTCTGTTGTCTCTTTCTGCACTCGTCTTCCCTCTTTCTGTACCTTTCCTGCCTGTTTTTGCATCTCACTTGCCTCTTTCTGCACTTTTCTTGCTTCGTTCTACACCTCTGTTGCTTCTTTCAGCAATTCTCTTGCCTCTTTGTGCACTTCTCTTGCCTGTTTCTGCACCTCTCTTGCCTCTTTTTGCACCTCTGTTGCTTCTTTCTGCACTTCTCTTGCCTCTTTCTGCACCCCTGTTGCTTCATTCTGCACTTGCCATGCTTCTTTCTGCACCTGTCTTGCTTGTTTCTGAACCCCTGTTGTCTCTTTATGTACCTCTTTTGTCTCTTTCTGCACTTTTCGTGCCTTTTTCTGCACCTCTCATCCCTCTTTCTGCATGTCTGTTGCCTCTTTCTGCACCTCATTTGCTTCTTTCTGCACCCCTGTTGTCTCTTTCTGTACTCGTCTTCCCTCTTTCTGTACCTTTCCAGCCTGTTTTTGCATCTCACTTGCCTCTTTCTGCACTTTTCTTGCTTCTTTCTACACCTCTGTTGCTTCTTTCAGCAATTCTCTTGCCTCTTTGTGCACTTCTCTTGCCTGTTTCTGCACCTCTCTTGCCTCTTTTTGCACCTCTTTTGCCTCTTTCTGCACTGTTCTTGCCTTTTTCTGCACCTCTCTTCCCTCTTTCTGCACTTGTGTTGCCTCTTTGTGCACCTCATTTGCTTCTTTCTGCACCCCTGTTGTCTCTTTCTGCACTCGTCTTCCCTCTTTCTGTACCTTTCCTGCCTGTTTTTGCATCTCACTTGCCTCTTTCTGCACTTTTCTTGCTTCTTTCTACACCTCTGTTGCTTCTTTCAGCAATTCTCTAGCCTCTTTGTGCACTTCTCTTGCCTGTTTCTGCACCTCTCTTGCCTCTTTTTGCACCTCTGTTGGCTCTTTCTGCACCTCAATTGCTCCTTTCTACACTTTTCTTGACTCTTTCTGTACCCCTGTTGCTACATTCTGCACTTTCAATGCTTCTTTCTGCACCTGTCTGGCTTCTTTCTGCACCCCTGTTGTCTCTTTATGTGCCTCTTTTGCCTCTTTCTGCACTTTTCTTGCCTCTTTCTGCACTCGTCTTCCCTCTTTCTGTACCTTTCCTGCCTGTTTTTGCATCTCACTTGCTTCTTTCTGCACTTTTCTCGCTTCTTTCTACACCTCTGTTGCTTCTTTCAGGAATTCTCTTGCCTGTTTGTGCACTTCTCTTGCCTGTTTCTGCATTTCTCTTGCCTCTTTCTGCACCCCTGTTGCTTCATTCTGCACTTTCCATGCTTCTTTCTGCACCTGTCTTGCTTCTTTCTTCATCCCTGTTGACTCTTTATGTACCTCTTTTGCCTCTTTCTGCACTTCTCTTGGCTTTTTCTGCACCTCTCTTCCCTCTTTCTGCACGTCTGTTGCCTCTTTCTGCACCTCATTTGCTTCTTTCTTCACCCCTGTTGTCTCTTTCTGCACTCGTCTTCCCTCTTTCTGTACCTTTCCTGCGTGTTTTTGCATCTCACTTGCCTCTTTCTGCACTTTTCTTGCTTCTTTCTACACCCCTGTTGCTTCTTTCAGCAATTCTCTTGCCTCTTTGTGCACTTCTCTTGCCTGTTTCGGCACCTCTCTTGCCTCTTTCTGCACCCCTGTTGCTTCATTCTGCACTTTCCATGCTTCTTTCTGCACCTGTTTTTCTTCTTTCTGCACCCCTGCTGTCTCTTTCTGCACTCATCTTCCCTCTTTCTGTACCTTTCCTGCCTGTTTTTGCTCCTCACTTGCCTCTTTCTGCACTTTTCTTGCTTCTTTCTACACCTCTGTTGCTTCTTTCAGCAACTCTCTTGACTCTTTGTGCACTTCCCTTGCCTGTTTCTGCACTTCTCTTGCCTCTTTCTGCACCCCTGTTGCTTCATTCTGCACTTTCCATGCTTCTTTCTGCACCTGTCTTGCTTCTTTCTGCACCCCTGCTGTCTCTTTATGTACCTCTTTTGCCTCTTTCTGCACTTTTCTTGGCTTTTTCTGCACTTCTCTTCCTTCTTTCTGCACCCCTCCTGCCTCTTTGTGCACCCATCCTACCTTTTTCTGCACCCCTCTTGCTTCTCTCTCCACCCCTCTTCCCTCTTTCGGCACCTCTGTTGGTTCTTTCTGCACTGCGCTTGCTTCTATCTGCACCTTACTTGACTCTTTCTGCACTTCTCTTGCTTCTTTCTACACCTCTGTTGCTTCTTTCAGCAATTCTCTTGCCTCTTTGTGCACTTCTCTTCCTTCTTTCTGCACCCCTCCTGCCTCTTTTTGTACCTCTCTTGCCTCTTTGTGCACCTCTCCTACCCTTTTCTGCACCCCTTTTGCCTCTTTTTACACCTCTGTCGGTTCTTTCTGCACCTCTCTTGCCTCTTTCGGCACCTGTGTTGCTTCTTTATGCACTTCTCTTGCCTCCTTCTGCACCTCTTAGTTAGAGGTAGTTTTAATCCCCCTGCCCTATTATGTACTAGGGCCATACAGGGGAGGTCCTGCCAATCACAGGGGTACCCCAACCCATAGTGTACCCTAGTGTATGTAGGTGTTTTCACTGTATTCTAAGTGTCTTTCAGCATAGCACTGGCTCCGGACCTGGTTAGTCAGTTACCACCAGTACCCGTCAGCAAAAAGTTGGGGGAACAGGATGACTTTGCAGCAAGGCCTCTTTCTGCTCCTCTGTTGGTTCATTGTGCACATCTCTTGCTTCTTTCTGCACCTTTCTTCGTCTTTCTGGGCTTCTGTTGCCTCTTTCTGCATTTCTCTTGCTTCTTTCTGAGCCTTTCTTCCTCTTTCTGCACATGTCTTACCTTTGTAGACGAAGTTAGAAATTAGCATTTAAAAAACCTTTGAAATTCACGGAAAAAAACAAAGGTTTCAGGGACGTTATAGTTAGAATTAGCATTTAAAAAACCTTTGAAATTAACTGAAAAAAACATAGGTTTCAGGGATGTTATAGTTAGAAATTAGCCTTTAAAAAGCCTTAGAAATTCACTGAAAAAACCATAGGTTTCAGGCACATTATAGTTAGAAATTAGCATTTAAAAAACCTTTGAAATTCACTGAAAAAACCATAGGTTTCAGGGACATTATAGTTAGTTGGACATTTCACTCGTACAAAACCAGTGAAATTCGGCCATTATAGTTAGTTGAGCTACTTATAACTTGCGCCCCCGCAATGCACTGCTGATGACGTCACATATTACATCATTCATGACATGGTCAGTGACATCACTGATGACATCACTGATGACATCTCAAATGACATCACTGATGACATCACTGATGACATCATCCAGTGACTGTGTGTTTCTGTAAAGTTTAAATATGTTTATATATATATATATGCCAAGGTGTATTGAAGAATGAGTGGGTGTATAAGTGCCTGATTGTATCATTTAGTAGGTGCGTGACTGTCTGTATAAGTGAGTGATTGAACTCACTACTGTGAACTGTCTATGTGAATGCATGGGCTAGTGACTAAACTGTGTAAATGTCTCTATCAGTCTGTCAGTTGCTGTGTAAGTGGCTCCATGGGTTGGTGAGTAGCTACATGAGTGTCTATATGGGTTATTGATTGGTTGTCTGAGTATCTGTATGGGTGCCTGAGTGTCTGTGTGGGTGGGTGGGGGGGGGAATCCCTGCATGGATGTGTGAGTGGGTGATTCACTGGGTATATGGGTTCAAGAGTGTGTCTGTGAGGGGCTGTATAGGTGGGTGAGTGTGTGTATGGCTGTGTTGGTGAGTGAATGGATGTCTCAGTGGTACATGTGTGAGTAACTACATATGTGAAGGGCAGTATATGTGAGTGTTGGAGTATATAAATGACTATATGTGAGAGTGAGCGATTGTGAGAGTGGCTGTATGGATGAGTGTGTGCTTGTATCAGTGATTGTATAAGAGAGTAAGTGTGAGTTAGTATATGTATAAATAAGTGAGGTGGTGTGTGTATAACTGTATAGGTGAGTAAATGGGAGTGTGATTGATTCTTTGCATGACTGAGTAGGTGTGTGAGTAACTCTATGGGTGAGTGGCAGTGTGTGAGTGTCTCTATAGGTGTATAAGTGCATATGATAGTGCTGTATTGATGAGTGACTGCATGAATGAGTGACTGTATAAGTGAATAAGTGGATGTGTGTGTAGACCTAGGAATCAGTGAGTGGGTATGTAGTAACTGGTATTGGTGTGTGTATGGTTTTTGAAAATGGTAGTCTGTATTTTAGAGTGGGTGTATCAAGGTTACATTAGGTTGTGAGGAGGTGCATCTGATTATCACATGGATGGTGTCATCAGTGATGTCATAAGTGATGTCATTTGAGATGTCATCAGTGATGTCCTCAGTGATGTCACTGACCATGTCATGAATGATGTAATATGTGACGTCATCAGTAGTGCATTGCGGGGGCGCAAGGTATAGTTAGCTCAAATAACTATAACGGCCACATTTCACTGGTTTTGTATGAGTGAAATGTCCAACCAACTATAATGTCCCTGAAACCTATGGTTTTTTCAGTGAAGTTCAAAGGTTTTTTAAATGCTAATTTCTAACTATAACGTGCCCGAAATCTATGGTTTTTTCAGTGAATTTGAAAGGTTTTTTAAATGCTAATTTCTAACTATAACGTCCCTGAAACCTGTGGTTTTTTCAGTGAATTTTTAAGGTTTTTTAAATGCTAATTTCTAACTATAACGTCCCTGAATCCTGTGGGTCTTTTCAGTGAATTTTAAAGGTTTTTTAAATGCTAATTTTGATCTATAACGTCCCTGAAACCTATGATTTTTTCAGTGAATTTCAAAGGTTTTTTAAATGCTCATTTCTAACTATTACGTCCCTGAAATCTATGTTTTCTTCAGTGAATTTCAAAGGTTTTTTAAATGCTAATTTCTCATTATAATGTCAAAAAATGCTTTTTCTAAAATTTTAAACTTTTATAGAAATAAGGTGATATTTCTGCTTTCTAAAATATGGGGGCATATTAGCAAGACCCACGTTAAAATTATCGCCGTTTTAGCGGCAGGAAACTGCCGCTAAAACGGCGATAATGGGCTTGCTAATATGCGTTATGGAATTCCAATAGAAGCCCAGGTTAGATGTCCTGCACATCTAACCTGGGCTTCTATTGGAATTTATTACGCATATTAGCAAGCCCATTATCGCCGTTTTAGCGGCAGTTTCCTGCCACTAAAACGGCGATAATTTTAACGTGGGTCTTGCTAATATGCCCCATGCTTTTATCTTTAAAGAAAACTGGTTTCGCGTAACGATCGTGTACCAGTCACGGTGGTTGCACAAATCCAAGAATTTTGCCGCCATATTGGTTAAGTCATGTACGATGCGCGTTCGGTATGCGATGGGTGCACGGTTCTCGGCCCCGCATAAGGTCACGTATGTATTTCTGGGGGTCGTGCCGGGTGCGCGAACCCATCGCAAATCTTTAAGTTTTAAAAGTATATATATATAACTTTATTATATATATTATACCAAGAGATTATTTAACAAAATTGTAAATATCATATATTTGTAACTGGAATAAAGATAAATTATTGTTAAATATATTTTCCCGGAATTGCGCCGGGTGCGTGCTTGTTGCGCGCCGAGTATGCAAACCCAAGTGACTTCAAAAGAAAGCATTTCATTGGTTAAGAAGCTTTTTATTCTAGAAATTACAGCACCCCATCCAAATTTCGCATTCCTCCAACAACATTGCCAGGAGACACACCTTTTATGTTTAGTGCTTTTCTTGCATTTTTTTGGAGTTAAAAAAAAAAAAAAAACTAGAAGAATGGCATCTTCAAATCCACCAGATGGCATCCTTGGTGAAGAAGAGGACTTGGAGGAACCAAGAAAAACAAGAAAGGAGAGCATCGTCTGGGCGTTCTTTACTTTTCCAGCTGGAGAAAAAAAGGTGAACGCGAGGAAGGTAACCTGCACTATTTGTGAAAGAATAATATTTTGGGGCTCCGAGAAAAAATACTCGTGTGGTACTTCGTCAATGCTCAAGCACCTCCAAACCATGCACCCTCGTTGGCTAGCACGGGAGCAACATCGACGAGAGCTGGAACAACAAGCCCAGCAAGGTGATCAAGATGCAGGACCTAGCACCTCAGCTGGTACCTCAACTTCCAGCAGAGGACCTGATATTAGGCCAGAGTTTGCTGGTCTAGAATAACCCTGGGCATAATACTTCGCTATGCTCACGGAGCATGCAAAGTTTGTGCTACTACGCACATTGCACGTAGCAGAGTGAAAAACTGTGCTAATTGACGTAGCGTAGCAACAGTTTACTAAACACCCATAAATGCTTTGACAAAACAATTTTCTATGCTAAAAAAGCATATAACCAATTCACAAAAGTGAACTTTGATAATCAAATATCAAGCAATGAGAGAGGTGATGATTTTGGGGTCCCCCCTAACCTAGGGGGAGGACCAAGCAGATGCCTTGAACACAAAAAGCATATCATGTGAACGATTCAGTGGTGGTCCCTTCCTCCTAGGACCACCCCAAGCACAGTTATGGGCAAAAATACAATCCCAACCAAAGGCCCTGCAAAGCATTATGGGACGAGATTAGCAGTGGGCAGTGAATATTATAGTGTCCAATATCAAAATAATTCTACAAAGAGCTGCAGTTCAACTAGTCGTTACTAGATGTCCCTCACGAGTCAAATGCAAAAGCATTGAAATTATTAATACATCAAGCTGCAGTTCCACTAGTCGTTACTCCTCACGAGTCAAATGCAAAAGCATTGAAACCCTTTCATGAAGCTTTTGCATTTGACTCGTGAGGGACATCTAGTAACGACTAGTGGAACTGCAGCTCTTTGTAGAATTATTTTGATATTGGATACTATAATATTCACTGCCCACTGCTAATCTTGTCCCATAATGCTTTGCAGGGCCTTTGGTTGGAATTGTATTTTTGCCAATAACTGTGCTTGGGGTGGTCCTAAGAGGATGGGACCACCACTGAATCGTTCAAAAGATGTGCTTTTTGTTTTCAAGGCATCTGCTTGGTTCTCTCCCTAGGTTAGGGAGGATCCCAAAATCATCACCTCTCTCACTACTTGTTAATTTATCGTTTTCACTTTTGTGAAATGACTATATGCATTTTTAGCATATAAAGCTTCTCGGCCTTTTGATTAAGATCAAGTGTCAGCTTGGTTGGTGCTGAAGGGCAAGAGGTGACTCCTGATCCTCGACAGGCTGGGCCTGCGTCTCTCTGGCTTGTCTGGAGCCAGGCTGCGTCTTTAGGGGTGAAGGGTGCCTTGAGGAGTGTTTCCTGCCTTTTTGCCTATCCTAAGGGGCTGGGCCTTCGTACCCTGGCTTGCCCGGGGCAAGGCTGATTTCTCTGGGTGTGGTAGATGGGTGGGGGGCCTTCTCGCCTGGAGACTTCTGCGTTTCCCTACTGTTGAAGGAACGGGCCTGTGACTCCTGGCCTGCCTGGGACCTGGCTGCACTCCTGGAAGCTGGTGGGTGACCCTGCGTTTGTCCAGCCTTGGCGGAGAACAGACTGCTTCAGTTCCAGCCTGCCTTCCAGACATCTTTGCTACACTGTTGCAGGATCGGCGGAGCCAATCTTCCGCCGCATTGACATTTTTTCCTCGTGCCTTCACGTTGGTGCCTCTGCGAGCGGAGCTGCCACTTGTCCAGAAGGGGAGGCCCTTGTGGCTGCTCCCGGCCTCCCCGGCTGTTGTGCTTCGTGTTGCCACGGACGCTGTGGTAGCGCGCTGAGGGCTCACTTGCCTGCAGCTTTCTTGCGCAACAGTGCCATCTACTGCCCTTTACACTTCCCTCGGGAGGTAAGCTTTGCATACAACTTACGTGTCGTCTCTTTTCTCACTTCCCAGCGCTGTGCATTTGAGGGGCGGCGGCCGTCTTTTCTTCCATTTCACGCCTACCACCTTGTGCCTTTCCATTTGTGACTCTTATGAGGGTGTGGTGACTCTCTCCACGAGACTTTCCTCATGGCCTCATCTTCCCGCATGGCGGATGCCTCCCGCATTCATGATTTTGGCCCTAATACAGTACGTGTAGAAGTGAATGAGATGCACCGTAAGGAGAAGAATGTGCTATTTCTTGTTGAGAAAATTATCAAAAAGGAATGCAGTATTTCTGACCGTGCTATTGAATGTATTCAGGACTTTTCCAGCAGAGGTATTTTTGATGTCACATTTTCCAGTGATTCCATTTGTCAGAGTTTGTTGCAACATGTGGCGGCCCATACAGATAGCCCGCCTTTACGTGGCCTCACTGTTACTTCCATATCTGCCCCGAAGGAAGTCATTCTAGTAGTTCACATGTATAATCCTTACACTGATCCTCGGTTGATTGAGGTATTTTTGGCTCGTTATTGCAGCACCATCAGGGGTGGGCAAAAGATAAAAAATATCTGTGGTATCTGGAATGGTAAACGGAAATATACTGTTACTTTTAAAGAAGACCCCACAGGTGTCAGGGGCCTGGCGCACCCTCCGCAGACTTTTTCCCTGGGGGCTAATAAAGGTTTTTGGTATATTCAGGCCAGCCCCTCTTCTGCAGACTTTGTCAGCAATTCGGCCATGCTAAAGAACAGTGCTCTGGCATGGTCTGCAGGAATTGTGGGGGTGCTGATCATAAAGCGCAAGATTGTGTGGTTCCCAAAAATGCAATTTATGTGGTGGTACTGACCATTTGTTTAAGACCTGTCCTAAGGGAAAGTTCTCCTATGCCTCTGCTGCCAGTGCGCAGGGACCTCCACCTCCTCCATCTGCCCCGGGCACTATAGCAGGCCCATCTGATGCACGCCAGGATGTCACGGACTCTGAGATTTTGGGGTTTATTGATGGTCTTGAGATCCGGCGATGTGGGGTGTCTCAGGGGACTGATGAGGACAATGCGGAGGCATATGGTGCAGACCCCTCGGACCCAGAGTTTGACCCTGCTCTGCAGTCTCCACAGGTGGAAGAGGTGGATGAGGCAGAACGTGTGGAAACCCTGCGCCTTAAACAAGAGGCCTTAGCTAGAAAGGCGCAGCGCGCAAACGATGCTTCACAGTCTGCTTCGGGTGTGGTTCCCACTCCAGGTGTAAGCCAGGCACCCTCCACTCCTGAGGCTTCACTTACAGTTGTGCCTGAGACAATCCCTTCGGTCATTTCTCCCACAGTGCAGTCTGCTCCGAAGCCACAACGTTCGGTGAAAGTGGTAAAATCAGCAGGCAAAACCTCAGTGTTAAAAAAAGCCCAGCCTGCGGTAGTCCAGCAAAAGGAGAAAGAAATGGACCATAGTGGCTGGTCTACATATACGTCAAATAAGCGGAAAACCCGTACATCTCAAAATGTAGTGGATTCCTCCTGTTCTACAGGTGCTAAGCGTCGTACCTCCTCTCTGGATCGCTTTTCTGGAGGGGGACGGTTTGACGCTCTTCTACACCTCTCTGACTCAGAGGAGGTTTTTCAGGACATAGCCCAGGTTCTAGAAATTTCTGATAGTCCAGAGCTGGATCTGGAGTGCACGCCGAACTTGAAGGCCCTTTTTTCGGCGTCCACTCTCCAGAGTTCAGCAGAAGTTGCCAGGGTAGAAGATGATGATTCTGGGGCCCATGTTCCACTTTAAACAGTATGACTGGTTGTTCTCTCCTAATCATAATGACCATATCCCTAGCCTCTTGTAATGTGAGAGGTTTGGGGACAGCTTTGCGTAGGAACACAGTCCTTGATTATTTTGCACATACACGTTTTGATGTCATTTGCTTGCAAGAATGTTTTCTTCCTTATCAACCGAAATATTCTTCCTTGCAGCAACATTGGCCCTATGGACCCTCGGCGTGGTCTGGAGGTGCCAACAGGAATGATGGGGTCGTTCTTTTCCGGCATAAGCATTGGCAAATCACGGAGGAAAAAATCTTATGGCCCGGACGGGCTATATTATTGTCTGTTTTGATGGATGGTTTGCCGCTCAAAATATGTGCTCTATATGCTCCTGCCCTTAAACCAGAAAGGGAGCAGTTGTTTCATCTTATTAAACCATTTCTTGAAGGTGCCACGCCAACCCTTCTGGTGGGGGATTTTAATTGTATTCTGCATTCCAAGGACCGACAGGGTGCACAGGCCACCTATACTTTGGATGCGACTTCAAAACTGCTGTTATCCCTTGTTCATGATTTAGACTTTTATGATACTTATAGGAAGCACCATCCTCCTGGTTCTGGCTTCACGTGGGAGGCGGATCATGGGAATGCCCGCTCCCGTCTAGACTTTGTATTTGCATCCAAAACTTTAAGCGCTGACAAATGCAGTCTCACACCAGTCCCCTTCTCGGATCACCAGGTTCTGGCTGTCTGGCTCACACCACCAGGCCGGCCTCAAAGGGGCCCTGGGTTTTGGAGACTTAATAATGACCTGCTCCAAGACGAACTCATTTGTGCTCGGTATGTCAAGCGATACCATACATGGGCTGCACAGCAAAATCGTTTCTCAACTAAAAATAAATGGTGGTGTTGGGTCAAACATAAAACAAAACTGTTTTTTCAGGATCAAGGCCGGCTTAAACGCCGCATTGAATGGGATGCCTACCAGAAGCTACATCGCCGCCTCATCCTTCTCCAGCAATTGGGTGCGGCGGGGAAAGATGTGAAAAAGGAAACTCGTTTAGTTACGCTGGACATGAATACTTGGTTGGCAAAAAGAAATAAAGCCACAATATTTCATTCTAGGGTCCAATACTACCAGGAGAATGAAAAATGTACATCTTTCTTTTTTAAGCAGGCGAAATCTTCCCATAAATTACTCACTACACTCCGTGATCAACATGGTACCATTTTGCATGGCACTGAGCAATGTAAACAGATCGCTTTTGATTTTTATTCTTGTATGTATGCTGCACCCTCTAATACTTCTTCTTTTCAGGATATGGAAGAATATTGTTCTGGACTGGAAGGAGGTCTCACTACAGATCAAATCACTCTCTTGGGGCAACCCTTTGATGGGTAAGAATTTCTGTCAGCCTTGCAGTCTTCCCCCAGAGGTTCTAGCCCTGGCATTGATGGGCTTACATGGGAATTTTATCGTAAATTTTGGGCCTTGTTGTGTCTTGACTATATAGCAGTTGTGCATGAAGGCTTTACTAATAATACCTTTTCTGCAGACTTCTCAGCCGGTATCATCACTCTGTTGTATAAAAAGGGGGACGAGACCTCATTGCAAAATTGGAGGCCTATATCTCTCCTGAACGTTGATTACAAGCTTATAGCTAAGGTGCTGGCACGCCGCCTTCGAGGAGTTATGCATTCTTGCATTCACCAAGACCAAGCTTGCGCCATCAGAAGACAGCCTGGTGACCTTGCGTGATGCTTTATGGTACAATCAGGAGAGGGACCTTCCTCTGGGTCTTTTGAGCCTGGATTTCCATAAGGCTTTTGATAAAGTTTGGCATGATTTTTTGTTTTTGATCTTAACAAAAATGAATGTTCACATGATCCGCACCTTGTATCATGGTGCTTACAGCCAAGTGAGTATCAATGGATTCCATACCACTGCATTTCCTATACACACTGGAGTCCGTCAAGGATGCCCCATGTCTCCCATTCTGTTTGTTTGTGTGCTCGAGCCTTTTTTGTGTAAACTCAGAAAGGACAAACTGATCAAAGGTGTTTTTGTTCCTGGCGGTTCTGGGGTCCCCACCAAGGTTACCGCCTACATGGATGATGTCACTGTATTATGTCCTGCCACCGCCTCTGTGCGCAGGACCCTTTTACAGGCCTCTCTCTTTCAGGAGGTATCAGGGTTGAGTCTGAACATGGGAAAGAGTGTTTGTTTGTCTGACCACTGGTCCTTGGGATCGGCTGGCGCACCTTCCACTCACTGTTACCACCAAACCTATTAAGATTTTGGGGGTCTATTTTGGGGCGCAAGGGCATGTGGAGAGGAATTGGGACGAAGTCCACGCTAAGATTTTAAAAAAGCTCTCTCTCGGTCCTTGCGTAAACTTACACTGGAAGGAAAAGTTTTAGTTATTAAAGCAGTTTTGTTTCCTCTGTTGTTGTATCTTGCTATGGTTTTCCCTCCACACCACCGTACTTTGCAGAAAATTCAAAAAATGATTTTTACTTTCCTCTGGAGTTCTAAGATGGAAAAGCTCAGTCGTGCCAAAGTTTGTAAAACATGGAAGAATGGGGGAAAAAGTTTACCTGATCTTAAAACCTTTTTGTTCTCTAAGTTATTATGTTATGTAGTATCCCGTACTGATGAAGATCTTGTTTCAGTGCCTGCTTTATTCACCCGTTATTTTTTAGGAGCCATGTTGCGACGTTTTGGACTCTTTGCACCTTCTAACCTGTACCCCTTGGCAACCATTGTCCCACCTTACTACAAGGGGTTTCGCTCCTTTTGCAGACTTTGGACACTGAACTTTTTGACCGGGATGTATGTATTCACCCCACTAGACTGAAGCAGGAACTCCGGAAGCAAGAGCAACCTGTTGTGTTGAATACCCTGTCCGAACCGCAATCCTTGCGAGTGTGGAAAATGGTAGGACACAAGGACATTACTCACAGTCAGCGTGATCTGGCCTGGATGGCTGTGCATGGCTGTCTTCCGGTGAAAACCTTTCAGCATCGGCGAGGATTGGCCCCCACAGCATGTTGCCCACGCATCAGATGTGGTAATGAAGAGACTGTTTATCATTTGCTGTGGGGTTGCCTCTTTGCCAAGGAGTTTTGGACCTTATTACAGCCTTTCCTGTTGCATATTGCAGGTATTTCTGCTTTATCTTTCCACGCCCTGCTCTATGGACAAGGTCTTTCTGCTCAGCGTCCTCCCACGGGTTGGCGGCTTTTAAACTCTGCTAAAGAGGCTCTCTGGGATGCACGTAATTTACTTCTCTATCTCCACAAAGATATGGACACCAAAGCCTGTCGCAATCTTTTTCTAGATAAACTTATGACTTATGTTCATATAGACCGTGCCACCTTAGGCCTAGAAGACGCTAATACGTTGTGGCAGATTACAAATTGGAAAGGTTGGGTCACTTAAAAACTGTTTTTTTTTTTTTTGTTTTTTTCTTTCTCTGCCTTTGCCACCAGGCTACCAGGATTGGCATTTATATAGGCCATCAATAAAACTTCTTAGTACATTTTTTGGGAGGGATGGATAATGCACCATGATGATTACGACCATGCTTTTTCACATGCTTTTTTGTATCCTTGTACTTCTTATGACCATTGTTTCATTGTAACTATGTAAGTGTGCCTTTATCAAACTAATAAAGGTTTTGAAACAATATAAAGACAGAGATATTTATTTTCTCTTAATTTGCACTGTGCAAGATGTCTTTGGCAATTATTGTACAGTGCAGTCAAGCACACAGCTATGCAATTTGCATAACTACGTGTAGTTCAAAATGTACTTCACGTAGCTACGTGAAGTGCTACTACGCAAACTACGCCCAGGCTTAGTCTAGAACAAAGATGTATAAAGTGCAAAAAGTTCTTTGTTATGGTGAACAGTCTGTTGACCCAATTGTTTTCGCTGCAAGAAGCCACCATTGTTATTTTTTTTTTTGCAATGATTTTTTAATTGCAAAAGGTTACAGAAAGGTTTTCTCAGTTTTTTCTGTTGTTTGTTAATTTTTTTTTTAAATTTTTTTTAAATACAAAAAGAGTAAAAAAACTCAAAAAATTATAAAACCAAAAAGAAGCATAAAAATGGTTCTTGTTAGAACCACCTATTTGGTTAAAAAAATAAAAATTTGTATGTGTTGTATGAAGGAGTGCATGGGTAATGCCTGGGTGATTGCATGAGTGCATGGGTAGTGCCTGGTAATTGGAGGAGTGCATGAGTTTTACCTGAGTGATTGCATGAGTGCAGGAGTACTGCCTGGATGATTGAAAGTCTCTATAGGTAGTGCTTGGGTGATTCCATGAGTGCTGCAGAAGTGCCTGAGTGCATATATGACTGCATGGGCAGTGCCTGGGTGATTGCATTAATGCAGCGCTAATGTCTCCATGAATAGAGGAGTGCATGGGTAGTACCTGAGTGATTAGACGAGTGCATAGGTAGTGTCTGGGTGATTTTATAAGTGTATGGGTTGTGGCTGGGTGATTGAAGGAGAGCAAGGATACTGCCTGGGTGATTGGAGGAGTGCAAGGGTAGTGCCTAGGTTATTCTATGAGTGCATAGGTAGTGCCTGGGTGATTGCATGACTGCAGGGGTAGTGCCTGAGTGATTGAACGAGTGCATGGGTAATGCCTGTGTGATTGCATGAGTCCAGGGGTAATGTCTGGGTGATTGAAGGACTGCATGGGTAATACCTGGGTGCATGGAAGAGTGCATGGGTAGTGCCTGGATGCATGTAGGGTTGCATGGGTAGTTCCTGGGTGATTGGAGGAGTGCTTGTGTAGTACCAGGGTGATTGCATGAGTGCAGCAGTAGTGCCTGGATGAATGGAATACTACCTGGGTAGTGCTTGGGTGATTGCATGAGTGCCACAGCAGTGCCTGAGTGCATGTATGACTGCATGGGCACTGCCTGAGTGATTGAAGGAGTGCATGGGTAATGCCTGGGTGATTGCATGAATGCAGAGGTATTGTCTGGGTGAATAGAGGAGTGCATGGGTAGTGCCTGAGTGATTAGACGATTGCATAGGTAGTGTCTGGGTGATTTCAGGTGTGCATGGGTAGTGCCTGAGTGATTAGACGATTGCATAGGTAGTGTCTGGGTGATTTCAGGTGTGCATGGGTACTGTCTGGGTGATTGAAGGAGGGCAAAGGTAGTGCCTGGATGACTGAAAGAGTGGAAAGGTAGTGCTGGGTTATTCCATAAGTGCATAGGTAGTGCCTGGGTGATTGCATGACTGCAGGGGTAATGCCAGAGTGATTGAAAGAGTGCATGGGTAATGCTTGTGTGATTGCAAGAGTGCAGGAGTAATGTCTGAGTGATTGGAGGAGTGCATGCGTAATGTCTCAGTGATTTAAGAAATGCATGGGAACTGCCTGAGTGATTGAAGAAGTGCATGGGTAGTGCCTGTGTGATTGTATAAGTGCAGGGGTAATGTCTGGGTGATTAGAGGACTGTATGGGTACTGCCTCAATGGGTAATGTTTGGGTCATTGCAACACTGCATGGGTACTGCCTGGGTGATTGGAGAAGTGTATGGGTACTGCCTGGATGATTGCATGAGTTCAGAGTAGTGCCTGGATGATTGGAAGACTGCATGAGTAGTGCTTGGGTGATTGCATGAGTGCTGCATAAGTGCCTGAGTGCATGTATGACTACATGGGTAGTGCCTGGGTGATTGCATGAATGCAGGGGTAATATCTGGGTGAATAGAGGAGTGCATGGGTAGTGCCTGAGTGATTAGACAAGTACATAGGTAGTGTCTGGGTAATTTCAGGAGTGCATGGGTAGTGTCTGGGTATTGAAGGAGGGCAAGGGTAGTGCATGGATGACTAAAAGAGTGGAAAGGTAGTGCTAGGTTATTCCATGAGTGCAAACGTAGTGCCTGAGTAATTGCATGACTGCAGGGGTAGTGCCTGAGTGATTGAAAGAGTTCATAGGTAATGTCTGGGTGACGGCATGAGTGCATGGGTAGTGCCTGGATGACTGAAGAAGTGCATGGGAACTGCCTGAGTGATTGAAGAAGTCCATGGGTAGTGCCTGCGTGATTGTATAAGTGGGGTAATATCTGGGTGATTAGAAGAGTGCATGGGTACTGCGCCAATGATTGAAGTAGTGCATGGGTAATGCCTGAATGATTGAAGAACTACATGGGTAATGCTTGGATGATTGCAACACTGCATTGGTACTGCCTGGGTGGTTGGACAAGTGTATGGGTACTGCCTGGATGATTGCATGAGTTCAGAGTAGTGCCTGGATGATTGGAAGACTGCATGGGTAGTGCCTGGGTTATTCCATGAGTACATAGGTAGTGCCTGGGTGATTGCATGCCTGTAGGGGTACTGTCTGAGTGAATGAAAGAGTGCATGGGTAATGCCTGTGTGATTGCATGAGTGCAGGAGTAATGTCTGAGTGATTGGATGAGTGCATGGGTAATGCGTGAGTGGTTGAAAGAGTGCATAGGTAATGCCTGGGTTATTCCATGAGTGCATAGGTAGTGCCTGGGTGATTGCATGACTGCAGGGGTAGTGCCTGAGTGATTGAAAGAGTGCATGCATAGTGCCTGGGTGATTCCATTAGTGCAGGAATAATGCCTGGGTGATTGCATGAGTGCAGAGGTAATGTCTGAGTGATTGGGGCGTGCATGGGTACTGCCTGAGTAGTTGAAGGAATGCATGAGTAATGTCTGGGTGATTTCATGAGTGCAGGAGTAATGCCTGGGTGATAGCATAAGTGCATGGGTAGTGCCTGGGTGATTGGAGGAGTGCATGAACACTGCCTGAGTGATTGAAGAAGTATATGGATACTGCCTGAGTGATTTGAAGGAGTTCATGCATAGTGCCTGGGTGATTCCATGAGTGCAGGAGTAATGTCTGGGTGATTGGAGGAGTTCATGGGTAATGCCTGAGTGATTGAAAGAGTGCATAGGTAATGCCTGGGTGACTGCATGAGTGCATGGGGAGTGCCTGGATGATTGAAGAAGTGCATGGGAACTGCCTGAGTGATTGAAGAAGTGCATGGGTAGTGCCTGTGTGATTGTATAAGTGCACAGATAATGTCTGGGTGATTAGAAGAGTGCATGGGTACTGCCTCAATGATTGAAGGAGTGTATGGGTAATGCCTGAATGATTGAAGAACTGCATGGGTAATGCTTGGGTGATTGCAACACTGCATTGGGTACTGCCTAGGTGATTGGACAAGTGTATGGGTACTGCCTGGATGATTGCATGAGTTCAGAGTCGTTTCTGGATAATTGGAAGACTGCATGGGTAGTGCTTGGGTGATTGCATGAATTTAGGGATAATGTCTGGGTGAATAGAGGACTGCATGGGTAGTGCCTGAGTGATTAGACGAGTGCATAGGTAGTGTCTGGGTGATTGGAGGAGTGCATGGGTAATGCCTGAGTGATTGAAAGAGTGCATAGGTAATGCCTGGGTGACTGCATGAGTGCATGGGGAGTGCCTGGATGATTGAAGAAGTGCATGGGAACTGCCTGAGTGATTGAAGAAGTGCGTGGGTAGTGCCTGTGTGATTGTATAAGTGCACAGGTAATGTCTGGGTGATTAGAAGAGTGCATGGGTACTGCCTCAATGATTGAAGGAGTGTATGGGTAATGCCTGAATGATTGAAGAACTGCATGGGTAATGCTTGGGTGATTGCAACACTGCATGGGTACTGCCTGGGTGATTGGACAAGTGTATGGGTACTGCCTGGATGATTGCATGAGTTCAGAGTAGTTTCTGGATAATTGGAAGACTGCATGGGTAGTGCTTGGGTGATTGCATGAATTTAGGGATAATGTCTGGGTGAATAGAGGACTGCATGGGTAGTGCCTGAGTGATTAGACGAGTGCATAGGTAGTGTCTGGGTGATTTCAGGAGTGCATGGGTAGTGGCTGGGTGATTGAAGGAGGGCAAGGGGTAGTGTGTGGATGACTGAAAGGGTGGAAAGGTAGTGCTGGGTTATTCCATGAGTGCATAGGTAGTGCCTGAGTGATTGCATGACTGCAGGGGTAGTGCCTGAGTGATTGAAAGAGTGCATGGGTAATGCCTGTGTGATTGCATGAGTATGGGGGGAAGTCTGAGTGATTGGAGGAGTGCATGGGTAATGCCTGAGTGATTGAAAGAGTGCATAGGTAATGCCTGGGTTATTCCATGAGTGCATAGGTAATGCCTGGGTTATTCCATGAGTGCATAGGTAGTGCCTGGGTGATTGCATGACTGCAGGGGTAGTGTCTTAGTGATTGAAGGAATACATGGGTGCATGTAGGACTCATAGGTAGTTCTTTGGTGATTAGAGGAGTGCATAAGTTTTACCTGGGTGATTGCATGAGTGCAGGAGTACTGTCTGGATAATTGGAAGACTGCATGTGTGGTGCTTGGGTGATTGCATGAGTGCATAGGTAGTGCCTGGGTGATTGCATGACTGTAGGGGTAGTGCCTGGGTGATTGCATGAGTGCATAGGTAGTGCCTGGGTGATTTTATAAGTACCCAGCCAGGGTATTGGCTGGGTGATTGCAGGAGTCAATTGGTAATGCCTGCGTGATTGCATGAGTGCAGGAGTAGTGCCTCAGTGATTAGAGGAGTGCATAGGTAGTGCCTTGGTGATTTTATAAGTGCATGGGTACTGGCTAGGTGATTGGTGGAGTGCATGGGTAGTGCCTGGGTGACTGGAGGAGTGCAAGAGTAGTGCCTGGATTATTGCATGAGTGCATAGCTAGTGCCTGGGTGATTGCATGAGTGCAAGGATAGTGCCTGGGTTATTGCATGAGTGCATAGGTAGAGCCTGGGTGATTGCATGAGTGCAGGGGTAGTGCCTGGGTGATTGCATGAGTGCATAGGTAGTGCCTGGGTGGTTTTATAAGTGTATGGGTACTGGCTGGGTGATTGGAGGAGTGCATGGGTAATGCCTGGGTGAGTGCATGAGTGCAGGGGTAGTGCCTGGGTGATTAGAGGAGTGCATAGGTAGCGCCTGGGTGCATGGAGGAGTGCATGGGTACTGCTTGGGTGATTGGAGAACTGCATGGATACTGCCTGGGTGAATGGTGAAGTACAAGGATAGTGTCTGGGTGATTGGAGGAGTGCATAGCTAATGCATGGGCGATTGCATGAGTGCAGGGGTAATGTCTGGGTGATTGGAGGAGTGCATGGATAGTGCTTGGGTGATTGGAGGAGTGCAAGGGTAGTGCTTGGGTTATTGCATGAGTGCATAGGTAGTGCATGGGTGATTGCATGAGTGCAGGGGTACTGCCTGGGTAATTGCATGAGTGCATAGGTAGTACCTAGGTGATTTTATAAGTGTATGGATACTGGCTGGGTGATTGGAGGAGTGCATAGGTAGTGCCTTAGTGATTGAAGGAGTGCATGGGTAATACCTGTGTGATTGCATGAGTGCAGGGGTAATGTCTTGGTGATTGGAGGAATGCCTGGGTGATTGCATGAGTGCAGGTGTAGTGCCTGGGTGATTAGAGGAGTGCATAGGTAGTGCCTGGGTGCATGGAGGAGTGTATGGGTAGTGCCTGGGTAATTGCATGAGTGCATAGGTAGTGCCTGCGTGATTTTATAAGTGCATGGGTTCTGCTTGGGTGATTGGAGAACTGCATGGATACTGCCTGGGTGATTGGTGAAGTGCAAGGATAGTGTCTGGGTGATTGGAGGAGTGCATAGCTAATGCATGGGCGATTGCATGAGTGCAGGGGTAATGTCTGGGTGATTGGAGGAGTGCATGTTTAGTGCTTGGGTGATTGGAGGAGTGGAAGGGTAGTGCTTGGGTTATTGCATGAGTGCATAGGTAGTGTATGGGTGATTGCATGAGTGCAGGGGTACTGCCTGGGTGATTGTGCGAGTGCATAGGTAGTGCCTAGGTGATTTTAAGTGTATGGATACTGGCTGGGTGATTGGAGGAGTGCATAGGTAGTGCCTTAGTGATTGAAGGAGTGCAGGAGTAATGTCTGAGTGATTGGAGGAGTGCATGCGTAATGTCTCAGTGATTTAAGAAATGCATGGGAACTGCCTGAGTGATTGAAGAAGTGCATGGGTAGTGCCTGTGTGATTGTATAAGTGCAGGGGTAATGTCTGGGTGATTAGAGGACTGTATGGGTACTGCCTCAATGGGTAATGTTTGGGTCATTGCAACACTGCATGGGTACTGCCTGGGTGATTGGAGAAGTGTATGGGTACTGCCTGGATGATTGCATGAGTTCAGAGTAGTGCCTGGATGATTGGAAGACTGCATGAGTAGTGCTTGGGTGATTGCATGAGTGCTGCATAAGTGCCTGAGTGCATGTATGACTACATGGGTAGTGCCTGGGTGATTGCATGAATGCAGGGGTAATATCTGGGTGAATAGAGGAGTGCATGGGTAGTGCCTGAGTGATTAGACAAGTACATAGGTAGTGTCTGGGTAATTTCAGGAGTGCATGGGTAGTGTCTGGGTATTGAAGGAGGGCAAGGGTAGTGCGTGGATGACTAAAAGAGTGGAAAGGTAGTGCTAGGTTATTCCATGAGTGCATACGTAGTGCCTGAGTGATTGCATGACTGCAGGGGTAGTGCCTGAGTGATTGAAAGAGTTCATAGGTAATGTCTGGGTGACGGCATGAGTGCATGGGTAGTGCCTGGATGACTGAAGAAGTGCATGGGAACTGCCTGAGTGATTGAAGAAGTCCATGGGTAGTGCCTGCGTGATTGTATAAGTGGGGTAATATCTGGGTGATTAGAAGAGTGCATGGGTACTGCGTCAATGATTGAAGTAGTGCATGGGTAATGCCTGAATGATTGAAGAACTACATGGGTAATGCTTGGATGATTGCAACACTGCATGGGTACTGCCTGGGTGGTTGGACAAGTGTATGGGTACTGCCTGGATGATTGCATGAGTTCAGAGTAGTGCCTGGATGATTGGAAGACTGCATGGGTAGTGCCTGGGTTATTCCATGAGTACATAGGTAGTGCCTGGGTGATTGCATGCCTGTAGGGGTACTGTCTGAGTGAATGAAAGAGTGCATGGGTGCAGGAGTAATGTCTGAGTGATTGGATGAGTGCATGGGTAATGCATGAGTGGTTGAAAGAGTGCATAGGTAATGCCTGGGTTATTCCATGAGTGCATAGGTAGTGCCTGGGTGATTGCATGACTGCAGGGGTAGTGCCTGAGTGATTGAAAGAGTGCATGCATAGTGCCTGGGTGATTCCATTAGTGCAGGAATAATGCCTGGGTGATTGCATGAGTGCAGAGGTAATGTCTGAGTGATTGGGGGCGTGCATGGGTACTGCCTGAGTAGTTGAAGGAATGCATGAGTAATGTCTGGGTGATTTCATGAGTGCAGGAGTAATGCCTGGGTGATTGCATAAGTGCATGGGTAGTGCCTGGGTGATTGGAGGAGTGCATGAACACTGCCTGAGTGATTGAAGAAGTATATGGATACTGCCTGAGTGATTTGAAGGAGTTCATGCATAGTGCCTGGGTGATTCCAAGAGTGCAGGAGTAATGTCTGGGTGATTGGAGGAGTGCATGGGTAATGCCTGAGTGATTGAAAGAGTGCATAGGTAATGCCTGGGTGACTGCATGAGTGCATGGGGAGTGCCTGGATGATTGAAGAAGTGCATGGGAACTGCCTTAGTGATTGAAGAAGTGCATGGGTAGTGCCTGTGTGATTGTATAAGTGCACAGGTAATGTCTGGGTGATTAGAAGAGTGCATGGGTACTGCCTCAATGATTGAAGGAGTGTATGGGTAATGCCTGAATGATTGAAGAACTGCATGGGTAATGCTTGGGTGATTGCAACACTGCATGGGTACTGCCTGGGTAATTGGACAAGTGTATGGGTACTGCCTGGATGATTGCATGAGTTCAGAGTAGTTTCTGGATAATTGGAAGACTGCATGGGTAGTGCTTGGGTGATTGCATGAATTTAGGGATAATGTCTGGGTGAATAGAGGACTGCATGGGTAGTGCCTGAGTGATTAGACGAGTGCATAGGTAGTGTCTGGGTGATTTCAGGAGTGCATGGGTAGTGGCTGGGTGATTGAAGGAGGGCAAGGGGTAGTGTGTGGATGACTGAAAGGGTGGAAAGGTAGTGCTGGGTTATTCCATGAGTGCATAGGTAGTGCCTGAGTGATTGCATGACTGCAGGGGTAGTGCCTAAGTGATAGAAAGAGTGCATGGGTAATGCCTGTGTGATTGCATGAGTACGGGGGGAAGTCTGAGTGATTGGAGGAGTGCATGGGTAATGCCTGAGTGATTGAAAGAGTGCATAGGTAATGCCTGGGTTATTCCATGAGTGCATAGGTAATGCCTGGGTTATTCCATGAGTGCATAGGTAGTGCCTGGGTGATTGCATGACTGCAGGGGTAGTGTCTTAGTGATTGAAGGAATACATGGGTGCATGTAGGACTCATAGGTAGTTCTTTGGTGATTAGAGGAGTGCATAAGTTTTACCTGGGTGATTGCATGAGTGCAGGAGCACTGTCTGGATAATTGGAAGACTGCATGTGTGGTGCTTGGGTGATTGCATGAGTGCATAGGTAGTGCCTGGGTGATTGCATGACTGCAGGGGTAGTGCCTGGGTGATTGCATGAGTGCATAGGTAGTGCCTGGGTGATTTTATAAGTACCCAGCCAGGGTACTGGCTGGGTGATTGCAGGAGTCAATTGGTAATGCCTGCGTGATTGCATGAGTGCAGGAGTAGTGCCTCGGTGATTAGAGGAGTGCATAGGTAGTGCCTTGGTGATTTTATAAGTGCATGGGTACTGGCTAGGTGATTGGTGGAGTGCATGGGTAGTGCCTGGGTGATTGGAGGAGTGCAAGAGTAGTGCCTGGATTATTGCATGAGTGCATAGCTAGTGCCTGGGTGATTGCATGAGTGCAAGGATAGTGCCTGGGTTATTGCATGAGTGCATAGGTAGAGCCTGGGTGATTGCATGAGTGCAGGGGTAGTGCCTGGGTGATTGCATGAGTGCATAGGTAGTGCCTGGGTGGTTTTATAAGTGTATGGGTACTGGCTGGGTGATTGGAGGAGTGCATGGGTAATGCCTGGGTGAGTGCATGAGTGCAGGGGTAGTGCCTGAGTGATTAGAGGAGTGCATAGGTAGCGCCTGGGTGCATGGAGGAGTGCAGGGGTAATGTCTGGGTGATTGGAGGAATGCCTGGGTGATTGCATGAGTGCAGGTGTAGTGCCTGGGTGATTAGAGGAGTGCATAGGTAGTGCCTGGGTGCATGGAGGAGTGTATGGGTAGTGCCTGGGTAATTGCAAGAGTGCATAGGTAGTGCCTGGGTGATTTTATAAGTGCATGGGTTCTGCTTGGGTGATTGGAGAACTGCATGGATACTGCCTGGGTGATTGGTGAAGTGCAAGGATAGTGTCTGGGTGATTGGAGGAGTGCATAGCTAATGCATGGGCGATTGCATGAGTGCAGGGGTAATGTCTGGGTGATTGGAGGAGTGCATGTTTAGTGCTTGGGTGATTGGAGGAGTGGAAGGGTAGTGCTTGGGTTATTGCATGAGTGCATAGGTAGTGTATGGGTGATTGCATGAGTGCAGGGGTACTGCCTGGGTGATTGTGCGAGTGCATAGGTAGTGCCTAGGTGATTTTAAGTGTATGGATACTGGCTGGGTGATTGGAGGAGTGCATAGGTAGTGCCTTAGTGATTGAAGGAGTGCATGGGTAATACCTGTGTGATTGCATGAGTGCAGGGGCAATGTCTGGGTGATTGGAGGAGTGCATGGGTAGTGCCTTGGTTATTGCATTAGTGCATAGGTAGTGTCTGGGTGATCTTATAACTGTATGAATACAGACTACGTGATTGGAGAAATGCATTGATAGTGCATTAGTGATTGCATGACTGTGGGAATAGTGCCTAATGCTATAGATCAGTGCATGGGTAGTGTTTGAAAAAATGGATGAGTGCAGTAAAAGCGACTGTAAACATTACTTCATATTATTATGCTTATTACATTATTTCATCTTACCTTCTTTATAAAAGTAGATACCAAACTCATTGAAACTATTTTACAATTGTTTTATTGTAAACTAATTTTAAAATCTTTTCAAGCTTTAGTATTACTTTCTGTAAAAAAAAGAAAAAAAACTGTTATTGCATATAATATTATAGTTTTAAGAATACAACATCATTTTAGAATTACATAACATATTCAGTTTCCCTTTTTTTCTGTTCTCAGATTCTAATGAATTTCACCATACACAGTGATTTCAATGTAGATCATCATATAACAGCGGGGAAAAAAATACAATCAATGAGATTGTAAAAAAAAAAAAAAAATCTGCGTTGAAACTATTTACAACAAGTTCAACTACCTCTTCACCTATCTACAGTTTCTAAATTACATTCTTCAACTACAATAAATAATTTATTTCTCTGAAGTACATTTGTGAAATATACATTCTCATTTACATCGCGTATAATATAAAGATCAAATATATAAACTATTTCTTTCAAACACAATTTTGCAAATGCAATAAGAATTAGCAAAAACAATAAGCCAAACAGTAATTCTTCACATCTTCCCAATAGGCCGAATAATGTTTCCAAATCAACTTGCATTGAAAATATCCAAAATAAACTCTTTAATTTGTGTTTACATCTTCCCAATAGGCCGAATGATGTTTTCAAAACTTTGGCATCAAAAATATCAGATATGAATTTGATAATTCGTAAGGCAACCTACATTTGAATTCCCAATGGGCATCATTGCAATGTGTCCATCCTTTATTGCACTTTAAATACACAGCATAGTGTCCAGATGTTGTAGTACGTCCATCATGGAAAATAATAGCCACTGCTTTAAAAGTTCTTCCTGAAATTGATAGTTAAATTGCCACAAATTTTATAATTTTGGTTTCCAATTTTCTTTCATTTGCTCTACAACATTGTAGCATTAAAACGACATATTTTCCAAATCTTTCCATATATAACGTTGACAACATTTGTGATTTACAATGAGACCATTTCATATCTTGATTAGCTGATTTTACTAATTTGTTAAAAGACGCTGATTAGCAATCTGGTATCGTGAAGTATTTGAATCGTTCAGTGTCTATTTCAGTTGTAGAAGAAAATGAACACTCTTCACATTTATGATCCCATCTGTAACTTAGTCCAAACAAATTTTCAATTTCTGTTCCTTCATCTTCCAATACTGCAAGCAGAAACATAAGAAATTCTTGTGCATTTTGTTGTATATTGAGTGTAAATTGTGAAGAACCAGTACATATATCCAAAAGATGTCGAATGCCAGAAGCAGTATGGATTTTACTTTTATCAGTTACCAACTTTTGAAAAATATAATGTAGTAAAGAACAAAATCTTTTTTCTCAATTTTCCATAATTTCATGATCAATCAATCAATCAATCAATCATGTCACTTATAAAGCGCACTACATACCCGCGAGGGTCTCAAGGCGCTGGTGGAAGAGGGGTGTGGTGCTGCTACTGATCGAAGAGCCAGGTCTTGAGGAGTCTTCTGAAGGCCAGTAGGTCTTGGGTCTGTCAGAGGTTGGTGGGGAGGGTGTTCCAGGTCTTGGCGGCGAGGTGGGAGAAGGATCTGCCGCCGGCGGTCATTTTCCGGATGCGGGGAACTGTGGCGAGGGCGAGGCTGGTCGAGCGGAGCTGGCGGGTGGGGGTGTAGAAGCTGAGTCGTCTGTTGAGGTAGGCTGGTCCGGTGTTGTGGAGTGCTTTGTGTGCGTGGGTGAGGAGCTTGAAGGTTATCCTCTTGTTGACAGGGAGCCAGTGCAGGTCTCTCAGGTGGGGTGTGATGTGGCTGCGTCGGGGGATGTCGAGAATAAGACGTGCAGAGGCGTTCTGGATGCGTTGCAGCCGTCTCAGGAGCTTAGCCGTCGTTCCTGCGTAGAGGGCGTTTCTTCTAGATAAAAGACAACATTCACAATTACATTAGCATAGCAGTTGCTCATATTTTCTAACTGGTATCCTACAATATCATCAACAGTGTCCATTTTTATTTTCTTTGAAGCTTCATAATTCTCTTTAATTGTTTTCTTTTTTTGAATTTCACTACAATGTTTGACATATTTCCGTTTTGGGCATAGTACACGTTTCTCATATATGGGATATTCACCTAAGTTAGGAGCATAAAGTCTTCTTAACCGATTATACTCTCTTACACAATTTCCATCAGCACTAATCTTTTTCTCATCAAAATCAATCAAATACAAACCAGATAATGTTCTTACTCGAGACAATGCAACGTATGCCATACCCTCTTTAAACACTGAACTTCCAATATTTACCAAAGCATTGTCTACACTTAAACCTTGAGATTTATGAATGATCAATGCATATGCTAAAGAAAGAGGAAACTGTTTCCTACGAACATACATGTCTTTTACAAGCAAAAAACGAACAGCACAACGTCCAATCTGTTTTACTTCTTTAATGTGATCAAATTTAATCTTCAAAAATTCAATTCCATCTCTGTTCTGAAAATTTACAAAATCAACAACTTTTTCCATTGCTCCATTTACTAAACCTTCTTCTACATTTAAATTACGCCGTAAAATTACCCGACAGTTTACACATACATATAAAGTCTTTTCTAAACCTGCAGTCTTAGACACCGACTTTTCCAAAGAATCCAATTTTGACTGCAATTTCTCTGAGAGAAGAAAAGTAACTCCTTTGTGTTCCATTTTATCAATAGCTTCCATTTTCACTATTGGTTGTTTTTCCAATTTCATTAGTTCTTGATTGAATGTTGAACATTCTTTCAGTGTAGGCATTAGGCAAACTATAGACTTCTTTTCTCCAATTTTCTTGTATATTATTTCAGGTGCTATGTTTTCGTTTGCAAACAAGTACGTTAAAAGCCAACTTTGTAAAGCTTCTTTACCATGTTTTGTCAAAACACCAATTCTTATAGCTTGAAGAATTTTTCCATAATGTTCATCACTTGCTTGTCGCATATTCTTAATAAGTTCTTTATATTCAAAAGGAGACCAAATGTTGACATTTCCAATTCTTCAGAAGATTTCTTAGTGTCTTCATGGACAAGTGTATTAAAAACAGGTTGCCCTTTCACAGGAGTAAGTTGTAGTAGGTCGCCGATTACAATTACATGTTTTCCTCCAAATAGAACATCATAATCTGTTTTTAAAATCTGTTGCATTCTTAAATGTACAAAGGCAAACAATAAGTTTGAGACCATGCTCACCTCATCAATGATTAGAAGTTTCATTTTCTTCAGTACTCTTGACATTTCATAACAAGCTTCTCCAGATAGCTTGTGATATTCCAATTTATTTTCATGTTCAACTGGTAGCATGAGTAATCGATGTAAAGTAATCCCTTTAATGTTGTGTGCTGCTAATCCAGTTGGAGCTGTTACAACACAAGATAAATGGCATCCAGTAGTTTTGTGTAGATAACTGGTGAAAAGTTTAATTAAGACACTTTTTCCTGTTCTAGCTTGACCACTAATGTACATTCGAATAGGTTTAAATGATGTGCATTGGCATTCTTTTTTTCATGTAGGAAACCATGCTGTATCTGTAGTGTCACTTGCTAATATATTTCTTTTTGTTCAATATTTAGTTGTTCTTTCAACTTTCTCAAATCAATAATATCCTGTTGTGCTTGTTGCATTGTCATTTCTACTTCATTCATGGCTATTGCTGCTTCATTTTCAATAATTGGTTGTCCTAGTGGATCTTGGCTTAGTGGAGCAGAACTCTGACTATCTTGAGAACTGTCTCTAGCTATTTCAGCTGCAATAGTAGTTTCTTGTTCAATCTCTTCATTTAACATTTGTAGATAAGTAGGGAAAATTGTGCATTGAATGTTATCTTTACATGCATTAAAAGAATCTTCATAGCAGTCGAAATCTCCAAGTAATTCCGCTTCACTACGCCAAGGCTTGAAAAGTTGCATAAGTGCTAAATAGAAAAATTCCCTTTTATCTGAAGTTTTGAAACTGAGTTTCCTGTGGTTAATAAGATTTCCTTTGGAAGGTTTTACCAAACATCCTTCACATCCAATTACTGCATATTTTTCTTCATTTATATTTTCTGAAACATTTCTCTTAAAGCTGTAATGTTGCAGTACTTCATAGAGACATATGTTTTCAAGATGTGGACTTCTTTTAGGATAGTACGTATCCAACATATTGGTTTTAACAATATCTGTACTTTCTGGTTCATTCAATGCTAAGTATTCAATTTCTTGTACAGATTTCAATACTCGATTTTGTGTTGCAGCAAGACCTAGACTTACCCAAATGATTCCTCTGGACTTTGAAAATAAACTTGCAGAGGTCAACCGATGTGAACATTCGTAGGATCCAAACTCTCGATGGGAAAGCATCTTCAAACTAAAGGTGTACACAATTTGTTACTAAGGGGGATATTGTCAAGAACGTGTGATAATTATCGCAAAATTAGCTTAACGCAACTTTGCACATCGCAGTCTATCGTGGGAAAATACCGCCGTGTTAACGTTGTATTCTCAACCCGGCGGCACCATGCGATAGTCCCACGACAACGCGCAAAATGACAGCGCTAAATATAATGCGATGCCGAAAAAACGCAAAACACAAACGCGAAAAAAGTTGCGATGTGGCCAACCGCGATAAAAAAAGCAGCGATAACCAGCGACAGGCCTGCAATTCCCATGCGTCATGTGGGAAAATGCACTACAGAAGCACCTAAAAACCCAAACAAAATAATTAAAACTGCGTAGCACCATGGAGGAAGCCGGAGCAAGTACAGAGGACGACCAGAACCCCACAAGCCCCCAGGAGGACCAGCCTGGGACCTCGGGGTCACGGAAGGGCAAGGAGAAGAAGACGAGGAAGACGAGGTTCAGTCCGCTGGAAAACAGGATCATCATCACGGAGGTGATAGAACACCACCAACAACTGTTCGTCACCACCAACGTGTCATTGGCAAATAAAAATGCAATATGGCAGTCCATCCTGGACAAGGTGAATGCAGTCGGAGTGAGAAGGAGGGCAATTGGAGAGGTCAAGAGGTGCTGGAATGATGCAAAGCGCAAAACCAAGAAGAAACTCGCTGACAACCATCAGGCAGCAATGCAGACTGGAGGTGGCAGTCCAGCGGAACACCAGGAGCTGGATGAGATGGAGGAAATGGTGGCCACAGCCATCAGTGGGGAGACAGTGGCAGGAGTTGGGGGTCCGGACACTGCTCGACATGACCTGACACAACAGCACCAGGGTGAGTACCGAACAGGGACTAGGGGTACGGGGGGAGAAGGGCACAATGGCACACATGCACAATTAAGTAGAGCACACTGCACACCCACAATGACTCTGGATCATGTCCCTGATCCCCTTGGCACATTGCAGCACACATACAAACAGCAAGTAGGCCCCCGTCCACTATGGGCACAAAGGAGTCCCTCCCCACACAGCACCAAGCTCACAACCAACCCATGCCCACGTGTCTAAACCAGCAAAGCAGCGTGTCTGTGAGCCACACTGACAATGCAAGTGACACCGCATGACTAACAGCATGGCTGCAGTCCAATCATCATGACATGGTGCACGCCACGACACTGAGGTGGCTGAGTGTGGAACACATCCGTAAAGGGGCAGGTCACACTCTGACACATCCACGTGCACAAACAACCCCTGACGTCAACAACACATCTGTGGATAAACCATGCCTAAGAGTCCAAAATATGAACCCCAGCCAAAATTAGCCAAGTCTGCAACATCTCAGCACTGTAGAAGCACAGAAGACAAAGGCACACCGCCTCAAAGGGCTAAGGGGCAGCAAAATCACAGCTGCAGGGGTGACTCTCCCACAATGCAGCACACACACATAGCAATGACTGCACACCAACATTGACGACAATGTGGTACAAAGTGCAACACTTACACTACAGAACAGAGGACACAACTGGTCCCGCTTGTGCATAGAAACTGGACAATCACATCTGGCATAGCAGGAAACTGTGAGATGATAATGTATGTGTACAACCTCACATCCGTGATGTAGGTCAAATGTCCACTGTCCCGCATCAAATAGTCAGCTCCTCCCAAACAGTCACAATGTACATTGTCATGCAGTCTGTATGTAAACTTGAACAATGCAATAACATACATGTCAACACAATGTTAAAATGCATCTCCCCTTCACAGTGCAGAGGGACAATCAACACCTCCTGCAGAGCAGACCAGACAACTCATCAGTGATGATGAAGAAGACCTCCACACCTTCGACACCGACGCCCTACAACAGCTCATGGACAGCTACGGCAACCCACCTCCATGAGCAGGGCAGCCCAGCTGCATCGAGGAGACCCCACCCCCTGCACAGACCACACAGCAGGAAGCACCCACCACCACGGCTGGCTCCCAGCACCTCACCGAAGAACACATCACATTCCAAGGACATGTGTTAGACTGCCAGAAGGAGGTGGCTGAACAGGTGCGGGTGGGGTTCGACCTCATGGCAGCCAAACTAGATGACATACGTGGGTGGCTAAGTCCCATCAGGGACCACTTACACTCCCTAACGGACACCGACAGTACGCTCCATGATGTGTAACAATCCATGCCCGATATAGCTGCGGCATGACTCTGAGAGGAAAACAACTGCCTAGTCAGAGTGGCCTCAGCGATGTCAGCCGAGAGTTGGCACAGATGCTGAGGATAATGGAGAACATGGAGCGGATGCATGCGGAAAGAATGTCTGCCACGGATGCACACCAGCGAAAAGTTGTTGGGATCTACCATGCCCTGCAGATCCTCCTCATCGCATTGCTGTCACCAAGGCAGTCGCTGATGAACGCTGCTGGTCCCACTACACACACATCTCCGACCCCTGATGTGTCAGTGGCACACAGTGCTGCAGACCAAACATCAGCATCCCCATTTCAGACAGATGACATAGAGGACGAAGATGCGGGTGATTCCACCTTTGTAGTAAGAAGGGCCAGTTGCATTCTTCTCCGCCATTTGCCCTGTTTCAGCTTGGTTCTGCCCTCTGCATCATGCCCTGTAACAACACCTCCCACTGTCCCCCGAAACACTCTGCGACACTCACCTTGGACCTCGACATGGACTGCCATATTTTGTTTGCTTACCAATGACACAGCAATCAGACTGCGGACTGTACTCTTCCTCCTCCTATGTACTTGTCAATCCCTAAATGACTCTGGCTGGCCCTCCACTGGGCTACAATGTAATGTGGGGTTTGCATGGCCATGTACTGCTCACGCTCCGACACTCCACCGAATGTGAATAAATCATTCAAATACACACAGATGTGTCATGTCCATAATCTTTCAAGTATGAAAGTACGGATTAATGTAAGGACATTGATTGCCCAAAAAGGTACACCCTGGGAAATGAAAGCAATGCCAATGTGTGACCGTGACACACATAGGAAGTGAGATGACTCGGAATGTGTGCACTAGCTGTGGCCTCATTGCTCTGAAACAACAATCGCGCAATTTCTTAGCTTTGCCCCACGCAATGTCAGAAATAGGGGTGGGTATGAGATGTCAAAGTCGTTGGCAGGCCTAAAGTAGTGTCCACCATCACATTTGACAACAGAACATCTCTTCGCATACCTACTCACACACAACTGGGTGGACATAGCCTGTAGTGATGGATCACATTGATACACATGGCAAGAATATGGACACCATACTCACATTGCTGAAGACACGTAAGAGCACAGGTCTATCAGCAACTATCCCAACCACTATGTCTGGCACACAGAGGTGGAGCTGGCAATAGGGACTCACCCCTAAGTGAAATGCATCAGTCAGCCCCTCCCTGTGTACAGACAATACTCATTGAGGCACACGATTTGTCATTCTAATCAACACTCATCACAGTTGAACACTAGTGAAGTTGCGTAGACTTTATTGCCATGTGCGTGTCAGTACGGGCAAGACAAGGGCCACAACATGCAGAACAATGCATCAGACAAGAACAGGCAGCATTCGGACACGGTACAGTTCCACGTGACAGGCGTTGTGCATGCGCCCGGGATGTTCTGCCATTGCGTTGGTGGCTCTCGTAGAACCGGCACTCTTCTGACCTGCGGCAGTTATGTAGATGATATGCCACAGCTCGGAGCAATGAGTCGTATGTGTGTTCAACGTTTGGATGTATGGGTTGTTGTGTACGTAAGTGTCAAGGGCATTCCATGCAAGAGTGCCTCGAGCAAGAACTCCTGTGAGTGGGATGTGGATACGTTGGACTTTCATTTGCGCTGTGCGTAGTGTGGGAGTCGTCATCATCTGATATGGTATCTCTCTCAGGGGGTGCTTGCTGCATGCAAGACCAAGGTTGGAGGTGCAGATGTCCTTCCGCCTTCTGTATTGAGACAAAGGAGCTATCATCCCTAATGTTAGTCTGACTACTGCTTGCATTCTGGAAATGTGATGCGGCTTTCGCGCTGCAAATGAGGCTAGGCCTTAGGCTCATGGTGCACCAATGGCGATACACACACAACAGTTGGCATGCATGAGCCAAGAGCCCGAGCAGCCTTGTGCTCCTTGTACAATCCCTTCTTACGCGGGCGCCCTCCGGGTGCATGCAACATTGTCAATTGCGGGCCGTGTGGCGCAGACACTGCAACAGAGACACACGCATCAGTTGGTTTCCTGTCCAGCCCAGAAATTAACCACGCCCAGAGCCAAGGGATGATGATTCACACCCCTACGCTGTACTTGCGTACGCCGGCCCAGTAAACCCCTCTTAGGCATTAAGGGGGGGGACGACAAAGCTACATGTCCAAGGTCTAACCCACTGCCTGTGGTGACATGGTTGCGTCCGCTGTACACAGCACAAGACTCAATCAGACAGGGTCCATGAGTTGTGGTGCACTGAGTTAGTGGCACCTGAAGCGCTGAGCAGGGTATCAAGCTGATGATGGCATCCAAGACAGGTGTGAGCAACTCCGGTAGTCTGGCTGTAGGACTCTTCCGACTCTGGCAGTCGTTGGTTGGAGGTGGTCCTGGTGGTGGTGGAGTGTGCAGCCAGCGGTGATGCGTCGTCCGGGCAGGTCAGGACTCGATGTGATGTGTGAGCCCTGGTGGATCGCAGTTGAGGCCGGAGGCAGCGGTCAGCGCAGGGCCACAGACACATGGCGTTGATGACCCCCAGGCCATCGACTCAGAGGCCATCCAATATTCAATCAGACAGGGTCCCGGACTTGAGCTCCACAGAGTTAGTGGCCCCGGATGCACTGCGGCCGGCACAGGCACACCGCCACGGGACGGTGACTTGTGGTGCACTGAGGTAGGGCCACGAGAGCTGAGCGGGTCCTCGTCGATGTCGAAGGTGAATGTCGTGGAGTGTTCCGGGGGACAGTGGAAGGTGTTCTTCCAGAGCAT
The DNA here is from genome assembly GCA_963921515.1 of Calotriton arnoldi. Taxonomy (NCBI): domain Eukaryota; kingdom Metazoa; phylum Chordata; class Amphibia; order Caudata; family Salamandridae; genus Calotriton; species Calotriton arnoldi. The sequence continues at coordinate 330,365 of CAWUFW010002126.1, read as the reverse complement.
GATGCAGAGGGCAGAACCAAGCAGAAACAGGCAATATGGAGGAGATAAATGCTACAGACTCATGTTTAACACCAAGTCAGTGCAGCCACATGATGATGGAGACAACCCCCAAGACATTGACTGAGACGCCACCAAAGTTCAACCAGAGAGTGTCCATGAATTTTGTGGCACAGAGTTAGTGGCACCAGAGCTGAAAGGGGATGCAGTCTGTGATGAGGCCTGTACAATGGTATAAACTCTGCCATAAATAAATCAAGACTCAGTTCCAAATGTGTGACCTACTTGACCACAGTGTAGGCCGGGGGCAGCGGTCAGCAGGGGCCCACAGCCACGTGTCGTAGGCTTGCGATGCACAGAGTTAGTGGCACCAGAGCAGTTGTTGGTACTGTTCGATCACCTCCATGACGATGAACCTTTTTTACTCCGGACTAAATTGTGTCTTCCTTTTACTCCTCTCCTTGCGTACAGTGATATGCACTCGGCCATTGAATTATCAAGACTCAGTTCCAACTGTGTGGCCTACTGGACCGCGGTGTAGTCCGGAGTCAGCGGTGGAGTACGTCAACGAGAAAGGAGTGCTGGGAGCCTGTGTCGCGGGGGACGTGCTGGTCTGGGGAGGCTGCCAAGGTCGCGGGACTCGGGCTTGGAGCTTGCACCGGCACGTGGTGGGCCCTCTTTGACACACGCCGGTGCCGGCAGGTGAGCAGTGAGGCCTGGTTGCGCAGGGGCGGCCAAGACGGGTCTGGGGACCAGCAGCCTAGGGTGCAGCAGGTGCACAGGATCGCAGCCACCGCCGCTCACGGCGTCGGCCTCGTGGTGGGCTGCGATGCGCCGCCCTGGCAGACACGTTGGCCATTCCGGAAGAGAACCACGCCCGGCGCTACGTGCTTTTTCTTCACACCCCTACGCTGGCCTGTCGTACGCCGGGCCAGCCCACTCTGCTCACGCTTACAGGGGGGGACGTAACAAGCTACATTTCCGCGATCTTCCCCACTGCCTGGGGTGACATGGTTGCGTCCACTGTCCTCTACACTCCAGATACCAGCAGTATTTGTCGATATGGACATGTCTGTGGTCTGCATACTGCAGTCTGGCCAGCACATCCACGCCACACTTGGCATTGTGCACATTCTCATTCATGGGTCACTTGTCTCCTTCGCACATGCCTGGTTCCCACCTCTCACCACATTGGCCCAGGTTACCACAGTAAGTTGTGCTGTCGTGTCTGGTACATGGGCATGTTGTTTGGCATGTTGTATGTGGGTTTGTAACGTGTGCATTCCTAGAGTCGTGAGTTGCATGACTGTGGAGTTGAAGTGTGTGGTGTGTTCATTTGGTACTTACCAACGAGCAATGCATTCACATGGGTGCCATCCTGAATGCGCTGGTTGATGATGGACTGTCGGAAGATGAAGGAATCATGCACACTGCCTGGGTAGTTGGCGATGACATTGGTGAAGAGCCCCAGGTGGTCCACTATTGCCTGCACATTGATGGAATGCGTGTGCTTCCTGTTGCGGTAATTGTGTGCAGTGGCGGCAGGGGGCACGAGGAGTACATGTGTGCAGTCGATTGCCCCCAACACGGGCGGGAAGCCAGCTATGGCGTAGAAGCCTTGCTTGGTGTCCAGCTGTTGCTGCGCAGTGTGTGGGAAGTAAAGGTGCTGGGGTACCAAGCTGATGATGGCATCCGAGACAGGTGTGAGGAACTTGGATAGGGCTGGCTGTGAGACTCCTCCGACTCTGGCAGTTGTTGGTTGGAAGGTACCAGAGGCCAACAGGTGCAGCACAGCCAGCAGCTTTGTCTGCGGAGGGATGTTGGTTGTCCGCTGTGTTGGTATCGTCAGCCTGTGGGCAATGATGGCCAGGATGCGGAGGATGGTTGTCCTTTTGAGCCTGTGGTGGGCAATGACATCCTCTGGTGTTAAGTCTGTGAGGCTGGTGCGTTTTCTGAAGGTCCGCTGTCTTTGTCTGCGCTGCCTCTGTGGTAGTTCGGGGGGGGGGCGTGGGGGATCCGGGGGGGGGTGGCGGGCCTGGGTGTTGTGGCAGTGGGTGTTGTGGCCCTCTTGGGGCTCTGAGCTGCATGATCAGTAGCTCCATAGCATCTGTTGTTCTTCAGGTGTGGCTCTGATCTGGCCTCCCTTTTGTGGTGCAGGTTGTCGTCCGACTTAACACCAGGTAGGAGCAGGTGTTAAATCCCTGCTGCTAACGCGCCTTATCGCCTGTTTTGGGATCTTATTGCCGATCTGGCTGGTCGTAGAGAATATTGCAAAGTGGTGTTTTCGCGGCTTTTTGCACAGGAACGCCTACTCTGCATCTCATTAGCGTTAGTTACCGGTGTCATCCGTGGTGATGTTTTTTGCGGCTGCTATCGCAGGAAAACTGGCGATATTGGCTGTGAGCACCTGCTTGTGAATAGGGCGATATATCTATCGCCACTTTGGCTGCGATAAAGTGCCGCTATCTGGGTGATAGCTCCTTGAGAATATGCCCCTAAGAGTATTCTCTTGTGAAATTTCTTCCCACATTTCTTTCAACTCTGTCTTTTCAGATTTGTTTATATATGACGTAACATAGCGAGCAACAGCAATCGAATTATCTGCAACATACTGGATATCCATATTTGCATTCCACATTGTCAAAATCACTGGATTGTAGTCATTAATATACTTTGAATCTTCAGTTCTTTTTATGTTGTAAGTATTCTTTGGAGATTTTCGACTTATAGTATGCCTTACTGCTGGCATGAAACTGTTCACTCTTCCTTTTGAAATTACTGGATGTGGGAATCCAAAACGACATTTTGTATAAAATCTTCCTTTTGATTTGTATTTCCGTCGACAATATTTCCCACATCGATGGCTTTGAAACCGTAAAACTTGCTGTGTCAAGTTGTTTTGTCCTCCTTCTTTTGGAATGGCACAGGTAACATATTTTTCAATGAAAGACAAACCACTTTCATCAGTATCAGTTCCACATTTTGGTGCATTCTTGATCCATAACAGCATATGAATATGAATATGAGGTGCACCTCTGACTTGGTACTCCTTTCTCCAAAAGAAATCAATAACTTCTCAAAGAGGTGGATTATTTTTATTGCAGATAAAATACATCATAGCTTGAAACCTATGATTAAAATAGCTGCACACATTTACAGGATCCAAGGAACACAGTTCTCCAGCTATCTTCAATTCAATGTTTTTAATATTTGAATTTGCTTCTCGTAGAAATTCAAGTAAATCGTGCCATGCGTATTCAGCACAGCTAAGGTTCCCAAGTTCCTTAACATACATTTAAGTTCTCTGTGGCGACGATACCAATACTCATTAGTACCACGTTGACACGCCATCAAATTAATTAACTGAGATTCTAAATGATCGTCTCTTTGTTGAACTTTGTCCATGAATTCCTTTGCAGAAACATGTGTAAGATGAACTCCTGTTTTTAATATGTGGTTCACTGCATATGAAAGTCCAGACAAGTCACTTTCAAACAGAAGATGAAATAAATATGGAATACACTGTCGAAATCTTGGATCTTCTGAGTACAATCTTAATGTGCGATATTCTGAAGCTGGAATCTGAACTGGTCGTTCATCATATCGTCCACCTTTTCCAGTGGGGAACAGCTGTGGAAAACAACGAGCTTCCAAACTTTTTTCCCATACACTCATGGGAGTTCCCTTCGCTTTCTTCATTCGTAATAATTAAATAGTGTTTCCTATCACGTCTTTTGAATGTAGAGAATGTATACTGTAATGTTCGTAAATTTCTTCTCTCCTGGAGTTGTCCACTTTTTCTATTTAGCCACTTAAAATTTCTGTTTCATCTTCTAAACATATTTTTTGTTCTTCACGTTTACAGTTTTATAGTAAATATTGTTTTGTACAAGATATAATGCAGCCTTTTGAAGTTTGGTGACATCTACTAACTCTTGCCATATTTTCCGACTCTTTGTTGGTACACCATTAACTAGAATTACTACAGGTTTACTTTCCTCTCTCTCTACACCAACAGTTTCAATATTTTTCTTAAAATCTAAAGGTAAATACACAACTCTTCCTTTTAAACCTTTTTGTAGATCTGTTGGAGGCAGCTTACCTGTTTTAGGCTCCATACGAATTAAAGCCTGAAACGGGTGCACAGATTGAATAAGAATGGACTCATATGTATTTAAATCTACCAGTTCCGGAGGTATAGCTACCAACTCTAGGTCGTTATGTACAGCTCAAGCTGGCATTTTGTTCTCTTCTAATTTGTTGTAACAATATTTACAAATACATTGATCACTACCCAACTCAAAACGACCTTCCACAAACAAATAAGCAGCAAATTGCCCCCATTTATCACTGTTTTCCTTTTCACTTTTCAAATACAAATTTACATTCCAAGTTTGACTTCTATAGTGAGTACGTCGACAACAAATACGAACATAGTTTGGATTTTCACAAGAAACTACCCTAAACTTTGTAATTTCGTCTGCAAACTTCACAGTAGTAGTATCTTCCATCTCTTCTTCAACACCTACACTTATCAAACTCTCACTTTCTCTACACTCCTCTTGTGAACCAAAGAAACAAAACTGTATATCACCAGAAACTTTTTTTACATCCAACACTGAACCATGCAAAAGAGCTGTGTTAATTTCATTTAGACATAATGCTGGACTTTTACATAGTATAATCTTCTTACTAACTTCCGCATTTCTGAATGATGTGCTGCTAACATTCTTAAATGATGAAAAGTACTTTGACACACTTTTCTAGAAAGACAAGCCAGAGAATGACCCTGCAAGTTAGTATATTTTCTCAATTCAATTCAATTAATCTATATTTCGATCACATTGATCATAAAAGACAATCGTAAAATTTACAGTGTTGTCATAAAAAGTTAAAAAAATAAAATGGTTAAAAAGGAGCAACAACACAGCTACATCTCTTAGCATTTAGCATTTGACAATAACGTGAGTAGTAGTTTCCGTGCTATGTCATAAAATTATTAAAAATTCCAATTAACAACTGCTTATAAAGCCATTGAGAACATTGTCAACGTCAAATATATGCAAATAACAGATTACAAGGGTGAATATAATAGACCTCTAAAAATAGAAGATAATATTACATTAACGCTTAGAATTAGAGTGTTAATGGTAGATGTTGGGCTGAACAGCGTGACTATCATATACCTATATTCCTGGCTGACTCTATGTCCCTAAGGTAGCCGTTGATACGGCTGATCTAGTCATGGTTACATCTGTGTGATAGACCATAGTAATCCCCCTGATTCATTTTGAACTACAGGGACAATAGCGAACACAGCTTTCTAAGTATTGCTACTAGGCGTTGACACCTGCTGCTTCAAAGAGTTGGAACGAATGCGCCACATCCAATTTAGGAATTTTGCTAAGGCGATCACAAAAAGCTCATTAGTGTTAGACTTCAATATTCTTAGTGCTGTAGCACATGACCTTGTTCCCATGTTGACACACATTGGTTTTATCCATTTGACCCATGGTGCCTTATAAGCAGGGCATACAAATAGGATATGTGGTACTGATTCATCGTGCTCAATACAAAATCGGCATTTGCTATCGGTGGTATTGTGCCACTTGCAAGTAAAGGTATTGACCGGTAGTGTGCCGACATGAAATTGATAGAAAAGTCTCCTATCATTCGGCTTGGTTATGACGTCCCAAAAGGTTTCATACATGGGACTTAATATGTGCTACATAAAGATACTAGTCAGTGACGTGTTCTTAATGGTACGTGTGCTATTTGTTTTAACCATAGACCAATATGCCTCCTTTAAATCTTTTTTTGATGGAAACCGATTACCGGCTGGATCATCCCTAAGGTGTCTCAGGCCCATATTCACCAATGTGCACTTTACTTTTTGGAGCCAGGTTATCTTACATGATGTGTCAGCATCTCTCACGTCCTTTAGCGCTTTGGCGTAGTGCGATAGTTCTGGGGTGGACCATATTTTACGCCAAAATGCAATTGGTCTAAACCTTGCTACATCATCTAAAGTGCTACATCCCAAATCGAAATAAAGGGGCTTGAGTGGGGTATTTTGCGGGAGACCTGTAAGGCCTCTCACAAATTTATTCTGTGCTTTGACTAACGGTAATATATTGTCGAAACCCCAAAATTCAGCACAGTAAAGTGTGGAAGCCATAACTTTAGAATTGTAGATCTTTAGTATTGGGCCTATCAACTTGGTATGCGAGAGCTTATGTTCTTTCAATAGGGCTCCTGCCATTTGGCGATGTTTAAGGGTCATTAGTTCGATCTGGGGTTTCCAGTTCAATTTACTCTCTAGGGTGATCCCTAAGTAGGTGAAGACATCAGTTTGTTCTAATTGCTCCATGTTCATATGGACCCTACCCTTTACAGCTTTACGTTTATGGAGGACCATAAATTTTGTTTTGTTCACATTTATCACCAGATCATGGTCCTTACAAAAATCTTCAAAACGTATCAGTGCTCACTACAGCCCTGTTTGAGTTTTCGAAATGATGAGGGTGTCGTCAGCGAACATGAGAATTGGTACCTTTGTACCTGCATCTGTTGGGTGTGAGGAAACCTGCATCTGTTGGGTGTGAGGAAAAATAGTTTACAACCCCGTTTAGAAATAATGAAAAAAGAGTTGGGGCCAAGACACACCCATGGCGAACCTCTTTAGATACTAAGAAGCGTTTAGTAGTGTTGCCCTGTGAGCCCCAGCGTACTTGAGCATAATTGGCCTCGTGTAATCTCACGACAATAGATAATAAATCTGGAGGCATCCCTAGATCTTTCAAAACTACCCATAATTTATTGCGGGGGACCATATCAAACGGGGACTTAAGGTCCACGAAGGCAGTATAAATGGTGCCTCTTGCAATCATTACGATGCGCCAATATATTAAGATGAAACAAAATACCTGGTCAATGGTACTTACATGTGAGCAGAAACCTGCCTGTAGTGGGGTAGTATATCCCTATCAATGATCCAGTACTGTATTCTACCCAGCACTAGCCTTGCCATGATCTTTTATTTCTCACTTTACAAGGATCTATTCCTTGCAACATCTTTTTTTTCCATAATCTCGTAAGAAATTTTTTAATATATCAATATATTCCTGTCGTACACTACAAACACTACTACAATCCCACTTAAACACTGGAGCCTGTGTACGTCTCCCTTGAACTTCTTCAGCTATTTCTTCTTCCACATTTCTAGGAACCATCTTTTCTTTTTCAATTGGACAACCGTTTTTAACTTCATAGCAATGGCCACTGGTATCAACTGCGTGAAGTAATGTATTTTGTTGAAAATAGCTTTCTTCATTAAAAAAGTTCCTTACTATAAGTGTGCTTCCATTCTCCAGAAAATATTTTGCAAAAGTTAGTTCTATTAACCAGTCTTTTTCTTTTACTTTTCTCCTTCATAAAGTGCATCATTTTATTTAATGTTTTCATTCTGTTCAATACTAATATAAACAATTTTCTTTTCAATTCAAAAGCCTTTTCAACTACACTTTCAATCTGTTCTTTTTCTTGTAAAATGCTGATCTTCTTTTATATTTTTTGCAATCTTTCAACAAATTTTGTAGTAGTCTACTTCTATACATTCTCTTTCTAATGTTTTATTGTTTCATCCTTCTTTCAACATAGATTGTTTTCCCATAACCTGATTTTCCATTATTTTTCCTGTTTTGTTTCCTTCTGATTTGTTGTACTACTTTTCTTTCTCTTTCCTCCATTTTCAAAAATCATTCCGTTCTTTAAAAGTTTTTTAACAAATTGTTTAGTTTTCTTACCAGAAGTCTTTCTCTTCAATTTCACATATTGTACTTCATCTAACTTCTGCTTTTCTCTTTCCTTTAAATAGTATTGTTTTCTTTCTTTTCTTTTCTTTTGATCTTTTCTTGCCATACTCAATCTTTATTACTAATAATGGTGAATATCTGAAAACAAAAATAATTTTAAATAATTTGGTTAAATAGTTTAATATTATTAAAATAATTATATTCAAATATTATCATGTATAATTAAAGAAATATTTTTAATTGCATTCAAAGCTATATCAGACACTGCAGAATTCCTACAATTAGAAGACATCATAACCTATACAACAGAATCATAGAGCACAACTAAAGGATTTCTGTACAGCTACCCAAATAAAATGTAAAGTGCAGTCTGTCAACTTTTAAGGCCTGCATTAAATTGTGATTGAGATATGTCTTGTAACTAAGGTATACCTCTACTTGCATATGCATATTGATTCATATCATACATGTGATTGTAGGAGTACTAAAGTAGTGCCTGAGTGATTGGAGGAGTGCAAGGGTAGTGCCTGAGTGATTTTATAAGTGCATGGCTACTGACTGAGTAATAACATAATTACAGGGATAGTGCTTTTGTGATTGGAGGAGTGCAAGGGTAGTGCCTCAGTGATTATATAAGTGCATGGGTAGTGGCTAGCTGATCAAAGGACTACAGGGGTAGTGGTTTGATGATTGAAGGAGTATAGGGGTGGTAGCTGGGTGAATGCATGAGAACAAAGGTACTGCCTGGGTGATTGAAGAAGTATCAGGGTAGTGTCTGGGTGATTACATAAGTACATAGTTAGTGCCTGAGTGATGTTATAAGTGCTTAGGTATTGGCTAAGTGATTGGATGAGTGAATAGATCCTGCCAGAGTTATTGGAAGAGTAGGGTCTGAGTGATTGAACCTGTGTATAGCTAATGCATTGGTAATTACATGAGTGCAAAGGTAATGTCTAAGGGAATAGAAGAGTACATAAGTAATGCTGGGTGATTGCATGAGTGCACAGGTAATGTCTGACGGATTTCAGGAGTAGATAGGCAGTGTCTTGGTGATTTTATAACTGCGTGCATACTGCCTTGGTGATTGGAGTAGTACTATTGTAGAGCCTGAGTGACTCAAGGAGTGCAAAAGTAGTGCCTGGGTGATTTCATAAGTGCATAGGCAGTGGCTGGATGATCGAAGGACTTCAGGGGTAGTGGCTAGGTGATAAAAGGAGTGCAGGGGTAATGCGTAGGTGATTGAATCAGTGTATTGCTAATGCATTGGTGATTGCATGAGTGCAGGGGTAATGTCTGGGGGACTAAGGAGTACATAGGTAATGCCTGGATGATTGCATGACTTAAAAGCTAATATCTGAGGGATTACAAGAGTACATAGAAAGTGTTTGGGTAATTTTATAAGTGCATCAGTACTGCCTGGGTAATTGGAGAAGTATTGTGATAGTGCCTCCATGATTGGATAATTGTAAAGGTACTGCCTGGGTGATTTTATAAGTGCATGGGCACTGGCTAAGTGATTAGAGGAGTGGATAGATACTCACAGGATGATTGGATGAGTGCAAGGCTACTGCCTAGGTGATTAAACCAGTGTATAGCTAATGCATTCATGATTGCATGATTGCAGAAGTAATGCCTTGGGGATTAGACGACTACATAGGTAATGTCTTAGTGATTGAATGAGTGCACAGATAATGCCTGGGGGATTTCAGAAGTACATAGGAAGTGCCTAGGTGATTTTATAAGCGAATGGATAGTGCCTTGGTGATTGGTGTAGTACTATTGTAGTGCCTGAGTGATTCACGGAGTGCAAAAGTAGTGCCTGTGTGATTTTATAAGTGCATAGGTAGTGGCTGGGTGACTGAAGGACTTCAGAGGCAGTAGCTGGGTGATTGAAGGAGTGCAAGGGTAGTGCCTGAGTGATTGAATCAGTGTATAGCTAATGCATTGGTGATTGCATGAGTGCTGTGGTAATGTCTGGAAGATTAATGAGTACAAAGCTAAGACCTGAGTGATTGCATGAGTTCAGGGGTAATATCTGGAGGATTACAAGAGTACATACGAAGTGCCTGGGTGATTTTATAGGTGCATCAGTACTGCCTGGGTGATTGTAGAACTACTATAATAGTGCCTCAGTGATTGGAGAAGTGTAAAGGTACTGCCTGGGTGATTTTGTAAGTGCATGGGCACTGGCTAAGTGATTGGAGGAGTGCATAAATCCTCACACGGTGATTGGAAGAGTGCAAAGATACTGCCTAGGTGATTAAACCAGTGTATAGCTAATGCATTCATGATTGCATGATTACAGAAGTAATGTCTTGGAGATTAGAGCAATACATATGTAATGGCTGGTGATTGCATGAGGGGGGATTTCAGGAGTACAAAGGAAGTGCTTTGATGATTTTATAAGTGCATGGACACTGCCTTGGTGATTGTAGTAGTACTACTGTAATGTCTAAGTGATTCAAGAAGTACAAAAGTAGTGCCTGGGTGATTTTATAAGTGCATAGGTAGTGGCTGGGTGATCGAAGGACTTCACAGGTAGTGGCTGGGTGATTGAAGGAGTGCAAGAGTAGTGCCTGGGTGATTGCATGAGTGCAGGAGTAGTGCCTGGATGATTGGAAGACTGCATGGGTAATACATGGGTGATTGTATGAGTGCAGAGGTATTGTGTGAGTCATTGGAGGAGTGCAAGGGTACTGCCTGAGTGATTGAATACGTGTATAGCTAATGCATTGGTGATTCCATGACTGCAGGGGTAATGTCTGGGGGATTAAGGAGTTACATAGGTAGTGCCTGGGTGATTGCATGAGTTGAGGGGTAATATCTGGGGGAATACAAGAGTACATAGGAACTCCCTGGGTGATTTTATAAGTCTATCAGTACTGCATGGGTGATTGCAGAACTACTGTGATAGTGTATTAGTGATTGGAGAAGTGTAAAGGTACTGCCTAGGTGATTTTACAAGTGCATGGGCACTGGTTAAGTGATTGGAGGAGTGCATAGTCCCTCGCAGGGTGATTGAGGAGTGCAAGGGTACTGCCTAGGTGATTAAACCAGTGTATATCTAATGCATTCATGATTGCATGAGTGCAGAAGTAATATCTTGGGGATTAGAGGAATACAAATGTAATGCCTGGTTGAAAGCATGAGTTAAGGACTAATATCTGAGGGATTAGAAGAGTACATAGGAAGTGACTGGGTAATTTTTTAAGTGCATCAGTACTGCCTGGGTTATTTGAGAAGTACTGTCATAGTGCGTCAGTGATTGGAGAAGTCTAAAGGTACTGCCTGGGTGATTTTATAAGTGCATGAGCACTGGTTAAGTGATTAGAGGAGTGCATAGATCCCCACAGGGTGATTGGAGGAGTGCACAGGTATTGCCTAGGTGATTAAACCACTCTATAGGTAATGCATTCATGATTGCATGATTGCAGAAGTAATGTCTGGCGGATTACAAGAATACATATGTAATGCCTGGTGATTGCATAAGTACACAGGTAATGTCTGGGGGATTTCAGGAGTACATAGGAAGTGCTTAGGTGATTTTATAAGTGCATGGATACTGCCTTGGTAATTGGAGTAGTACTATTGTAGTGTCTAAGTGATTCAAGGAGTGCAAAAGTAGTGCATGGGTGATTTCATAAGTGCATAGGAAGTACCTGGGTGATCAAAGGACTTTTAGGGGTAGTGGATGGGTGATTGAACGAGTTAAAGGGTAATGCCTGCGTTATTCCATAAGAAGAAGGATAGTGCCTGGATGATTGGAGGACTACTTGGATAGTGCCTGGGTGATTGCATAAGTATATAGATAGTGCCTGAGTGATTATATAAGTGCATCAGTACTGGCGAAGTGATTGGAGGAGTGCATAGATCCTGACATGGTGATTGGAGGAGTGCAAGGGTAGTGCCTGGGTGATTGAAGCACTGTATAGCTAATGCATTGGTGATTGCATGAGTGCAGGAGTAAGGCCTGGGGGATTAAGCAGTACAAAGATAATGCCTGGTTGATTGCATGAGTTAAGGACTAATATCTGAGGGATTGGAAGAGTACATAGGAAGTGACTGGGTAATTTTATAAGTGCATCAGTACTGCCTGGGTGATTTGAGAAGTACTGTCATAGTGCGTCAGTGATTGGAGAAGTGTAAAGGTACTGCCTGGGTGATTTTATAAGTGCATGAGCACTGGTTAATTGATTAGAGGAGTGCATAGATCCCCACAGGGTGATTGGAGGAGTGGAAGGGTACTGCCTAGGTGATTAAACCACTGTATAGGTAATGCATTCATGATTGCATGATTGCAGAAGTAATGTCAGGCGGATTACAAAAATACATATGCAATGCCTGGTGATTGCATAAGTACACAGGTAATGTCTGGGGGATTTCAGGAGTACATAGGCAGTGCTTAGATGATTTAAACCAGTTTATAGCTAATGCATTCATGATTGCAGAAGTAATGCCTTGGTGATTAGAAGACTACATAGGTAATGCCTGGGTGATTGTATGAGTGCACAGATAATGTCTGGGGGATTTCAGAAGTACATAGGAAGTGCCTAGGTGATTTTATAAGCGAATGGATAGTGCCTTGGTGATTGGAGTAGTACTATTGTAGTGCCTGAGTGATTCAAGGAGTGCAAAAGTAGTGCCTGGGTGATTTTATAAGTGCATAGGTAAGGGCTGGGTGACCGAAGGACTTCAGAGGTAGTAGCTGGGTGATTGAAGGAGTGCAAGGGTAGTGCCTGAGTGATTGAATCAGTGTATAGCTAATGCATTGGTGATTGCATGAGTGCTGTGGTAATGTCTGGAAGATTAATGAGTACATAGTTAAGGCCTGAGTGATTGCATGAGTTCAGGGGTAATATCTGGAGAATTACAAGAGTACATACGAAGTGCCTGGGTGATTTTATAAGTGCATCAGTACTGCCTGGGTGATTGTAGAACTACTATGATAGTGCCTCAGTGATTGGAGAAGTGTAAAGGTACTGCCTGGGTGATTTTGTAAGTGTATGGGCACTGGCTAAGTGATTGGAGGAGTGCATAAATCCTCACACGGTGATTGGAAGAGTGCAAGGATACTGCCTAGGTGATTAAGCCAGTGTATAGCTAATGCATTCATGATTGCATGATTACAGAAGCAATGTCTTGGAGATTAGAGGAATACATATGTAATGGCTGGTGATTGCATGAGTGCACAGATAATGCCTGAGTGATTATATAAGTGCATTGGTACTGGGTAAGTGATTGAAAGAGTGCATAGATCCTGACAGGGTGATTGGAGGAGTGCAAAAGTAGTGCTTGGGTAATTGAATCAGTGTATAGCTAATGCATTGGTGATTGCATGAGTGCAGTGGTAATGTCTGGAAGATTAAGGACTACATAGCTAAGGCCTGAGTGATTGCATGAGTTGAGGGTAATATCTGGAGGATTACAAGAGTACATAGGAAGTGACTGAGTGATTTTATAAGTGCATCAGTACTGCCTGGGTGATTGTACAACTACCGTGATAGTGCCTCAGTGATTGGAGAAGTGTAAAGGTACTGCCTGGGTGATTTTGTAAGTGCATACACACTGGCTAAGTGATTGAAGGAGTGCATAGATCCTCACACGGTGATTGGAAGAGTGCAAGGATACTTCCTAGGTGATTAAACCAGTGTATAGCTAATGCATTCATGATTGTATGATTACAAACTTTGAATTTGAAACAAACAGCAAAAATGATGTGGCATATTTCAACTGTACCTCTCTAGAGACTTATAAAAACTACTCTAATCACTAATACCTTATCTCAACATTTTTGAACCACACTTTTCTGCTGCATCTTTACCATTCTACTTCTACTCACAATTTAGAGCCTACCACATAAAAAGCAACAACACACTTTTGTTATACATAATGCACCTTCAAATGTATAAGACATATGAAAATACATATACAAGTAGAGACATACTTCAGGCACAAGTCTATGCACACCTTAAAACTTGACAGACTGCACATTCAATTTGAAAGCAACACCTAAAATTATGTGGTATACTATAAATGTACATATCTACACACTAAAACAAACTACCATAATCACTAATCCATCTTCCAATATACATATATTACTATACAAAATCTTTTTCAAACAGCATTTAAATATAATAAAACAAACTACAATACACATCTTTAACAATATATTTCAAACATCACAGTTCTTGATTAATTTTTTAACTTTAAAAATAAAGCTAACACATAATACATCTCACAAATTTATAACTCACCTTCAAAATTGATTTGTAGAATATGAAATATCAGAAACTCATAAAAGATTTTCTTATGCACACAATCAATGTAATGCACTGATCTCAACAAGGTAAAACCAGTAATGGCAAACTTTACCTCGCTTTCTCCACACAAATAAATGTAAGTAGCAAATCACATTGCTTCCTACATTATTTCAAATTGTAAAACACATTTCTATTCGTTAGACATATTAACCCTTACCAACTGACTTCTAAAAGTGCCCAAACTGGTTCTGGAATTTTTTGGAGTCGCGTCTCTACCGTGCACCAACGCGATGGAGCCGCAAATCCATACGGGAGTTCAAATATATATTACAAATAAAAATACGACTATTTTTTAAGAACACACCACTTCTAAAGATAGTACTAACTTGGGAAATCTCACTTTAATAACATATCACTTATATATAAATTACAATTCCATATTTTAAAACCACAGATAACATTCAACCCTTCCCCCATTCTGCCTAATGCCAGTTTCCATAGCAACAGTTCATGGAACATTGAACTGAACTGACAGGTCACAAGTTCACCATATTTTCAAGTTCAGCACACAAGGTTACAAATGCAAACAGCAGGTGTGGTTGACGTTTGCAAAATATGACCTTATCCTATCTACTGTACCTTTCAAACACTTTTCACTAACCAATAAGAAACATGGGGGCAGATTTACAAGGCCCTTGCGCCACTTTTGCGTCACTTTTCCCATGTTAAAAATGACGCAAAAGTGGGGCAAGGGCCTTGTAAATCTGCCCCATGCTTTTTAAAGAAAATGACATGCACCCTATTTTTCAGTGTACAATGTTCTTAAACGGCCAATCACTTCTCAACTTTTTAAAAAACAACATCTTGTCCACCATTTTAGATACCTCTCATTCTACCAACTGACTACCTCAGCTACAGACATCTTCTCATTACTTCCAGACATCCCTTCAAGATGCTTACATTGTGGATTGTTGGGCACAGCTATGTTTTCTGGTGCAAAAGGTATGCTGAACGCAGAGGTATTGACAAAGACCTAGCTTTGCAAAATGTGGATATTAAATGGATATCACTGAGAGGATTAAAGTGGCACCAATTGATGCCTTTGGCTAAAACCTTTTTTCATCTCCAACCCACTGACCTCATGATTGTGCACTGTGGTGGCAATGACCTAGGCACATTGACTGGGGTAGGTCTGGAAATGCTAATGAAGGACACCGTTGCACAGTTGATGTTGCTTTTGCCTCAAACTGTCTTTGTATACTCTAACATATGCCAAAGACAGAAATTGAACTGGTCAAATCAATTCTGTCCACAGTTTGAGAAAGCTAGGAAGAATGTCAATAAAGCTGTTTCTGCATACCTCAGAGATCATAGAATGGGGTCCATCTACAATAACAATCTATGTTTTGATATGAACGACATCTACAGAAGAGATGGAGTGCACTTCACAGATCAAGGAAACAGAGTTTTCCTCAACAACCTAAAGCTGTGCATCCGCACTTACATGTGATTACAACAAACTCATTATATAAACAAGGGCTCTTTTTAGAGCCACCCTATATCCCAACAGTTAATCTTACTTTTAAAAAACATACATATTCTTTTTTTTAAAATTTTGCTTGGAGTCGCAAACCCATCGCTTTTACACTACGGCGCCGCACTGGACGCGATGGAGTCGCGACTCAAAGCACGCAAAAAAAAAAATGCCCCCCATTCTTAATACTTACATTCTGCCTTGGGGACCCCATCCCTGAGGCCCAGCCATTTAATATATATATATATTTTTTAAATTACATCCCCCCCAGGGCTTTTTTTTTGCCCCGAGGACCCCATTCCCCGGGTCCTCGCCAACCTTTTTTAAAAATTTATATATAATGGAGGGGGGGCCGCGTGGCCCCCTTCCCTGCGCCACTATTGGCCCCGGGGATCCAATCCCCTGGAGCCTGGCCAGACTTCTTTTTTTTTTTGGGAGGGGGACCTTTTGGTCCCCCTCCTGAGGCCAATTATGGCCTGGGGACCCAATCCCCCGGGGCCTGGCCTTACATTGGAGACCACGGGGGAGCCCCAATGCCCCCATGGTCCCAGCCGGCTCCCTGCCTCCTGAGGGAGCCGGAATTGCTTTTGGGCAAAGGGAGCTGCTGACCTGCAGCTCCCCTTGTCCAAAAGCAATCTGCTTCGCTTCATGGAAGCGAGAGCAGGTTTTCTGCTCTCACTTCCATGAAGCGAAGCAGTGTTTGCTATGGCAGGGCGGGAGCCATGCTCCCGCCCTGCCATAGCAAATGGCAATGTCCCGGGGGTGGGCACCCCAGCACATTGCAGGAGCCAGCCCTGGGTGTGGCGGTCCCCAGGGCCATCTAGGGCCCCAGGATGGAGGCCACGCGGCCCCCCTCCCAACTGTTTTGAAGCCCCGGGGAGGTGGTGGTCCCCAGGGGTCCACTACGGACCCGCATATTTAAATAAAGTGTGTCCGGGGAGGTGGTGGTCCCTGGGGCAGTGTAGGGAGGGGCAGGAGCCAACCCCACACTTCGTTTATATAAGCCCCGGGAGGTGGCGGTCCCCGGGACTTGGGGGGCCCATGAGGCCCCCCACCCATAATTACACAAGCCCCCGGGACCAGGCCCACCCGGGGGCTTAAAGAAAACAAAGCGAGGGAGCACACGCTTTGTTTTTTAAAAACTTTCTCAGCCGGATTGGCGCACCCAGCGCTACTTCGTCCGTTTAAAAAAAAAAAAGGCTTTTTTGGGCCCTAGGGGTCCTTGTGGGACCCCCTGAGCAGGCCTAGGGGGTCGGGTGTTTCTACGCTGCCCCCTTTTCCTGTTTTTGGATCATTTTAAATCTATTTTCTTGTGACTCAGTTACCGAGTCACAAGACGGCTGCCAACACATTCTGCTTTGGAGTGTTGGCAACCTATCACAATGAAGCTCGTGCTCGGGAGGGTTCGCGAATCCTCCTCGGTGCTCAGATATCTATATTTTAATTTTTTAATTTCTCTGCAACTACTCAACAGATTTACACCATTTAAAAAAAAGCACGCTTTCTGGACCAAGACCTACCTTTTTGCCAAATTTGGTGTAATTCAGTTTAGCAGTTCTGGCTGTAGCCTGTTTCAAAATTCCTATGGAAATTAACATGGAGAAAACGCGTTTTGGGAGCCCCCTTTTTTCTCAGCCCCCGCTTGACGAATCACCCCGAAACTTTCAAGGCAGGACCTGACCTGAGTGAACCTTTTTTGGGGGAAATTTCGCGAAGATTTGTCAAACGGTGCCAAAGATATTGGCAAAAGAAAAAACGCTTTTTTGAATAGAAACAAGGTCCTAACTATAACTAGTATATATATATAGGGGAAGGCCCCATGGTATGAGGCCCCCATGGTTGAAAATGGCCCAAGGAAGGGGGGCCACGCAGCACCCCCTTAAAAAAATTAAATAAAAAAAGCAAGTCACCAGAGGCCACGCCCACTTCACCACCTCTCTGAAAATGCTCATCCTGGCACAGTGGTGGTTGGGAGATAAAGTACCCTATGATGCTGAGGGTCTACAGGGTCCAGGAACCGCTTCATTTACCTCCTGTAACTCCCAGAGATCAGGATTGCTCAGAGGACTAAAGTGGACTTCTTCCCCCAACCAGTAGTGCGCCAGGCAGCACGTTTGCGTAGTGGTGGAGAAAGGGCAGTGGGCTTTGACGACCTCTTAGTAATCCAGTTGTGTGAGTCTTATTGGAGGCAACAGGAGCAGAGTTGGCCCTCAAGGACCCTCAGTAGCCAGGGGACTTCATCCCACTAATAGTAGTTCACCAGGAGGCGCGTTTGCAGAGTGGTGGAGAAAGGGGGCGTGGCCTCCAATAACCTCTCAGCAATCCTGCTGTGTGGAACTTACTGGGGGTAACAGGAGGTGTTGTTGGCCCCAAGGAAGTTCTTGGGGGTCAACAACCCCTCCTCCTATCTCCAATAAGTCCCACACAGCGGGATTGCTAAGAGGTCTTCGCAGGCCATGCCCCCTTTCTCCACCACTCTGCAAAGCCATCTCAAGGTGCACTACTGGTTTGGAGAAGAAGTCCACTTTACTCCTGAGGGACCTTGGTGGCCAAGAAACCCTCTTGGCACATCCTGTAAGTCCTTCACAGTGGGATTCCTGTAAGCTGGTCGTAGGCCCAGCTCTCTTTCTCGACCACTCTGTAAAGGTGACCTTTAGTTAAAAACCTTAGAAATTCACTGAAAAAAAACAAAGGTTACAGGGGAATTATAGTTAGAAATTAGCATTTAAAAAACATTAGAAATTCCATGAAAAAACCAAAGGGAACAAGGACGTTATAGTTAGGAAATGAAATTTAAAAAAACATAGAAATTCACTGAAAAAAACAAAGGTTACAGAGATGTTATAGTTAGGCTAAAATGTAACTCATACAAAACCAGAGGAAATTCAGCCATTATAGTGGGTAAGCTAACTATAACACGCGCCCCGCAATGCACTGCTTATGACCTCACATATTACATCACTCATGACATGGTCAGTTACATCACTGATGACATCACTGATGGCATCTCAAATGACATCAATGATGACCTCACTGATGACAACATCCATTGGCTGTGAGTGTTTTTAAAAAATTTGAGTGTTAATAATTATTTATTTAATTTTCCCTCGTGGTCATCTGTTGAATCCCCCCCAACCCGGCCCCACCACACCACCGCTCTTACCTGCATGGGCTGATCCTGGTGTTAAATTAAATACAAAGGTGTATTGGTGAATCAGTGTGTGTTTGAGTGCCTGATTGGATGATTCAGTGGGTGGGTGAATAACTGTATAAGTGAGTGATTAGATGTCTCAGTGAATGTGTGGGTGAGTGACTAGTTGTGTTAATGTCTGTATCTGCCTGTCAGTTGGTATCTAAGTTGCTGCATGGGTGTGTGAGAGGGTACGTGAGTTTCTGTATAGGTGAGTGATTGGTTGTCTGAGTACCTGTATGAGTGTATGATTGTCTGTCTGGGTAGATGAGGTGGTGTGTTACTACCTGCTTGGATGAGTCAGTGCCTGTATGAGTTAGTGAGTGCATCTGTGAGAGGCTGTATGGGTGACTGAGTGTGTGTATGGCTGTGTCAGTGGTATATGGGTGAGTAACTGCATATGTGAAAGGTAGTATAGGTGAGTGTTGCAGTATATGAGTGAATGCATGTGTGAGTGAGTGATTGTGGGAGTGGCTGTATGGGTTAGTGTGTGCTTGTGTCTGTGACTGTATGGGTGAGTAAGTGCGTGTTAGCATCTATATGAGTAAGTGAGTGGGTGTGTGTGTATATCTGTATGGTTGAGTAAGTGGCTGTGTCATGGACTCTATGGGGGAGTGAATAGGTGTGTGAGTAGCTCTATGGTTGACTGACAGTATGTGAATGGGTGTATGGGTATATGAGTGAATATATCAGAGGCTGTATTAGTGAGTGAGTTGGATTATGAGTGGTTGTATGGATGACTGAGTGGATGTGTGTGTAGACCTATGAATCAGTGAGTGGGTGTGTAAGTACTGGTATGGGTGTTTCAGTAGTTTTGAGAATGGTAGTGTGGAAGTTGGAGTGGGTGTATGAAAGGTTATATTGGGGTGTGAGTGGGTGTGTTAGAGATTCTGTGGATCATGTTACCAGTGATATCATCAGTGATGTCATTGACCATGTCATGAGTGATGTATTATGTGGTGAGGTCATAAGCAGTGCATTGCGGGGGCACAAGTTATAGTTAGCTCACTAACTATAATGGCTGAATTTCTCTGGTTTTGTATGACTGAAATGTTAGCCTAACCATAACGTCTCTGTAACCTTTTGTTTATTCCAGTATATATATATATATATATATAAGCTTGCAAATCCTGAGCCAAGTTCCTTACGAACAGAAAATCAGGTACAGACCACAAACAGCTTTCAGTGAGATGAGTGCTTTATTGATCAGAGGATCTCCACTGCATGACGCGTTTCGACCGGGTTACCCCCGGTCTTGATCACATGACGTGCCAGTGTATTGACGTGTCTTAAATAGTAACGTGCTATACAATTAGCCACTCCTCCTGTGATGACAGATATAGAAAGCATACTATATTGCGCAAAAATGGGCATTTGCAACAAGTACATATTAATGCAACTAAATGCCTACTATAGTGGCATAGATAGTAAATGCTAATCAATTTTTTAACATGAAGCCAAGTGGCCAAAAATTGTATGGGTAATAAATAGTAACAGTACAATTCAGATTCATCACATCTCTGCTACTGCAAATTACCATTAAAAATTGCAAAGTCTGCCATGAGGAATTAAGGTGCTAAAATAAAAGTGCTAGTGCAGTATAAAGTGCTGTGCGTGACACATAAAATTGTAGCTATTCAAACATCATAGCTTCAAAGGTACAGGATTAAGGCAGCCGGTAATTTCTAAAAAGTGAATATCTAAAGTGCACATCACTAGCATAAAATGCATGAAATACCCGAAACTAGTAGGGATGACACTTCAAACGGGAAACCATGTAGTGAGAGACATGTGGCATGGATAACCATGCCAGACCGCATCAATGTGAATACATTGACGCTATGGTAGGTGCTGACATAAAGTGCAAGGTTAAATCCTGCATGGAAAAAATGTGCAAATACGCAGTTACAGTACCAGGAAATAGCAGCATAATGAGTGGTAAAGAAAATGTGCAAATTCGCAGTTACAGTACCAGGAAATAGCAGCATAATGAGTGGTAGACAAAACATCAATGATATAGGTATAAATACAGCTATATATATAAATAAATATACTTAACAGCCAATATATATATATATATATATATATTTCCCACGATGAATCCACCAGATAAATCAGGATTCTCGAGCCACACAGGTAAGGTTCAAAGTTTGTAGTTTATTATGCTGGCAGAAAAAGACGCGTTTCGACCGTAAATTCGGTCTTGATCACATGACTCCCAGCCGGGGTCATGGAGTATTTAAAGGGAAAACGTGATTACAATACATGGTGACGTTTCAAGTGTGGACATAGAAAAAATATTTTTGACATTACAAAACATACAATTCCTTCTGTGTATTTTGACATTACAAATTGTTAATCAGCCATATATCGTACAACAATTGTAAGCATAGACAGTCATAGCGTTAACTGCGACTGAATTGAGGGTATAGTACCCAGGCCTGAACATCCAAAGATAAAGAGTTATTGACCGCTTAATTCAGAGGCCACTCCCAATTACAAGACCTATACACATAACATATTGCTTATAGGGTATAGTACCCGAGTCAAAATATGGTTTCAAGGTGATGTTGCAGACATGACAAGAAACAAGTAAACCAAATAATTATAGATCAATTTCATAACAGAATTATCAATTAGGAGATACAGACTACTCAGCTCAAGACTATCTTTGTTAAGGACGGGATGTGTTCGTGTGAACGACAAGGCGCCTCCGTGCTCTTAATATAACTTCAGGTGATCAAACTGGGATCATTGATCCGAGTGAGTGAATAAAGCCTGAAATGTAATAAAAACATGTCAATAATTACATAGCCATAGCATGATTACAGTTGTATATAATGACAAATCGATTCTGATACATGGTAGTCTACAGAAGGAAAAATGGTGAGGGTTACAGTGCATTGTGACTTAAAACATTACAAGGGATTAAAAGAAACAATTATTGTTAAGGAGGACGAGAGGCTTTCATCGACATGGTTAGACACAGATGTAAAGATTTAAAATCATAAATGAGAATGCATTTCTTCAACAAAATTCAGGCCATTAGGGAATTTGGTCCCTGACTGGAGGATTAATCGAGATTCAAGTTTGCGCAAAGCTGCAGTTCTGTTACCCCCTCTTTGGTGTGCTAGAATGGTATCTAAGCCAAAAAACTTTGCCTTAGTCCAATCTGCCTCGTGTTTCTCTGCAAAGTGTTTTGCCGTACTGTAGCTAAAGTCCTTGTTGGTAATCGCCCTCCAGTGTTCCAATATGCGTTGTATTACTGGAAACGTGGTGGAGCCGATATACCAGAGGTTGCAGGGACAGGTTACCACGTATATCACATAGTCTGTGTTACATGTGATAAGTTTGGGAATCGTCCAGTGTTTGCCTATTCTCTCTAGTGTGACCTGGGTCTTGTTTTCACTGAATCTACACGCTTTACATTTCCCGCATTTGCGGAATCCCTTGATTTGGTTAAGCCAACTGGTGTTCTTAGGGGGAGATGGCTTTTAACTAGCAGGTCCTTCAGGGAGGCATTTTTCTGATACGTTATAGAGGGATTAAAGCCTACCACATTGCGCAATGTGGGGTCTTGTTTCAGTATTCCCCATCTGTTCTTAAGTATCTTGCGCAATGCACCAGCTTGGCTGCTAAATTTGGTGATAAATCTAATCGGTTGATGTTCCTGACCTCTCGGTGTCTTAGTGTTGGGCGGTTTGAAAAGAACATCCTCTCTACTCTGTTGTTCAACACGTGTCTCTGCTTGTTTTAATGCTCTACCCATGTACCCTCTTGATTTAAAATGTTGGACCATCCCCATTTTTGTGCATTGATAGTGTTTTTCTGTGCTACAATTACGTTTAGCTCTGAGGAACTCGCTATAGGGTATTCCCCAATGGAAACATGGCGGGTGGCAGCTTGTCGCATGCAAGATCGAATTTCCTTCTGTTTCCTTCCTGAAAAGTTCATTTGAATTGTTCCTGCCTCGACCTTGAGTTTTAGGTATAGGAATTCTACACATTCCTTGCTATGGTGCATGGTGAATTTCAGATTGAGGGTATTTTCATTCATGGTATTGACAAACAATTTCAATTCGTTTTCTGAACCTTCCCAAAGGAAGAAAATATCATCGATATATCTCACCCACGATTGTACATTGAACAACTAGTGTTCTGTGTTGTCATTCCAGAGCACCTGCTTCTCCCACCGGCCCACCAACAAGTTGGCGTAGCTGGGAGCGAAGCAGGTGCCCATTGATGTCCCTTGGAGTTGCCTGTAGTATTCATTGTCAAACATAAAAACATTTTCATTCAGACACAATTCAATCATAGATAAAATCATATGTGTATGTTCGAGTAAATACAGGCTGTGTGTCTTCAAGAAAAATTGGCAAGCCTTCAATCCATCATGGTGCCTAATGCTTGTATAAAGGCTTTCTACATCAAGGACCACAAGCCAATGATTTTCGTTAATGGAAACATTATTGATTTTTTGCAAGAAATCCTTAGTGTCTCTGATATAAGATTTGAGTTTGGTTACAAAAGGAAATAGAAAATGATCTACAAAGACCGAAGTATTCTCCAGTAGACTGTCATTGGAGGAATATATATATATACTACTTTCTGGCGGTTGCCAGTAAGTAGTTATAGTTAAGACCTAGTTTCCATAGGAAAAGCAATTTTTTGACTTGGCTATAACTTTGGCATCGTTTGACCAATCTGCCTGAAATTTTGCCCAAAAAGTGTCACTGAGGGTACTATTGATTGGGAAAGTTTGGGGGTGATCTGTGCAGTTGTGACTGAGAATCTGGGGTGCAAAATAAGGTTGCATTTGTAATGTTAATTCCTATAGGAACCTTTAGCTACCTCTACAGCTCAAGCCGCTGAACAGACGTACACCAAATTTGGCTGGGAGGTAGATTTTGGTTCAAGTAAGTGCCTTTTGCTTATTTGGTGTAAATCTGTTCAGTAGTTTTTGAGAAATTTAAGCTGGAAAATATAGTGATATCTCTGGTTGCGGATATTTCGCGAAGGTTTCAAGATGAATCGCGGGATGCACGCGCCAACAGGAATACTCTGATTGACTGGACGCAACCTGAATAGAAAGTTGCGGCCACCATTTTGTATATCGTGAATGGTTCCTCGG
This sequence comes from Calotriton arnoldi, assembly GCA_963921515.1. Lineage (NCBI taxonomy): Eukaryota > Metazoa > Chordata > Amphibia > Caudata > Salamandridae > Calotriton > Calotriton arnoldi. The sequence continues at coordinate 306,437 of CAWUFW010002126.1, read as the reverse complement.
GCTGAAAATCTTTGTTAAAGCTCACATAAGTGGTCAGGGTGGAGATACTCTGACCCCATGGTTGAGAAATGGAGGTGTTAGTGATACAAGTTACGTGTCCAACATTTATTTTTTCAAGCGCGGGTGATGTTCGTAACAACACCACGACCGCTAGTGCAACCCCCCCTTGTGTACCATTGCGGGGATGTCCCGACTTCCATCGTCGTCGCAATTTTGGTGGAAATATAAAAAAATATATCAGTGAATCATTAATATGCATTGTTATAGAGATATTAAGATTTTGATAAATGTCTTTAGATAATTATTTATATAGTGAGTTATCTACTGTGACAGTTAGAATTAATTATATTGTTATAATTTTAGAATGTGGTGGTGGCCATTGAAATCCTGCTTTTGCTTTCCACTATCGCAACATATCCGTGGGGATCACGATTACCGATATCATCGCGATATCTGGAGTCACCTTGAAAATAGAAAATAGGTTTTAGAGATGGTTGTTCTAGAAATACACTTGTAAAAATATGAGTTTGAAGTGTACAGTAATAAACCTCTAGTGTGGAAAATACTGCAATATGTGTGCATGTATGTGTTTTCACTTTATAGAAAAGGCGCGATTATTGCGGTAAACGACGTCGTCGCGACATCCTAAATAACCGCGATAACGGAAAATAGATCTGAAAGATGGAAGATGGTTTTTAAAGAAATGTAGTACAAAGATATGAGTTTAAACATGCTTTAAAAGAAAAATGGATATAGTAATATGTGTAGGGCAATGTTCAGAATGGATTTTTTTACATATTATTTTTGGATGTGTTGAGGGTCATTGAATGTATGCCTTTGTTTTCCGTTCTCGCAACGTATTTGCGAGTTTCAGGTTACTTAGAAACACCCTTTTGCCTTCATCTGTAAAATGCACTCCATCATTTCTATAAATTTCATGCATGTCAAAATGCAGATTGTTGTTATAGATACAGCCCATGCGATGGTCTCTGAGGAATTCAAAAACAGTTGTATTAACATGTTTCCTGGCTTTGTCAATCTGTGGACAGAATTGATTTGACCACTTGCATTTCTGTCTTTGGCATATATTAGAGTACACCAAGACAATGTGAGGGGAAAGCGAAATCAGTTCTGTAAAGGTTTCTTTCATTAGGATTTCCTGCCCTACCCCAGTCAAAGTGCCTAGGTCATTGCCACCACAGTGCACAATCATGAGGTGAGGAGTTTGGGAATCCACAATGGATTTAACCAAAGGCAGCAACTGATTAAACTTTAACCCTCTCTGGGCAAACCAAGGAATCTGCACATTTGGCAAACTCAAGTCTCTGTCAATATCTCTCTTTTTTGCAGCCTCTTTAACCCAATAGATATAGCTGTGGCCCACAAGCCATACTATAAGCATTTTAAAGTGAAGGAGCAACAGCAGTCAGGAGAAGGCTGGAGCTGAATAAGGTAGTTTTCCAAATGAAAAGCAGTAAAAATGGAGATATATTTCATTGGATGCTGTCAGCATGAAAGTAAATAAAATTAGGTAGTGTGCTGAATGCCTTAGCAAGAAGTCTTATTATTGGCTGTTGTTTAAGAAACAAAATGTAATACAGACGGTTCACTGACAAAATATCAATGTTAAAAATATAGAAGTAAAAAATATCGATGCAAAAATATACAATGCAAAAATATCGACTCCCTACACTTAAACAGGTAAGTACAAAAATATCCCAAAAAAATATCGATGTAAAAAATATAGTTGTACAAAATATCGAATTTTTTATATATATATATATATATATTATCTACTGGCGGTCGCCAGTAGATAGTTATAGTTACAACCTATTATCCATAGGAAATCCGCGACATTCTATTTGAAATAACTCTCTTGCCGGTTGACGTATCTTCGCGAAATTTTCAAACTTCGTGGGGCGCTCCGGTCCGCTCCTACCCTGAAAGTCTCGGGGTGATACGTCAAGCGGGGCCGAGAAAAAGGGGGTCCCAAAACGTGTTTTCCCCATGCATTTTCCCATAGGAAACTTTAGACACGGCTACAGCCCGAACTGCTGAACGGAATTACACCAAATTTGGCAAAGAGGTAGTTCTTGGTTCAGAAAGAACCCTTTTGTTAAATGGTGTAAATCCGTTCAGTAGTTGCTGAGAAAATCAAAAAGTAAAAGTACATATATATCTATGGGCACGGAGGATTCGCGCACCCTGAGCGCACCCTGCGCGCACCGTCCCGATCACGAGCTGCATGTTAATTGGCTGTCAGCTGGCTGTCAACATTCTGATTCAGGAAATGTTGGCAGCCATTTTGTCCTCGGTAGAACCGAGGGACAGAAACAAGTGCGCAAAGCGCACAAAGGGGGAGGGTAGAAACACCCTGACCCCCTAGGTTTGCTTAAAAATCGGCAGGATGCGCTCAGGGTGCGCGAATCCTGCCGAAAAAAAAAAAATCGAAGCGCGGTCTCCCGCGCTTCGATGTTAATTGGCCCCTGGGTGGCCCAAGTCCCGGGGGCATGCTGGGGGGGTTAATTTTATGTGTGGGGGCCTCTAAGGGCCCCAAGCCCCGGGGACCACCACCCCCGGGGCTTTATGTACAATGGTGCGGGAGGGCTCTGAGCCTCCCGCAGCCCCGGGACCACCACCTCCCCGGGGCTTCTTTTTTTATTAAAAACCTGTGTGGGGGCTCCAGCCCCCACACGCCCGGGACCACCACCTCCCCGGGGCACTAAGAAAAATTACAATGGGGGTCCGTTTTGGACCCCCAGAGCCCCGGGGACCACCACCTCCCCGGGGCTGTGCACTGAATGGGAGGGGGCCGCGCGGCCCCCTCCTGGAGCCCTTGATGGCCCTGGGGACCACCACCCCCAGGGCCGGCTCCTGCAGTGTCCCGGGTGCCTACCCCGGGACACTGCTGTTTGCAATGACAGGACGGGAGCCTCGCGGCTCCGTCCTGTCATTGCAAACTGCTTTGGATATTGGAAGAGAGAGCAGGAAACCTGCTCTCTCTTCCAATATCCAAGCCGACAGCTTTCCACATGGGGAGCTGCATCTTAGCAGCTCCCCATGTGTAGCAATGCCGGCTCCCGTAGGACACGGGGAGCCGGCGGGACTGTGGGGGATTGGGGACCCCCACAGTCCCCAACGAGAGGGCCAGCCCGGGGGATGGGGTCCCTGGGACAAGTAGTGGCCCGGAAGGGGGGCCACGCGGCCCCCCTCCCCAAAAAAAAATTTTTTTTTTTTAAAAACGATCGGGCCCGCAGGCCCCGCCCCTTCCTTCACCACTCTGCAAACGCGCCCCTGGCGCGTTTGCAGAGGGGGACGAATTCCCCTTGAATACTGGGGGTCTCTGGGGGCCAACTAGCCCACCAGGAACCTCCAGTATGCGCCAGGGAGCTGCCTTGCAGAGAGGTGTACAGAGGACACGCCCCTTTTACACCTCTCTGCAACGCAGCTCTATGGCGCTTTTGGAGGTATATGGTGGGCTAGTTGGACTCCGGGGACCCTCAGGATTCAAGGGGACTTAATCCCCCAACTTAAAACGCGCCACGGGGCGCGTTTGCACAGTGGTGAAGGGAGGCGGGGCTTGAGGTGACATGTGTGCAAACAGGCCCCGTGGCGCGTTTTAAGATGGGGAATTAAATCCCCTTCAATCCTGAGGGTCCCTGGGGGCCAACTAGCCCAACAGGTACATCCAGAAAGCGCCACAGAGCTGCGTTGCAGAGAGGTGTAAAAGGGGTGTGGCCTCTCTACACGTCTCTGCAACGCAGCCCCTGGCGCATATTGGAGGTTCCTGGTGGTCTAGTTGGCCCCTAGGGACCCTCAGGATTCAAGGGAACTTAATCCCCCAACTTAAAACGCGCCACGGGGCGCGTTTGCAAAGATGTCACCTCAGGCCCCGCCCCTCCCTTCACCATTGTGCAAATATTCCTCTAAAATCAGCCGAAATAGGAATTCCGATTTACTCACCTGTTATAAGGAGAGACCTCAGTGCTGTATGTTTCAGCCCAGTACTGGTCCTGAAAAGTAATTTTAATCGTACTTACCGGTAACTTGAATTTCCTTCATAGGCTAACATTGACTGGTTTCACTTGGAAATTCTTCTAAGTGTGGAGTTTTGGAACTTTAAAATATTCCTCTAAAATCAGCCGAAATACGAATTCCGATTTACTCACCTGTTATCAGGAGAGACCTCAGTGCTGCATCTTTCAGCCCAGTACTGATCCTGAAAAGTAATTTTAACCGTACTTACCGGTAACTTGAATTTCCTTCATAGGCTAACATTGACTGGTTTCACTTGGAAATTCTTCTAAGTGTTGATTTTTGAAACATACAAATATTCCTCTAAAATCAGCCGAAATCCGAATTCTGATTTACTCACCTGTTATCAGGAGAGACCTCAGTGCTGCATCTTTCAGCCCAGTACTGGTCCTGAAAAGTAATTTTAACCGTACTTACCAGTAACTTGAATTTCCTTCCATAGGCTAACATTGACTGGTTTCACTTGGAAATTCTTCTAAGTGTGGAGTTTTGGAACTTTAAAATATTCCTCTAAAATCAGCCGAAATACGAATTCCGATTTACTCACCTGTTATCAGGAGAGACCTCAGTGCTGCATGTTTCAGCCCAGTACTGATCCTCAAAAGTAATTTTAACCGTACTTACCGGTAACTTGAATTTCCTTCATAGGCTAACATTGACTGGTTTTCAGCAAAAAAGTTTCAAAGTGTTGATTTTCACAAACTACAAATATTCCTTAAAAATCGCCTGTATGACTTAAACGCATTCTTTCAACTGTTTACAGGAGATGCACCAGTGCTGGATCCAGGATCCAACACTGAGTAAGAAAAAGTAACGATAACAGTTTTTACCTGCTAAGTGAATTTCCTTCCATAGGATAACATTGGTGATTCAATGAGAAAAAGTTTCAAAGTGTCAACTTTTAAAATACAATAATATTCCTTAAAAATCACGACTGTAACCAAAACGCTTTTACTCAACTGTTTACAGGAGATGTACCAGGACTGAATCTAGGATCCAGTCCTGTGGTTACAAAAGTAATCCATAAAGTAACTAATTGCATTTAACTAGAAATTCACATTGAGCTGAATGTTGCATTGTGTTTGAAAATGTGTTGCCCATTGCAACAACTGTAACTACTGTACTTAAAAGTCTATTGCCTATCTGCAAAGTATTTAAACTAAAGTAATTCATTCTGAGAAAGTATTTTTTGTAATGTAATGTATAATGTAATTACAATGTAATTTGACAAATAAAATATGTAAAAAAAATTGTTTCTAAAAATGTAGTAAATCAGTATGAAAAAATTAATATAACAATTAATACATTTAAAAATTGTCATTTACAAAACCTTTGAAATTCACTGAAAAAACCGTAGGTTTCAGGCACGTTATAGTTAGAAATTAGCATTTAAAAAACCTTTGAAATTCACTGAAAAAAACATAGGTTTCAGACACGTTATAGTTACAAATTAGCATTTAAAAAACCTTTGAAATTCACTGAAAAAACCATAGGTTTTAGGGACAGTTATAGTTACTTGGACATTTCACTCGTACAAAACCCGTGAAATTCCCCCGTTATAGTTAGTTCAGCTAACTATAACTCGCGCCCCGCAATGCACTGCTGATGACGTCACATATTACATCACTCATGACATGGTCAGTGACATCACTGATGACATCACTGATGACATCTCAAATGACATCACTGATGACATCATCCACGTGATAATCTGATGCACCTCCTCACACCCTAATATAATCTTTGATACACCCACTCTAAATTACAGACTGCCATTCGCAAAACCATAGACACTCCAACACCAATAACTACATACCCACTCACTGATTCTTAGGTCTACACACACACATCCACTCACTCACCCGTACAGTCACTCATACTTACGGTCACTCAGTACAGGACTATCATATGCACTCTTACTCCTATATAGACACTCAAACAACGCCACTCATCCATAGAGATACTCACACACCTAGTCAGTCATGCAAATAATTAAACACACTGCCATTTACTCACCTATACAGTTATACACACACCAGCTCACTTACTCATACAAATAGTAGCACATTGTTACGCTCTTATACAATCACTGATACAAGCACACAATCATCCATACAGCCACTATCACAATCACTCATTCTTGCTTATAGCTATTTATATACTCCAACACACATATATACTGCCTTTCACATATGTAGTTACTCAAACATGTACCACTGGGACATACATTCACTCACTAACACACTCTTACACACACTTACCCACCCATACAGTCTATCACAGATGCACTCTTGAAACCATCCACCCAGTGAATCACCCACTCACACATCTATGCACAGAGTTGCACACACCCCTCCCACACAAACACTCAGGCACCCATACAGATACTCAGACAAGCATTCAATAACTCATATAGAAAATCATTTAGCTATTCACAAACACATGCAGCCACTTACACAGCAACAGACAGACGGATACAGACATACACCCAGTTTAGTCACTAACCCATGCATTCAGTAAGATACGTTAAATCACTCACTTATAGAGTCAGTCACGCACCTACTAAATCATCCATACAGACACTTAGACACCCACTCATTCTTCAATACGTCTTTTCCTATATATTTTAAAAATATTTAAACTTTACAGAAACACACAGTCACTGGATGATGTCATCAGTGATGTCATTTGAGATGTCATCAGTGATGTCATCAGTGATGTCACTGACCATGTCATGAGTGATGTAATATGTGACGTCATCAGCAGTGCATTGCGGGGCGCGAGTTATAGTTAGCTGAACTAACTATAACGGGGAATTTCACGGGTTTTGTACGAGTGCAATGTCCAAGTAACTATAACTGTCCCTAAAACCTATGGTTTTTCAGTGAATATATATATATATATATATATATATATATATATATATATATATATATATATATATATAAATAAAATAATAAATATTAAATATGTTAATAATAACATTAATATAAAAAGGTTGATTTAATATAAATTTTAAAAAATATAATAAATAAACGTAATTAAAAAAGGTTAAACACACATACATAATAATTCATATATATTTACTTTGAAACAATTAATAAACTATTAATTTTAATGTATTTTATAAATTTTAAATTACAAAAAAATGTACACATATAAATATATATATATAAATATATGTATATATATATATATGTACAATAACATAAAATCTAATTAAAAAACCTCCTACTATAAATTAAAACATTAAACTATTTAAAAATCTTCAAACTAAAATTTCATACTCCAGTGAGTGCAACAGTAGGGAAAGTGTTGGATAGCGGAGGGATAAAAATTACTATTCCCACTCCAGTGAGTGCAACAGTAGGGAAAGTGATGGATAGTGGAGGGGTAGAAATTACTATTCCCACTCCAGTGTAACACTAGGGAAAGTGTTGGCTAGCGGAGGGGTAACAATTACTATTCCCACTCCAGTGAGTGCAACAGCAGGAAAAGTGTTGGATAGAAGAGGGGTAAAAATTACTATTCCAACTCCAGTGAATGCAACAGCAGGGAAAGTGTTGGATAGCGGAGGGGTAAATATTACTATTCCCACTCCAGTGAGTGCAACAGTAGGGAAAGTGTTGGATAGCGGAGGGGTAAAAATTACTATTCCCACTCCAGTGAGTGCAACAGTAGGGAAAGTGTTGGATAGCGGAGGGGTAAAAATGACTATTCCCACTCCAGTGAGTACAACAGTAGGGAAAGTGTTGGATAGCAGACGGGTAAAAATTACTATTCCCACTCCAGTGAGTGCAACAGCAGGGAAAGTGTTGGATAGCGGAAGGGTAAAAATTACTATTCCCACTCCAGTGGGTGCAACAGTAGAGAAAGTGTTGGATAGTGGCGGGATAAAATTTACTATTCACACTCCAATAATTGTAAAAGTAGGGAAAGTGTTGGATAGCGGAGGGGTAAAAATTACTATTCCCACTCCAGTGAGTGCAACAGTAGGGAAAGTGTTGGATAGCAGCGTAGTAACAATTAATTATCTCACTCCAGTCAGTTCAAAATTAAAAACAAACAAAATTTTAACAAAAATAAAAATAATTAGATAACAAAATAAATTGAAAAATATATAAATATGTTAAAAATTCAAATACAAATATATTAAATATAAAAAAAATTAAAAACATATTATAATGTTAAATATATAACAAATACCTATAAATATTATATTAAATAAAATAAAACATAATTTCCAAACAAATAAATATTTTTAATTCAAAATTATTTAGAAACAAAAACATTAATTATTACATAAATTTACTTTTTTATTACCTACCTTATAACACCACACAATTCACAACATTCATCTAAACGTAAAAAAATGTACTTCCTCAACTTACATAATTAATTACCAATAAAGAAATATTATTTATTAAAAAACAAATTAAAACTTATAAAAATTATTTAACTTCCCACACTTTACCCCTATATTCCCCACAACAAACAGCTAAAATTAAACTGCAAAAAAATTAATTACACAATTAAAACTTATTTTCAATTAAAAAACTAGTAGTATTTAACAACCAATTAATAATTAATTACAAATAAATTACTTCCCACAATGAAAGCTATAAAATAGAAGCTAAATAAATAAAAAATAATAATTTATTATAATTAAATTACTTCCCACCCTATTCCCGTATAAATCCACAACCCACTATGGAACTAAAAAATGCAAAATATAATTAAAATAAAATTTATAACTACTAAAAATATAACACATACATTAAAAAACATAAACAATACTTATACAAAAAAACATACATCACATACATTTGAAATATAAGCTAAAATTCATAACACTAATTAAAAATCATTATTTTAAACATCTACATTTTTGCAAACAATATTAATGACTTCTATATTTTTAAAAACGATATTTCTTACCTTAAATTCGATATTGTTGACCACCATATTCTTGCTGTCGATATTTCTGCATCACGATATTTCCAACTCGATATTTGTGTAAGTCGACATTTCCAACTCGATATTCTGTCTCAGCACCATACAGACATTGATTTGCTTTTGAATCTGTGGAGTAAAGCACAACTGCTGTATATTATTTGGAAGTAGCATATTCCTTCTAGAATGTGTTATGAATGTGTGACCTACTGGTTGCACTTGGTTGCTAGATACACTGAGCTAAGAGTGTATCGGGGGAAGGGTGTTAAAGAGATAGAACATTTTTTTTTTAAGTTGAGGGGTGATGACACAATTTAAGTAATGGCAAGATTTAATTTCCAACTCAGGACTATGTAATAAACTGTTGTGTAGTATTTAATTATTTTTTTTAAATGAAGCTAGCTATAGGTTTGGACTCCCGTTTTTTTTTCGTGATTTCTACGCGATCATCGCAAATACATCACGAACACAAATATATAGGAATCTCTTTTTGAACGAGAGGGAAAGGGTTAACAGCTACTAACCATTCACAAGAGGAGATAGTGAAGTCTAAAATGAAAGACTTTATTTCATTTGCTGCCTTTCTCATGATCACAGAGTGCAAAGTTGAAGAGGTTGCCATTTTATGGTTGCTTTGTATGAGAGTGGTGTAACATTCTTGTGCTTAGTTTTTAGAAACCCTAACAGTGTCAAAACTATCCACAAAGAGCTAAAACAGCCATACAGAATACAAACTGAATTCACTGGTATGTACATACCTTTTTATTTCTTTATAAAAATGTATATTCGAAATGAAGATGTATATGGGAGTTTGATAAAATAAGAAGAGAATCACAGTGATATGAAAAGATATATCACAGGAGTAGTGTAGTCACAAATAAAAGATGAGAACATGTTGTCTGCCTGTATATGAATTAGGAAGAAGTAATACTTCTTAGGTATGTATTGGGAAGTGTTCGTCAGTGTGGTTTTGGTTCTTGTGGTTGCACATAGCTATGTACACGGTGGGACTTTGGAGTTTACTTAAAGATACAGAGAGGTATATATTTTTAGAAAGATTGCTTAAAGGTGTACATCTATTAAGAAATTGCATATATGTTTACAAGGTGATCTATGTTCAGGAAGGCTGATGAAAATTTCATGTATATCGTGAGGAGGGTGTTTTTTCTTTAAACATAGTTTGTTTAAAATTGAGAAGGATTAATAGTGCAGAATGCCTTGATCGTTCCTGTGCTAGCTTCATTTGGTGTGTAACTTTTGTTTGGAAAATGCTGAATATATGCTTTAGAGGCAGAAGAAGTATTTGAGAAATTATGCAGCTATACCATTCACAAAAGGTTTTGTGCTTTGAAAAATGTTTAAATGTTGTTTTCCGTTTTAGAAACTTACTGATGCTTGTGTATGCTCAGTAACAAAGCAATGTATGCTGCTAGAGAGCTATGTATGCAATTATATACCAAGTGTGATAACTAGACTTCAGTCACACATAGCTCAGTAGAAAAGCATATAGATAGTAAAACAGGTAGTTTGATAGTGACAGAAGGAGATAACCAATGAGTCAGATATATAATCACAATTGTTATGTATCTGAAAGTAATGAAGAAACTTTCATAGTCAGTCAGGGAGTAGTCAGGTACTCATGCAATCACTCAACCACCAGTGAGGAAGTCATCAAATCAGTGATTTAGTATCCATGGAATTATTCTATTACCTAGACACTACACATGTACTCTTGAAATCAGGCAGGCAGAAATTATGTAGTCATTCAACTATGGAGGCACTACTTATACATTCATCTAATCACCCAGACAGTAACCATTTACTTATGCAATTAACAAGGTTGTAACTATGCAGTCATTGTAACACTTGTGCAGAAGCTATGCAGTCATCTAAGCATACACTTACAACCCATGCAGTCATTGAAATACTGAGGCACATGCATGAACTCATGCAAACACTCAGGTACTACTCATGTAATCATCTAATTACGTAGAGAGTACTATTGTAGTAAACCTATTATTCATCCAGTAACTATGTACTGAGGGAATACTCTTGCACTAGTACAATCACCCCAGCAGTACACTTACTTTCATCCAATCTCTCTAGGTTTAACAATGGAGTCATGGAATCACTGAGACACTAGTCATGCATCCATGTAATCAGCCACACATTACTGATACACTTATTGAATTATCCAGGCACTACCCATGCAGTTATCTAAACACCCAGGCACTACCTGTTTACTGAACCAAAAATGCATGGGCAGGAGCCAAGTAGTCATGCAAGCAATGAAACACTACTGATGCACTCATCCAATCTGCTAGGTGCTATGCATATACTTAAACAATCATGTATGCACTTTCCATGCACTCTATAAATCATCTATATACTATCTATACACTCCTACAATTATCCAAACACTAAAGGTGCATTAATTTAATCATCCAACCAGTATCTATGCATGTATTGAATTATTGAGCCATTAGTCATGCACTTATCTAATAATTCAGGCACTACTCATGCACTCATCTAAACACTCATGCATTCACCCAGGCACTAACCATGCACATATCAAATTACTAAGCCAGTACCTGTAGGAGAGTAGGATCTGCTTCACATGGGTACCCCCACTTTTTGCTGATGCCTCACTGTTTTTCGACTTTAGTCTGGCTGGGGCCCTGCTAATCAGAACCCCAGCCTAGCTGCTTCCTCTCTAAAATGGTTTCCATGTGCCCTAGGCACATCTCTGATTGGAATCTGGAGTGCCCTTATAAGTCCCTAGTATATGGTATACTATGTACCCAGGGCATAGGTACCTCAGAGGCCTACCAGGGGCTGCAGCATGTATTGTGCCACCCCGGGAAGGCCATCCAAAATGACACCACAGGTCTGCTACTGCAGCCTGGGTAAGGTGGTGCATGCACCTCTTACTGTGATATAGGCTACCTATATCACTACATACATACACACATATAAACCTATAAGTCACTCCTATGGCAGGCCTTATCAATCCTGAAGGCAGAGTGCTTGGTTCCTATGTGAGAGGGTGCCCCTGCATGAGCAGAGCCCCTCTGCAGCATTCGGAGACCCTTCTCTGATGCTGTTTGTAGTGCAGCCTGACCATATACTCTTAAGCGCATTATAACCTCGCGTTAAATGCTAACTTTGGGATGGCTGCACGGAAACATGTCGTGTTTGGTGTCAAACATCTTGGAATACTACCCCCCGCCAGTTCTGGCGGTGGGGGTAGCATTCCACCCTTCTAGAGGAGAGACATGTACACACCGGCCTGCCCGGTAACTTCTTTCCAAGCCCTGGCATCACAAAATGGATGCCGCTGCCACAAACACGAGTCTGCCCTCCTGCTGCTGACCGAAACTCCGGCAGGGAGGCCTGGACAATAGGTTTCCTGTCCCAGGGAGGTGTAACCACCTCCCCAGACAGGATAGTGTGTATTGGGGCAGGGCGGGAGCACTCTCTGGTGCTTTGAAGTCCTGCACTGGGGGCACATTTGGTGTCCCTGTGCATACCCCAGTTCAAACCGGCTCAGGGGCTTCCAGCCCCTGCTCTGGCGTGAAACTGGACAAAGGGAAAGGGTGTAACCACCCCTCTGCCCTGACCCTCCCATAGGTGGGTCCCCAGAGTATGTCCAACCCCTAACTTAGTATAAGTATGGGACCCCAGTCCTTAGGACTTTAGATTTACCTGTACGAAACTCTGACACAGAATCCTGCACCTTCGACGCTCTATGTTAAGATTAGAGGACTGAAGAATCTCCCTTGGGGTCAAGGAGTGACTCCCCTGCTTGGCAGGCACCAAAGAAGCAATTGTCCAGTCTGCATCACTGAAGCTCCTGCCGGACGCCGAAGTCTTTGCATCACCAGAGGTGGATTTCCAGACTTCCCCGAGGCTGTCCTGAGTCCCCAGCAAAGCTGAGGCCCGTAGCTGTCGTGGGTAACGTGGAACTGTGACCCCTGGACACCAATCGCATTTGCAAGTGCCTCCTCTTCTGGGTCTCCCATGAAGTTGTGCTTTGGGCTCCGAGTAGCCCCAGCCTCCAGCACCAACTGCACTGTAGATCACTGGCCTCTACTCCACGAGTGTCCTGTGAGCCAGCTCCAAGTGCGTCCACTTGAGGCTCCTTCGCGGTCGCTAGTCCGTTGGCTAGTAGGCCCTCCTGAAGGCCAATCTTCTTCTGCTTGGGCTCCCTGGTTGCTCCAAGCGTGCCCTGACTTACCCTCGCTGGGTGAGCCCCACAGACCTTGCTGGTCTGCACCATCGTCCTTCTTCCATTTCCATGAGACTTGCCGTTGCCAAGACTTGTTGGGTCCAATCCGGTCGCCAACACCCCTGCAATCGACAAACATCGTGGGACAGCTCGAATCCAGCTCCTGGTCATCGTCGACGCCTCCTGGACCTCGTGGCTGAAGAGTCAAGACAACTGTCAACCTACCTGAAGCACTCGACATCGGTGGGCATCTGCTCATCGCCTTCCTGGTCACTGGCTAGTGACCCAGACTCTGTCCCCTCTGCTTTCAGGTTCTTCAGATCTTCGATCCACCTTTTGATCCACCCGAACACTTTCGACTTGGCCGCCAGCAGCACTTTGCAGCAGATCGCCATTGAAAACGACGACGAAACCCGACCCCGAAAGGCACCTATGCACCCGGCTCCCCTGGGTGAGGTAACTCGAGTACTCCGGTGCTCCCATGGGTATTGACACTAGAACAGCCTAGTTCTAATAGGGTTTGCTCCAAGTCCTCCTCTAAGTGTCCCTTTTCTTTAAACTTCCAACCGCGACTTTCCCCATAGAAGTCAACGGCGATTCGCGGCTGTGTTCTCACACTGCACGCGTCCCCCGTGGGTCCCCTGTGTCACTACCTTGGGTGGTTCCTTGTGGTCCAAGCACTTCTACAGGCTCTAGGCCTTGTGTCTAGCTCAGTCGTGGTTCTTATACCACTTTATTGGTATATGGTTTGGTACGCCCTAGGGCTCAAACGTGTATTTGTGCTATTACTGTACATAACTAACTTATAACTTATGTATTTCGAACTCTAGCCTCATAAAGAGACTAGAGGGGTGTGTTTAGCAATAAATACATATATTTTGAATATATACCTGGTGTGGTCCTCTTTCATTTGGTCCCTCAAGAGATTATAGACTGGTAAAACAAGCTGCTTTACATTCCTTCAAGACTTAGCCTGAAGGCTGCTCTCCATAGCTACCACTAGGATAGCTTTCAATAAAGGTTGTCTTTAACCTATCTCCAATAAGGGGTTGTTTGGACTGGTGCAAGGTGCCCACTATAATTAGTGGACAGCATATGCCAGGCCAACTTCTCACATTGGTGTGCAGCGTGTGGTATTCCAGCTTGCTATTGTTTTACCAGATAATCTCAATTGAATTGATCAACTGAAAACCACTAAGGGTACCTAAGGTACATATAAATCAAGCTTAGTATACAGTAAGTTCTACTGAACTTAGAGTTGTGTGTTAAGGGATAGCACACCCTTTCTACAACTCAAGAGAGTTTAGTAGGCCACATTAGAGTAGGTAGTGCATACACCACACCTCACTAGTAATGTCTTCAAAGCCAGGACCCAGTGAGTCCTTGCCAGAAGCCAGTGGGCTTCTTCCCTCCAAGTATGATAAACTCCCATTCTTGGAATTGAGAGCATTATGCAATACTAGGAAGCTGAAGGCAGGCAAAAGTGCCAGCACCCAACACCTCAGAGAGGTGCTACTAGCTGATGATCTCAGCAGGCCCCTAAGGTCTGAAAGGGTAGGCAGAGAGGGTGGGGCAGAAGATGAGGAAGGGGTCAGGGGTGAAGAAACCCAGGCCCCCCCCTCTGAAACTGGCCAGGAAGGTGAAAATGACCTTGACCTGGAGAACCCAATTCCTCCTGTGGAGGAGGAGGATCAGAATGACCTCCCCTTTGTCCCCCAGGAAGAATTGTGAGTGTGCCCAGAAGGTCTAGATCTCCTTCTCAGGAGTCTAACCACTCTGACACCTCAATAGGGACCTCTGTCTCTTCTCATAGGAGAGAATCCTCTCATGACAGGAGAAAGAGACTGATTCAGTATGAGCAAGCCCAGCTTGAACTCAGAAAACAGCAGTTGGCTATAGACAGGGAGTCCCTAGATCTCTACAAAGAGAGAAAAAGATGGGACTAGAGTCCCATGGTGGCAGCAATTTCCCCAGAGATAGGGAAAGGTCTTATGACCATAGAAACCTGAGCAAGATTGTCCCTCCCTACCAGAGTGGGGATGACATCCACAAATGGATAACTGCACTGGAGAGGGCCTGTAAAGTACAGAGGGTCCCTCAGGAGCAGTGGCCAGCAATCTTGTGGCTCTCCTTTGCAGACAAAGGTAGAGATAAGCTCCTCACTGTTAGAGAGGAGGATGCTGATAATTACACAGTCTTGAAGAGTGCTCTGATAGATGGGTTTGGCCTAACCACTGAACAATACAGGTTAAAGTTCAGAGATACCCAAAAAGCACAGACTCAAGACTGGGTGGACTTTGTTGATTTTTCTGCCAAGGCTCTGGAAGGTTGGTTATTGGGCAGTAAGGTATGTGACTTCACAGGATTGTACAATCTTATCATGAGGGATCAGATCCTTAATAATTGTCAAAATCAGCTGTTGCATCAGCACCTGGTGGACTCTGATCTGACCTCTCCCCAAGAATTGGGAAAGAAGGCAGACAAATGGGTCAGAACCAGGGTGAGGCAGAGGGTACAGAACCAAGGTGGTGACCCTAAGAAGCAAGATTCTAAAAACTCTGATAAGGGTGGGGGAGAAGGGTAAAGACCAGAAGTCTTCACAAGGCCCCCAAAAATCTTCTTCAGGTGGGGATTCACAGTCTAACAAGGGAAGAGGCCAAAAGAAACCATGGTGCAAGGTCTGTAAGCAAAAGACCCACTGGACCAGTGATTGCACCAAGTCCAAAGACTCTACTCCAGCCCCCACCAATGCCCCTAAGGCACCTGCTCCCCCTAGTGCAGTTACAGTTTATTGGTGGGACTACACAAGCCAAGGGTTTAGTAGGGTTGACCCTGGGTAAGGAGATGAGCTCTGACCTAGTCAGAGAACTCACTCAGGCTGTCCTAGTCTGTGATGGAGGCATGGATGTGACCTCCTCTGTGAGTCCCAGTAATCTGGGCAAGTACAGGCAACAGCCCTTAATCAATGGAAAAGAGGCTTTGACATTTAGGGACACAGGGGCAAGTGTCACCATGGTGACACAAGACCTTGTGAATCCTGGGCAGATTATACTTGGTGAAATGTACCAAGTGACCAATGCTAGCAATGTCAGAACAGACCATACTCTGGCAGTTGTTAACTTCTCCTGGGGAGGGGTAGCTGGCCTTAAGAAGGTTGTGGTAAGTGCAGACCTACCAGTTGAATGCTTGCTTGGCAATGATTTAGAAACTTCAGCTTGGGCAGAAGTGGAGCTCAGGACCCATGCAGAATTGCTGTGCATCCCTGCAAATGTGTTTGCTGTGACCAGGTCACAAGCCAAAATGTCTAACACTGAACAGGCCTTGGATTCTGGAATAATGGACCAAGTGCCCTCCAAGAAGAGGAGTAGTAGGGTAAAGGCAGTGCCTTCCCCCTTGGCTCAGAAGGAAGATCAGTCTCCTGAGGGGGATGATCTCAGTCCTGAGGAAGGAACTGTCCCAGAGGAGCTTGAACCTGACCAGGTTGAGTTCTTGGGGACAGGGGGCCCTTCCAGGGCAGATCTGAGCCAGGAGCAGCAGAGCTGCCCCTCTCTTGAACCCCTCAGAAAGCAAGCTGCTGCTGAGGCTGCTGGGAAAGCTAGTGGTCCCCATACAGTGTATTGGGATGATGGACTCTTGTACACAGAGTGTAGAGACCCCAAGCCTGGTGCCACCAGGAGGTTGGTTATACCTCTGAAGTTCAGGGGCTTCCTATTGACCCTAGCCCATGACATTCCCTTGGCAGGTCACCTGGGCCAGAACAAGACTTGGGACAGAATTGCCCCTCACTTTCACTGGCCCCACATGTCTGAAGACACCAAGGAGTTTTGTCGCTCCTATGTAACCTGCCAGGCCAGTGGCAAGGCAGGTGGCACTACAAAGGCCCCCCTGATACCACTACCTGTGGTGGGGGTTCCCTTTGAAAGGGTGGGGATTGACATTGTTGGTCCCATGGATCCCCAAACAGCATCTGGTCACAGGTTTATCCTGGTGGTAGTGGATCATGCCACTAGGTACACAGAGGATATTCCCCTTAGGACCACTACAGCACCTATGGTGGCAAGAGCCCTCCTGGGAATTTTCTCAAGAGTGGGCTTCCCTAAGGAGGTTGTATCAGACAGGGGTGCTAACTTGATGTCTGGATTCTTGAAAGCAATGTGGAAGGAGTGTGGAGTGACTTACAAGTTCACCACACCCTATCACCCACAATGCAATGGTTTAGTTGAGAGATTCAACAAAACCTTGAAGGGCATGATTAAAGGGCTCCCAGAAAAGCTTAGGCGAAGATGGGACATACTCTTGCCCTGCCTTTTATTTGCATACAGGGAGGTGCCTCAAAAGGGGTTGGCTACAGCCCTTTTGAACTTTTGTTTGGTCACCCTGTCAGGGGTCCATTGTGCTTGGTGAAGGAAGGATGGGAGTTACCTCTCAAGCCCCCAAAGCAAGACATAGTGGACTATGTACTTGGTCTCCGCTCCCGGATGGCTGAGTACATGAAAAGGCAACTAAAAACCTTGAGGCTAGCCAGGAACTTCAAAAGCCTGGCATGACCAAAAGGCTGTACTGACTGTTTACCAGCCAGGACAGAAGGTGTGGGTGTTGGAGCCAGTGGCCCCAGCAGCTCTCCAAGACAAATGGAGTGGACCCCATACCATTGTTGAACAGAAGGGTGAGGTTACCTATTTAGTAGACCTAGGAACACCCAGGAGTCCCCACAGGGTTCTCCATGTCAACAGGTTAAAACCATATGTGGACAGGGCAGACATGGGCTTGCTCATGGCTACTGATGAGGGGCAGGAGGAAGAGAGTGACCCACTCCCTGACCTGCTCTCACAGAACCCTGATGTTGGGTCAGTGGATGGTGTAGCCTTGGCAGGCAGCCTCACTGCCCAGCAGCAAACTGATTGCAGACAGGTGCTCAATCAGTTCAGGCACATATTCTCACTGACACCCAGTCAGACCACCTGGTGCACTCATGAAGTGGACACTGGGGACAGTCTGCCTATTAAAAATAAGATTTATAGGCAACCTGACCATGTCAGGGACGGTATCAGGACAGAAGTCCAGAAGTTGTTGGATTTGGGAGTTATTGAACCCTCAGATAGCCCTTGGGCTAGTTCAGTGGTCCTTGTGCCAAAACCTCACACCAATGGTGGGAAAAGAGAGATGAGGTTTTGTGTGGACTACAGGAGTCTCAATGCAGTCACTAGGATTGATGCCCATCCAATACCTAGGGCAGATGAGCTAATAGACACTTTGGCCTCAGCCAAGTATCTAAGCACATTTGACCTGACAGCTGGCTACTGGCAGATCAGACTAGCTGATGATGCAAAGCCAAAGACAGCATTCTCAACCCCTAGTGGGCATTATCAATTTGTGGTGATGCCCTTTGGTCTGAATAATGCACCTGCCACTTTTCAGAGGTTGGTGAATACAGTCCTTACAGGTCTGGAAGCCTATAATGCAGCATATCTAAATGATATTGCTGTCTTTAGCTCCACCTGGGAGGATCACCTGGTCCACCTCAGAAATGTTTTGCAGGCCCTGCAGAAAGCAGGCCTGACTATCAAGGCCACCAGGTGCCAGATAGGGCAGAGACAGGTTGTGTACCTGGGCCACCTTGTGGGTGGAGGCCAGGTTCAACCCTTGCAGAGCAAGATCCAGACCATCATGGACTGGACTGCTCCAACTACCCAGACTCAGGTGAGAGCCTTTTTAGGCCTGACTGGGTACTATAGGAGATTTGTCAAGGGGTATGGATCAATAGTGACACCCCTGAATGACTTAACTTCCAAGAAAATGCCCAAAAAGGTTCAGTGGACAGTTAGCTGTCAAAAGGCATTTGATCACCTAAAGCAGGCAATGTGCACTGCTCCCATTCTACAGAGTCCTGATTACTCCAAGAAGTTCATTGTCCAAACAGATGCATCTGAATTGGGGTTAGGGGCTGTACTGTCACAATTGAATGATGAAGGTCAGGATCAGCCAGTAGCTTTTATTAGCAGAAGGCTGACCCCTAGAGAGAAATGTTGGTCAGCCATTGAGATGGAGGCCTTTGCTGTGGTCTGGGCTCTGAAGAAGTTGAGGCAATACTTGTTTGGTACTCACTTCCTTGTTCAAACAGACCATAAGCCCCTCTTATGGCTAAAACAAATGAAGGGTGAAAACCCCAAACTGCTTAGGTGGTCCATTTCCCTACAGGGGATGGACTTCACAGTGGAACATAGACCTGGGAGTAACCATGCCAATTCAGATGGACTCTCTAGGTACTTCCACTTAGAACATGAAGACTTAACTGGGCAAGGTTAGTTTAATGTCCCTACGTTTGGGGGGTTGTGTAGGAGAGTAGGATCTGCTTCACATGGGTACCCCCACTTTTTGCTGATGCTTCACTGTTTTTCGACTTTAGTCTGGCTGGGGCCCTGCTAATCAGAACCCCAGCCTAGCTGCTTCCTCTCTAAAATGGTTTCCATGTGCCTTAGGCACATCTCTGATTGGAATCTGGAGTGCCCTTATAAGTCCCTAGTATATGGTATACTATGTACCCAGGGCATAGGTACCTCAGAGGCCTACCAGGGGCTGCAGCATGTATTGTGCCACCCCGGGAAGGCCATCCAAAATGACACCACAGGTCTGCTACTGCAGCCTGGGTAAGGTGGTGCATGCACCCCTTACTGTGATATAGGCTACCTATATCACTACATACATACACACATATAAACCTATAAGTCACTCCTATGGCAGGCCTTATCAATCCTGAAGGCAGAGTGCTTGGTTCCTATGTGAGAGGGTGCCCCTGCATGAGCAGAGCCCCTCTGCAGCGTTCGTAGACCCTTCTCTGATGCTGTTTGTAGTGCAGCCTGACCATATACTCTTAAGCGCATTATAACCTCGCGTTAAATGCTAACTTTGGGATGGCTGCACGGAAACATGTCGTGTTTGGTGTCAAACATCTTGGAATACTACCCCCCGCCAGTTCTGGCGGCGGGGGTAGCATTCCACCCTTCTAGAGGGAGAGACATGTACACACCGGCCTGCCCGGTAACTTCTTTCCAAGCCCTGGCATCACAAAATGGATGCCGCTGCCACAAACACGAGTCTGCCCTCCTGCTGCTGACCGAAACTCCGGCAGGGGAGGCCTGGACAATAGGTTTCCTGTCCCAGGGAGGTGTAACCACCTCCCCAGACAGGATAGTGTGTATTGGGGCAGGGCGGGAGCACTCTCTGGTGCTTTGAAGTCCTGCACTGGGGGCACATTTGGTGTCCCTGTGCATACCCCAGTTCAAACCGGCTCAGGGGCTTCCAGCCCCTGCTCTGGTGCGAAACTGGACAAAGGGAAAGGGGTGTAACCACCCCTCTGCCCTGACCCTCCCATAGGTGGGTCCCCAGAGTATGTCCAACCCCTAACTTAGTATAAGTATGGGACCCCAGTCCTTAGGACTTTAGATTTACCTGGACGAAACTCTGACACAGAATCCTGGACCTTCGACGCTCTACGTTAAGATTAGAGGACTGAAGAATCTCCCTTGGGGTCAACGAGTGACTCCCCTGCTTGGCAGGCACCAAAGAAGCAATTGTCCGGTCTGCATCGCTGAAGCTCCCACCGGATGCCGAAGTCTTTGCATCACCAGAGGTGGATTTCCAGACTTCCCCGAGGCTGCCCTGAGTCCCCAGCAAAGCTGAGGCCCGTAGCTGTCGTGGGTAACGTGGAACCATGACCCCTGGACACTGATCACATTTGCAAGTGCATCCTCTTCTGGGTCTCCCACGAAGTTGTGCTTTGGGCTTCGAGTAGCCCCAGCCTCCAGAACCGACTGCACCGAAGATTACTGGCCTCCACTCCACGAGTGTCCTGTGAGCCAGCTCCAAGTGCGTCCACTTGAGGCTCCTTCGCAGTCGCTAGTCCGTTGGCTAGTAGGCCCTCCCGAAGGCCAATCTTCTTCTGCTTGGGCTCCCTGGTTGCTCCAGGCATGCCCTGACTTACCCTTGCTGGGTGAGTCCCACAGACCTTGCTGGTCTGCACCATCGTCCTTCTTCCATTTCCACGAGACTTGCCATTGCCAAGGCTTGTTGGGTCCAATCCGGTCGCCGATACCCCTGCAATCGACAGACGTCGTGGGACAGCTCGAATCCAGCTCCTGGTCATCGTCGACGCCTCCTGGACCTCGTGGCTGAAGAGTCAAGACGACCGTCAACCTACCTGAAGCACTCGACATCGGTGGGCATCTGCTCATCGCCTTCCTGGTCACTGGCTAGTGACCCAGACTCTGTCCCCTCTGCTTTCAGGTTCTTCAGATCTTCGATCCACCTTTGGATCCACCCAAACACTTTCGACTTGGCCGCCAGCAGCACTTTGCAGCAGATCGCCATTGAAAACGACGACGAAACCCGACCCCGAAAGGCACCTATGCACCCGGCTCCCTGGGTGAGGTAACTCGAGTACTCCGGTGCTCCCGTGGGTATTGACACTAGAACAGCCTAGTTCTAAAAGGGTTTGCTCCAAGTCCTCCTCTAAGTGTCCCTTTTCTTTAAACTTCCAACCGCGACTTTCCCCATAGAAGTCAACGGCGATTCGCGGCTGTGTTCTCACACTGCACGCGTCCCCCGTGGGTCCCCTGTGTCACTACCTTGGGTGGTTCCTTGTGGTCCAAGCACTTCTACAGGCTCTAGGCCTTGTGTCTAGCTCAGTCGTGGTTCTTATACCACTTTATTGGTATATGGTTTGGTACGCCCCTAGGGCTCAAACGTGTATTTGTGCTATTACTGTAGATAACTAACTTATAACTTATGTACTTCGAACTCTAGCCTCATAAAGAGACTAGAGGGGTGTGTTTAGCAATAAATACATACATTTTGAATATATACCTGGTGTGGTCCTCTTTCATTTGGTCACTCAAGAGATTATAGACTGGTAAAACAAGCTGCTTTACATTCCTTCAAGACTTAGCCTGAATGCTGCTCTCCATAGCTACCACTAGGATAGCTTTCAATAAAGGTTGTCTTTAACCTATCTCCAATAAGGGGTTGTTTGGACTGGTGCAAGGTGCCCACTATAATTAGTGGACAGCATATGCCAGGCCAACTTCTCACAGTAACCATGCGCTCATCTATTCTCTCAGGCACTATCCATGCACTCAACCATTTACCCAGGCACTACCCATGCACTCATCTATTCACTCGGGCACTATGCATGCGCTCATCTATTTACTCAGGCACTACCCATGCACTCATGCAATGGTCCAGGCACTACCCTTGCACTCATCCAATCACCCAGGTGCTACTCGTGCACTCATCCAGTCACCTATGCGCTACCCACACACTCATACAATCAACCAGGCACTACCTATGCACTAATCCAATCACCCAAACAGTACCCATGCACTCATCCACTCACTCAGGCACTATCTATATACTCTCCCAATCACCTAGGTACTATCCATGCGCTCATCCAATCACCCAGACACTACCCTTGCACTCATCCATTCACTGAGGCACTACCCATGCACTCATCTACTCAAGTAGGCACTACTCATGCACTCATCCAATCACCCATGCAATACCCATGCACTCATCCAATCACCCAGGCACGATTCATATATTCTTGCAATCACCCAGGCACTATCCATGCACTCACACAATCACCTAATCACTATGCTTGCACTCATCCATTCACCCAGGAACTACCCATGCACACATCCAATCACCCAGGCACTACCCTTGCACTCATCCATTAACTCAGCCACTACCTATGCACTCATCCATTCACTGAGGTACTACACATGAACACATCCAATCTCCCAGGCACTATCATGTACTCACTCAATCATGCAGGCACTATGCATTCATTCACCCAATCACCCAGGCACTATTTCTGCACTCACCCAATCACCCAGGCACTACCCTTGCACTGGTGCAATCACCGAGGCACTCCCTTCCACTCTTCCAATCACTCAGGTGTTACCCTTCCACTCATTCATTTACTCATGTACTACCATTGCACTGATCCATTCACTTGCGCACTACCCATGCACTTATCTATTCACCCAGATACTAACCATGCACATATCGTATCACCCAGGTACTACCCTTCTACTCATCCATTCAATCAATCAACAAATCAATCAGGGGTTTGTAAAGCGCACTACTTACCCGTTAGAGTCTCAAGGTGCCTGGGGGGAAGGGGTGTGCAACTCCATTGGGGGCATTCGTAGAGCCAGGCCTTGAGGTCTTTCCTGAATTCTTGAGGTCTTTCCTGAATACATTCACCCAGGCACTACCTGTGCACTCATCTAGTCACCCAGACACTATCCATGCACTAATCCAATCACCCAGGCACTAGTCATACACTCATTCATTCACCCAGACATTATTCATGCACTCATCCATTCACTCAGGCAGTACCCATTCACTGCTCAATTCACTCAGCCACTACCCATGCACTCATCCATTCACCCAGGCACTTCCCAAGCACTCATCCATTCACCCAGTCATTATCCATGCACTCATCCATGCATCCAGGCACTACCCTTGCACTCATGCTTTCACTCAGGCAGTATACATGCACTCATCCATTCACTCAGGCACTACTCATGCACTCATCCATTCACTGACGTACTACCCATGCAGTCATCCAATCACTCAGGCACTATCCATTCACTCACCCAATTACGCGGACACTATGCATTCATTCACTCAATCACCCAGGAACTATCCATGCACTCACCTAATCACCCAGGCACTAACCTTGCACTCATGCAATTACCCAGGCACTACCTTGCACTAATCCAATCACTCAGATGTTACCCTTCTACTCATTCATTCACTTAGGTAGTACCCTTGCACTGATCCATTCACTCATGCACTACCCATGCACTCATCTATTCACCCACATACTAACCATACACATTTCCAATCACCCAGGAACTACCCTTGCACTAATCCATTCACTGAGGCACTATGCATGTGCTCATCCATTCACTGAGGCACTACCCATGCACTTATCCAATCACCTAAGCAGTGCTCATTCACTCAGGCACTATCTATGCACTCTCCCAATCACCTAGACACTATCCATGCACTCATCCAATCAACCAGGCACTACTCATACATTCTTCCAGTCACCCAGGCACTACCCTTGCACTCATCCATTCACTCAGGCAGTATGCATGTGCAAATCCATTCACTCAGGCACTACCCATACACTCATCGAATGATCCAGGCACTACCCATGCACTGATTTGTTCACTCTGGCATTATCCATGCACTCATCCATTTACCCAGGCACTATGCATGCACACATCCTATTACTCAGGCATTAACCGTCCACTCATCCATTCACTCAGGCACTATGCATGCGTTCATCCATTCACTCAGGCACTATCCAAACACTTGTCTAATGACCCAGGCACTACCCTTGCACTCATTCATTCACTGAGGCATTACCCATGCACTTATCCACTCACCCAGTCACTACTAAGGCACCCCTCGAATCACCCAGGCAGTACTGATGCACTCATCCAATCAACCAGGCACTACTCATACATTCTTCCAGGCACTACCCTTGCCCTCATCCGCTCACTCAGGCAGTATGCATGTACAAATCCATTCACTCAGGCACTACCCATACACTCATCGAATGATCCAGGTACTACCCATGCACTGATTTGTTCACTCTGGCATTATCCATGCACTCATCCATTTACCCAGGCACTATGCATGCACACATCCTATTACTCAGGCATTACCCTTCCACTCATCCATTCACTCAGGCACTATGCATGCGTTCATCCATTCACTCAGGCACTATCCAAACACTTGTCTAATGACCCAGGCACTACACTTGCACTCATCCATTCACTCATGCACTCATGCATTCACCCAGGCACTAACCATGCACATATCAAATCACTCAGCCAGTACCCATGCACTCATCTATACACTCAGGTACTTCCCAGGCACTCATCCATTCACCCAGGCACTACCCATGGACACATCCAATCACTCAGGCACTACCCTTGCACTCATCTGTTCACTCAGGTACTATGTATGCACTCATCCATTCACTCAGGAACTACACATGCACTCATCCAATTACCCAGGCACTACCCTTGCACTCATTCATTCACTCATGTACTCATGCATTTACTCGGACACTACCCATGCACTCATCTATTCACAGAGGCACTGCTCATGCACACATCCAATCACCCACACTACCCTTCTCCTCATCCATTCACGCAGCCAGTATTCATGCACTCATCTATTCGCCAAGGCATTATCCATGCACTCATCCAATCACCCAGGCACTATCCATGTACTCATTCATTCACCCAGCAATTATCCAGGCACTCATCCATTCACTCAGGCACTACCGTTCCACTCTTCCATTCACTCAGGCATTACATATGCATTCATCCATTCAGCCATGCACTACCCATGCACACATGCAATCACCCAATCCCTACGTTTGCACTCATCCAATTGCTCAAGCAGTACTTATGCCCTCATAGATTTTCTCAGGCACCACTGCTGCACTTATTGTAATATCCATTCACCAGTTGTGCACTCATTCAATTATCCATACACCAGTCATACCCTCATTTTAACATATAGACATACTTTCTCTTTTTTTAACTGTAAAAGGCGGTTCCAACAGTAACCTTTTTTTTTTTAAGGCTTTTGTAAAGTTTTAAAAAAAAATCTTTTTTTATAAAACCAAAATGGCAACTGGGACAGCAGGAATTGAAAAAACATGCACTGAAAAATGTGCAAAACATAGGGGGAAAAATTAGATTAGCATGTATGCTGTTTTGCAATAGCTGTAAGAGACTGCTCACCAGCAATTATGACAACACTACAGTCCATTCAGTACGTGGCCATTCTTGACATCTCGGGAGCCATATATACATTGCAGTACTTTTTACCTCGGAAGGGAGTTTTTGACCAGGGATTGTTGCTGCTGCCACTGTAGTAGATGGTCCTCCAGCTTCCCTCTGCTTCATCGCTAGTTGGAGAGGTTTTTTATGATAGGTTTTTAGATGGTATAACATGCATGTTGTGCCACATGAATATTTCTTGTTTGTCCCTCTATAGAGGGTCTTCTTGCAGATTGTGTATTGCACAAAATTGGCAGCTGTTTTTGATTCACCTGATGGGATAGCAAAAAATCCCAAGCCTCACTGGCCCTCTTTTATGGAGGTTCCTCTTCTTCCACATCTTCAGTCCTCACCTCCTCCAAATCCTGGTCCAGCTTCTGTTCCTGCTGACCCCCATCTCCTTGCTATGTTGCTATTTCTGATAGAAAAAAAAGACCAAAATCTTTGCACAGCAAAATGAATCTACCTGCCCAAAATGAAGTTCTATGAAAGAAGATTCAAGAAGTAGGTGTGGGTGTGTACTTCCTATTGATTTTGCTGAAAAGTATATTATCCAATGATATTCCTTGCTTTCCCAGTCATGTGATATTCACGGTGACTGAAATAGTTGCAGTTACCGCCGTGAAGCGGAAATGCAATATATAAGTTTAAAGTTGTTTTGTTTCAAAATGGAAAGAAAAGAGAACTTTCAATATTATAATAGTGAACAGCTATACTAAACTTGTTCACAATACCTCTACATATACATTTCAGAATTGTTCGATTACCGACGCCATCGCAACTTCCGCTGTCTTCGTGGAAACAGGAAAAAGTGTTTGGAGGCGATTATTCTAGAAACTCACTAGAAAAATATGAGTTTGAAAAGTACACTAATAAAGCTCTACTGTTAAATATACTGTAGAATATGTCTATATATATGTTTCGAACTTTGTATAAACTACGCGCTCTTTGCGACTACTGTAGTCATCGTGATGACTTCAGTAGTCGCAAATAATTTTTTTTTTTTTTTTAAAGGTGGGTTTTTTCTAAATTGATCATAGAAAGAAAAGTTAAAAGAATATTCTACTAAATATTTAGAGTTACACTTTATTTAAAAAATGTCTGTAAGTGTATTTTTCAGTATGTGAAATACATTTACTGATGACAGAATCTCCACTGTAAATGCAACAATGTTGTGCCGACTTACAAAAGTTTTAAAAATAAAACCAATTATTAATGTATTTTCTGATAAAGACATATGAAATCAAAAAATGAGTGGTGTATTATATAAGTAGAATACACAATATCCAATTATAGAAAGTATGAAAATCTTACAGGTTCACTTACAAAAAAATGGACATTACAATTAAATAGAATTTCAAAACACTTTAGAAATTGAAAAAACCAAAGGATACAGGAATGTTATAGTTAACAATTAGCATCTAAAAACTTTACAAATTCACTGAAAAAACCAAAGGTCATAGGGACGTTATAGTTAAGAAATAGAATTTAAAACAATCTTAGAAATTCACTGAAAAAAACAAAGGTCACAGGGATGTTATAGTTAGGTTCAAGTTTCACTTGTACAAAACCAGCGAAATTCAGCTGTTATGAGCTAACTATAACTTGCGCCCCCGCAATGCACTTCTTATGACCTCACAGATTATATCACGCATGACATGGTCAGTGACATCACTGATGAAATGATCCACAGAACCACTCACACACCCACTCGCGCATCCACACCTCTCATACACCCACTCACACACCCACTTACTGATCCACAGAGCCACTCACACACTCAATCACTCAAACACACAGCCACTGAAACAGCCTCTCACCTATCCATACACTTACTCACACAGCCACTCACTCACCCATCCAGCCATAGTAAAATATGAGCCTAACTATAACGTCCCTGTAACCTTTGCTTTTTCAGTGAATTTCCAAGGTTTTTTCAATTCTTTTTCCAAACTATAACATCCCAGTAATCTTTGTTTTTTTTCAGTGACTTTCTGTGGTTCTTTAATATATTTCCTAACTACAACGTCCCTGCAACCTTTGGTATTTTTAGTGAGTTCTCAAGGTTTTTTAAATTTTATTTCCTAACTGTAACCTGTAACCTTTGACAGTGAGTGTGTGAGTGAGTGCATGAGTGGGTCTGAGAGTGGGGATGTAAGTGTCTGAGTGGGTGCATGAGTGTCTGAGTGGGTCTGAGTGGGTGTGAAAGTGTCTGAGTGAGTTTGCAAGTGCCTTTGTGAGTGTGTGAGTCAGTCTGTGAGTGGGTGTGTGATTGTCTGAGTGGGTCTATGAGTGGGTCTGTGAGTCTCTGAGTGGGTCTTGGAGTCAGTGCATGAGTCTCTGAGTAGGTCTGTGAGTGGGTGTGAGAGAGTATGAATGGTTCTGCAAGTGGGTGCATAAGTGTCTGAGTAGGTCTGTGAGTGGGTGCATGAGTGGCTGAGTGAATTTATGAGTGCATGTGAGAGTGTCTGAGTAGGTTTGTGAGCAGCCGCGGCCCAATCAAGCAAGAGCGGTGGGGCAGTGGGGCTGGGTGGGGGGTTTCAACAGACGATGAGGAGGGGAAATTAATTATTTATTTAATTTTCCCTCATGATCCTCTGTCGAATGCCCCCTAACCCAGCCCCACCACTCCACTGCTCTTACCTGCACAGGACACAGCTGTCTGTGAGTGGGTGTGGGATTGTCTGAGTGGGTCTGAGTGGGTGTATCAGTGTCTGAGTGGGTCTGCAAGTGGGTGTGGGAGTGCTTGAGTGTGTGAGTGGGTGACTAAGTGTCTGTGTGGTTGTGTCAGTAGCTGTGTGAGAGACTGGGCCACAAATAAACTGCACCTGCCCCTTTATCCAACAAGAGTCCACAGTTGTGCACATAATATCTACCCAAATGGAGTACTTTCTACTGGTTAATTACTAAGCGCAGCCTCCTTGGGTAAATGTGCAGTACATATTCTACACCACAGCTGCCTAACGGAGCATGTGGAGAAATGTCACCAGTGACCTTGTGTGCGTTTTAGCAATCTGATTGTTCCTCGTGTGTCTTTATCCAGAAATTTGTGATAACGTGAATCTTCCTATAGAGAAGACAAAAATACTACAAAGAGGTAAATGTCCATCAAACAAGGGCCCTTCTTCTTAACTATATGAAGTGCTTCTTTGTTTGGTGGAGATGTACTCACATTCCTCTGCATCACGAACGCATCTGTAAACGCACTGGGGGCCTCTTAATAACCTGTCCATCATCCTGGCAAAAGGCGGGAAGACCTTTGCATACTACTAAGGTGGACAGGGCCAAACGAGCGAAGCGTCCACGTGATTTGCACATTTGAATACTCATAGTAATTGAAAGGGAGAACCATGGACTCTGCTCTCACCAGTTAAGGGCAAGAAAGAACCCACTCATCACAGTCACTGCAGATTGCGCTCCAATAGATCAATGATGCATTCACCTCCACAAAGCATTTCTGATCGTCCTTCAATGTGGAATTGCTGAGAAAATACACTTGCTTTTTATAGAAAGGAAAGCCGCGCGGCCCCTCTCCCTGGGCTGATTTCGGCCCTGGGTACCCCATATTCCAGGGTCTGGCCAAGAATTAATGGGGGGACTGCACAGCCCCCCTGGGCTGTTTTTGACCCTGGGGACCACATCTCCCGGGGCCCAGTCAAATATTATTAGAGGAGGTGGGCTGTGTGGTGCACCTCACCAGGCCTATTTCAGCCCCGGGGGCCTCTCCCTCCTTAGTTCCCTGGTGCTCCGCCAGGACACCCAGTGTGCTACATTGGGGACCATGGAGGGAGCCTGCTGACTCCTCATCTCCAGAGGGAGTGGGCATTGTTCTAGTATGTAGGGAGCAGCCAAAAAGGCTACTCACTTCGTGCAGAAGCAATTCTTTCATCTGTTTTCCTTGACAGCGGACAGGAAACGGATAAAAAGTCTGCTCCCACGAGCCGGAATATTTTTCCTGCTCCCGCCCACTGGGAGCAGACTTACTGTTTGCTCTCACATGGCGAGAGCTGTCAAAGCTCCTGCAAAGAGAGAGCAAACAGCTATGTCCAGGGTATGGGCACCCCGGGATATCGTGAGCTGTCCATGGGGGGATGGCGGTTGGAGGGGGGCCTCGCTCCCCCCTTTCATTTTCAAGGGCCTGACCCCGGTGGTCCCCGGGGCTGGGAACGGCCCCGGAGAGGGGCAACCCAGGCCCCCTCCTTCTAAAAAATGTAGAAAGCTCGAGGGATGTGGTGGTCTTCGGGGCCGTACATTGCCCAAGAGGGAGGCCGCGCAGCCCCCACCCCCTTTAAATTTAGTTTCTAGCCTTGGGGAGGTGGTGGTCTCCTGGGACCTTAAGTACAAATGATTTGGGTCTGAGTGGCCCACCTATGATGTTTTTTTTATAAATCCCTGGGGAGGTAGTGGTCTCCGGGGCTCTTAAAACCCTCATGAGGGAGGCAACATGGCCCTCCCCCAATTAAAATTTTTATTTGCCTGCCTCTGGGACATACCCGGGGTCAAGATTACCATGGGGAGGGGGGGCCACGTGCACCCACTCCCAATTTTATATATATAAAGAATACCCCAGGACCTGGCCAACCCGGGGGCTAAGCATTAAACAAGCGTGGAACACCGCACTTGTAGTCTTAGAAATGTTTTGCAAAAATGTTTTTAAAAAAGCTTTTTTACCTGATGGGGTCCCTAGGGGACCCCAGCACCCAGGCAAGGGGGTCAGGGTATTCCTGCCCTGCCCCCTTTTCCTTATTTTAATGCTTTTTTTAAGACTCAGCTGAGTCAGAGTCCCAAAATGGCTGCTAACACTTCCTAGTTGAAGTGTTGGCAACCAATCATTTCTCTGCATGAGATTGTCAATATTTGCGTAGCATTCAATACCCTAGATATACAAATTTAGATTTTATTCAATATCTCCAAAACTACTGAACAGATTTACACCAAATCACAAATAGCTCGCTTTCTGGATCAAGAGCTAGCTTTCTGCCAAATTTGATGTAATTCCGTTCAGCGGTTCGGGCTGTATTTGTGTCTAAAATTGCTATCGGAATTAACATGGGAAATGCCTTTTTTATTTTATCCCCCTCCCCTCTTTTCTCTGCCCCTGCATCTGATGAATCATTCCGGACCTTCCATGGAGAACTAGAACCAGCTAGGCACTTTTTTGGGAAACGTTCATGAAGATTGGTCAAATGGCACCAAAGATATAGGCAACTCAAAAAAAGCTTTTCCTATGGAAACTAGGTCCTACCTATCCCTACCTACTGGTGGTTGCCAGTAGGTAATATGTGTATTAAAAAAATCAACAGTTATAGTTATCTCAAGTAACTACAACTTGTGCCCTCGCCATCCACAGTATTGTTATCAATGATGTCATAGATCACTTCATGATTGATGTAATATGAGAGGTAATTAGCAGTGCATGGCATGGGTGCTAGTTATAGTTACTTTAGGGTATGAGTTATAGTTACTTGAGAGAACTATAACTGGTGAACTTTAGTGATTTTATTTGTTTGAAACAATATGTTTTAATTGACATTTCTATCTAACTATAACGTCGCTTTAACCTTTTGTTTTAATCCAGTGAATATCTAGGGCTTTTTAATATAAATTGAGATATTATTACAATTCCTAACTATAACGTCACTTTAACCTTTGTTTTTTCAGTGAATTTCTATGATTTGTTTTCAACATATCAATAGCCATGCACAGGGTGGTGTTGGGTTCAGGGCCTATCGGCTTTGTGAAAAAGTCACCAATAACTATAATCAATTGAAAATTTTATAAACTCATACATTGCGATGTTAAATAATAGAGATTGTCACAAAATATCGTCAGTAAAGCATTTTTGTAAAAAAAACTTTAACATGTCTTGGACTCTTTTTTTATATTTTTCAGGCCTCAAAGTGCAGCCATAGAACCAGACACAA
The DNA here is from genome assembly GCA_963921515.1 of Calotriton arnoldi. Classification (NCBI taxonomy): domain Eukaryota; kingdom Metazoa; phylum Chordata; class Amphibia; order Caudata; family Salamandridae; genus Calotriton; species Calotriton arnoldi. The sequence continues at coordinate 274,425 of CAWUFW010002126.1, read as the reverse complement.
GGGGAACCTGCACTCCAGCTGAAGGGCATTCAGCTCCAACTTAGAACGCTTAAAGAAATATGGTTAGCTCTGCTAGGGTCATGGACTCAATGACCCAGGAGACTTACTGAGTTTTGTTCAATGTTGCTGAGGTGCGACTGCACTCCCTGCAGCACTCCACAACAATACAAAAAATGCTTGGTGGTGCACCTGCATCTTCTAGGGACACCACTGGGATCCAAAAATATATCTATGAAAACCTTGCAGAGCATTATGGAATGCTCTTTGCTTGTAGTAATGAATAATAAAGTGTGGGGCATGGGGTCCCCAGGACACTACTCTATTTCGGCCCCGGGATGATGTCTTCCAGGCCATTGTAAGGCTTAGGGAGGGGGGCCCGATGCCCCTTACACCATAAAAACACCAGCCCCAGGTACATGGGTCCCCAGGGCCATCCTGATGCTTTGGAGGGAGGCTGCATGACCCTTTCTCAAAAACAATAATATATCCGCAGGGGCTGGGCTTCCATGGGCTGGGCTTCCAGGGGCTTTACAGAGGCTTAGAGAGCCTCCCTATAATAGTGATGTATAAACATCCGACCTTAGAGGAAGAAGAAGGAAGTACACATGGAGAAATATAGTATGTGCTGACATCAAGTACATAGAGTTATAGAGGAATACCATACATCGTAAAGACATTTTCTGAAAACCACCAAGGGGTTTAGTTGTATGTGAGTGTCTCAGAGTACCCAGTATTAAGGAAAAAAGTGACTAAACAATTTTAAAAATATTAGAAAATATATCTTCAAATCCTTTCCCATCCTGCTCCCCAACAAAGCCAACTACCTGCCAATAATTTAAAAAGTAAATACAATTCTGCAAATTCATTACAAAAGCAAAAGGAATCTACTAATTGATTTTTTTATTAACAATAAAATATTGATAACTTATAATGCACAACGTAATAAAACAATCACAATATTTTTTAGATATGCTGAGGTTATGGAATGTTATGTTATATTATGTTATATTGATTTGTGTAGCGCACTATTCACCCTAGAGGGTATCCAGCTGCTTAGCAGGTTGACAGCTGGAGGAAGCAGTGGTGCCATTGCCTCTTACACATGGGCACCTGTTATCAGAAGAAGTAATGAGCTGGTTTTCACTTACCTCTGTGTCTCTTCTACATTTATTAGCTACCAATAACAGCCCTGCTAGACATGTGTGGCCCGACAGACCCTCTCAGTAGAGGAGCAACATGGAGACCACATCATCACTGCCCTTTGGCTTTGGTTCTATCATGCCGACAGTCCCGAGAAGGAACCACTCTGCTCTTCTGCAGGCTCATCCCAGACGAGCCTGCCTCCAGTGCTGAGATTCACAGTGTGCAGGACTGTGCCCTGCCTGCCTCTCGTACACCCATATACATGCCAACAGACCCGTTTCAGGAGGAGACTTCTGATTTTTAAGCCAAACATGGCATTATTTTAGCTGTCTCCCATCTGAAATAGCCCCTGCTTCAATAGAAGTTAATGGGGAAAATACATTTCCCCAATATTCTTTTTTCCAACTTTTCCTATTTTCCTGTTATAAAATGTTGGCTGTATGCACCCCCACTCTATCGCCCTCCAGCAGCACTCACATACTGTGCTGTCCAGTGTAGGTACTTCCAAGCGATTTACGGACATTTCACAGCAGGACAAACACCAGCACACTCTGGATGTCCGCGTTTGCCCCACTGTGTTTGCTGTTCTTCTTTTTCTCATGGGGGTGCCCCCCTGCCTTAGCTGCCCTCCCCACTGTGCCCACACGCAATTCAAACCTACATCTACAGCTCTATTTAATTAAGCACTGCAGTGCAGGCAGCAAAACGTCAGTTGGAATAATTAACGCAGGCCATAGTCCACACACCCTGCCCAGCCTCTCTACATGAGGCGATACGGCAGCAAGAATCCCTTATGCTGTGTGTCCCGTAACAGAGTGCACTTTACAGCTGCTGAGCTGAGCGGATGCAGCCCTGCAGATGGTACTGCGCAACGGGCCGCAAATGTGCGAGTCCCATACGTTATCAGATTAAAAGCAAGTGAAGAGCATGTAGTGAATCATTTACTGAGCTGCTTTGATATTCTAATTTAATAAGATAACCCCAACATAGTGGCTGAATTCCACTAGGTGAGGCCATGGAATAAAGTATCTTTTTTTTTTTTTAAAAAAAAGCTTTATACCAGCCAAGGCCCGTGCAGGTAAGAGCTGTAGGGCAGTGGGGTGGGGGGGTATTTCAACAGACGATGAAAAATTATTTATTTATTTAATGTTCGCTCGTGGTCGTCTGTCGAATCCACACACCCCCTCCAGCCCGGCCCCTCCGCCCCACCGCTCTTACCTGCACGGGCTGTGACTGCTGTAGTCTATTTTGATCAAGAAGCTTTTGAACTCTTTCCAGAATCCCCCTCTTAGCGGTTTAATGCTAAGCCCTTTCTGCCAGCACTGCTGCTCCCCAGTTTAGCAAAGGTTGTGCTTCTCCTTTGAATCCATTATGCAAGGCTCGCGGTTCTGCACAGGTTCTGCAAATTATATTCGGAAAATAGGACTTGCGTCGCATTGTGACCATTTTTCCTATTCTACATTTCCATTTTAAATATTTAAAAAGTAGTTAATAATTCAAGCACTGTGAGTTCTACATATTTGTGCTGAATAGAAATTAGATTTATGCTTAGAAATGTTTCCCGAAGGCTTTTATTGCATGATTTAAAAGTAGCAACTTCAGGTTGTCTTTGGGCTAGTATGAATTCTCCTTGGGGTTACTTTGAACTTGTAGTCAAACAGCTTTAGGCTTGGCAAGGGTTTCAAAATATGGCAACGGTGCCCACAACTTGTTGGACCTGATTTTGTGGTCCAAAGAGCCATGGGCAACCAAATATGGGTGGTTTTCAGTGTTCGGGGAATAAAACCTCCCTATTTATAGTTTGGTTACGGAAAGATTTTTTGAATTTCTCTTCACCCAATGTGTCTGCCTACCCATCGCAGTACCTGCAAATATACAATTGAAATAAAAGGTTTACTAATATCCATAAAAAGGCATGCAAATACAGTTTGCTGCCCTTAATCCCCATTATTTGTCACCTTTTTTATATTTGGCTCTACGATACGTTCAGAATCAGGGCAAACATGACGAGCACTGGGGTGTATTAGTGCCTGATGTTACCAATCAGGTCCTTAGGACCCCTGTACTGCACTCTGATCAAGCTTCTATAGCCTCCTCACCAATCTATTCATAGTGTTGAGCTAAAGGCTTAGGGCCTTATTGTGACTGTGGCGGTCTCAGAGCAGGGCCAGCATGCTGTCGCCCCCCTCCTAGTCCACCAAACCCATTAAAGACCACCCACCCGAATGCAACTTATTTGCTCTCTGGCGGGTGGTTCTTTGGCGGTCCCACTGTGAAGCCTTTGAAAAAGGCACCGCAATCGGAGCGTCAAAAGCAGTTCCTGCAGGGCGTGGTCTATCAAGTCCATGCCCTGCAGGAACTGGGAGTGCATGCACATAGGGGGCACAGCATGTGCCCCATGGCGCAGAGGCAACAGGGGGCCCCTTTGCTTCCTCACTGCCACGCTTTTCGTGGTGATAAGGAAAATCATAATATACTTGGCAGGGCTGCAGCGGCCCAGACAAGCATATTGTAGCTTCCAGACCTCTGCGCCACCGCCTGGGATCTCTGATTCCTGGCAGTTGCGGTGGTCCCAGGGCAGCCCGACTGCCCTGGTCATATTAGGGCGGCCGGAAGACCGCCACTGTCGCGCCCCTCTGAGTCTGGCAGTCCGTGGACTGCCAGACTTGTAATAAGCCCCTCAGTTTGAATTAGAAACTTCTCTGAGTTCAATGGTTGAACGATGAAATAGGCAGTTAACTCAGTTCTCCACAGATAAAAGGGACAAGAATCTAACATGTGTTCCTGTAGGCTGTTGACCCAGCCCTGCCAGCCTCGGAGACAAACAAGCACATCAACAGTGAGACAGCAGAACTTACTAACTAATGAGGAATTAAGGTGCTCATTCTGTGATAAAAAGCTGCCCTCCTAAGTGTCTTTGACAATGTTACCATGATGAAGCTTTCCAAACATTTCCGCCAGCATCTGGAAGCAGTTGTGGTGACATCAAGAGATGTTCAGAAATACCACACACTTCCTAAAAAATAATCACAATTGTCGAGGGCAACCATTTGCTGCCAGGGGAGACACACATACATAAGGTCACAAATGGCTGACCACGTTCTCATGTTAACAAAGGCCCAACTACTTATACAATAGTTTGCATACTTAGAAGACACCTGGACTCTGTCATCTGTGTGTCTATCCTGCCAGTGGTGCCACCCAATCCTGGACCCTTGGAAGTGGGCCTAAGGTGCTTACCAGCAGAACCGACGCATCTTCTCTACTGAGCAGACCCTCCTCAAGCTGAACCAATGTATCTCATCAGCTTAGCGGCGCATCCTCTAGCAGACTCGACTCATCGCCGCTGCCGCGAGGATTTTTCGATACCACCTAAATCTAAATCAGGTTCAAAGACCTCACAATGGTACTAAATTAAGGATTCAAGGGGAGAGGGGTCTCAGACTTACAGCCAAGGGTCCCTTCCTAAGTGAGACTATTATCAGCTTGGAAACTGACACATTTGGTACAATTTTAAGACCTCACGTGGCATTTCTCGTTCAGTAACACCGAAATCAGTTTAGCTTGCCGTGAGCACCATACAAATAAATGTAGCATTAAACTTCAAAAAAAGAGCTTTGAAGCTGCTGAACAGGAGCCTCGGGACTACACAAAAAACAGTTAATGTAAACAAAATGCAAAAAATAAGAGTAGGTATGTAAAATAAATTACAATATAAATCCTGAATAATTTTCCCTATAATGCGAAATAAATAATACACACACATGCGTAATCACACACACGTGTACACACCCCCCCAAACATACACATACCATACCACACACACACACTGACACACCCCTTTGTCACAATAAACCATTACCACGCGGTGCAGGAGCACAAAGAGAAGGAAATACGCATGCAAACATTCAGTGGGTGCTGCACGGTGCTTTTGTTCTTACAGAGCCTTACACTGATTTTCCCTCGATGCGTTCAGGCTCTCTCTCATCATAACTTTTGGAGTATCTTTTCACTCTTGTGGCAACTGCAAATACACAATTGATTAAAATGTTTAATAACTTACTTACAAATGTATGCAAATACGCTGTGCTTTCCTTGTTCCCCACTATTTTTCCAATCTTAGTTTGTCTATTTTAGTATTTAATATTCTAAAATCGAATCTTATCCTTAAAGTTGTGTTCGATGAGCACTCCCAGAGTTTCCTTATTCAGTCTGGCCTGCTGGGAGTTTAAGCCCGTATTGTAAGAGTAAGAGAAAGCTGGAGTCTCTGCATCTAATGTGCTGTTGGCTTTCATTTGAGGTGTTTACTTTTAGAAAATAATTTAACTTCACACAGAAACTTCCAAACACAATAAAATACGAAAAAAAATGTGTTGACAAAAACACCTGCTTCTTGCTGAAATGAGCGAGGACTCTGAAGGTGTAATGCCGAGGTACAGCTTGGCATCTTTGGGGAATGATGAGCAGACCCTGCTGCCCCCCTCCCCACCACTGGGATCCCTGCCAGGAGGTTGTTTAGGAGATGCAGCTAATGGGGTTGTCTCTGTAGAAACAGGGGGGGCTTCTTGTGTTTACAAACCTGCGCGCCTTCTTGTTCTGCTTCGCACCCTTCGTGAAAGGAATACAAATGATTCTTTAATTAAGCCCTGGAAGCAATTAACCCCAGCACCCTGCTGAGATGGCGGCTCTCCAAGCAGGGCACATGGACCACCGCTGTATTATGGATGCTTCTCTCTGTTTAATTTAAAAAAAAGAAACACAATGGCTTGCATAATGTTTTACATTAGCGTTCTGAGCAGTGCTCCCCCACTGTATACAAGCACGTCTAGATTATTTTCATGGTTAGTCATGCCGACATTGTACTGTATTGTAATTGCATTTATATAGTGCTTACTGCCCCTGACAAGTTTTTGAAACGTTTTTATGTCAATGTCAACAAAAGCATGCAAATTAACTAAACTTTACACTAGTGTAAATTAGATTTTGTCTTGGAAAAAATCTAATTTACGCATGTATATTTTACGGGTACCAATATTTCATGGAATTGCAGACAGCGCTTCTACCTCTAATTTTGGGCTTTCATTTGACAAACACTTTCCACATAAGATCAAAACAAAGACAACATCCTTCCAACCACACACCTGTAGTAAGCACTATAGAAAGCTGCAATACAATTCGATACAATTCAATGCAATACAATACAATACAATACAATACAATGCAATACAATTCAATACAACACAATACAATACAATTCACTACAATACAATACAATACAACACAATGCAATACAATACAACACAATGCAATTAACGACAATACAATACAATTCAATGCAACACAATGCAATACAATACAATACAATAAAATGCATTCTCTGTGTTTTACTTTCATTTGGTGAAATTAATTTAACAAGCATGTGTTGCAGCATAAGGAACCCTGATGGATTTTGATGTCTATCTCACAAATTCCTTGCAAAGACGGTCCCAGAGGTTGATTGTAACAAACAACTGAGAGCAGTTTAGTTTGGGGAAAAATGGGAGCAAGGGTAAAGAAATGACAGAAACAGCTTTTATTCTGAAAAGACGAAACCCGCGAGGAGGACTCATTTCAATTTGAAGCTTGCTACAACTGAGATCTGACGGGGTCAGTAACACACTTGAGCATATGTTCTAATGAAGGCAACCGGCCAGGCCATAATATACAAAGACAGATACATTGAGTGACCTGATTCCTTCAATTTAAAAGCGAGGAGATGCCCAGCAGCTGATTACCAGGAAACATCCTGGGACTCTGAAGAAACAATCAGAAAGCTTTTCCAGATAAAACAAAAGAAATAGGCATCCAAGACTAAGGGGGATATTCACAAGAACGTGTGCTAAACATCTCCAAAAAATGTTAACGCAACTTTACACATCGCAGCCTATCGCGGGAAAATAACCCCGAGTTAACGTGGAATTCACAACACGGCAGTACCATGCGATAGTCCCCCGAAAACGCGGCCAATGTCCGCGATACAACCACCGCGTTGGAGATAAAAACACAAACCCCAACGCGTAAAAAGACGCAATGTGCCCAAACGCGATAAGAAAACAGTGACAACCAGCGAGAGGCCAGCAATACCCACGCGTAATGCGGGAAAAAGCACAAGAACAGCATACGGAAAATGCCACTAAAAACGAAATCAACTGTGGAGTACCACGGATGCACCCTGACCGACTGCAGAGGACAACATGAACCCCACAATCCCCACGGAGGAACACACAGGAATACAGGGCTCGTGGAAGGGCAATGAGAAGAGGAAGACGGGGTACAGTCTACAGGAAAACCCGATTATCGCCACGGATGAGACAGAACACCACCACCAACTGTACGTCACATCCAACGTGTCATTGGCAACAAAGAGGCAAAGATGGCACACCACCTCGGACCATGTGAATGCCGTCGCATGGCAGAGGAGGACAATGGAAGAGCACAAGAGGCACTGGACTGATGTGAATGGCAAAACCAAGCAGAAACTTGCTGCCAACACGAAAGCAGCAACGCACCCCGGAGGAGGTGGGCCAGCAGAACACCAGGAGCTGAATGACATGGAGAAGATGGTGGCCACAGTCACCAGTCAGGAGACGGTGACATGAGTTGGTGATCTGGACACTGCCCAGCATAACCCAACATTACATCAACATGGTGCGTAGCGACCTGGGAGTGGGGGGACGGGGGGAGATGGGCACAATGGCACACATGCACAATCAAGCAGGGCACATTGAACACCCACAATGACTCTGGATCATGTCCCTGATCCCACGGGAACACTTCAGCACACACACAAACACCAAGTAGTCCCACGAACACCATGTGCCCAAAGGGGCACCCACCCAACACATCAACATTCACACAACCAACACATGCCCACGTGCGAAACACAGCACACATTCACATATGTCAGCCATACTGACAATGCAAGAGACACCACATGACGAGTAGCTTGGCTGCAGTCCTATCATCATGGCAATGTACACGGCATGACACTGAGGTGGCTGAGTGCGGACAACACCCGAAAAGGAGCAGGTCACACTTGGACACAACTACCTGCACAAACAACCCCTGACGTCAACGACACATCTGCAGACAAACCATGCCCAAGAGTCACAACTCGACAAAGAGCACAAGTTACCCAAGTCTGCAACATCTCAGCACTGAGGAAGCACAGAACTGACAGGCACACCGCATGAAAGGGATCAGTGGCAGACAAATCAGAGCCGCAGGAGCGAATCACCCACCGTGCAGCATACGCACATAAGTATAAGTGCACCTCGACATTGACAACATCCCGGTACAAACAGCAACACCTCCACAACAGAACACAGGACACAACTGGTGCCGCAAATGTGCACAACATGGCAAATCACATCTGGCACAGCAGGAAACTGTGACATGACAATGTACAAGTACAACCTGTAACCTGCAAATATGTTTTATTCACACATGCTGTGCTTGTGGACATTTTGTACTGTCCCATGATTGCCAGGGACGGCCACAATGTGACGTTCTCATGAGAAGAAATTGACAATGATGGTGTTCCTACGGGCCATTCCTGCCGCAGCTGCAGAGGGATGTGGGCCACCTGCCCCATCGTCCCCATCATCGTCCGGTACTTCTGGAACTGGGATCCATGGGGCATTGGTGCATACACAGATGTTGTGCAACACACAACATGCAACGATCATCTTGCACACGATGTCCGGGCTGTACAGGAGCTTTCCACCTGTGCCGTCCAGGCACCTGAAACGTGACTTCAACACGCCAAATGTGCGTTGTACGATGCCCCTGGTGTGTATGTGGGCCGCATTGTACTGCCTCTGGGCGGGTGTGTTCGGGTCTCGTACGGGTGTCATCATCCAAGGGCAGAGTGCATATCCTTGATCACCTGGGACAGTGCAGAGAGAAAAGAGTCAATACTTGGTTCGGCATGATGTGATGGCAGGCCCACTGATCCAGTGACGCCTCTGCTGGCTGTGTGTGGGGTGAGTGTAAGCCAGCCCTCAGGGAGTAGCTGGTGCTGGCAACAACTCCAACAGTCATCAGGCACTCAGAAATGCAATGTCAGAACAACAAGGGAGCATGACTTGAGTTGCACAGGGTTAGTGGCCCTGGATGCACAGCTGCCGACACGGGCCGACACTGACCTGCGGGAGACTGGGGTGAGGTCATGAGGGCAGAGCAGGGTCTCGTATGTCTCAGAGGTGCCTTCCGCTGAGTGTCTCGGGGAGAATGGGAGGTGTACCCCCAGGGCATGATGCAGAGGGCACATGCCAGCTGTGTCCGGCAACATGACGGATATGAATGCCACAGACTCATGCCAGACACCAAGTCCGTACCTGCCCATTGCTGATGACAACCCCCAGGCCACAGGCTCAGACACCAACGATGTTCCGCCGGAGGCTGACGGTCACCCACGGCGCACAGGGTTAGTGGCAACAGGTCAGTCCTTGCTACTGGTTGACCTCCTCCGTAACCGTGATCCGTGTTTCCACCGGACTGTGACGCATCTCCCTCGAAGTACTCCCCCTGCGTACACTGGCATGGACCCTGCCATTGATTAATGATGACTCAGTTCAAGATGTGGGACATGCTGGACTGCAGTGTAGCCCGGCTGCAGCGGTGGAGTATGTCAACGAATGGGGACCCCTGGGGGCCTAAGTCACGGAGGACAGCGATGGCCTGAGGAGGCCGCCAAGGTCACGGGCATGGGTCTTGGAGCTAGCGCCGGCACGTGGTGGGCCCTCTTTGACACACAACGGTGTCGGCAGGTGAGCAGTGCGGCCTTGGAATGCTGGGGCGGGCAGGCCTGGTCTGGGTATCAGCATCCTGGGGTGCAGCAGGCGCACAGGCTCACAGGCCCCGCTGCTCACGGCGTCGGCCTCGTGGCGGACTGCGAAGCGCCGCCCTGGCAGTGACTTTGGCCTTTCCGGGAGAGAACCACGCTCTGCGCCCGGGGGTTTTTGTCCACACCCCTGCGCAGGCCTGGTGTAATCCGGGCCAACCCACTACGCTCACACACACAGGGGGGGATGCAGCGAGCAACAATTTTTCGCGATCTGACCCACGGCCTGGGGTGACATGGTTGCATCCACTGTTCACTACTCTCCAGTCACCAGCAGTTAATGTCTGCATGGACATATCTGTGGTTTGCATACCCATGTGTGTCCAGCACATTCACACCTCACTTGTCGTTGTGTACATTCCCATTCACGGGTCACTTGCATCCTTCGCACATGGCTGCATTCCGCATCTCCACACGGTCAGCTGTTGTGTGGCTGTGGTGCCATGATATAGCTGTATTGTGTGCAGGGGAAGCCCAGGATCACCATGGAGTTGTGTTGTCATGTCTGGTAGGTGGGCATGTTGATTGACATGTTGTATGTGGTTTGGTCACGTGTGAATTCCCACAGTTGTGCGTTGTGTGATGGTGGCTTTGAGGTGTGTGGTGTGTTGATTTGGCACTTACCAACGAGCAGTCCAGTTCCATAGATGCCATCCTGGAAGCGCTGGTTGATGATGGCCTGTCAGAAGATGTAGGAATCGTGCACACTGCCTGGGTAGTTTGCGGCGAAATTGGTGAACATTCCCCGGTGGTCCACTATTGCCTGCACATTGATGGAATGCGTGTGCTGTCTGTTGCGGTAGTGGTGTGCAGTATCCGCAGGGGGCACAAGTTGGACATGTGTGCAGTCAATGGCCCCCAACACGTGTGGGAAGCTAGCAAAGGCATAGAAGCCTTGCTTGGTCTCCAGCTGTTCCTGCACAGTGTGGGGGAAGTTAAGGTACTGGGGTATGAAGCTGATGATGGCATCCAGGACAGGTGTGATGAACTTTGATAGGGCTGGCTGTGAGACTCCTCCGACTCTGGCAGTTGTTGGTTGGAAGGTACCAGAGGCCAACAGGTGCAGCACAGCACGCAGCTTTGTCTGCGTAGGGATGTTGGTTCTCCGCTGGGTTGGGACGTCAACCTGTGGGCGATGTGGGTCATGATGCGGATGATGGTTGTCCTTTTGAGCCTGTAGTGGGCAATGACTTCTTCGGGTGTTAGGTCTGGGAGACTGGTGCGTTTTCAATAGGTCCGCTGTCTTACTCTGCGCTGCCTCTGTGGTGGTCCGGGGGAGGGTGTGGGTCCGGGTCCTGGGGGTGGTGGCGGTCCTGGGGGTGGTGGCGGTGGATGTTGTGGCCCTGTTGGGGCTCCGAGCTGCATGATGAGTAGCTCCATGGCGTCGGTTGTTCTTCGGGTGTGGCTGTGTGCGGGGCTCTGTTGCCTACTGCAGGTAGTCGTCCGGCTTTACACCAGCAAGAGGCAGGTGTTAAATACCTGCTGCTACCGAGGCTTATCACGTGGTTTTGACTCGCATCGCAGATCTGGCAGTTCGTTGTGAAAGTGGTGTTGTGGTGTTTTCGTGTGTTTTTGCATGGGAACACCTACTCTGCGTCTCATTAGGGTTAGTTGGTGGTGTCCTCCCTGGGGATAAGGTTTGGGGCAGTTATCGCGGGAATACTGGCGATGTCTGCAGTTTGCACCCGCTTGTGAATGTGGTGTTAAATCTATCTCCACTTTTGATGTGTTAAGGTGGAGATAAATCGGAGGTAGGTCCTTGTGAATATGCCCCTAAGTGTGCCACATGAGAGGAGCTTTAACACCCAATGGGGAGCAGGGGCTTTACATGGGGGGGGCACCCAGCTGACAGAAACTAGGAAGTAAGTTCATGTGCTGATATTGCCTGCCCCAACCTAGAAGTGATTAACACTGCTTCCTGTGACAGGAGTGCACCAGTCGCCAAGAGCCATTCTTACACACTCTACAGCCTACTCCATACACCTGGGCCCATACTTATAATTTTTTCACACAGTAAGCCACCTCGCTTCGCTGCGAGAAAGAAAAAGGGTGGGAAAGTGCCATATTTTACATTATACAGTGCATTGCTTTCCTTTCTTTGCTAGCGCTGGTGCACTTTGGGCTGCCCAGTGTCAAGACAAGCACCCTTGCGTCACAGTGCAAGGTTGCCTGTGTTGTAGGCAGGATGTGGCAGGATTGTTTTTGTGCAGGAAGGGACACTTTCCTGCACAAAAACAATCCTCACAGGCATTTCAGGGAGAAATAAAGATATTTCTCCGTGTTATGCCTCACCTGGGGGGTCATAGCATTTTGACGCATTCCCAGGTCTATCACTAATGGTAAATCTGAGAATGCACCAACATCCATGGTGGATGCATGTGAACACCCACGCTCCACCCTGGGGCAGATTAACGCAAGGAAGTAATTTGCGCTGCCTTGCGTTACTCCAGATTTATCAAGCCATGAAAGGCCACGCAGGGAGCAGGAACAATCTGTTTTGTTTTCCCTGTCTGCATCAGTGCGGGCAGGGAAACAAAACAACAGATTGCTCCTGCTAGGAGGGAGCAGCATAAATAGCTGCACCTTGGGGGGTGGAGCAATGCTCGCTAGCGCGGCATGCATGGAGCCAGCTGGGGCCACTGGGGCGCTGGGCCTCCCCCGGTGTCCACCAGCATGTTGTGGGTACCCCAGGTTTGCACCATGGCACCCACCCACATTAAAGAAGGTCGCAGGGATGGGGTCCCTCAGCCATAAAAGGCTTGAGCGGGGTGTCCCCCTCCCCTTTAAAATGAATCCGGCCCTGGGGGATTGAGTCCCCAGGGTCTAATGAGGCTCAGGGAGGCGGGCCACATTTTGCCGCAATCCCGACACAGTCCCACCAAACCGTGTCAAAAACGCCTACATTTTACATTTATGTTTGCCCGGTGGGGGGGGGGAGGGTTGGGTCCCTGCAGGTGATCACCAAGAAGACCTTACCCTTAACAGCCTCAGGCAAGAATGCACTTCCATTGGACTTGTTGATGCCTTCTTCCAAGATGCGCCTTTCCTTCAGTTCACAGCCAAATGTCAAGTCCCTGCAGGCTTGCTAATTCTTACTTTAAGCTGCTCTTTTCTCCTCAGTACCCCAGTGGAAAGGATGCAGCTAGTCTCACTCCTGAGAATCACTTCCATAGTCTCGAGTACTGAAGAAGGTGGGAATCCAAGCCACAATCTCCTACCAGGCAGCAAGCAACTTAAATTACTTATATGGAGAAGAGTAGGATCAGGGCTCCTGGCTACTGAAAACACCATGTGGGAGTTGGAAATGTGGATCTTGTGTATATGTAAGCAGCTGGTCTCTCAGTAGCACCATTCCATGGGCCTGTGAGCATAGCAAAACACTGATTTCATGGTTCCAATTCTATTATAATGAGATACCTTCCTCTACATAACAGTGCAAAACGTCCCTAAAATGTCTCAACTGGTTCTGTGCTCCTATGACCCCCGCAACCCAGAATAAGAGAAGACACTTTAGTTGAAGCAAGGCTCATACTAAAGGCAAGACCATATTATAACTCACATCTAGCATTAGAGGGGGAAATATTCAAAAGTCCCTATACCCGTCCTTGAATGTCCAGCGTTTGCCGCTTCCAGCACATTCCTAAGGCAATTGTAGGGAATGTTCTTCTCCTTAACCTTCACTTGTCTTCCTACCAGAGATCCTTTAACAAGTCATCTCTCTGAAAGAACTGACGGAAATCATCTACACTTAATCCAGATCAGCCGCGGGCCAAATTACAGACACTGCAGTGGTGGAAAAGGCTCACAGACCCCTTTTATAGAGCTGCCATTGATTAGGCACAAGTTAACCACTTTTATAAATATCATCGTTGTGGCGTTTATACCAAAAATCCAAGAAGAATGATACATCAGTGGATATATGTGTTGGTCCCTACGCCGAAAAGTGGCATGAGAGGCTTCCTATTTGGAGCACACTTGCTCCAGTACAGGTTGTGTCAGCATATAATGTAAATGACACTGTGGTATTTTCTTACTGCTACAACAGTGTAATTTTCACTCTTAACATGTCTCACTTCTATACATTATGCACCATTGCCTCTATTTAGTGGTGACTTGGCTGATGTTAGTAGAAGCCTAAATGTGAGCCAAGTGATTCTTGGCCCCAGCGTACATTCCTCTTAAACTTCGGACCTCTGTAGATAACATATGGGACTACAGAGATTTACTCTCCTCAGCTAGTAACATTGGTGACATCGAGCTGTGCTCACTTTTGCAACAGGAGCGGAGAGGCAAAATAAGGGCATTCAGCATTTATTCATCAAGAACAGTTCCACGACAGATTATTAGGATATATTTATATTGGACACATTTATGTGCAATTAATTGAAATGGGAAATACTTATATCAGGGTGTCCAACATAGGTGCAAGAGGGCAGCTCCATGCATTATTTTTATACTAGCCATTGATTAAACAGCATTATGTGTAATAATTGTGTGTCAATTATTATGTGGCTATTCTCAAATCTGGCATTGATCAGGCCCTCCTGGATCTGCGTCAGACGCCCCCTGATTCACAAAGGCAAAGGTTGTCCTGAAAATCTGGCATGGACTCGACCCTCTTGGACCCATGTTGGACAAACCTGAGTTTCAGTCTGCCTGTTTTGTGTTGCAGTAATTGTTGGGGTCAGTAAAACACTTGAGCATATGTACTAATAAAGGCAACAGAACAGGCAATATTATACAAAGACAGATACATCGAGTGACCTGATTCCTTCAATTTAAAAGCAACGAAAAGCCTAGCAGCTGATCACCAGGAATCGTCCTGGGACTCTGAAGAAACAATCAGGAGAAAGCCTTTCCAAATAGAACAAAAGAAATAGGCATCCAAGACTAAGTGTGCCAAATTAGAGAAGCTTAAACACCCAATGGGGAGCAGGGGCTTTACATAGGGGGGCACCAAGCGGACAGAAACTGGGAAGTAAGTTATTGTGTTTATGTTGCCTGCCCCAACCCGGACGTGATTAACACTGCTTCCTGTGACAGGAGTGCCCCAGTTGCCAAGAGCCCTTCTTACACACTCTCCAGCCTGTTCCAAACACCTGGGCTGATATTTATACGTTTTTCACACAGAAGTCACCTTGCTGCGCTGCACTGCGTGAAAGAGAAAGAGCAGGAACGTGCCATATTTAATATTATACAGCGCATTCCTTTCCTTTCTTTTCTAGCGTTGGTGCATTTTTGGGAAGTGTAGTCTGTGCACCAACACTACTTAAATAAATGGTTCAGATGGTGTTAAAAAATAGTTAAATTCTGTCCATCGATAACCAAGCAGAAATAAATCATATAAAAACATGATTGACAACTTTCCCATTTAAAGCGCTCTATCACTGTTTTAACAGTGAGGTGACAGGATTCATCTGTTTGATCTTTATTTTATGTTTGATATATAGGATTTATTCATGGTACGCAGTTTTCTTAAGGGCACAGTTAGCAGTGAAAGGTTTACACCCATTTTCATGGTTTGACTGACTGACTGACTGACTGAAGGTATTTGTAGAGCGCACTAATGCCGAGGCGTCTTGGCGCTAAGTGATATGTAATGCCCATGGCCGACACGTTCAGGGTTGTGAATAGAGCCATGTTTTAATTTTCCTCCTGAAGACCGATCTGTTAGGCAAAGACCTCAGGTGTGTGGGCAAAGAATTCCAAAGTTTGGATGCTAGAAAAGAGAAGCGTTTACCTCCACACCTTACTCTCTTTATCTTTGGAAGTTGTAAGAGATCAAGTGAAGCTGATCTTAGAGTTCGTGTAGGAACGTATCGAGAAAACAAGGTTTGCACATCCTTGGATCCTCCACCAAACAAGGTTTTATGTACCATGCATAGGGACTTAAAGTCAACTCGTCGCCGTACTGGGAGCCAGTGAAGTTGTTTTATGCTGGTCGATGTAGGATGGTGTTTAGGTAGATTGAGCAGTACTCTAGCTGCCGCGTTCTGAATTGACTGCAGTTTAGAGAATTGTGCAGCATTTGCTCCTAAGTAGAGAGCGTTGCAGTAGTCAATTCTGGATAGAATCGTAGCTACTACCACTGTTTTCCTCAGGGAAAGCGGTATAAAAGGAAGAATCTTCCTCAGACCTTTAAGCATAAAGAAGCAGGCTGATGAGACTTGGTTGATCTGGGGAGCCCAGGAAAGATCATTATCTACCAGAAGACCTAGGTTCCTGACTTTTTCCCAGTGGCCTCTGGTGTCTCTGAGGGGGGGGGTCAGATGGAGCCCATGTCTCAGCCGTGTCTGTCTTGACCCCTCATTGGGTCCCACCACAACAGATGTTGAATGTTCCAGGAGACAGCACAGAAAAACACTAAAGACACTGCACCTTGCTGCATACATTTATTTGTCCATATTAATTTAATGTATATAGATAGTGTTGGACTTGGGCCTCTCTGCAGAGTCAACCCTAAATGTTTTCCCTTCACCCTCCTGTTTTCTGAACTCATTTTTGTTAGGTTTTGGGACTTGGCACACTTTACCACTGCTAACCAGTGCTAAGGTGCTTGTGCTCTCTCCTCTAAACATAGAAAAAGTTGCTTACATCCAATTGGCAGATTTAATGTACTTGTAAGACCCTAGTACAGTGGTACTACATATATCCAGGGCCTGGCAATTAAATGTTACTGGTGTGCCTGCAGCACAGATTGTGCCACCCACTTAGGTAGTCTTTAAACAGGTCTAAGGCCTGCCACTGTAGCCTGTGTGTGAGCAGTTTTAAACTGCCATTACAACCTGGCAAAATAAACATTTTGCCAGGCCCAAACCTTCCTTTTTATACATATAAGTCACTCCTAGGGTAGGCCCTAAACAGCCCATAGGATAGGACGCAGTGGGGCATATTCTCAAGAATGTGCGATAAACATCGCCAAAATAGGTTAACGCAAGTTTTCATATCACCGTCTATCGCGGGAAAATAACTCCGTGTTAACGTCGTATTCTCAACACGGCGGTAACATGCGATAGTCTCCCGATAACGCGTCAAATGTCTGCGATAACATTACCGGGACGGCGATGAAAATCCAAACCCGAACGCGAAAAAAAGTTGTGATGGGCCCAACCGCGATAAGACAATCAGCGAAAAGCAGCGCCAGGCCTGAAAATCACACACGTCAGGCGGAAAAAATCACTACAAAAGCAGAAAAAAAAAAAACACAAACAAAAACCAAACTACAGCAAAGCACAATGGAGGCAGCCGGAGCAGGTACAGAGGACGGCCAGAACCCCACAAGCCCCCAGGAGGAGCAGCCTGGGACCTCGGGGACAGGGAAGGGCAAGGACAAGAAGAAGAGGAAGACGCGGTTCAGTCTGCAGGAAAACAGGATCCTGATCACGGAGGTGATAGAACACCATCAACAACTGTTCGTCACCTCCACTGTGTCATTGGCAACAAAAAATGCAACATGGCAGTCCATCCTGGACAAGGTGAATGCAGTCGGAGTGCTGAGGAGGACAATGGAAGAGCTCAAGAGGCGCTGGAATGATGTGAAGTGCAAGACCAAGCAGAAACTCGCCAACAACCAGAAGGCAGCAATGCAGACTGGAGGTGGGAGTCCAGCGCCACAGGAGGAGCTGGATGAGATGGAGGAAATGGTGGCCACAGTCATCAGTGTGGAGACGGTGGCAGGAGTTGGGGCACCGGACACTGCTCAACATGACCTGACACAACAGCAACAGGGTGAGTAACGACCAGGGACTGGGGGGACGGGGGGAGATGGGCACAATGTCACACATTCACAATTAAGTATAGCACAGTGCACACCCACAATAACTCTGGATCATGTCCCTGATCCCCTTGGCACACTGCAGCACACATAGAAACAGCAAGTAGGCCCCCGTCGACTATGTGCCCAGAGGGGACCCTTCCCACACATCACCAATCTCACAACCAACCCATGCACATGTGCCAAACCCAGCAAAGCGGCGTGTCTGTGAGCCACACTGACAATGCAAGTGACACTGCATGACGAATAGCATGGCTGCAGTCAATATATCATGACATGTTGCACGTCACGACACTGAGGTGGCTGAGTGTGGACCACATCTGTAAAGGAGCAGGTCACACTCTGACACATCCACGTGCACAAACAACCCCTGACGTCAACAACACATCTGCGGACAAACCAGGCCCCAGAGTCCTAACTCCCACCAAGAGCCCAATTTACCTAAGAATGCAACATCTCAGCACTGTATAAGCACAGAAGTCAAAGGCACACCGCCTGAAAGGGCCAGCCAAATCAGAGCTGCAGGGGCGACTCTCCCAAAATGCAGCACGCACACATAACATTCAGAGCACATCAACATTGACAACAATGTTGTATAAACTGCAACACGTTCACAACAGAACAGAGGACACAACTGGTGCCGCTTGTGTGTAGAAACTGGTCAATCACATTTGGCATAGCAGGGAAATGTGAGATGATAATGGACAAGTACAAACACACATCCGTGATGTTGTCGAAATGTCCACTGTCCCGCATCAAATAGGCAGCTCCTCCCAAACAGTCACAATGTACAATGTCATGCAGTTTGTATGTAAACTTGTACAATGCGTCAACATACATGTGAACACAATGTTAAACTGCATCTCCCCTTCACATTGCAGAGGGAGAACCAACACCTCCTGCAGAGCAGACCCAACAGCTCTTCACTGATGACAAAGAGGACCTCCACACCTTCGACACCGACGCCCTCCAAGAGTTCATGGACAGCTACGGCACCTCACCTCCAGGAGCAGGGCAGCCCAGCTGCATCGAGGAGACCCCACCCCCTGCACAGACCACGCAGCAGGAAGCACCCACCACCATGGCTGACTCCCAGGACCCCCACGAACAACACATGGCCTTCCAACGCCGTGTGTTAGAGGTCCAGGAGAAGATGGCTGATCAGGTGCGGGTGGGGTTCAATCTCATGGAAGCCAAACTTGATGCCATACATGGGTGTCTGAGTACCATCAGGGACCACTTACAGTCCCTAACGGACACCCACAGTCCGCTCCATGCTCTCCAACGATCCATGGCTGACATCGCTGGAGTCATGATACTGAGACAAGAACAACTGTCCAGTCAGAGTGGCTCCAGCGATGTCAGCCGGGAGTTGGGACACATGCGGGGGCTCATGGAGAACATGGAGCAGATGACGGCGGAAAGAATGGCTGCCACGGCTGCACACCAGCGAGATGTGGCTGGGACCTTCCATGCCCTGCAGCACATCGTCATGGCATTGCTGCCTCAAGGCCTTGCGCAGATGAATGCTGCTGCTGCTTCTACATCCACATCTCCACCCCCTGATGTGTCAGTGCCTCACAGTGCGGCAGGCAATCCACCACCACCCATGTGTGAGGCACATGTGACATCAGAGGACGAAGATGCGGGTGAATCAACCTTACTGGTAAGGAGGAGGCAGTAGCATTCATCTCCGCCATATGGCCTGTTTCTGCTTGGTTCTGCCCTTTGCATTATCACCTTCCACTGTCCCCCGATACACTCTACGACACTCACCTTGGACCTCGACATGGACTGCCATTTTCTGTTTGGTTACCAATGACACAGCGATCAGACTGCGGACTGAACTCTTCCTCTTCCGATGTACTTGTCATTCCCTGAAGGACTCTGGCTGGCCCTCGACGGACCAATAATGTGAAGTGGGGTTTGCATGGCCCTGTACTGCTCCAGCTGCAACACTCCACTGGATGTGAATTAAACATTCAGAATTGCACAGATGTGTCATGCCTTTGATCATTCAAGTATGAGAGTATGGATGAATGTAGGGTCAGGGATTCCCCCTTACGTCCATGTTGCTCATGTCGTGGGACTTGAGTCACAGGGTGCAACATTGCCGATTGTGGTCCGGGTGGCGTAGACACTACAACAGAGACACAAGCATCAGTTACTTCCATGTCCAGCCCAGAACTGAAGCACGCCAGAGCCCCGGGCTCATTGTTCCCACCCCTAAGCTGGCCTGCCATACGTCAGGCCAGTCCACTCCGCTTACGCTCAGAGGGGGGGACGACAAAGCTACATGTCCCAGGTCTTCCCTGTAGTGATCTGCTGATCACTGGTCTAGTTGTCAGCATGCCACAGCCACTCCCTGAGGGCTGGTTCACACCCACACCACACCCATCCAGCACAGGCCTCACAGGACATGTGACCCTGCCAATAAAAGGGGCCTAGCACATCACATTCCCCACTGCCGGAGATGACATGATGGCGTCCGCACCACGCGACCCAATCATGAATGGTCCATGACTTGTGGCGCACTGAGTTGGTGGCACCCGCTGCACTGCGGCCGGCACAGGCCTACCGCCACGTGACGATGACTTGCGTTGCACAGGGTCAGTGGCACCCGCTGCACTGCGGCTGGCAGGGGCCTACCGCCACGTGACGATGACTTGCGTTGCACAGGGTCAGTGGCACCCGCTGCACTGCGGCTCGCAGGGGCCTACTGCCACGTGACAATGACTTGCGTTGCGCAGGGTCAGTGGCACCCGCTGCACTGCGGCTGGCAGGGGCCTACCGCCACGTGACGATGACTTGCGTTGCACAGGGTTAGTGGCACCTGAAGAGCTGAGCGGGTGTGCAGCCTGCGATGATGCGTTGGCCTCGATACGGCGAATCAAGACTCAAATTGAACAGTGTGCCCTGCTGGACCGCAGTGTATGCGCAGGCAGCAGGCAGCACACACATGACTCCACGGTGCGGTGCCGCAGGGTGCGCTGGGGGCCTGTGGCGCGGAATCCAGCGATCGGCTGAGGAGGATGCACCGGCACGTGGTGGGCCCTCTTGGAGACACGCCGGTGGCGGCAGGTGAGCATTGAGGCCTGGGTGCGCAGGGGCGACCAGTCATCGCTTGGCGGAGGACCGGTCTGGGGACCAGGGCTGGGGTGCATCAGGTGCACAGGATCGCGCAGGCACCACTGGTCACGGCGGCAGACCCGTGGCTGGGTGGGGGGGCGCCCCCCTTGCTGACACGACCCTGCATGTGATGACATGATGTGCGCGGGTTGGTTTGGGATGTAGCCACCTCGTCTCCAGTGTGAATGTGCACGTTGAAGGTGGTCGGCCATGTGTGTGTAGGCCTATGGGCAGGTTGTGGCGGAGACTGAGACACATCCAGTAGTCACTTTGGTGGTGGATTGGTGACGTGTGCATTCCCACAGTTGTGATTTGGGGGATTGTGGAGTTGAGGTGTGTGGTGTGTTCAGTTGGTACTTGCTGATGGGCAGTGCATTTCCATGGGGGCCATCCTCAAAGCGCTGGTTGGTGGCGGACTTGCGGACATGTGGGGATCATGCACACTGCCTGGGGAGTTTGCGACGACATTGGTGGACAGGCCACGGTGGTCCACTTCTGTATGCACAGTGATGGCATGCGTGTGGTTGCTGTTGCGGTGATTGTGTGCAGTGTCGGCAGGGGGCACTAGTCATACACGTGTGCTGTGAATTGCCCCCAACACGTGCGTGACGCCAGCTATGGCGTAGTTCCCTTGCGTGGTCTCAAGATGTTCCTGCGCAGTGTGGGGGGAGTGAGGGGCAGGTGTATTGAGCTGACACACACCGTGATGCTTTCAGGTATGATGAGTCCTGCATGATGTGACCGTAACAGCAGTTCGTGTGGTCGTTACCTTCCTCTTCATTCCTACGACGGTTACGGCCACACGTAGTTCTGTTATGGTCTTCTCATGCATGGTTTATCATGGCTGTGAGCATTCCGTTTTGTCCAAGTGCAGTACACTGTACCAGATTAGGCATGTGACTATACGGAAGTTTGACCATTGTCACCATTTCTCCCACAGGTTTCTGAAGACACGTTGCCCTGTTGAAGTTCCATTTGGGAATGGAACGCGTTGGCTGAGCTTTTCATTTTGTTTGTTTGTGTATTTGTAATAAAGTTCTGTTTTTACACTACTGTTGACTACTGGACTTCATGACCTGGCGCACCCACATTTCGGTTACTACGATCTTGGGCATGGGGCACGGAGGCGTCTAGCACGGCTGGCGTTGGGGTTGGTTGCACAGGTGCAGTACGAATTGGAACTATCGTGTGGTGCGGATACAGGGGCCCGCCGTTGCTTTTGTGGACATGCATCCATGACATATGTGAGGGAGTTTGATGGGGCTGGCTGTGAGACTCCTCCGACTCCGGCAGTTGTTGGTTGGAAGGTACCAGGGGCCAACAGGTGCAGCACAGCCAGCAGCTTTGTCTGCGGGGGATGTGGGTTGTCCGCTATGTTGGTACCATCAGCCTGGGGGCAATGTGGTTCAGGATGCGGTGGATGGTTGTCCTTTTGAGCCTGTGTTGGCCAATGGCTTCCTCTGGAGTTGAGTCTCTGGGGCTGGTGCGTTTTAGGGTCGTCCACTGTCCTGCACTGCCTAGGTGGTAATCCGGGGGGAGTGGTCCGGGTGGGGGGGCTCGGAGTGGTGGCGGTGAGTGTTGTTGCCCTCTTGGTTCTCTGAGCTGCATGATCATTGGCTCCATGGCATCTGTCGGTCTTCAGATGTGGCTCTGCGCTGGGCTCCCTTTCATACTGCAGGTAGTCGTCCTGCTTAACACCAGCAAAAGGCAGGTGTTAAATCCCTGCTGCTAACGCGCCTTATCGCCTGTTCTTGGTTCGCATCGCAGATCTGGCTGGTCGTTGAGAATCTCGCGAAGTGGTGTTTTCGTGTGTTTTTGCACGGGAACGCCTACTCTGCATATCATTAGCGTTAGTTGTCGCACTCATCCGTGGCGATGTTTTTTGCGGCAGCTATCGCTGGTAAAGTGGCGATATCAGCAGTTTGCACCAGCTTGAGAATAGGGCGATAAGTCTATTGCCACTTTTGCGGCGCTAAAGTGCCGATAAATCGGCGATAAGTCCTTGAGAATATGTCCCAGTGTATTTAAAAAGTTGGACATGTACTTTTAAGTTTTCCATGTCTTGGTAGGAAAAAACATATAAGTTCATTTTTCACTACCGTGAGACCTACCTCGCCCATAGGTTAGCATGGGGTTCCCTAAACACATTTAATAAGTGGCAACTTTCAATTGGGAGCAGGGAAGAATATAGAGTTTCTGTCTAAAGAATTGTAATTTAAAGCCCTTTTTAATCGTAAAGTTGGATTTTAAATCACACTTCTAAAAATGCCACTTTTAGAAAATTGGCATTTTCTTGTCCTAACTATTTAGTGCCTGTAACCTGTATTGTTAGTCACATGACTAGGTGTAGGTGACAGTTGGTCTTTGTGTATTATTCCCAGACAGTGAGACAAAGAGGAAAATGTATTGGCAAGATGGGCCATCTCTGACTTGATAGGGGGTGGGGCTGTCACCCACCACACTTGCACATCACAAAGATTCTCCCCCAGCACACTCACAAGGGTTTCACACTTGCCTTTTGTGCCCCAGACATGCTGGGACCAGGGCAGAGAGGCAGGAAATTCCAGACACCTCTGTAGAGGAAGGACTCCAAAAGTTTCTCCTACTTCAAAGTGGGCATAAAGGAATAAATATTGGACCCTTAGACTAGTATTGCTGTGATGCTCTGCAAGAGGGACCGATACTCTACTGCCATGCTGCCTGAGTGACAGGACTAGGCCTGCATCCTCAACCCAGGACCACCAGAATGACTCCAAGGGCTTGGTGGCTGGCCTCCTCACCAGAGGCTCAGGGACAGAAAAGACCCCAGCCTCCTTCAATCCAACACCTAGACTTTGTCTGCTGTGAGTCATAGCCCCCTCAAGTGGAGCCATCCCATTTCTGGACCCTTGGAAGTGGGTCTGAAGGTGCTCTGCCAGCCCAGCAGTGGTCCTGTTAGCAGAAATGACAAAGCCCAATGCATGTTTTCCCAGCTGCTTCAGAACTGCTGCAGTGCAACGCGTCCCTGTTGTAGGACCTTGCATCGCAGCCCGCAGTCTCCAAGGATCCACAGCTGCGTGACACATCCTCAACACAGGCCTTCGCATCGTAAGCCCGTCATCGATCACATCCTTGACAATGACGCAGGACTACGCATCGTAACCATGCAGCTTCTTCGGAACTGCCGTTACATAACTCATCTTCAATGCAGGATTTCGTATCATCGATGGCCTCCTTGACAACGACGCAGTACTCTTCATCGCAGCCCCACTACTTCCTCAGAACCGCCACTGAGTGACGCATCCTCAATGCAGATTCAGCAATGCTCTGCATAACAGGATTTAAACTACTTTTTCAGTGGGCCTAACTGGTCCCTATATCCAGCCCGCACTGCAACGTAGTTGGCCTGAGCTTGTGACCTTGTCTGTTCCGGCATGACCACATAACCACAGTTGGCACTTTGTGCTTTTTAGCACTATTTTACCTAAACCTTTAAAACTGCATATTTCCAGTTCTACTAATTGGATTTTTGTCATTTTGGTTTTAAATACTTTATCAAATGTTACTCTATTTTTCTAAATTGGTGTGGGATTTTTCTTGTGTTGTGTTTTCACTTTAATACTGTTTGTGTGCTGCATAGGTACTTTACACATTGCAGCTAAGCTAAGGCTGACTGCTTTTGTGCCAAGCTACCAGAGAGTTGAACACTAGTTAATATGGGGTTTACTTGTTTTTCATCCTGACAAGAATTGTGGTTGCTGCCTGAGTAGGGTTTCACCCCTCTCAACCAGTAACCCAATTTCCAACATTGGGAGTTTAGCAGTGAAATTAAGACTTGTGTTTGCGCACTGCCATACAGTGTTTGATTATATCTTTGCTTTTTCCAAATCCACTCTCATTCTACCTGACTGTCTGTGACCATACCTGCTGTGATGGAATTGACCTGGCCAATCTGGATAGCTATGCTATGGTTGGGATCAAGTAGTTCTGTGAGGAAAGGAGACTGTGATCAGGAAATGCACCAAGAAGTTGGAGCTTTAGAAAGCTCTGTGGACCTGGGCGGATGTCCACCAGATTCTGACAGCAACAGAGGATGGAGATCAGGAGGATGACATGGAGGAAGTGAAAAGGAGAAGGTTGAGGCTGAGAGAGCCTTAGCAAGAGAGAAACTGATCATGAAGAGAGAAGGGTGGCCAATGAGTTAAATCTCAGAGAGCTTGACAGAAGAGCTAGACAAGTTGAGTCCAGCAATAATGGTGGCAACATATCCAGTGTCTGAGGTGAAGAAGAAAGTTCACATTCCAAAAGATCTGGTGCCCAGCTATGTCATAGGGCATGACATAGACAAGTAGTTTTCTGCCTATGGAGTGGCCTTTAAGATGCATAGGGTCCCAGAAGAGTTTTGGGGGCATCAATCCGGAAACACATGTCTACAGTGGGGAGGGATTCCTTGCTTACACTGGAGGTGGGGGACCCGATGAAGTGCACCCCATTGTAAACTATCCTTGTCACCAAGTTTGGACTCACCCCAGAGAATTACCGCATCCGGTTCAGGGATAGCCAAAAGATGCAGAACCAATCATGGGTGGATTTTCTTGATTATGCCAACAAAGCACTGAACGGTTGGGTGTGGGGCAGCAAAGTTGATGATTTTACTGGGTTGTTTAATCTGATACTAAGAGAACACATGCTCAGTACAAGTTTTGTGGAGCTATACCAGCATCTTGTTGACAGCAAGCTCAATGACCGCAGAGGACTTACAAAAGAGGCGGACCTCTGGATCAGTACTAGTGTCTAAGAAGGTTCCTGAGCGTGACCCCAAGAAGGGTGGTTCTGGCTCCCCCCAGCAGAGTGAGGGGGAGGTTAAGATGACCCAGACAAGTCCCAGAAAAAGGGGAGAGAAAAAGGATCCCATGCTCCTTCTGAGAAATAGGGGGGAGGTTTTGGTGGACGGGAGCCCAGTGCGACCCATTTCCAGCCCCGGTGCTTTGATTTTTCTGAGTTAGGACATAAGAGGTGGGACTCTGTCTGTCCAAAGAAACCACCCACTGGTGAGAACTCTAAAGGGGTGGTCAATGTGATCTTAGGGGTAAGTAGCCAACATGGGCAGCTCATAGACCATGCCATAATTTCCCTTAGCTAGGAGATAGACTTAGAGGGTAAGCTTGCAATCCCTGAGGGTGGAAGTTGTCACTTCCACCAGGTGAAGGTGAATGGGATCCCTATCACTGCTTTGAGGACAGAAGTCTGATCCACTGGGTGGAATGGGCCATATGGTGGTACTGTCTGCCTACTGGGATGCATCTCTGAGCAAGTTAAGGTTAGGTGCTACACAGAAGGGGTCCACAAGAGAGAAGGAGGGTACTCCATGAGTCAGGTCAGTGGTTCAGGAGAGTGTAGACAAGGGCTCCAAGGGCTAGTTGGCTGGCCTCCTAATCAGAGACTCAGTGACAAAAAAGGCTTCAACCACCAAATAATGTGTTACATTTTAGTACTTTTTTCTAAATTGGTGAGGGATTTTTTTGTGTTGTATTTGTACTCTGTTACTGTTTGAGTTCTGTACTTTACACTTTGCCTCTAAGTTAAGCCTGACAGCTTTTGTGTTAAGCTACCAGATGGTTGAACACAGGTAAACTAGGGTTTGCTTGATAGAATGACAGATATTTTAAGGAGACTAGTTCTAGTTAGGACAGAATTTTATAAAAGGAACATTTTATTTTTTGCTAATAAGTTTGGCGCTATTTGATGAATCTTCACAAAAGTTTCCAAAAAAATTCATCCTTCTCAGCCCCCTCCTGGGAAGTGATCCTTCAAGCGGGAGGCTGTGAAAAAGGGGGTCCCAAAATGTGTTTTCTCCATGCTACTTCCCCAAAGAAATTTTAGGCAGTGATACTGAAAAACCGGCTGAACAGAAGTATACCAAATTGACAGAAAGCTAGATATCTAATCAGAAAGTGTGATTTGGCGTAAATCAGTTCAGCATTTTTTGAGAAATTAGGGTTAAAAAATGAGTGAGTATTGGACTTGGCCCTTTTTGCAGGGTTATCCCCAAACGTTGTGCATCTTCCTCCAATGTTTTCCTGACCTGTTGTTGTTGGCTATAGGACTCTGGGCACTTACCACTGCAAATCAGTGCTGAAGTACATATGCTGTCTGTGTGAATTGTGAACATGATTGGTTATCCATGATTGGCATATTTGATTTACTGGTAAGTCCCTAGTAAAGTGCACTGAGTGTGCCAGGGCCTGTAAATCAAATGCTACTAGTGGGCCTGCAGCACTGATTGTGCCACCCACATGAGTAGCCCTGGAAAGGTAACCCAGACCTACCACTGCAGTGTCTGTGCGCAGTTGTGACTACCATGTCGACTTGGCAAGTGCACCCACTTGCCAGTCCCTATTCTTCCCTTTTCTTACATATAAGTTACCCCTAAGGTAGGCCCAAGGTACCCCATGTGGGCAGGGTGCTGTGTATGTTAAAGGTAGGAAATGTACTGGTGTGTGTGACATATCCTGGTAGTGAATTACAGTGCAATTTGTTTTTCACTTTGGAAAGGCTATCTGTCCCATAGGATAGAATGGGAGTTTATTTATAACATCTTATAAATATAACTTCCCATTGGGACAAGATAGAGAAATAAAGTTTAGGCTCTCTAAACTCAGAATTTAATAACACATCCTTTAGTAAAGATGGTTTTTAAATTGTGTGTTTGAAAATGCCACTTTTAGAAAGTTTGCATTTTCTTATTTAACCATTCTGTGTGCCTCTGCCTGTTTGTGTACTGACTCTGGTTTAGGAGTGACAGGGGCTGGGGAGGTGCATGCTCTCAGACAGCCACCAGGGAGGGGGGGTGATGTGTGTGTCCTGCCTTTCCTGAACAGGGCTGGACTCAATAGACCTGGGCTGCAAACAGAGTAGTGGGAGGAGTTCTCACTAGAACCTAAATAGGCCCGGTCTGCATTTAGAGTGCTGGGAGGAGATTTCCCTTGCACCTGAATAGGGCCTGTCTGCCTTACACAATGCTGTCTCCACCTCCTGCCGGGCAGCTGCACCAGAGAAGACAGAACTGGTTTAGACTGGGCTCGGAAACCTTTGCACAAAGAGAACAAAGACATTTTGGGGTATAAGTATTAGACCTAAAACCCCAGAACTTTAGATCATTTCTGGATTTACAGAGGAACCTTTGCCAAGGGGAAGAGCTGTAGAAACTGAAGGAGAAGTACTGCCCCTGTGCTGTCTGCTGTCTGGGGTTGGCATGCAGTAGCTGATTCTGCCAAGGAAAGGATAAGGACTTTACTGTGTGCTTTGTCCCCTGCTTGAGGAAGATCTCTAAGGGCCTGTGTGTGCTGGCCTCCTGTTCTGAAGTCTCAGGGACACAAATACTTCACCCCCAGCTCCCCTGAACTTCCTTGCTGGGAGTTCTGACCTGCCAAGAGGTGCCTGTGACTGTGTTGGGCCTCTGAAGGTTGTTCCTGCTGTTGAGAGCTGGAAAAGCAACGCACCTACAAGAAATTCGACGCATCGCTCTTCTTGCGGCTGTTTTTTCTGATGCAGCACCGCTGTGTGAGAAGAATCTCCACGCATTGCTGCACTGCTGCTGAACCCGACGCAGCGCCTGACGCTACTGCAGGAACCGACACATCGAGGGATCGCGGCTGAAGAAACCGACGCAGCACCGCTCGCCACCGCCGCATCGATCGCCGACGCATCCCAGATTTCCACACATCGTACCTGTGCAGCAAGTTTTCCCGACGCATCTCCCACGGACCAGAACCGTCTTGGAATCGATGTATCACTTCCCCCTACAGACCGGATTCAACACATCACTTCACCTGCGTGCAGCAGAACTGTCGCATCGCCACCCCATTGTCTTAGGAGCTGACACATCTCTTTGTTTTTTGACCCTACTCACCTCTGCAGCTGTTTGGCCTTGTGAATTTTGTCGCAGCTACAGGTACTTTGAGAGAAATCACCCATTCATAGTTTTCTATGGTCCAAGTTGTTTGAAACCTTTTTAAAGTCATATTCTTATTACATGTATGTTGGATTTTTGTCGTTTTGGTCTTGTTGAGTTTAATTAAAGATACTTTATTTTTCTAAACTGGTGTGGTGTGCATCTGTGGTGTTATCACTGTATTACTGTGTGTTTTGAGTACAAATACTTTACACATTGCCTTTGGGATAAATCTGTCTGCTCGTGCCAAGCTACCCAGGGGGTGAGCAGGGGTAATCTTAAGTGTGTATCCCCCTTACCACGACTAGAAGCAATGGTCCCTATTTGGACAAAGGTACCTACCTCTGCCAACTAGAGACCTGTTACATTTCCTTTTATATTGCTGTATTCTCTTTGTGTTATTGTCCCTGCCTCTTTAATCTCTTTGTATACTTTTAACCTTTGCACCTGCCGTTGCAGTTAGTGGTGATTTCAGTTAGAACTGGAATCCCCATTCATTCTGCTCCTGGACTTGGACTGCAAAAACAAAAATTGATGGACAGAATGCAGAACAATGTCATACATTCACCCCAGTACAGAGATCTGGGCCTAAATCCATCGTTTTTTTGCTCACCATGCCATTCCAGTTTGAACCCAGCCATATGCAAATCAGTCTTGACCCTGTGCCTCATGGGAACAGTCCAGCCCGAACTGCCAAGCCAGGTCCTCCCTGGACTGGAAACAAGCATCCTAGGACCGGTTTCACCCATCTTCAGCCAGGATAGCTTGATTCCAGTGGCATGGAGAGCACGGGACCCACGTCTGGGCATACCCGTCCCACTCGGGGTGACAAATGCAAAAACAACAATTGATGGACAGAATGCAGAACAATGTCATACATTCACCCCAGTACAGAGATCTGGGTCTAAATCCATCGTTTTTGCTCACCATGCCATTCCAGTTTGAACCCAGCCATATGCAAATCAGTCTTGACCCTGTGCCTCATGGGAACAGTCCAGCCCGAACTGCCAAGCCAGGTCCTCCCTGGACTGGAAACAAGCATCCTAGGACCGGTTTCGGGGTTTCACCCTCTTCAGCCAGGATAGCTTGATTCCAGTGGCATGGAGAGCACGGGACCCACGTCTGGGCATACCCGTCCCACTCGGGGTGACAAATGCAAAAACAACAATTGATGGACAGAATGCAGAATAATGTCATACATTCACCCCAGTACAGAGATCTGGGCCTAAATCCATCGTTTTTTTGCTCACCATGCCATTCCAGTTTGAACCCAGCCATATGCAAATCAGTCTTGACCCTGTGCCTCATGGGAACAGTCCAGCCCGAACTGCCAAGCCAGGTCCTCCCTGGACTGGAAACAAGCATCCTAGGACCGGTTTCGGGGTTTTATCCCTCTTCAGCCAGGATAGCTTGATTCCAGTGGCATGGAGAGCTCGGGACCCACGTCTGGGCATACCCGTCCCACTCGGGGTGACAAATGCAAAAACAACAATTGATGGACAGAATGCAGAACAATGTCATACATTCACCCCAGTACAGAGATATGGGCCTAAATCCATCGTTTTTTTGCTCACCATGCCATTCCAGTTTGAACCCAGCCATATGCAAATCAGTCTTGACCCTGTGCCTCATGGGAACAGTCCAGCCCGAACTGCCAAGCCAGGTCCTCCCTGGACTGGAAACAAGCATCCTAGGACCGGTTTCGGGGTTTCACCCCTCTTCAGCCAGGATAGCTTGATTCCAGTGGCATGGAGAGCACGGGACCCACGTCTGGGCATACCCGTCCCACTCGGGGTGACAAATGCAAAAACAACAATTGATGGACAGAATGCAGAACAATGTCATACATTCACCCCAGTACAGAGATCTGGGCCTAAATCCATCGTTTTTTTGCTCACCATGCCATTCCAGTTTGAACCCAGCCATATGCAAATCAGTCTTGACCCTGTGCCTCATGGGAACAGACCAGCCCGAACTGCCAAGCCAGGTCCTCCCTGGACTGGAAACAAGCATCCTAGGACCGGTTTTGGGGTTTCACCCCTCTTCAGCCAGGATAGCTTGATTCCAGTGGCATGGAGAGCACGGGACCCACGTCTGGGCATACCCGTCCCACTCGGGGTGACAAATGCAAAAACAACAATTGATGGACAGAATGCAGAACAATGTCATACATTCACCCAAGTACAGAGATCTGGGCCTAAATCCATCGTTTTTTTGCTCACCATGCCATTCCAGTTTTAACCCAGCCATATGCAAATCAGTCTTGACCCTGTGCCTCATGGGAACAGTCCAGCCCGAACTACCAAGCCAGGTCCTCCCTGGACTGGAAACAAGCATCCTAGGACCGGTTTTGGGGTTTCACCCCTCTTCAGCCAGGATAGCTTGATTCCAGTGGCATGGAGAGCACGGGACCCACGTCTGGGCATACCCGTCCCACTCGGGGTGACAAATGCAAAAACAATTGATGGACAGAATGCAGAACAATGTCATACATTCACCCCAGTACAGAGATCTGGGTCTAAATCCATCGTTTTTTTGCTCACCATGCCATTCCAGTTTGAACCCAGCCATATGCAAATCAGTCTTGACCCTGTGCCTCATGGGATCAGTCCAGCCCGAACTGCCAAGCCAGGTCCTCCCTGGACTGGAAACAAGCATCCTAGGACCGGTTTCGGGGTTTCACCCCTCTTCAGCCAGGATAGCTTGATTCCAGTGGCATGGAGAGCACGGGACCCATTTCTGGGCATACCCGTCCCACTCGGGGTGACAAATGCAAAAACAACAATTGATGGACAGAATGCAGAACAATGTCATACATTCACCCCAGTACACAGATCTGGGCCTAAATCCATCGTTTTTTGCTCACCATGCCATTCCAGTTTGAACCCAGCCATATGCAAATCAGTCTTGACCCTGTGCCTCATGGGAACAGTCCAGCCCGAACTGCCAAGCCAGGTCCTCCCTGGACTGGAAACAAGCATCCTAGGACCGGTTTCGGGGTTTCACCCCTCTTCAGCCAGGATAGCTTGATTCCAGTGGCATGGAGAGCACGGGACCCACGTCTGGGCATACCCGTCCCACTCGGGGTGACAAATGCAAAAACAACAATTGATGGACAGAATGCAGAATAATGTCATACATTCACCCCAGTACAGAGATCTGGGCCTAAATCCATCGTTTTTTTGCTCACCATGCCATTCCAGTTTGAACCCAGCCATATGCAAATCAGTCTTGACCCTGTGCCTCATGGGAACAGTCCAGCCCGAACTGCCAAGCCAGGTCCTCCCTGGACTGGAAACAAGCATCCTAGGACCGGTTTCGGGGTTTTACCCCTCTTCAGCCAGGATAGCTTGATTCCAGTGGCATGGAGAGCTCGGGACCCACGTCTGGGCATACCCGTCCCACTCGGGGTGACAAATGCAAAAACAACAATTGATGGACAGAATGCAGAACAATGTCATACATTCACCCCAGTACAGAGATCTGGACCTAAATCCATCGTTTTTGCTCACCATGCCATTCCAGTTTGAACCCAGCCATATGCAAATCAGTCTTGACCCTGTGCCTCATGGGAACAGTCCAGCCCGAACTGCCAAGCCAGGTCCTCCCTGGACTGGAAACAAGCATCCTAGGACCGGTTTCGGGTTTCACCCCTCTTCAGCCAGGATAGCTTGATTCCAGTGGCATGGAGAGCACGGGACCCACGTCTGGGCATACCCGTCCCACTCGGGGTGACAAATGCAAAAACAACAATTGATGGACAGAATGCAGAACAATGTCATACATTCACCCCAGTACAGAGATCTGGGCCTAAATCCATCGTTTTTTTGCTCACCATGCCATTCCAGTTTGAACCCAGCCATATGCAAATCAGTCTTGACCCTGTGCCTCATGGGAACAGTCCAGCCCGAACTGCCAAGCCAGGTCCTCCCTGGACTGGAAACAAGCATCCTAGGACCGGTTTCACCCATCTTCAGCCAGGATAGCTTGATTCCAGTGGCATGGAGAGCACGGGACCCACGTCTGGGCATACCCGTCCCACTCGGGGTGACAAATGCAAAAACAACAATTGATGGACAGAATGCAGAACAATGTCATACATTCACCCCAGTACAGATATCTGGGCCTAAATCCATCGTTTTTTTGCTCACCATGCCATTCCAGTTTTAACCCAGCCATATGCAAATCAGTCTTGACCCTGTGCCTCATGGGAACAGTCCAGCCCGAACTACCAAGCCAGGTCCTCCCTGGACTGGAAACAAGCATCCTAGGACCGGTTTCGGGGTTTCACCCCTCTTCAGCCAGGATAGCTTGATTCCAGTGGCATGGAGAGCACGGGACCCACGTCTGGGCATACCCGTCCCACTCGGGGTGACAAATGCAAAAACAATTGATGGACAGAATGCAGAACAATGTCATACATTCACCCCAGTACAGAGATCTGGGTCTAAATCCATCATTTTTTTGCTCACCATGCCATTCCAGTTTGAACCCAGCCATATGCAAATCAGTCTTGACCCTGTGCCTCATGGGAACAGTCCAGCCCGAACTGCCAAGCCAGGTCCTCCCTGGACTGGAAACAAGCATCCTAGGACCGGTTTCGGGGTTTCACCCCTCTTCAGCCAGGATAGCTTGATTCCAGTGGCATGGAGAGCACGGGACCCATTTCTGGGCATACCCGTCCCACTCGGGGTGACAAATGCAAAAACAACAATTGATGGACAGAATGCAGAACAATGTCATACATTCACCCCAGTACACAGATCTGGGCCTAAATCCATCGTTTTTTGCTCACCATGCCATTCCAGTTTGAACCCAGCCATATGCAAATCAGTCTTGACCCTGTGCCTCAAGGGAACAGTCCAGCCCGAACTGCCAAGCCAGGTCCTCCCTGGACTGGAAACAAGCATCCTAGGACCGGTTTCGGGGTTTCACCCCTCTTCAGCCAGGATAGCTTGATTCCAGTGGCATGGAGAGCACGGGACCCACGTCTGGGCATACACGTCCCACTCGGGGTGACAAATGCAAAAACAACAATTGATGGACAGAATGCAGAACAATGTCATACATTCACCCCAGTACAGAGATCTGGGCCTAAATCCATCGTTTTTTTGCTCACCATGCCATTCCAGTTTGAACCCAGCCATATGCAAATCAGTCTTGACCCTGTGCCTCATGGGAACAGCCCAGCCCGAACTGCCAAGCCAGGTCCTCCCTGGACTGGAAACAAGCATCCTAGGACCAGTTTCGGGGTTTCACCCCCTTCAGCCAGGATAGCTTGATTCCAATGGCATGGAGAGCACGGGACCCACGTCTGGGCATACCCGTCCCACTCGGGGTGACAAATGCAAAAACAACAATTGATGGACAGAATGCAGAACAATGTCATACATTCACCCCAGTACAGAGATCTGGGCCTAAATCCATCCATCCATCGACTGAGCAGTACTGTGCCCTGTCTAATAAACAGCTTCTACCTTTCACTGGATTTATGCATCATATTTTCTTGGAATTTTACACTGGCGACGAGTTACAGCGTACCTGCTACTACCTAGGGCACAGGAGCGGTATAACTTTCTTTGGGATTTTCAGTTTTGGAATTTCGCTGGAGCGTTACATTGAGTGTGGAACATTTTGGATTTTATGTGGTTGATATTGCCCATTTTATCTCCCACCACCGTTTTTTCCCGACTTGGCAGACACCTTAGTCATCAAGAAATGGATTTCTAACCAGTTTCAGGTATTTCTACACTTCTGCATCTTTTGAGCAACTAGCCGTTGTGTTTCCCACGCGACCTTGGTTGGAATTTACCTCATTGTCAAGGCCAGGACTGTAGAGACATCCACGAGATTCTTCGTGTACAGCGCGCTCCTCTTCGTTGCCACTTAACGCTGGAATTTCTGTTGCCTAGACACGGGAGCTCACGGTGACCCTGAAGCTCCAAGAAGATGTGAAGACTTCTACCTTGCAAACGCGACTACGTCATCGCGCTACGTGGAATTTGACGTGCCTATGCAATTGCGTCACCTTTACGCTACGTGGCGCCACTGTGCGCAAATAATTTGGAGAGAGTATCCTCGTCAGTGTCGATGCGCACGACAGCGCATCGAATTCATTTTGGAAATAATTACGTCGATGCGCACGACATTTGGGAATACTTACAAATATTTACGATTTCAGTAATCTCACTCTTGCGCACCACTGACCAAAGGTACTGATGATTTTATTACGTTGTTGTGCACGAATTTACATTTATATTACGTTTGCACACCACGCTGATGTGCACAGCTTCTCATAATTATTTACCAATTATTTCCTTGATATAGTAATTACAGTGACTATATAGTACTCTTATTATCCTATTATCATACTGTTTTTCCTGCATTTGCATAACTAGAGTGTTAATATTCATATTTTAACATGCAATTTGAAGCCCCTGCCAAGTTTCTTCAATGTAAAGGTGATCCTCCTATTCCTTGGTCCAGATGGAAGGAGGAGTTTTTAACTTATATGAAAGCTATTGATGGGGACAGAATGGGGAATGAAAGGAAAAAAAATATTCTCCTTCATTGTTTAGGGTCGGAAGGTCAAGCCATTTTCAGAACTCTTCCAGTTGTGCAAGGTGAACTCAGTACTTTTGATGAAGCTCTATTACGTATGGAAACACGGTTTAAGCCCACCACCAGCATAGCTTTAAATAGATATAAATTTTATACCAGGTCACAAAGGGATTCTGAATCTTTTGATGATTTCTTGACAGCTCTTAGAACATTAGTAATTTCTTGTAATTTTGGAGTTATAGCAGACGAAATGATTAGAGATCAGATAATTGTGAACGTTAGAAGCAAAAAAACACAAGAGCAATTGTGGGTTCTAGGGAATCCTAACTTACATGACACCATAGCCACTGCGAAAGCGTTTGAACAATCCGAAAAGTGGATGAAAACCATTGAGGATGTTAATGCTAAAGGTGATAAGAGCAACAAAAGTGTTGATGAGGTTTGTGCCATGAATAACTCTGGTAGTAACTCAGTTAAACATCCCCTGGTAGGAAAATGCGGTGACAGGAGTGTAATATTTTATAGGTGTGGTATAGGTGTGGTAGTACCAACCATGTGTCTTTGTCCCGCCATCGGTAAGGAATGCATAAAGTGTGGTAGGCTTGGACATTTTGCCAGAGCCTGTAGGGATGACAAGAAGAGAACCATTAACAAAGGTAAAAGTTTTCCTACAAAAAGTAGTGAAGTTTCCTGTGTAACATGTACTCAGTCTGTTAATGAAGACCAGATAGTTGAGAGAGGTATTGTAGTTTCTTTACTCAATATATGTGCCCTCGAAGGGGAGAGTTTGAGTTCACCCAAATGTGTTGTTCAATTCTTAAATGAAAACTTGGAACTTATGGCAGATTCCGGGTCACCTTGGTCGATAATTACAGAAAATTATTTCAATGATAAATTTGGTAGCACCATGTCCACGAAGAGTCTGTGTCCTCCTGACATCATAGCTCAAGGATTTGATGGGTCCACTATTGACTTTATGGGGTACATTGCTTCTGACGTTAAGTTTAAGGAAAGATCTGCTTTTATTAAATTGTATGTGGCCAAGAAGGGAGTTAACGTATTGGGCTGGCGGGACCAATGGAGACTAGGGATCATTCTCAATCCCCGCAACAAAGAGCCTGTCATGGTGGTAGAAGATAGTGTTGACCCCAGTGTCATTGAAAAAGAATTTCCAGAGGTATTTGCTGAAACTTTAGGAAAGTTAAAAGGTTTTACTCATTTAATTAAGCTTAAGCAAGGGGCGTCTCCTGTTAGACAGAAACTCAGGAATGTTCCTATTAATGTGAGGGAAGAGCTGGAGAAAGCATTAAAGGACATGTTAGATGAGGGAGTTATTGAAGAAGTTTAATCTTCTGAATGGGTTTCCCCGATTGTGTTGGCACTGGAATCATGCTATCCTGGCTGAAGAGGGGTGAAACCCCAAAACCGGTCCTAGGATGCTTGTTTCCAGTCCAGGGAGGACCTGGCTTGGCAGTTCGGGCTGGACTGTTCCCTTGAGGCACAGGGTCAAGACTGATTTGCATATGGCTGGGTTCAAACTGGAATGGCATGGTGAGCAAAAACGATGGATTTAGGCCCAGATCTCTGTACTGGGGTGAATGTATGACATTGTTCTGCATTCTGTCCATCAATTGTTGTTTTTGCATTTGTCACCCCGAGTCAAATCTTTGAGGCTATGCATTGACCTCAGAGCCTTAAATGCCAATATTCTGGTCGATTGCCACCCATTGCCTAATATCAATGAGGTGGTAAGCATGCTTGGAGGTGCCACAATATTCTCTACTTTGCACCTCAGGTCTGCGTACCACCAAATTGAACTTGCTGAGGAGTCACGTCATGTGACTTCCTTCATCACACCCCAAGGTCTTTTCCAATTCAAAAGGATGCCGTTTGGATTAGCATCAGCGGCTTCTGTGTTCCAGAGGTCCATGTATCATCTTTTTAAGAACATGCAATCGTGTGTGAAGTGCTTCCAAGATGACATCCTTATTTATTCTCCGGACGTTAACACACACATGGAACATCTCAAGAATGTATGCGTTATCCTCAAAGAACATGGATTAACTCTTAAGAAGAGTAAATGCAAACTGTTTCAAGAGTCTGTTGAATACCTTGGACATACACTATCCAAAGAGGGGTAGTTAAAAAAAAATCCCTCGTTGATGCTATTTTAAAGGCACCGGCTCCAGATTCTAAAGACAAACTTCTTTCTTTTTCAGGTCTCTGTGAATATTACAGCAAATTCATTATGAATTTTGCATCCAAAATAGAGCCCTTAAGAGAACTAACGAGGAAAAATGCTGAATTTCTTTGTGGGGAAAGGCAACAGGAAGCTTTTGATAGCATCAAAGCAGAAATGATAGCTGCTCCTACTCTGAAACCTTATTGTATAGGGAAAACTTGTATACTCACTGTTGATGCTAGCCTATATGGTCTGGGGTGTGTATTATCTCAACGTGCGGGAAGAGATGAGTGGAATGTTGCGTTTGCCTCTCGCACGCTTAACCTTACTGAGAGGCATTACGCTGTAATTGAGAGAGAATTGTTGGCATGTGTCTGGGGTGTGGAACATTTTCGTAATTACATTTGGGGTGCGCGATTTGTTTTACGGACAGATCACAAGCCTTTAGTTTCCATTCTGTCGCCTGGAGGGGGTTTTAATGCCACTGATCGCATAGCCAGGTTGATGTCCAGATTACAAGAATACAGTTTTGCAGTTGAGTACGTTCCAGGGAAAATTAATGTTACTGCAGACTGTTTATCTAGACTTCCCTACAATAGCAGTGATGTGTGTAGAGATGAAGAAGTTGTTGCTGACATTTCTGAGGTCATATCCAGTAAATTTAATTCCATTTCTGAGGAGATGTGGAAAAAAGCCATGAGTGAAGATGACCTTTTACGTGAAGTTATTAATTATACTAGAATAGGATGGCCCTCGAAAAATGAAGTTTCAATTGATCTTTTTCCTTTTTGGAAGGTCTCCAATGATCTAGTCATAGAGGGTGACCTGATTTTTAGACAAGGTAAGTGCATCCCACCCTTGTCTCTTCGCAGTCACATTTTATCTGTGAGCCATGAGAGCCATTTGGGAATGTCTTCTATGAAAAGGCTTATCAGATCCATTTTTTGGTGGCCTGGTTTGGACAGATATGTCGACACGATAGTGAGAGAGTGTCCTGAATGTGTGAGCAGTGAAAAGATGCTTAAATGTGGTCCAGATCCTCTCATTCCCATTCAATGGCCAGATTACCCATGGCAAAAGGTGGGTTTAGACATTGCTGGTCCTTTTAATTTTTTGCCTCAGGACTGTAGGTTCGCCTTAGTAATGGTTGATTACCACTCCAAGTGGCCTGAGGTGAAACTTGTTCCTCATGCTACTTCTGAGAGCGTCATTTTGTTCTTAAAAGAAGTTTTTGCCCGTGAAGGTTACCCTGAAGTTCTCATCTCTGATAATGGGGTACAATTGAAGTCTCGTAATATGACTGATTTTCTTTCATTTTTCAATATTCGTCATGTTACGACAGCTTTGTACGAACCTCAAGGGAATGGCCAAGTGGAAAGATATAACAGAGTTCTCAAGCAAGACATTTTATGGGCACGTAATTTTGGTTCTCAGTGGAAGGATAAATTGAGGGAGAAGTTGTTGTTGTACCGGATAACTCCCCACTCAACCACTGAGGTTTCTCCTTTCCGCTTACTTAAGGGAAGGGAACCAGTTTCCAAGTTGTGCCCTTGGTGGTTTAAAAAAGCCTCAGAGAATCATAGTTCAGAAATCAATCAGAAGAATATTGCCCACAAAGTGGAGGAGAAGCAGCAGAGAGGTAAACTTTATTATGACCTCCGCATGAAAGTTAAGGTACCCCATTTTGAAGTTGGAGAATGGGTGAGAATACGTAAGCCTGGTGTTTAACTCAAAGGTGACGATGAAATTTGGTAAACCCATTAAAGTTGTCAAGGTAAATCGCAACAGTATTGTTACTCAAGACGGAAAAGTTTGGAATATCAAACGTGTTTCTAAATGTATTGATTTATCTTCGTAATTTCCCTAAGGGGAGAAATGTGTTACGTTTCCTGTTATATTGCTGTATTCTCTTTGTGTTATTGTCCCTGCCTCTTTAATCTCTTTGTATACTTTTATCCTTTGCACCTGCGCTTGCAGTTAGTGGTGATTTCAGTTAGAACTGGAATCCCCATTCATTCTGCTCCTGGACTTGGACTGAGCAGTACTGTGCCCTGTCTAATAAACAGCTTCTACCTTTCACTGGATTTATGCATCATATTTTCTTGGAATTTTACAAGACCCCCATTTCTAACAGTGACATATTGACAGTTGGTCTGACGGGACTCCTGCGGTACTGCAAATTAAAATAAATAGAGCTATCTGATTGCCCGAGAGTTCTCCAGTGGGACCGCTGCTGCTGGACCCCACGGGACAGTGCTTTGTCCCCTCATGTGGTCCCATAGGACTCTCCCACGGGGTTGGTTGCAAGGCCTGGCCACAGGGATGGGCATGGGAAGGCTCAGGCATGAGCTGAGTTAGCTCAGTAAATTGTAACTGGGGAATTTCAGTGTTTTTTTGCTTTTAAAATGTGACGTTATGTCTGACATTTTCACCTAACTTTAACATCACTTTAACATTAGGCAGAGAACAGCTCCTTTATATGGAGCACCCTACAACTCCAGCAACACTTTGAATCTGGTCGCCTCAAATGTCATTTTTGCCCAACTTTAACGTCACTTTAAAATTTGCTTTTTTCAAGATCTTCCTAGGACTTTATTTAACATAAAGTTAGATCATATTACCATACCTAAATATAATGTCACTTTATATATGTATTACCCCGTGCCAGTCACCATTGAGTAGTTATAGTTAGGTCCAGCTGTTTCATAAGGTCCCGTTTGATGAATCTCCACGAAACTTTCCAACATGATGCTGCCTTTTGACTAGTTAGTCCATGGAAAGTTTCAGGGTAATCTGTCAAGCGGGGGCAGAGTAAAAAGGGGGCTCTCAAAATGCAAAATACCCATACATTTTCCAAAGACTTCATCAGACATGGCTACAGCAAAAACTGCTGAATGGAATTACACCAAATTTGGCAGGAAGCTCGAACCTGGTACGCAGATTGTGTTTTTAAAGTTTAGAAAACCATAGATATCTGGACGGTTGGGTCCTTGAGAGGCTCAAAAGACTTTTGCAGGAGCGGCAATTTAAAAATGGATTGGTCTGATTGGCCCAGGGAGCTTTTTTCAATTGGACCAATTCGCTCTAATTGGCTGCCAGCTATATCAGAAAAATGTTGCTGGCAGCCATTACAGGGCTCGATGCCTTAGTCCCTTGTCCTGAACTTGTGTGCCTCCCTCCCCTTTAAATTTCGTAGTGGACCTGAGGGATCGGGACAGGCAGTAAAACCCATTTATTATGCAGTCTGGTCTAACTACTCTCAACTCAACATCGCTGAGTACTATAACATTAGTATTTTTGCGGGTTGGGAGCATTATGGATTAGTTTACATGACTATATAATACCCAGGCTAGACATAGGTCAGCACTTCATAACTTATCAGGACATTGAAATCTGTTAGAGTGTTTTCCAACATGAAGAGAGAGTGCGGGTTGGACTGTTCCATGTCTGTATGTGTTTTGCATCTATGCAGTGAGGATCTGGAATAACATCGCTGTATCTATCAGGACCTCTCAAATGATGCTGCAATTTAGGAAAAGATAAGAATACGCAATTTGTGATTGGATGTGGGGAGCGTGGGAGCCCTGGTGCTTTCTGCTTCCTGTTTCATCACAAGGAGCCAGGAAGAGGACGGGACGAGACACAGAAGAGGCAGCGGCGGCCGGCCATTAGGCCGACCAGGAGGTAAGTGATTTCTTTTTTTTAACCCAAGCCCCCTCCCCGCCCCTTCGCCCCCACCCGCCCCACTGCTGCTTCTAGGTTCCAGCCGCGACTGCATACCTTTCTGATCACATATGCTATTGTAATTCAAATAATGATCACTCATAGTAATGCTAATATAACAAAAAAATTACAAAAGGGATTATTTTGGCACAAGGCCAAAGATTACCACACGTGATGCACATAGGTTTCTTACACCTGGAGAGGCTGCTAGCTGTGCTAAATCTACGTTCAATATTACACATTGTACATGCCATATTTTGAACTATGTTACTCGAAAAGGGGGATGCTGTTCCTCCAGGAAGAGTAGAAGAAAAAAGAAAGAATACAAAGCTGTCCGTCCCGACCAACTGCTTTACATGCTTTCTATCTCCTATTCACGTAACCAGTGGCGTAGCGTGACACGGGCGGTTGCACCGGGTGCAAAATTATTAGGGGCATTCTTAAGTGCACAAAATTTGATAGGGGCACAAAATTTTAAAAGAAAAGTGGAAGGATACTGGCCTTGCCCCAGGCGCAGGCAACCCACGCTACGCCACTGTACGTAATTACGATTATTTAGGAGTGTGGATGCTGGAGCTTATCATCAGCTCCTAGTCCCTACCTTGATTTACCATATTTTGAACTATACCACACGTTTATGGACAACTAGCTCAGAAAAATATCTATTGTATATATTATGTATTTTTAGTACCATTTAACTCAAAATTCAAATTCAAAACAAGCTTTATTCGGTTAGTAAACAACCATAAAAGCATTCTAAAAAAAAACATCAAATATAAAAACATTTAACATAATTCATCACAATGGGATATAATTAATTCGTCACAGTGAGATATAGTAAAATTCATGTGAGGTTCAATTACAAGCTAGGTTATCATTATACATAAAGTGCTAAGTGCATTTTGAGGAGAAGATCATATTTATCTTTGAAGCCAATGGGTTCGTTTAAGTTCAATTAAAAAATTTATAAAATTATTATTGCTATTGCCGACATAAAAAAATAAAATTCCGCATGGGTACCATTCAACTCAATTTTTAAAGCAACTAGAAGCATTATGATTGCATAGTGAGCAAACTCACTCGTCCATTCACCATGCACCTGCCATTTAGGTTACCTGTTGCCCTTGCTGTCATTCCTGGTAATGAATGCCATATCAGTTATTCATCCGTTTTACTACTAGACCACAACCCTTTCTAGAAGAAGTGCAAGAAAATAGAAAAGTCACAGCATCTAC
This sequence comes from Calotriton arnoldi, assembly GCA_963921515.1. NCBI lineage: Eukaryota > Metazoa > Chordata > Amphibia > Caudata > Salamandridae > Calotriton > Calotriton arnoldi. The sequence goes on along the minus strand of CAWUFW010002126.1, from coordinate 231,861 downwards.
GGATCTGTGTTGGCCATATTTATCCAAAAGGACACGCCCTCTTTACAGAATATGACGTCACCACGCACTAACAGAGCACTTCTGCTCCCAGAACCCCACTACCTCTCCCATCACACACAAACGCATAGACACGTACTTTTAAGCCCCACAACTAAACACTCGTTATTGAATAGAGTTTGGTCGCCAACCAGGCTGCAGGTCGCGCACATGATGCAGAAAAGGAAGAGAAAAAACACACGCCCTATCTATCGAGTGGTGTAATTTACTTACACTTTCAGACGCTCTATTTCTTCAATAAATGTCCACACATTTAATTATTTCAGGTCATAATAGGGTCATTCCTCACCGAGTTACATGACAAGGCGTACCCTGGGGAGTCTGGGGCTCGCACTCGGCTGCGCCTTGTTTTACGGGACCTGCCACCCTGCCCAGCAGACCTTACAAATTAACAGCCAAGCACCGGTGAGAAACAAGGCCTGCCCGTCGGGCCCTCGCGCCGCCGCGAGCCACGGGGGCGTTTTATTAAGCTGTATCTGGGCACAGATCAGAGGCAGGCCTTGCTAACAGACTGTCTAGCCGGCGCACGAGGCATATCACACAGGCAGCGCAGCGTATAACACCGTTAAAATCCCAGATAAGGTTGATGATTCGAAACAGATGCGCCAAACACAATATAGCACCCTATTTCCGAAAAGGACACCTACTGGTGTTGAGTTAAAATGAGTGACGACAACGCATTTACGTTGCCGGCATCTCGTTGGGTGGCTCACACTGCAGCAGGTGGACTCATGGGCCAAACTTACTCTGCGAAGTTTAAACTTTGCCCAACTTCTCCTGAGGTGGATGCCATCTTCCGGCCAAGGCTGCCGATTTCCGGCAGCAGGTGTCCCGCCCTCACACGGCTAGACATCTTGCCCTGGAAATAGTTGCCTGGCATTAAGAAGTAAATGGGGCTCCAAGCAGGAGAAGGGGTGCTGCTGTTATGTTATGCCTCTCCTGCGTCCTCTTCCTGGCTTCTTGGGGGAGACAAGAAGCACCAGGGCTCCCAGGCTCCCTGCAGCCAATCACAACACTGCAATGCAGCGTTGTGATTGGTCTGCCAGCTGTGACCGGGCGGTCAGCCAGGGGCTGGAGGGGTGGGCATGTTCTCCACACAGGCTGTAATGCAGCCTGCATGGAGAACACGGTGCGTGCGCATGACTGTTTTGGGCGGCCCGAGAGGGCCGGCCAAGCACTCATGCTCACATAGGGAGTGCAAACCACTCCTCCCCCTGCTCTGAGAGCAGCCCCGCCCCGCCCCACCCCACAAAGACGCCGCAACGGGGAAAACTAAAATGATAATAACATCGACTTATTATCATTTTATTTTTCCTTTTTTACACTGCAAAAAGCAGTGGGGCGACGCTCCTCCACCTCAGCGTAGGAGCCGCCACTGCGCACAGCTACTCCCAAGAGTGTCCTGGTGCTAAAGACAAAGGCGGCACCTATGGATGAAATTTATACAAATTGTGTGAAAAGCCTAGTTTTCAGTTTCTTTTTAATGACGGGAAGGTCTCCTGTTAAACGCAGCTCCCTAGGGAGCTTGTTCCAGTCAACCGGCCCCTATAAGAGAATGATCTGTCGCCAATTCTGAGCTGGCAAATACGAGGAACTTTAGCCAAATGTTCAGAAGAGGAGCGCAAGGTGCGGGCAGGGATGTAGTCATGGATCCTCTCTCTCAAACAGCTGGCGCCTGAACTGTGCAAGGCTTTATGCATTAAAACCATGGGCTTGAATTGTATCCTCTTTCTTACTGGGAGCCAGTGAAGAGCCAAATGAGCAGTCATGTGTGATCAAGGGGAGAGATTGAGTAATAACCGAGCAGCCAAGTTCTGAACTACCTGAAGTCTACACAGAAGGCACTCCGGGGAACCGAGATAAAGGGCATTACCGTAGTCCAATCTCGCTGTTATTAACACTTGGAAGACTGTTTTCCTAGCAGACTCTGATAGAAGGGGCAGAATTCTTATAGCATCCGAAGCGTTTCAAAGGAGGAGGCTGTCAGAGCCTGAATCTGTGGTTGAAAGGAGAGGTCCTTGAGGTCCTTGAGGTTCGTACAGAGTTCTGTTGGGGGCCTGGAAGTGGGACCTCCTTCGGCCAGCAAGCTCTCAACAGGTTAGGGGAAGATGTACTGAAGATCATGATCACGGACTTGTCCGGGTTGCATTTTAGTTGGTTCAAAGCCAGCCACTGAAACACCTTGGAGAGGCAGTTAGTAATAGCCTCCCCATCTAGCTCCTCTCCTTTACAACAGAAGCTGTTGGCTTCCACTCACAATCTGGTTGATCTTAGGCATATGATGCAGCCTTCTTTAAGAGAAGAGAAAGGGCACTGGCTGTTTGGGCTGACTAGCTCATAGAAGCCTCAGAGTGAGCTCTATGAAGCATTCATCAATGTCTGGGGCTTGCCTCTTCCTCCACTGAATTTTCCAGGCATTGGCCAGAGCCGCCTTCCCTACCCAAGGCATGGTGCAGCCAGGCGGGAAGTACTCTTAAGCTTCTCAGTGACATCAAGCCCAGGCCAGGCTGCAGAAGGATGTAGGAAGGTGGAATCTGACTATATGGTTGCCCCCACTTTTTTTATGGTGTTTTGCTGGTTTATGACTTAGTTGGACTGGGATCCTGCTATTCAGGGCCCCAGTCTATCTGCTTTCTCTGTAAAATGGTTTCCATGTGCCTTAGGCACATCTCTGATTGGAATCTGGAGTGCCCTTATAAGTCCCTAGTATATGGTATACTATGTACCAAGGGCATAGGTACCTCAGAGGCCTGCCAGGGGCTGCAGCATGTATTATGCCACCCCTGGAAGGCCATCCAAACTGACACCACAGGTCTGCTACTGCAGCCTGGGTAAGGTGGTGCATGCACCCCTTACTGTGATATAGGTTACCTATATCACGAAATACTTACACACATATAAACCTTATATCCAGGCCTTATCAATCCTAAAGGCAGAGTGCATGGTTCCTATGTGAGAGGGTGCCCCTGCATGAGCAGGGCCCCTCTGCAGCGTTCGGAGACCATCTCTGATGCTGTTTGTAGTGCAGCCTGACCATATACTCTTAAGCGCATTATATCCTCGCGGTAAAATGCTAACTTTGGAATGGCTGCACCTAAACATGTCGTGTTTGGTGTCAAACATCTTGGAATACTACCCCCGCCAATCCTGGCGGCGGGGGTAGCATTCCACCCTTCTAGAGGGAAAGACATGTTAACTCTGACGAGTCCGGTAACTTCTTTCCAGAGCCCTGGCATCACAAAATGGATGCTGCTGCCACAGACACGAGTCTGGCCTCCTGCTGCTGGACGAAACTCCGGCAGGGGAGGCCTGGACAATAGGTTTCCTGTCCCAGGGAGGTGTGACCACCTCCCCAGACAGGATAATGTGTATTGGGGCTGGGCGGGAGCACTTTCGGGTGCTTTGAAGTCCTGCACTGGGGGCACATTTGGTGTCCCTGTGCATACCCCAGTTCAAACCGGATCAGGGGCTTGCAGCCCCTGCTTTGGCGTGAACTGGACAAAGGGAAAGGGGTGTAGCCACCCCTCTGCCCTGACCCACCCATAGGTGGGGCCACAGAGTAGTCCAACCCCTATTTTTAGAATAAAGGTAGGAACCCAGTCCTTAGGACTTTAGATTATACCTGGACGAAACTCTGAAACTGAATCCTGGACCTTCGACGCTCTACGACAAGATTAGAGGACTGAAGAATCTCCCTTGGGGTCAAGGAGTGACTCCCCTGCTTGGCAAGCACCAAAGAAGCATCTGTCCGGTTCGCATTTCTGAAGCTCCCGTCGGACGCCGAAGTCATCGCATCACCAGAGGTGGATTCTCAGACTTCCCCGAGGCTACCCTGAGTCCCCAGCAAAGCTGAGGCCCGTGGCTATCGTGGGTGACTTGAGACCGTGACCCCTGGACACCGAGCACACTTGCAAGTGCATCCTCTTCTGGGTCTCCCAAGAAGTCGTGCTTTGGGCTCCGAGTAGCCCTAGCCTCCAGCACCACCTGCACCGAAGATCACAGGCCCCCACTCCACGAGTGTCCTGTAAGCCAGCTCCACGTGCGGCGTCACGAGGCTCCTTCGCTGTCGTTAGCCCGTTGGCTAGTAGCCCTTAACGAAGGCCAATCCTTTTCCTACTTGGCATCCTGGTTGCTCCAGGCCTGCCCTCACTTACCCTTGCTGGGTGAGTTCCACAGACCTTGCTGGTCTGCACCATCGACGATCTACATCTTACTCGAGACTTGCCGTTGCCAAGGCTTGTTGGGTCCAATCCGGTCGCCGACACCTCAGCACTCGACAGACATCATGTACCAGCCCGAATCCTGCTCCTGGTCGCCGACAACGCCTCCCGGACCTCGTGGCTGAAGAGTCAAGACGACCATCAACTCACCTGAAGCACTCGACATCGGTGGGCATCTGTCCATCGCCTTCCTGGTCACTGGCTAGTGACCCAGACTCTGTCCTCTCTGCTTTCAGGTTCACCAGAACTCCGATCCACTCTTGGAGCCACCCGGACACTTTTCTCTTGGCCGCCAGCAGCACTTTGCAGCAGATCGCCATTCGAATCGACGACGAAACCCGACCCCGAAAGGCACCTATGCACCCGGCTTCCCTGGGTGAGGTAACACGAGTACTCCGGTGCTCCCGTGGGTAGAGACTCTTCAAAGTCCTAGATCTCAAAGGGTTTTGTCCTAGTCCTCTTTTAAGTGTCCCTTTCCTCTATTTTCCCGATCCCGACTTTCTCCATAGAAGTTAACGGCGTATCGCGGTTGTGTATTTACACTGCACGCGTCTCCCGTGGGTCCCCTGTGTCACTACCTTGGGTGGTTCCTTGTAGTCCAAGCACTTCTAGAGGCTCTAGGCCTAGTGTCTAGTTCAGTCGTGGTTCGCATACCACTTTATTGGTATATGGTTTGGTACGCCCCTAGGGCCCAAACGTGTATTTGTGCTATTACTGTGATTTAAGATCTTATAACTTATGTACTTCGAACTCTAGCCTCATAAAGAGACTAGAGGGGTGTGTTTAGTAATAAATACATATATTTTGAATATATACCTGGTGTGGTGCTCTTTCTTTTGATCACTCAAGAGATTATAGACTGGTAAAACAAGCTGCTTTACATTCCTTCAAGACTTAGCCTGAAGGCTGCTCTCCATAGCTACCACTAGGATAGCTTTCAATAAGGTTGTCTTTAACCTATCTCCAATAAGGGGTTGTTTGGACTGGTGCAAGGTGCCCACTATAATTAGTGGACAGCATATGCCAGGCCAACTTCTCACATTGGTGTGCAGCGTGTGGGATTCCAGCTTGCTATTGTTTTACCAGATAATCTCAATTGAATTGATCAACTGAAAACCACTAAAGGTACCTAAGGTACATATAATTTAAGCTTAGAATAACAGTAAGTTCTACTGAACTTAGAGTTGTGTGTTAAGGGATAGCACAACCCTTTCTACAACTCAAGAGAGTTTTAGTAGGCCACACTAGAGTAGGTAGTGCATACACCACACCACACTAGTAATGTCTTTAAGGGCAGGATCCAAAGAATCCTTGCAGGAAGCCATTGAGCTTCCACCCTCCAAGTATGATACACTCCCATTCTTGGAATTGAGAGCTTTATGTAACTTGAGAAAAATAAGGACAGGCCAAAGCCCCACCACCCAACACCTCAAGGAGTTGTTGGTGGCTTATGACCTTAGCCTGTAGGGACTGAAGGGGTAGGAGCTGAGGGTGGGGCAGGAGAAGAGGAGGACGCTAGGGGTACCAGTACCCCCAGCCCCCCTCTGAAACTGGCCAGGAGGGTGACAATGACCCTGACCTGGAAAACCAAATCCCTCCTGTGGATGATGATGAGGATGATCAAGATGATGCCCTCTTTGTCCCCCCAGGAAGGATTAAGAGTGTGCCCAGAAGGTCTAGGTCTCCTTCTCAGGAGTCTAACCACTCTGGCACCTCCATAGGGAGCTCTGTCTCATCTCATAGGAGGGAATCCTCTCATGAGAGAAGGAAGAGGCTGGTCCAGTATGAGGAAACTCAGCTGGAAATCAGAAAAAAGCAATTGGCTTTAGATAGGGAATCCCTAGATCTCCTTAGAGAGAGAAGAAAGTTGGGACTAGAGTCCCATGGTGGCAGCAATATCCCTAGAGATAGGGAAAGGTCTTATGACCATAAAAACTTAAACAAGATTGTCCCTCCCTACCAGAGTGGGGATGACATCCACAAATGGATAACTGCACTGGAGAGGGCCTGTAAAGTTCAGAAGGTCCCCCAGAGGCAGTGGGCAGCAATCTTGTGGCTCTCCTTTGCAGACAAAGGTAGAGACAAGCTCCTCACTGTAAGAGAAGAGGATGCTGACAATTACACAGTCTTGAAGAGTGCTCTGATAGATGGGTTTGGCCTAACCACTGAGCAGTATAGGTTGAAGTTCAGAGACACCCAAAAAGCTCAGACTCAAGACTGGGTTGATTTTGTAGATTGTGCTACAAAGGCTCTGGAAGGTTGGATACATGGCAACAAAGTGCATGACTTTTTAGGATTGTACAATTTGATTATGAGGGAGCAGATCCTTAATAATTGTCAAAACCAGCTTTTGCACCAGTATCTGGTGGACTCTGATCTGACCTCTCCCCAAGAATTGGGAAAGAAGGCAGACAAATGGGTCAGAACCAGAGTAAAAACTAGAAATCAGGGTGGTGACCAGAAGAAAGATTCTACTAAGTCCCAAGAGAAAGGTGGGGATAAATCTAAGGATAAGTCCCCTACAGGGCCCCAAAATTCCTCTTCTGGGGGTGGGTCCCAAACTCCTTCCTCTCCTGAAAAGAAACCCTATTGCCATGTCTGTAAAAAGCCTGGGCACTGGAAAACTGATCCCAGTTGCCCCAGGATTGGCAATAAAGAAAATGTTCCTCCCACAACTACTACCACCCCTCCTGGTACTACCAGTAGTAATCCTCCAGTTGGGAGTAGTGCACCCAAAAGTTAGGTGCTTTTGCAAGAGGAACAGAGGTGGGCCCTAGTTTAGACAGGGACCCCTCAACAGACTCCTCTGACTCTGATGGTGGTATAGGATTTGCCACCTTTACCATGGGTCCCATAGCATTGGGCAGGTACAGATTGGAGCCAATAATTAATGGTCAGAAAGCTGTGGCATTTAGGGACACAGGGGCTAGTGTCACCATGGTGGCAGGGAAACTAGTCCCCCTCACCAGCTTTTACCTGAGTTTAAATACCAGGTGACCAACATTGATGGTGTCAGAACAGATCACCCCATGGCCATAGTCAATCTCAGCTGGGAGGGGGTCACAGGCCCAAAGAGAGTGGCAGTGTCCCCAACCCTACCTGTAGATTGCCTGATGGGCAATGATCTGGAAATTTCAGCCTGGGCTGAAGTTGAACACCAAACCCATCTTAGGATGCTGGGCGTCCCTGTAAGGGTTAGTGGGGCTGTAATGGCCACAGCCCCAGCCCAAGAATTTGGAGAGATGGAGCCTGAAAGAATGGCCCACTCTCCCCCAAAAGAGAGCACAAGGGTTGAAGAAAAGTCTTCTTCCCTCCAGACAGTAGGTAAGGGTCAGCCTCCTCAGGGAACTGACCCTACCCCTAGTGAAGGAACTGCCCCAGAGGTAGTCAGGCCTGGCCTGGCCACACCCCTGATGGCAGAGGACCCTTCCAAGGTGGTACCCAGTCTGGAGCAGGTAACCTGCCCCTCTCTACCCTGCCTCAGTCAGCCCAGGGCTGCAGAGGTCAGGGAGGTCAGTGGACCCCCCAGGGCCCCCTGTCCAGAGGAAGCCCCCATCAGCAGATTAGGGGCACCCAGTCTAGTAGCCCTAGCCAGGTGAAAATTCCTCTACACACTGAGGGATCCCCCATACCTTTATGAAGGGACCTCCCCCAGAAGGACTCTGGTAGGCAAGGGCAAACCTGGGACCAGAAGGTTCCAAACCTGCCATGTCCCTCCAGTAGTCAATCCAAAGGGACCCAACCCCCAGCTGTAGGCAGCCAAAGGTTGACCCTTAGAGCAAAGTGCAACTCAGTCATGGAAAGACAGGCATACATGGTGACCAGTGATCTGAGGAAGCTGAGGCCAACATTCCTAGGGCCTCACTTCTCTACTCAGACACCTCACCAGCCTTGTACTTTACCTAAGCACACCACAGGTAGTGATTCCCCATGGTGGAGACCCTCTCATACCCTTAGGGTGAGGGACTGCTTAGTGGACCATAAGACAGGGGGCAACCATGCTAGTGCAGGTGCTTCCTTATATGACCACTTAGTCAATGAAGGCTCAACTGGCCAAGGTTAGCCTTATCTCCTTTCGTTTGGGGGGTTATGTAGGAAGGTGGAATCTGACTATATGGTTGCCCCCACTTTTTTTATGGTGTTTTGCTGGTTTATAGACTTAGTTGGACTGGGATCCTGCTATTCAGGGCCCCAGTCTATCTGCTTTCTCTGTAAAATGGTTTCCATGTGCCTTAGGCACATCTCTGATTGGAATCTGGAGTGCCCTTATAAGTCCCTAGTATATGGTATACTATGTACCAAGGGCATAGGTACCTCAGAGGCCTGCCAGGTGCTGCAGCATGTATTATGCCACCCCTGGAAGGCCATCCAAACTGACACCACAGGTCTGCTACTGCAGCCTGGGTAAGGTGGTGCATGCACCCCTTACTGTGATATAGGTTACCTATATCACGAAATACTTACACACATATAAACCTATAAGTCACTCCTAAGGCAGGCCTTATCAATCCTAAAGGCAGAGTGCATGGTTCCTATGTGAGAGGGTGCCCCTGCATGAGCAGGGCCCCTCTGCAGCGTTCGGAGACCATCTCTGATGCTGTTTGTAGTGCAGCCTGACCATATACTCTTAAGCGCATTATATCCTCGCGGTAAAATGCTAACTTTGGAATGGCTGCACCTAAACATGTCGTGTTTGGTGTCAAACATCTTGGAATACTACCCCCACCAATCCTGGTGGCGGGGGTAGCATTCCACCCTTCTAGAGGGAAAGACATGTTAACTCTGACGAGTCCGGTAACTTCTTTCCAGAGCCCTGGCATCACAAAATGGATGCTGCTGCCACAGACACGAGTCTGGCCTCCTGCTGCTGGACGAAACTCCGGCAGGGGAGGCCTGGACAATAGGTTTCCTGTCCCAGGGAGGTATGACCACCTCCCCAGACAGGATAATGTGTATTGGGGCTGGGCGGGAGCACTTTCGGGTGCTTTGAAGTCCTGCACTGGGGGCACATTTGGTGTCCCTGTGCATACCCCAGTTCAAACCGGATCAGGGGCTTGCAGCCCCTGCTTTGGCGTGAACTGGACAAAGGGAAAGGGGTGTAGCCACCCCTCTGCCCTGACCCACCCATAGGTGGGGCCACAGAGTAGTCCAACCCGTATTTTTAGAATAAAGGTAGGAACCCAGTCCTTAGGACTTTAGATTATACCTGGACGAAACTCTGAAACTGAATCCTGGACCTTCGACGCTCTACGACAAGATTAGAAGACTGAAGAATCTCCCTTGGGGTCAAGGAGTGACTCCCCTGCTTGGCAGGCACCAAAGAAGCATCTGTCCGGTTCGCATTTCTGAAGCTCCCGTCGGACGCCGAAGTCATCGCATCACCAGAGGTGGATTCTCAGATTTGCCCGAGGCTACCCTGAGTCCCCAGCAAAGCTGAGGCCCGTGGCTATCGTGGGTGACTTGAGACCGTGACCCCTGGACACCGAGCACACTTGCAAGTGCATCCTCTTCTGGGTCTCCCAAGAAGTCGTGCTTTGGGCTCCGAGTAGCCCTAGCCTCCAGCACCACCTGCACCGAAGATCACTGGCCCCCACTCCACGAGTGTCCTGTAAGCCAGCTCCACGTGCGGCGTCACGAGGCTCCTTCGCAGTCGCTAGCCCGTTGGCTAGTAGCCCTTAACGAAGGCCAATCCTTTTCCTACTTGGCATCCTGGTTGCTCCAGGCCTGCCCTCACTTACCCTTGCTGGGTGAGTTCCACAGACCTTGCTGGTCTGCACCATCGACGATCTACATCTTACTCGAGACTTGCCGTTGCCAAGGCTTGTTGGGTCCAATCCGGTCGCCGACACCTCAGCACTCGACAAACATTGTGTACCAGCCCGAATCCTGCTCCTGGTCGCCGACAACGCCTCTCGGACTTCGTGGCTGAAGAGTCAAGATGACCGTCAACGCACCTGAAGCACTCGACATCGGTGGGCATCTGTCCATCGCCTTCCTGGTCACTGGCTAGTGACCCAGACTCTGTCCCCTCTGCTTTCAGGTTCACCAGAACTCCGATCCACTCTTGGATCCACCCGGACACTTTTCTCTTGGCCGCCAGCAGCACTTTGCAGCAGATCGCCATTCGAATCGACGACGAAACCCGACTCCGAAAGGCACCTATGCACTCGGCTTCCCTGGGTGAGGTAACACGAGTACTCCGGTGCTCCCGTGGGTAGAGACTCTTCAAAGTCCTAGATCTCAAAGGGTTTTGTCCTAGTCCTCTTTTAAGTGTCCCTTTCCTCTATTTTCCCGATCCCGACTTTCTCCATAGAAGTTAACGGCGTATCGCGGTTGTGTATTTACACTGCACGCGTCTCCCGTGGGTCCCCTGTGTCACTACCTTGGGTGGTTCCTTGTGGTCCAAGCACTTCTAGAGGCTCTAGGCCTAGTGTCTAGTTCAGTCGTGGTTCGCATACCACTTTATTGGTATATGGTTTGGTACGCCCCTAGGGCCCAAACGTGTATTTGTGCTATTACTGTGATTTAAGATCTTATAACTTATGTATTTCGAACTCTAGCCTCATAAAGAGACTAGAGGGTGTGTTTAGTAATAAATACATATATTTTGAATATATACCTGGTGTGGTGCTCTTTCATTTGATCACTCAAGAGATTATAGACTGGTAAAACAAGCTGCTTTACATTCCTTCAAGACTTAGCCTGAAGGCTGCTCTCCATAGCTACCACTAGGATAGCTTTCAATAAGGTTGTCTTTAACCTATCTCCAATAAGGGGTTGTTTGGACTGGTGCAAGGTGCCCACTATAATTAGTGGACAGCATATGCCAGGCCAACTTCTCACAAAGGACCTCTGTGAAGCCTTAGGGGATTCTGGACCTTGCTTCCCGGGCCAAGGCTTCGATCACTGGTAGCTCCAGGATGAGCAGCTCAAAGAAGCCCCACGATGCGCTTTGAGAAGCCTCAGTGAACGCATGGGGCCTTGCCCCTGGGCCAGGGATCCTGGCACATGCTGCTTCGGTCCAACCAGCTCAAAGAAGCCATAGTAGAAGCATTGGGATGCCCATATGTATGTCTGAGGATGACCCCACAGGGCGGCGCTAGCTGGGCACCGGTCCAAGAATCCTTCTGTACCAAGGAGTAGAGACTCACCAGAACCCCGGGTGCCAACATTTAAAAACGTCCACCTGTGAAAGCTTTTCTGCTTTGAAATCATGTTTCGCCCAAAGTGTCACCAGTGCTGTTTTACCTGTTTCCCATTCATTGTCAAGTCAGATCTTGTCAATGTCCAAGTAGGGGTGAATCAAATCGGAGTCCCACCCATGTTCCATCGTGTTCTTTTGTATACCAAAGCTCACCAGTCAAGCAAGCATATTCATTCTCCAAAATCTGTTCTTCATGTCAAAAAGCGCATTGACAGCTTGCCCATTTCAAGAGGCTGTTGTTAACATTGGCACCTCATCGGGCGAGAGCACGCAGGCTGACATGCTTCCGTCATCATCAAGTATCACATGGTTTTTGGTGGAGCTGTTATTTTTTCTGTCATCCAGCTCAACTTCAGCCACAGAAAGGCTAAATATGTAATATTTAATGAAGGGGTTAGTTGGGTGCACCAGCGACAGTGACAAGCGATAAGAGGAAACTGCAAGGCTGTTGCACGAGCATGTGAGTGCACTTGGTGGTGTGTGAGTAAAGTAAACTAGTGCTTGACCTTTGGTGACTTTACACAATATCTGTGTGACACTGTCGTGGACAGGCACAAATTTCAGTGGCCCGAGCCACTTCTTCCTGGCCCTAACAGACCCAAACAGTGAATTATCTTCCCAACAGCACATTGTCTGCTTAAGTAAGCTCTATGGATCTGTTGTGTGTGCTACACGTTAGCACAGAAGTGCAGCGCCGGCTCCTCCAATAAGGGGGAGGAGTGTCGCCCCCCGCCAGCACCCAAAATAATACAAAAATAAAACGATAATAAACCCTTGTTTATTATTGTTTTATTTTTGCTCCCAGAGTCGAGGCTTGGGGGCGGGGTCAGGGGGATGACAGGCACTAGGGGGAGCATTTTGCACAGTTAGTGCACATGATAGTTTGGACGGTCATCTCAGGACAGTCAAATCATCATGCACACTGAAGCTCTCTCTAACCCGAGCTGCGTTGCCGGGTTGGAAAGAGCAGGCTCAAGCTCCCAGTCTAACTGGGAGCGCAAATCGAGGGCTCCCAGGCCAATCCTGCTAGCAGTATGAAAGCAGTTCAAGATTGGTCACAGTGGACTCTGGAAGCCTGTGCTTGCAGTGTAGAGGAGCATGATGCAGCAGGTAAGTGGGTTTTTGTTTATCTTATTTGTCTCATCATCTGTCCAGCCCCCGGTCCTCCCGCCCCGCCAATCTATCGAGACAGTGGCCGCAACTGCAGAAGTGATGAAGGCTCAAGTTGGCAAAGGCATAAATGATTTAAATAGGCACCAGTGATGAAATAACTGAGGTCAGCAGGATCCTAGACTACCAAAGGAGCATGAGTCAAGGGCTTCAAATTTGTCATAGTTATGGATGAATAGAATCTATGGAGGAACAAGGTGTATTGAGAGGACTTAATCTACACTTTTGGTGCCATTGAACGAAAACAGGTAGCTTCAGCTTTGACCTTTCATACAAGGGGATCATTTACCAACGGATGCTGCGCGGGGAAGGAGCCGGGTTCCATGTTCTAGATCTGCTCTGGAACCTTGAGTCGATGGTTCTTTTTCTCAGCATGAAAGCATGAGGGGGGGGGAGAAATCGTTAGCAAATCTATCATTTCAGTTCCAATTTACTGTGACTCTGAAGAATCACAGCCTACCAATTGAGGTCAGTTGATTCATTACAAAGCCCAAAATAACTGGACATACAGGCACCTCAAAGTGAGGGTGTAGAAACACATTGGAACTAGTACAAAGCCAAATCTACGGATAAATTTAAGGCGGTGCAACATGCACAAAATGATTAGTTCGAAAATTAGGATACAGAAGATTACAGAGCAGACATCGAGATTCCCCTTCATTGAAAGTTTGTGGGTATAAAGCATTAATCTGTCCCTACACGAGCACCAGTGTGACATCCCTACATAGCATTTCCCAACCCAAGATCAATTAAGGTGACAGCGTGTAAGGCCTTCCTAAGAAGTCTCCCCACATTAGTTGAGTCGCTTAGCATAAGGCTGCAGAGCTCTTTCTAAGATGCTCTATCTCTCAAGGCAGGCAGAAGTCCCCTGGACACTTTCCCTAGTTACGATACATCAATACCACAGGTAGTATCCCAGGCACCTTTGCAAATTACGCCATCCGGTCAGGCCACCTCCTCATAGGTAACTTTCCACTAGGCATCGATGCTCCCAAGCTTGGCTAAATGACCTTGATTCCCAGGCTTGCTCCGATGGGAGAGTACAACAGTTCTCCACTATCAGTATCAACGTTCAATGTATCTTCTTCTCCCTAAGCCTACCTCCTAAAACAAAGACATTATTCTAACTCACAAGGATGATTCTTCCACCTGCAACAGAAATGTGAGAAAGATCAAATCCAACATGCACATGAAATTCAACTATTAAATCTAATGCGAGAGCTTCCACGAAAAATGCATTTCAGGGCTACAGAAATCAGCCAACATAATAAAATGGCGCACAGATGTTATGAAATGACATATAAAATGAACACTCTTTACTGAGCACTTCGAAATTAACACGTTACATTAGCACATCAAATACGTGAATGATTGTCAGCAGCATGTACGGATTCTACACGTTAATATCTTCAGCTAATCACATCTAGTTTCAATGTTAATTTCCTCACGTTCATATCGAAATGTCCCTAATACACCACAGTACACGTTATTACAGTTCACGTTCTAAAGTCTCATGTTAATACAACAAAGGGACATATGTGGGTGCAAACTACTTGTGATTATGAAGCACCCCTATAAATGAAAAAGTGATTTTTCGCTACATCAGTCCCCCCTCTGATGACAAGTGTCATCACACACATCACAACCCCCTAAAGAAAGGACCGACTTTAAAGGATGCCGTAGCCAGTCTCCCCTGTCGAAACATCTCTAAGAGCTTAAGATTCTCATAGTGACTGTCCTGCAGTCGTTCCATTCTCCTTTCTCCTTTTCTGATAGAATTTTCAGCTTGTCTAGACTGATGCCACTTTGTAGGCCCTTACTATTCCCAACAAGATGACACAGACCACGATTAGCACTATCGGTTTCAAGATATAACCAAGAATTTCTTTCCCAAGGCTCGCAAACCAACTCCCAACTTTTCCAAAACCTTTCCAACCTTATCCCAAATTCCCTCGGTTGTCAAGTCATGTATCTCATGATGTATCTCAGTGATGTTACTTTTATACTTCCTCAGATCCTTACTATGGTCTGGGATATAAGTACAGCACTGTTGGACCTTCAAATTTGTATAGACTCCACCCCTTTTGCTAATAACATGTCTAAAGCAAGACGGTTCTGCATCACCATAGCTCTTCTCGAATCCACAAGTAACAACGACTGAGCTGTATTGACTGACAACTTAGCTACTATAGTTGACTACCTTCTAATCTTAACATCATTTTAAGATCACTCCCAGACTAGGTATCATTGCTCCAAACATGTCTCCTACAATCTCTCCTGCACTAGTTCCACATCTCTATCTATGTGATGGCTTCCCTTCCAAAAGCTTCAAATCTTCTACGTGGTATATCTTGGGAAATACAACGGCCACATAACAAGTACCAAACCATTTGTTCGGCAATCGGACATACAAAGTACACATTTGGCACCACTTGTACTGCTTCTTGCTAGAACTTCTACGAAGAAGCATCAATCAGAAATGTGAGTTCACAAGCACTCTGTCCTACGAAGATGGTGTCATAGCGCGTCTGTACTTGTCGAATGCAAAGATTACCTCGTTGTTCCCAATCTAAAGCTATTGGACCCTAACTTCCCTAAGCCTTGTGAGCTAATTCTTCCTTGGCCCATTTGAAAACTTCCTCCGTACTGTCAAGTTTAACTGTTAGTCTCCTATGTCTATCTTCTACTTGATCTACAAACTTTTTCTCCATCTCTGTTAACGTGCAGGTTAAATTGAGTCTATGTGCATAAGCCGTGTCTAGCGTAATAGTGGGTACAAAATACATTCCCATTGCCTCTTCTTGCTTATAATAATCACATTTGTTCAGATGTTTGTAGACTGGAACTTCTGCAAGCACCAGATCATAATTTGAGAAATAGTACTCGTAATGACCTTTTCCATAAAACATACTAAGAAGCAAACTGCAACTAATGCCATACGTCAAGGGCAGTTGATGGCGCCTAATACCTTCTTCAACCGATGCAGGCAATTGCATGCGCACATAACAATCTCTCACATCCATGGTGTCCACGTACTCATACAACAATTTTGCATAAGCATTTAGCATATAATCACCTTTAGACAAATCTGCATGCAATAAGCAACCAGTTCTATCAAAGCACTATCAGATCCTAATGTACCCTATTTTGTGCTAGAAGTGGTAGGTGTGGATGTCCCATGTACTCCCACTCCCTTAACCTCTGCTTCGTCTGAACCTATAGTGGACATAATGATGACTACAGCTATCACTATAATTACTCCTAAATAAGTGCACCTATTATACATTTGTGCCCACGGTTCGGATTTCCAGATTTCATTTTCAACTGGTTTGGATTGTAGCTGTAAGAGAATTAACACAGTGTCTGTTTCTCTGCCTTTTACTGTTGCACAGTAGGGTTCGTAAACAGTTCCTTGAAATTGTGGAAACAGTTACCAGTCTTTGGCAAAATATTTACACAACTTGAAGACCTACCTAGCCCTCTTTCTTCTTCTACAGAAATTTCCCTAATTTTATTCTTCTTCCACTAGGGCCTAGGTTATCTTCTTAAGCAAACTGATTTTTATTTGCAGTTCAAAGTTCAATTTACATTCCTTATGAGATCAGAGCCAACTTCGTCAATGACTTGCTGTAAAAGATAAATGCAAATTGCTGCAATCTCCTGAGGCGATGGCTGGTTTCCAAAGATTGGAAATGTGCGATCTTCCAAAATCAAACTTCGTAAGCCACTCAGTCTTGGTGGATATGGTACAGTTAATGTCAAAACACCATTTACCATCGATGTCCCGGAACTCACTCTCTCCAGCAATTTGTAGCAAGGTAAGTCCACTCCAGAGAGGTGTATCTCTGGCACGGCACTCTTGCCCTCCTCGATCTCCTCATGCTCCCCTGTGCTTGTTCTGATTCACTTTGGTCAGATTCAGATGATTCAGTTATGGGAGCAAGATCTCTCTCGGATGCAAGTCTCAAGTTCTGCCTTCTCTGTCTCACAGGCCACTATTCTCTTGCAACCCCTATCTTCTTTCGCACCACACGACCCCTTTCCACACCAGTCTCTTCAGGTGAGTCAGACTCTATACCACTCGCAACGTTAAAGTTTCCCTCAGAGTCATTACCTGGGCCTTGAATAGCTTGACCCCCTCAGTTCGACTTGGTGGGTATCCAGCCTCTTCAGGAACCCCCACAGCTTGGCTTGTCCTCTCCAGTGGTCTTGGAACCACGGCTGGAGTCACTTCTGGGAGAGGAGCTGTTTCTTCCGAGGACCCTGAGACTCTGCGAGTGTGTGAGGCATGTATCCAGTTTAGCAACCCTCCACACTTCACCTCAGTGTTCGTCACTAGGATCACCTGGTAGGGACCTCCCCACAGTGAATCAAGACAGTTCTTCCTCACATGCTTTCGGGACCCAATCTCCCGGTCCCAGGTCATGACAGAGGTCCTTCGACCTGGTGAGACACAGAAAGAACCACATCAGCCAATCCCTTGAAGTAGTCAAGAACCAAATCATCGGTAATGTTAATTAACTGTGGATGGCACAGCAGGTTAGCACATTGCCCTCCCCATGAGGATTTCATAAGGGGATAGCCCAGTCCTCCTGTCTGGAATGCTGCGCAAGCTCATCAAATTCAAGGGCAACACATCAGGCCAGTTCAGAGATGTCGAGGGTCACACCTTTGCTATTCTCAACTTTAAAGTTCCCATCTTGAAGAAATTAGCGGCAGGTCCTCTAGCCCTTATGAACTATCACCCTATTTCCTTACTCCCCTTCTTAGCCGAGGTCCTGGAAGCTCACGTTGCAAACTGTCTTTGCTCTTTTATCGAACAGTCCCACTTTCTTGACCCTCATCAGGCGGGCTTCCGACCTTCTCATTCTTCAGAGGATGTTATTTTGACGGCTCTAGAAGAACTAAGGAAAGGGTCAGACAAGGGCACTACGCAGGCCCTGGTGCTTCTCAATTTCTCTGAAGCATTCGACACGGTCAACCATGAACTTTTGTTGGACCGTGTCAGTAACGCAGGGATGCAGGGCCTGGCCCTTAAGTGGCTTACGTCTTTTCTAGAGGATCGCACTCAAGCTGTATGCCTCGCCCAATTCTCTACCTCCAAAGTCAAATTGACATGTGGGGTGCCGCAGGCCTCCTCCCCCCTGTCACCGCACATTTTAATCTGTACCTGTATCCTCTTATTCAATCCTTAGGCGAAAGGAAAGCATGCACTTTCAACTATTTTTTTTATTTTTTATTTTACATAGTTTTATATAGCGCAAACTTGACCCGAATCGAGTATCAGAGCGCTTTGCATAGCACCAGTTGCATTACATGAGGACACATTAATTTGTTTTTGTTAGGCACGGGGAGATTAAGTGATTTGCCCAGAATCACAGGATGTTCAGCGTCATTGCCGAGACTCGAACCCAGTTCCCCAGATTCGCGGTCGACCGCCCTAGCCGTTAGGCCAACTCCTCTCCCCAACTATGCTGACGATCTTCAATTGATCTTTGACATTGACAAGTCGGCCGCCTCCATCACTAACTTTCAAACTTCCATGCACATATAAGTAGCTGGATGAACAGTAACCACCTGAAATTAAATCCAGCCAAAACAGAAATGATCCTAATTGGTGGGCCCTCAAACCCCTGGAATTCTAACTTTTGGCCGACTGAGTTGGGAAATCCTCCCCTTCCATCTAGATCAACTAAAAGCCTTGGCATTGCAATTGACAGTGATCTGTCTATGAAACCCAGATTGGGACGATTGTCTCTACCTGCTTCTTTCAGTTCCGAAAGATCAGGAAGATCAGCAGATTCCTGACTACTGAAGCCCTGACCCAAGTAGTTTTAGCCTTAGTCATCGCTCATATTGACTACGCTAACTCACTCTACTTTGGTAAACCGGCATATCTATCTAAAAGACTGCAACTGGTGCAAAGTCAGGCTGCTAAAATAATATATTGTCAGGCTAGATGGCAGCATTTCACCCCTATTATGATAAAGTTACACTGGCTCCCGTAGTCGAACGCAGCGCATTCAAGTTGGGATGCCTCACTTTTAGAGTGCTTCACGGCAACTGCCCAGTGTTTGTATCTACTCGGGTCCAGAGATATACCCCACTCTGGATCTTAGTTCTTCCCATCTTAATCTCCTAGCTACTCCGCACTTTAAATGCAAGAAATTGGGGGGACTAAGATTTGCGGTCCTGGCCCCTCAATTTTGGAACTCTCTTCCTCTGGACATTAGATCGATGACATCATATCCTCAATTTAGGAAACTTTTAAAGACCTGGCTTTTTTGCCAGGCTTATGAATGAATCTCTTAGCGGCAGAACTCCCTGGACTCCAGCGCCATGAAACTGTATGGTGTACACTCGCTTTATAAGTATTTTTAACATAACATAACAAAGTCCCATTAATATGTTCCTTCATTCCTGACGCCTCTGGCATATAACTACTGTGAGTCTCTGATCAACGTTCAAGGCAGTGCACAACAGCTTCATGATCTCACTGTGGAAGTGAGTTCCTCTATCCAACTCCAAAGTAGTTGTAAACCTGAAGTGCAGGATAAGCTCTCTTAACATTAACTTTACTACTGTGAGGCGATCACACCTTCTGGTCGTATAAGCTTCCACCCACCATTAAAAAATGCACACAACAACTAGAATGTACCTCAAACCATTACAAACAGGCATCTTGATAAAGTCCAACTGTAGTCGGTTGAAAGGACCTCCCGACCTTCCAATGTGACTCAAAGCAACCACAGTTTTCTTTCCAGCATTCATGTGTTGAAAAGTGACACATCGATGGCACACTGCATCAGCAATCACACGGAACCTCAGGTTGAACCACATTTGCCTAAGCAACCTCACCATTTCATCTCTCCCTATGTGAACTGCTCCATGAATCTGTCTCACCATTGTACTCAGCAACAATCCAGCAACACTGCTCTACCATCAGTTGAAACCCAAATGTCATCTTCCCTCTTCTCGCATCCTGCTTTGATCCAACCAGCCAGTTCCTGAACTGACGCTTATCCTTGCAGACGCCTGACCTCATCCCAGGTATCTGCAGTGGCTAGCATCATGTTGAGCGCAGTTCTCTCTGTGCTCTCGTCTTAATATTCCCCATTAAAAATGCATGCATGGTTGCACAAAAGCGTGCGACTGCGCCCGCGTATTGATTGCCCACAGTCACAAAGTCTTCCCCATTCCCGTGTACAGCACAATTTACAACAGCCAATTCCTTTGGTCGCTGCAAGGCTTCCAACAGTTGTTTCACATACTCCCCGTTTCTTATGGGAGATCCCGATGATATTAACAACCCCCTCTGAGACCATAGCTGTCCGTAGTCATGAACTACAACAAAACTGTACTGGCTATCGGTATAGATGGTGACTCGGATCTGATCAGAAACATCGCACGGGTCAAGGCAATGATTTCAGCCACTTGTGCGGAGTATACTCCCTGTAAACAAGCAGCTTCCACAACTCTAGAAATGGTACAAACAATAAAAGCTAATCTGAGGTAACCCTCATTGTCTCTAAAACATAAACCATTAACAAAAAGGATTTGATCAGAGTCAGGCCGTGGTTCATCAACAATGTCGGGTCTCGGTTTGGTGCAAAGTTCAGTTACATCTAGTCAGTTATGGTCCTCACAATCTTCCCCATCAGCATTTGGAATAGGCAACAAGGTAGCAGGATTTAACACAGAACATCACTTCAGGGTTACATTTTCAGTCGCCAACAATATCTGCTCATACCGTGTAAGCCTATTATTTGTCAAATGTTGTGTTTTGGTTCTTGTCATCAGAAGCTCAACGGAATGTGGAACATATACAGGAAGTGGATGACCCATCACAATGCTTTCACATCTTTCAATGCTGACACCTGTTGCAGCAACGGATCTGAGACATCAGGGCAACGCTGAAGCTACAGGATCTAATGTAGCTGAGTAGTAGGCAACTGTTCTATGGACCCATGTGTCTGGGTAAGTACAGATAGAGTACAACCCTCCCTCTCGCAGCAGAATAGCAAAAACGCTTTGTTGTAATCAGGCATGCCCAAAGCTGGAGTGTGACAAAGGCACTCACTCAGCTCTAAGAAGGCAACAAAAGCAATCGTTATCCCAGGGTACCAGATCGCTCACATCCTTGTGTGTCAGCCTCTGTAAGGACTTTGCCTTCAAGGAAAAATTCGGGATCCATTGTTGGCAGTAGCTAACCATTCCCAAAAACATCCTGACTTTGTTTTGAGTGGTAGGCGCATTCATTTTCATGAATGCCTCAATGCAGTCTGGTGACACCTTTCTCTTGCCTTTCTCAATGCGATGACCCAAGTACTGAACTTCTGTTAAGCAGTACTGAAGCTTGTTTGGCGACACCTTGTGTCCATTTTCAGCTACATGGTTCAGTAAGGCAATGGTATCGTCCCTACAAGCCTCTTCTGTCTCCGATGCAAGCACTGAATTCTGTGGCAATACCAAGCTCTCAAGATTTTTTTTCAAATCAATCACAGTAAACCAAACAGCTCGGCAAGGTATCTGAAACAGGATCACAGATGGGTTTAGTACCACGGGACAACATGGAATCACAATTGCATTGATCTTCCTAAGGTCCTGAACTAAGCGATATTTCCTGCTCGGTTTCTAAAACCCCGTGATATTTGATTGCATGGGCTCCCTATTATCTCCTTCAATATCCCTTGCGCAATCAATCACTGGTGTAATCCCTGCCACGGTTTCCGGGGTCAAGTTATATAGGGGCGTTCTTGGAAATTCTGCATTTGGCTTGATCTGTATACGGACTGGCTCAACTCCTCGAATCAGCCTTATCTCTTCTCCAGTGAAGTCCCACACCACCGGCAAGACGGTGTCTCTCAGATCCAGCGGCATGCCTTCCACTGTCAGTACAGGAAACATATCTGTGCAGTGATTCTGATTTCCCAATTTAAATGCAATGTCATCATCATTGGTCTGCAGTTCAATTCCCTTTGGCATGCAATAGATGGTACAATTCAGTTTACATAAGAGATCACGTCCTAACAGACAGACTTGACTCAAATCGCACACCACAAATTGGTGTTGATCCTGAAAGGTTCCTATTTTCACTGGTACCTCTTCTGTCAAAGGGGTTTGACATTCTCTTATTGGCAACTCCTACAACTTGGATTGATTTTCCTGAGAGAGGCAGGTTTGGGACTACTGCAGATCTCACAGTAGAGTGGGTAGCACCAGTATCAATCAAGAATGTAATGAGATGACCGCCTACATCTGCCTCCACATATGGTCCACTCTGGTCGACCTCTAAGACTGCTCCAAGGGTACAGTCTTTCTCCCCCCTCAGGCACCTTCATTGTGACAGGTCCTGATTGAGCCTGTCTAATGCTTCCATAAAGGGCATTTGGTGGTACGCTCGATTATTCTGCGGAACTCTCGGAGGTTGTGGCACTTGCACTAACTGATTTTTACTCCCCCCATTGCAGGATCTTGGCCTTGTTATGGTGTTTATCACATCTGGCACTTGCACTAGCTCTCCCTCTTGCATCTGATTTGCTGGATTTGATAAACACTCGCGGTTCCAATGCCAGATTTTGTGACAATAATGGCAAGCGGTCATTTTCTTTAACATGGCAATATCTATCCCTGTTTTGGGGAATATAGGGACACCGCTCCCTTTTCCCTGTCCAGAGTTTTTCAGATTGTTCTGAACCCTCCTTGATTATTCCCCTGATTCCGACCCATTGTTTCTCCATTTATCTGTTCTTGATATATTCTTTGGACATTCCTCATTTGGAACAACATCAACTTGCCCTTTATCCTCCTGTGTCTGGAATCCACCTCCTCCCTGCAATACCTGGCATAGAGTTCAATTTCATCCACTGACTTGTTTTGCCGGCAAATCAATGTTGCTGGATCATAACACTAGGCTCTGGTCTCAACCCCATCACAAATTTGGAAAAACTGTCCCATGTCCTTAGGGTCTATAGTATCTATCCCACTGTACTGCTTGAAGGCTTGCAAAAGCCATTCGTAGTAGGCATGTACTGATTCTTTAGGTTCCTGTGTTGTTCGATCTATTTTAACCCAATCGATATCCAGTGGGGCTATTTTGGACTGCAACCATGTAATTACCTGTTCAAACCTTTTCATAACCAAGGGTGAAGGACCGTGAGTTTTAGGATCCCTCTCTGGTTCAGCATAAGGCCGATCTATAGCAATTTTACAAGCGGACCATAAATCACTGGGAACCACAATGTTAAACAGCGTGTTCAAATCTATCCATAACACCTTCGAGATCTTTACAAAGTGGTCAACTTGCTTGTACCATTCAGCAGGCTTCTCCCTCAACCGAGGAAAATCATATATGAATGTGGCTAAATCACCCCTACTCCAAGGAACATGCACATACTCTCCACTAGGCACTTCTCGCAATGGATAAGCCTCAACGCCTGCTGTTCCCTCTCCTGGAGGCAGCGTTTCCCCAGTCACCTTCCTAATGCTCTTTTTCTTTGACCACTTTTGCTCCCATATGTCAAGCATACTCCAAGCGCGTATCCAAATGATCAGCTCTTGAATGTGTGTTGTCAAGCCTGTTACCCTTTTCTCTTCCAGTTCCTGATCACTGTAGTTCAACCTATGGTTTCCCTGTAGCATTCTTACCATTTTTGACAGATCCACATCACATTTTTGAGCCAATACCGTCAATTTCTCATGTGTTCGTATCGCCTTAGGGGTGACATCCTTCGCCACAAACAATAGTTTATCTTGCTCATAAGTCTCTATCCTCTCCAAAGGCAAGTTCCCACTAATTATTTCATCCACCTCAGCCTTCAACCTCACCAAATCCAACAACTTTGCCTCTACCGCAGCCTTGATCGTGCCCTGACTCAATGTGCTATTCTGTCCTTCTCTATCACTGTTCGGATTTCTCAGCCAATTCTCTAAATTTGTGGTCTCTAGGGCATGCTGGTTTCCAGAGGTTCCGTGACCTGCACTTGCTTCTGGCATTCTTCCTATGGGTCCTCTGACTGGAGCTTCCCACATCCTCAAATCTGAATTTGAGTTCACTAGGGATACAGATCGTATGGTACTAGACCCAATGCATATTCTCGAAGGATCTGCAGTTGCCGGCAAAGGGGTACTAGATTCTACAGGCACCAGAGACGGACTGTTTCCATTAGCGGTATCATTCCCTCCTAAGCCGATCCTCTCCTCCAAACCTGACTGTTGCTGACTAGTGTTTCCCATTAAGCTCGGGTCATACACAGAGACTACAGGTCCGATGGTGACTGGTACTGTAAGGGCTTCTGGAAACTGTAAAACAGCAATGACTCCACTTGACTCTGCACCTCCTAATGCAGGTATCCCTATTCCTTCTACTCCTATTGAAATCCTTCCCACTATCCCTGCACTAGGGCCTGTCTGTGATGTTGACACGCTTTCCTATTCCCTGCATTCACCAGTTCTCTGCTTTCTTCTTCTGAATGTGGGTTGTGGGGTGGAGGACGCTCCGATAATAACCTAGCGAACAAACTGTCATCCGTATCACTCCAAACATTTTCATTTTCTGCTCCATTCCTATTCTGAGTACTTCCCTCTCTCACCAACATCACGTACAACCTATCTCTCTCTCAATGGTGTCTACTCTTTATCTCTTAAGTTGTGCATCCCATCGTGCATCCTGATATGCCTTTATTGCCTTTTTCATCTTTCCTTGAAACCTCTCCCTGTTCTTCACATATTCTGCTTGCATCCACGCATCTAATGCCTCAAACGGTGTTGGTCTAGGAAGAGGCCGCAGAGAAGACATCACTCCCCTCAACTGTTACAACACCTCCAATCAAAATGAGCCATAACGTGGAAATGCCAAATCCCCCTCTTTTACAGTGATTTATGCCAATTTTGAAGCCAAACTATAGTATGAAGTCCTACATTTGTCACCATATAATGGGCTGGGGTATCCTCAGGCACTGCTTCCTCACCAACTCGAGTAACAACTCTTTGATCTCCCCTGAACAGGTCTCGCAACACCCTAAAACATCGCATGATTAGATCTGAATTTTTCCCTCAATAGACAGTTTTCTCAATCACAGCTTCCTGATGACTGCCACCCAATCCCAGTGCAGTGTTACACCAACCGACCTATCGCAGCGTGGCACACTCTGACATCACCTTCGCTCCTCGCAGCAGTTCACCCTCCTTCACAATTTCTCTGTCCACGTTTACTCACACAATCACAACTCCGTAATTATCTGCCTTCTAGAAGATCAATAGAATTAAATCACCCAAGAACATTCATACACAGCGAACCTCGACCTGTGCTGGTCACCTGAATTGGTATAGTCCACCCCTGTACACAAGGTTTACCACACAATTCCCACACGTCCCATTCACACAAAGTTCCCTGTCTCAGATGGAACTGCAGATGACGTCTCACGACAACTCCTCAAATCTGCGGTCAGACAATCACAATAACTCAGTGTCTTCTACACCATTTAATATATCCCAGGATCTTAGGCCACTTCGGGACCTGAAACTCAAATCTCAGTCCTTGGACCACGTCCGGCCCGAAACCTAATTCACTCGACTCTCACACAATCTCTGCCAGACATCACACAATCACATCACTCCCGCAATCTTAACACACCATGCCTCCCTATTGATACTCACTCCTCCGTTCGCCGCTGTTCTCGCCGCACCATCAAACGCAGTCGGTCTCTTCCAAAGTCCGTCGTTCTCCGCTCTCGATCATTGAGCTCTGTTTTGGGGCTCAAGGGGTCTAAGTCTTTTTTTTCTAGATTTTTCTGGATTCTCCCCCCCTTTACGTGAGAACCATCCTACTCTGCTGCCAACTGAAGGAGCCGGGTTCCATGTTCTAGATCCGCTCTGGAACCTCGAGGAGATGGTTCATTTTCTCAGCATGAAAGCGTGAGGGGAGAGAAATCGATAGCAAGTCAATCATTTCAGTTCAAATTTACTATGACTCAGAAGAATCACAGCCTCCCAATTGAGGATAGTTGATTATTACAAAGCGAAAAAAAACTGGACATACAGGCACCTCAAAGTGAGGGTGTAGAAATACTTTGGAACTAGAACAAAGTCAAATCGATGGATAAGGTTAAGACCGTGCATCATGCACAAAATGATTAGTTCGAGAATCAGGATACAGAAGATTACAGAGCAGACATCGAGATTCCCCTTCATTGGAAGTTCGTGGGTATAAAGCATTATCTGTCCCTACTCTAGTAATAACGTGATATCCCTACATAGCATTTCCCAAGCCAAGATCAATTAAGGTGTCAGGGTGTAAGGCCTTCCTAATAAGTCTCCCTACATTAGTTTGGTTGCGTAGCATAAAGCTACAGAGCTTGTTCTAAGATGCTCTCTCTCTCAAGGCAAGGCAGAAGTCCCCGGACACTCGCCCTAGTTACAATACGTCAATACCACAGGTAGTATCCCAGGGTCCTTTGCAAATCACGTCATCCGGTCAGGCCAGCTCCACATAGGTAACTTTCCACCAGGCTTGGCGAAATTACCTTGATTCCCAGGCATGCTCCGATGAGAAAGTACAACAGTACTCCACTATTAGTATCAACATTCAATGTATCCTCTTCTCCCTAAGCCTAATTCCTGAAACAAAGACATTATTCTAATTAACAAGGATGATTCTTCCACCTGCAACAGAAAAATGAGAAAGAACAAATCCGACATGCACATGAAATTCAACTATTAAATCTAATGTGTGAGCTTCCAGGAAAAATGCATTTCAGGCCTACAGAAATCGGCCAACATAAGAAAATGGCACACAGGCATTATGAAATTACAAATAAAATGAACACTCTTTACTGAGAACTTCTAAATTAACAAGTTACATAAGCATATTAAATACGTGAATAATTGTCAGCAGCATGTACAAATTCTACACGTTAATGTCTTCAGCTAATCACATCTAGTTTCAAAGTTAATTTCCTCACGTTCACATCAAAATGTCCCTAACACACCACAATACACATTATTGTAGTTCATGGTCTACAGTCTCATGTTAATACAACAATTGCATATATGTGGGTGCAAACTACTCGTGATTATGAAGCACCCCTACAGTAAATACGCACCAAAGTGTTTGGTTATTGATGATGGTTATTGATGAGGAAAGTGGACAACCAGGCCAGATGCTGCAGTATGAAATGTTTCTGTGTGTCCTACTGATTGGATGTGTATGTTGAATTCCCTTCAGAAAGTTGAAATCTGAATTGCCAACCTTTCAACTCACTGGAATTTTGGGTGAGGGCATGTTGGCTGTCTATAATTTAGGGCATTTAGGGCTGTAGTACTCATTACTGGTCACAAACATCTGATTGCAATTTGTGACCAGTATTTTTGCAGCCTGTGAACAGTTTAGCTTCTGAGTCCGGCATGGGTTGTTATCCAACCTACCTCATGAATATTAATAAGGTAGTTCTCAAATTGTGATTCACTGTGATTGGTGTATACAAAAAAATGACGGATGGAATGCTTGAAATGTCAGCTACTGGAAGTCACTCAGTGCAGCATTCCTATCCATCATTATTTTGCACACCATGCCACCTCAGTTTGGACCCAGTCATATGCAAATTAGTCTTGACCTTACTCCAATTGGAACAGTCCAGCACGAACTGCAGGCCAGGTCCTCCCTGGACTGGAATAAAAGCAACCCTGGACCAGTTTTGTCCATGTTTTGGGCTCTTCAGACAGGTATACCTTGGTTCCATTGACACAATGTGCACAGGACGTACATTGAGGCATACCCGTTCCACTTAGAACAATACACTAAAGTAAATGAAAAAGTGATGGATGGAATGCTTGAATTAATCCCAGCCACTGTTAATCACTAGGGGCTGCATCTCAATCCATTTTTATTTTGCACACCATACCATCTCAGTTTCAACCCAACTATATGCAAATCATTCTTCATGCTGGTCCAATAGGAACTGTTCAGCAGGAACTGCCAGTCCAGGTCCTCCCTGACCCGGAACACAAGCAACCTGGGACTGGTTTGGCCCTAGTTATGGCTCATCAGCCAGGCATAGCTTGGTTCCAGTGGCACAGGGTACACAGGACCAAGGTCTGGGCATACCCGCCACACTTAGGGTGAGGCACAAAAATAAACAAAAAAGTGATAGATGCAATGCTTGAACTAATCTCAGCCTCAGATAATCACTTGGAGCCCATCCCAATCCATCATTATTTTGCACACCATGCCACCTCAGATTGGACCAGGCCATATGCTAATTTGTCTCAACCCTGCTACAATGAGAACAGTCCAGCATAAACTTCCAGGCCAGCTCCTCCTTGAAACAGAGCACAAGCAACACACGACAGGTTTTGCCCTAATTGTGGATTCATCAGCAGGGTAAAGTTTTGTTCTAGTGATACCGTATGCATGGGATCCACATCTGGGCATACCTGTTCCACTTGGGGCAGCACACTAAAGTATACAGAAAAATGAGGGATGGAATGCTTGAATTAATCTCAGCCACTGGCAATCACGCGGGTCACATCTCAATTCATTGTTATTTTCCCACCATATCAGTTTGGACCCACCCAAATGCAAATCAATCTTAAACCTGCTGCAATAGAAATAATCCAGCACAAACTGCCAGGCCGGGTCTTCCCTGAACCAGGACACAAGCAACCCAGGACCGGTTTGTCCTAATTTGGGCTCATGAGCTAGCTATAGCTTGGTTCCAGTGACAGTGTGTGCACGGGACCCAAGTTTGGGCATGCATGTCCCACTTACTAAAGGACACAAAAAAGTGATGGATGGATTGCTTGTATTAATCACAGCCACTGGCAATCACTTGGGGGGCATCCTAATCCATTGATATTTTGCACACTATGCCACCTCAGTTTGGACCAAGCCATATGCAAATCAGTCTTGACTATGCTCCAATCAGAACAGTCCAGCAAGAACTGCCAGGTCAGGTCCTCCCTAAAGCAGAGCACCAGCAACCCAAGACCGGTGTGGATGAGGTGCAAAAAGTATTCAAGGCACTGGAAGTCTGGAGCAGAGGAGACTTTCGAACACAGATGTGTGTTGTTAGCATATTGATGAATTTTCATTATCTTGTCGGAGAGCATAGTTCCAAGAAGCTCCATGTAGAGAAGATGAATGGTGACAAGAAACAACACTGGGGGACATCACACGTGATATGGATCTTATGGGAATTGAAGGTGCACCTGTGAATGTTTGGATAGGTTGGAGCACCCTTGAATGTAACTTCCAGCATGGTAGTCACAAGGAGGGGGGCAGAGGGGGCATATTGCCCCAGGTCTCACAGTAGATAAATGTCCAGTGCACATGCTGCAAAAAATGTATTTTTATTAATAAAGAGAAAACGAAATGTACCCATTTAACCAGCTGGTGCCAAATGCATGATCTGCCATCCATTTTCTCTGAAGCATACATTTGTAATATACCTAAAAGTAAGTTTACCCGGGCCCGCAAAAACGTTTGACATGACTAGTTACAGGTAAATACCATTTGAGACTTCAGTGTTTGGATGAATGTGGGATGGTTGAAGGTGTTGAAGGCAGCTGAGAGGCACATCACTATCAGTAGGCAGGTTTCTTCTTTGCCTGTGGTAATAAATGTGTCATGTAAGAATTGTAAGGGAGCCATCTCCGTGCTGCAGTGGGATCTTGGTGAAGGAGGCATGGTCAATGGTGAGTAATAGTGAGAGGGCTTTCATGAATAATAAAAGAAAGACATCATCTTCATACACTGAGGGAGATAAGGATGTTGCTGAGATCTGTGGGAGAAAGATGTTTGAAGGATGACTGTGTGGAATGCTGAGCAGAGTGGTGGGTATCAGACCTTCTGTATGTGTTCACTGAAGAAGAGATTGGTGGAATTTCATTTGTCAATGGACTGTGAGATATGAGGGTCAGGCAGGGGCTGGCTACAGTGTTTGATTGTGTTGACTAGTGTTTTGATATTGGAAGCTTCTCTGATGGTACTAGTATATTTTTTGGGTTTGGAGAATGTGATGAGTTGTCTGTGAGTTACGTGGAGGGGCTTTAGGAACATAAGGCCATTGGGGTTCTGTTTCTATTTCTTGTCTGCAAATTTGTTTTTTTAAAGGACTCTGGAGTGCCAGGGTGTTGAAGGGTTTTGTTTGCACTCATGTATTTTAGTTGAAGTTTGGGTGTTCACATGATTTTAGAGAAATGTTGTTTCGAAGGGTGTTGACATCAGGCATGCAAGTAGCAGAGAAAAGATGAATTTGAGTGTCAATCTGAGTGGTCGATTGAGATGTATTTGAAGGATCCACAGGTTTCTTGTTCTTTTATGGCTTGACCTGGGTGCATTGGTTGGTCTCTGATTAGAATGGGGGATATTGGAGGCTTGTATTGAATAGGTGGTGATGTCAAGAAAAGGATGTCAAGGATGTGGCCTTTGAAGAGTGTTTAGTGTGTTGATGGGGTTGAGGCGTGTTCCTCTTGTTTTTTCATGCTTGAGTCCGATGAAGATGGTTTGGGTGTGTTAGATGCATGATGTGGTGAAGAGGCCCTAAAATTCTTCTATAAAGACCTGGGGCCATATATACAGTGAAGTGTCGGAGCGAGGCGTTAGCCTTCCTGGCTTACCGCCTCTCTCTGCCACTTCTGAAACGCAAGGCTTCACCATATTTACAAGAATGTGGTGCAGCCTTGCGTTTCCCCCTGCGATGGTGCTAAGTTTAGCAACTTAGCGCCAACGCAGGCACCCTTGCCCCATGGTGCAAGGGTGTCTGCGTGCAGGGGAGGATTGTTTATGTGTAGGAAGGTGCCCCTTCCTGCACATAAACAATGCTAAAATGCCATTCTGTCACTTTCATGTGTGCTGCTTCATGCAGCACACATGAAAGTGACAAAATGGCATTTTAAAAAAAAGTTTGTTTATGTATAGGAAGGGACACCTTCCTGTACATAAACAAACAATGGCATTTTGCTTTTTCCATGTGTGCTGCACAAGGCAGCACACATGGAAAAAGCAAAAACGAGGAGAAATAATACATTTCTCCTCGTTTTGGCATCTTAAGACCAGTTTTTACCTGGTCTTAATTTTGGGGCTGCCTCCTATGTACGCCACCCTTGTACATAGGGGGCAATGTCAAAATGAATGGCAAACAGCCTTTAGTGTGCGGCTGCTAGTGCGCATACCATTACTTCGCAAGCGTTACTACGCTTGCGATGTTACAACGCGTACCATTAGTACACAAGTTGTTACATCGCAAGCGTTGTTACAACGCTTGCGTTGTAATGGTATGCGCTATCCGCATCGTTGTTTGGAAGGAACTTCCGTTTCCAAACAACGACGTGCAGATCTGATGTCGCTGGAAGCCGCTGGAAGCCGGAGAAGAGAGGAACCACGGAGGAGAGAGAGGTAAGTGTAGTTTTTTGTGTCGTGCAGGGGTAGTCTTTTAGGTTGTAGGGTTGTGTTTGAGTAGTGTAGGGTCGTGCTGGGGCTAGTGTTTTAGGGTTTAGGGTAGTGATGTGGTGTATGTGTAGTGTAGGGTAGTGATTTAGGGTTTAGGGTAGTGTCGGGGGGTCGTGCAGGGTAGTGTTTCAGTGTAGGGAAGGGACTGGGGGTAGGGGCAGGGTCGTGCTGGGGTAGTGTTTTAGGGTTTAGGGTAGTGTTGTGATGTTAGTGTAGTGTAGGGTAATGTATTAGGGTTTAGGGCAGTGTCGGGGTGTAGTGCAGGGTAGTGTTTGGGTGTAGGAACAGGACTGAGGGTCGGGGGAGGGTTGTGCAGGGGGTAGTGTTTTAGGGTTTAGTGTTGTGGTGTTTGTGTAGTGTAGTGATTTAGGGTTTAGGGTAGTGTTGGGGTGTCGTGCAGGGTAGTGTTGTAGTGTAGGGAGTGGACTGGGGGAAGGGTGAGGGTCATGCAGGGAGTAGTGTTTTAGGGTTTAGGGTAGTGGTGTGGTGTGGTGTTTGTGTAGTGTAGTGTAGTGTTATAGGGTTTAGGGTAGTGTCGGGGGGTGGTGAAGTGTAGTGTTAGAGTGTAGGGTCCAGGCAGGGGGAAGGGGGAAGGTCGTGTAGGGGGTAGTGTATTAGGGTTTCGGGTAGTGTAGTGATGTTTAAGTAGTGTAAGGTAGTGGAGTGTAAGCATGATTTTAGTGCAATGTTTTTAATTAGCATAAACCATAGTACATTTATAACCATTTGCGTTATAAATGCATGCGCAGTTAAAACTTGCGAAGTAATGGTTTATGCTAAGTAAAAACATGCGAAGTAATGGTTTATGCTAAGTAAAAACATCGCACTAAAATCATGCGAAGTAATGGTATGCGAAGTATCGACATACATTCAAATGAATGGGTGTTGCAGTGGAACGCCCAGCGAAACACCCACTGCCCACCCCTTTCACACTAACCATAGCGTGAAAGGGGGCCTTATGTACAAGGCAGCGTTAAGCCACGTAAAGTGGCTAAACGCTGCCTTGTACAAATGGCGGAGCCCCTATCGCCACCACAACGTCACTATAGGTGCGTTGTGGTGGCGATAGGGGGTTGTACATATGCCCTCTTGTTCTGTCCAGGAGGCCAGTAGATTTGGCGAAAGTTGGCAGACTATGCTGCAGGGAGCTGGGAGTGGCATGTTTGGAGTTCCATTGAGTTGAGTGTTGCTTGCTTGCCTATATTCCTAGACTAGGGGGAGCTATAGATGACGAAAAGGACATCTCTCTTCTAATACGTATGTATGCACTACAGTTCCTGTGGCTGGGTGGGACCAACATGTCTTGGACATGTGAGAGTGTGTCAGTGAGCTATGTTTCTGTGATAAAGAGTGCATCAAGGTTGTGATAGGCGATGATGTTTGTGATGTCTCGTGTATGAAGTACTGCAGAGCAGTGCATTGATGAGTATGAGATGGAATATATGTTTGATAGTTTAGGATGTGTGTTGGTTAGTATAAAATGTATGAGGTTGGGTCTATGTGTTGCGAGGAAGTTGTGTCATTCTAGGCACCTGATGAGATCTTATATAAACAACGGAGGAGGGGACTAGGGGTGCTTACAGGTCCAGCATACATGCCCCAAGAACAAATCAACTAATGTCAATAAGGTATGTAGTTTCTAAGGATACAGAGGGAGAATTCAAAGATAGGTCCCCCTCCCAAAGCCTCAAGAGGCACTGTGGCCAAAATTAGAGTATATGGGGAGGGGGGCCTTGTGACCCCCCCTCCCCAAGTCTTCAGAGTCCCCAGGGAGGGAGGCCACCCCCTGGGACTGAAGATACTTTATATGGGGAGGGGGCTGTGTGCCCCCCCTCCCCAAGCCTTAAAAGGCCCCAAAGAGCATCCCCCAGGTCCAAAATGTTAGAAAATGGGTAGGGGGTCACTCACCTCCCATCATTGAGCCTCAAAAGGCCTGTAGGAGCCCACCCCGGGGCCAAAATGTAACAAAATGGGGAGGGGGCAGCAACTATGTCCCGGGAAGCCCACCCCTGGGACATAGCGGTTTCCTTCCCAAAGCGGCGCGGTGCAGGGAAACATGTGTTTGCTCTTGCTTAGTGGGAGCATTTTTTTATTTCTTGCCAAGCGGGAACAAACACCAAAGCCACTCCAGGTGGGCGGGAGCTTTGAAAATGCTCCTGCCCGCTGGGAGCAGACTTTTGATCTGTTTTCCTGCCTGCACTGATAAGGGCAGGGAAACTGATCCAAATTTTGCTGCTGCCCGGAGGGAGCAGCGTTAGTAGCTGCTCTCTCTGGATGGGAGCAATGCCGGCTCCAGCTGCATGCTACAAGAGTATGGTGGGTGCCATGGGCGCGTACTAGGGCACCCACCTTTAAGTGTGAGACCTCCAGGGATGGGATCCCAGGGGACAAAATTGTCCCAGGTAGGGGGTTGAGTGTTCTCCCCTTGAACAGCACGCTGGATCCCAGGGAATGGGGTCCCCATATCTGAAATTAGCCATGGCAGAGGGACAGCATGCCACCCTCCCCCTAAAACCTACCACGTATAAATTTCCTAAGTAATTTTTTTGTTTTAAAATAATTCTTTTTGTAGTAAAAAACATATTACTAATAAAAGGCGCAACACTACGAAAAACAAGGCAGCACAGTAACATTTTGCTACACCACCGGAAGGTTAAAAAAAAACCTTATTTTAAAGATAATTATTAAAATGGTATTTTTAAATTTTTTTAAAATGTATCGTCTACTCAGATTTCAACCTGGACAGTGACTGGGGGATAAAATTACTATTCTAACCCCGCCACTTTATTACCTTCACGGAAGGTGGTGGGCAGTGACTGGGGGCAAAATTACTATTCTCACCCCACTGGGAACTTACCTGCGGGCAGGTGCTGGACAGTGACTGTGCGGCAAAATGACTATTCTAACTCTGCAAGGTACTTACTTCAGGGAAGGTGCTGGACAGTGACTGGGGC
This sequence comes from Calotriton arnoldi, assembly GCA_963921515.1. NCBI lineage: Eukaryota > Metazoa > Chordata > Amphibia > Caudata > Salamandridae > Calotriton > Calotriton arnoldi. Next base: position 197,808 of record CAWUFW010002126.1, on the reverse strand, counting down.
TGAATAACTGTTCTAACTGCTCTGGGTGCTTACCTCAGGGAAGGTGCTGGACAGTGACTGGGGGCAAAATTACTATTCTAAATCTGCCGGTTACTTACCTCACCTCAGGGAAGTTGCTGGAAAGTGACTGGGTGCAAAATTACTAGTCTAACTCTGCTGTGTACTTACCACAGGGAAGGTGCTGGACAGTGACTGGGGGGAAAAATTACTGTTCTCATCTTGCTGGGAACTTACCTCAGGGAAGGTGATGGACAGTGGCCCAGGGGCAAAATTACTATTCTAACTCTGAGTACTTACCTCAGGTAAAGTGCTTGACAGTACCTGGGCGGGGTGAAAAATTACTATTCTAACTCCGCCAGGTACTTACCTCAGGGAAGGTGCTGAACAGTGACTGGGGGGTAAAATTACTATTCTAACTCCACCAGGTACTTACCTCAGGGAAGGGACTAGACATTGGCTGGGAGGCACAATTACTATTCTTACTCTGCCAGGTACTTACCATAAGGAAGGTGCTGGACAGTGGTTGGGGGGCAAAAGTACTATTATTAATTCTCTGGGTACTTACCTCAGGGAAGGTGCCGGATAGTGAAGGGGGCAAAATTACTATTCCAACTCCACTGGGTACTTTACCTCATGGAAGGTGCTGGACAGTGACTGGGGGCATAATTACTAATGTAATTTCACCACATTCTTAACTCATTTTCTTTTCCACAGACCTTAAAATCAAAAAAGAAATAGGAATATCCAATAGAAGAAAAACAGTGGAAATCCAGCCTCCAACTTTGCATAAAAATACTACTATACACAGGTGTGTTAAACTATAAAGAATCGAAAATGCAAACAAAACAATACCACCACAAAAACTGTAATTTCACCATTTTGTTTCTTATACATTAAAACAGTAGAGCAACAAAACAAGGATCCAGCCATCTCAAAAACCTAAAGAAAGTTCACCAGACCTTAGAATACCAGATTAAAAAGGAAAAACCCCTTTGCAAGTAAATATTTTGTTAAAAGCAATAAATAACCAAATCTAACAACTTTCATTCTACAGGTTACAAAGAAAAATACTTAAACTGCTCTCATTTTTCTCAGGAATAATAATGGGTTTTTTTCACAATCAGTGTCACAAGTAATCACGCAAAACATTGTTTTCCTAAGCAGGAACATTGTTCACAAACAAAATAAAGCACAGTTTTAGACCATAGCATTCAGAAAATGTCTCCTTTTCGTATATTTCTACAGATCACTGAACCATGACAAGCAGAAGCCAGGCAAACTATTTGCAGTCCCGGAGAAGAAATAGGTTGCTCAAATATGGTGGCTATCTTTACTGTAAGGAGAGGTTAACTGAGCCCAGTAGTCATTGGAGATGTGTGCAATATTTTTCAACCCATTGCAAAGGCAGAGCAGTTACTCTAGGTGAAACTGTGGAAAGAACCAGAGAGCATAACCACTCTGCCTCTGTAATGGAGACTGAAGTGTTAGAAAATGTTCAGCACATAAAAAATGCTAGCACCGACCTCCGATGAACCCTGAGGATCAGTTTTGAGAGAGGAGCCCCAAAATATCCCAATGCATGTAGTTAGCAGTATGTCCACAATACCTAATTTGAGGAGAATGGTTGGAAAGTGGATTATTGGTAGGGGCAAATGTAGGTCTGCCACTGGCAATAAGGCCACTAACACATGATAGGACTCAGCATAGGTCTTAGAAAATTATTCCTATGCTCAACCCTTGGTAACGTGGCTGCGAGCAGACAGGCTTAACTTCAAAGACAGGTATGTAAAGCATTTAAAAACACCAATTCAGTAAATAATTAAGGCACAACACATAATAAAAATCCAACCCCAATTTATAAAAATAGGAAATATTTTTATCTTTAAAATGACACCAAAACGACAAAAATCCAATGTAGGGAACCGGAGAGATGAATTTTCAAAGATTTAATAAAATATAGCACTTAGAAGTTTATAGCACCATATTGGGATACCTGCTCGTGATAGACCGGGGCAAAGTCAAACTTTCAGGCCGACCGCGATGGAGCCCTGGGCGGCTACAGCTTGCTGCAGGTCCCGGTCTCAGTTTCTACCTTCACACTTAGAAACTTTTCTGGAGCTTTTTCTCGCGAGGCCCCTCGAAGCTCCCAGCCAGTCTGGATCCGGTGAGGGTTCGCCGGCTTGCCTTTCGACGAACTCACGGTCAACTTCCCTGGAGCGGACTTAGAAACTTTTTCGTTAGCGCTTCAACGGGGCAACCCAGGAGCCCTGGCCGACACACGATGGAAGATAGGCGGCTTGGCTCTCGCGGTTTCTCCCGGTTGACTTTTCTACGAGCGGACTTAGAAACTTTTCTGGAGCTTTTTCTCGCGGGGTCTCTCGATGCTCCTCATGTAGCCGGATCCGGTGAGGGTTCGCCGGCTTCACATTTCTTCTCCTCCCGGTCAAACTCTGGAAGTCGGACCGACGGAGCTTTTAGCGGGACGAACCTGGATGGCTTGGCCGACTCGCGGTTGAAGGCAGGCGGCTTGGCTGACCAGGTTGAGTCGGTCCCTCTATGGAGCTTTTTTCCAAAGTTCTCCAAACTTCTTGAACTTCTTCCTGAAGTTCCTCAAAGGGTCCCAAAGTGTCTCAAACTCACTCCAAGGGTCTGGAAGCTCCAAGATGGTCCTTGAAAGTTGAGGACTTCAGTTCCCACAATCCACTGGGACGTCACCCTTACAAATCCACTGGTAGTTCCCCAAGGTGCAGATTTAGTTGGTGATGTTCCAGATGAGCTCTTTTAACCTGTAGCTTTCAGGGAGTCCACTCTTTAGTTCTTTTTCAGCAAAATAATCCACAGGGCTGTAGTGTCAGATGGTGCAGTTTTCAGAGGTCAGGCCTTAGAAATCTTTGCACAGCAAAATCTTCTCAGTTTGGCAATGTCTTGCTTCAGTAAGTTTCAAGCAGCAGATCTGGAGGGCTCTGCCCCTCTCAGATACTTATTCCATGTTCTTTGGGTCAGACAGGAGGTCACTCCTGACCAATGGGAGCAGGGTAACTCCTCAAACATATGAATGAATGAATGAATGAATGACAATTTGTTGAGCGCGATAGCTACCCTTAGGCGTCCTAGCGCTGCGGACAATACGGGCATGGAAGACACTTGGGGCTGTCCGGGTTTATTGATACAGAAAAGTCTTGAGGAGCTTACGGAATGAGAGTATATTAGACTCTGATCGCAGATGCGGGGGGAGAGCATTCCATAGTTTGGCCGCGTTGTGCGAGAACGAGCGGCCACCACATCTAGTTCTTTTTATCCTGGGTACTTTGGCAAGAAGAGAGGAGGATGACCTAAGCTGTCTAATCGGCCGGTAGGGAGTGATCAACGGTTGATTTATGGCGGGGCCTGTCTTCCAGAAGGCCCTGTGGGTGATACAGAGGGCCTTGAATTTAATTCTCTCCCGGACTGGGAGCCAATGTAGGCTTCTGATGCCAGGGCTGATAGGTTTGCTGGGGGGAGGTGATTTCGCCCTCGAAAACCTGAAAACTGCGGTCTGCCAGAAATGACTTGAACCACTTGATGGCACTTCCTGTTACTCCCAATTTGGAGAGTCGTTGTTTTAGTATTTCGTGGTTTACAGTGTCAAATGCGGCGCTTAGATCAAGGAGAATGATTGCTGCCGCACCCCTTGGTCCAAGATCATTCTGGCTTCTTCGGTTACTGCAAGGACAACAACAAAAACTTTATTGTATGATTAATTAAAATCCTCTACAAAAGCAGAAGAAAATACAAGTTAGAAAAGGTTAAAATGCAATGCATAACATCTAAAAATACAAAACTGCGGAGGGCATCCTATTGCTAGTAAAAGTTAGTATAGACGGTAAAAATATTAAAAATGCGATACTAAACAGTTGCAAGTGCCAGTGGTCCTTGAAACATAATTTATTCAACTGTCACTTCTCTGGCTGATCGTAAGAACATTCCAGCAACTGCATAAAACTTCCCAATTAGTGCCAGTTCCATCGGGACTATGGTGGTGTAAATGTGCCTTAAGGCCTCCTTACATGTTCTTACGCCATACTGTACGAACATGGTTCTTAAATACAAGCGCCTTGGGGACAGCAAAGCTGGACAACAACAAATTACATGTTCCGCGGATTCTGTGTGGTGTTGGCACAGACTACAACCGGACCCACTTGCAAGGAGTGCGGTTTCGGTCCCGTGCATGGGCCGGAAACCCATCTGAGAAAGATCGAGCAGATGGTTGCTCTCCAGAAAATCTGTCAGTATAGTATTGACATGTTTCTCCAGGACCTTGCACAGCCATGGTAGTAAAGAGATTGGCCGATAATTACTGGGGTCCTCCTGATCCAGATTGGGTTTTTTCAAGAGGTCCTTGACCATGGCGCATTTCCAGGGGCGGAACTGTGCCCGAGGACAAGGAGGCATTAAGCAGGTCAAGTGTAGTGGGGAGAATGTTACTGATCGCTGGCAGCAAGGCATGCGGGGGCGCCGGGTCTAGAGGAGAGCCAGATTTCACCTGATGCATGATAAGATCCAATCTAAGGGGGTCAAGTGGGGGAAAAGTGCCCAGGGTAACTGAGGAAGGAGGGGCCATGTTTAAGGGCTGGTCGAGTGTTATGTCTGTTGGAGGGGGCGGGAAGGAAGTGTATATTGTTAATATTTTTTGGGAAAAAAACTCTGCTAGGTTATTACAGCGGGTTTGTGCGTTGTTCATATTTGGTGACTTTTCCGGGAGTTTGAGAATAGATTTGGCAATTTGATATATTTCTTTTGGTTTGGAGGCAGCTGCTTTGATTTTTTCCTCAAAGAAGATTGATTGGGCGGATTTAATTTTGTTCTTCTAATTTTTTATTGCATCCCTGTAGGCAGTTTTCTTAGAAGGGGAGTAGTCTAATCGCCACTTCCTCTCAAGTTTTTTACAGCTTCGTTTCATTTCCCGTAGACTGGGGGAATACCAGGGTGCTGTTACGGTGCAGCACTTTGTTGCTAGGCTTTTTGTAGGGAGTACAGAGTCCAGAGAGTTAAGGATCTAGTTATTGAATTCCTCATTAGCTAAAACGGGATTAGGGTTTTTGGGTGGCCTGGAGGTTTCAAGAGCTGACAACCAACGGTCCAGGGGAAGTCTGGACCAGTTCCGTGTTTTTCGTGTCGTGAGATTTGTGGGGATGTCAGAGTCAGGGGTGGTCCAAGTGAGAGGGATCAGTGAATGATCCGACCATGGAAGCGGGGAGGGTGTTCCGACTGTGAGGTCCACGCAGTTACTAAAAACAGGGTCTAATAAGTGACCTTTAATGTGGGTGGGGCTGCGGACCAGTTGGTTAAATTGCAGTGCGGCGAGGCTCATGACCACTTCCTGTAGAGTGTGGCATTATTTTGTCCCAGAGTGCATCAAATCTTCCAAATCCATAATGGCAGAATTTCCAGCAAGGAGGCAAGAGCTGGCTAAACACACCCCTAATATGGCTAATTTACTTAGACTCTCCCCCCTGCATCTGCTCATACCTTCCTTAATCCCCCCATCTGCCTGAGGGATAAAGTTCAGAGTTGTAAACTGACACTGGGTTCTGCTTTTCCCTTTGAAGCCCATGGTTTACGACCTATCCCCCTGGCCTGGCATTCCTGTGGACCAGCACACTGCCCTCCCAGCCCAGCTGCATAACCCCAGGGGCTCTTTATCACCTCTCCAGGCCGGCTGGCTAATCCACTTAACTCTGACCAATCAGGGCAGACCACGGGAAGGCTGGATTTGGACTTACAAACAAGAAAGTCTTATAACTTCTTGTATGTACACTTTAGGAGAAATTCAACAATATGATATTGTTGGATTTAGTATTACTATTCTGAGAAGTCTTTGAACAGTAGCTCTATCTCCTTCCTATCAGGAGTTATTATTTGATAACTTCCTGCAATGTTAACCTATGTAACTGGGGATTAGCAATGGGAAAAATGACTTGGGCCATTTTTCCAGCACCAGGACTTACAAAAACAAATTTTATAAGTACTTGCCTTATATCTACAGGAACCCCACCCCATGTGCAACTAGGGAGACTTTAGGGGTTCTGAATCTGCAAAAATATTGCAGATCCTCACTTCACACTGCTCCTGGCATCAAAGTCGAATTTGGGCAGCACTTTACCACAATGTGGGAGTGAAATGTGAAATTTCACTTTACCCAGGCATATAAAAACTCATTTTATAAGGGTGTACCTTATAAATATCTGACCCCCCACCCCTGGGATACCTAGGGAAGACCCTGGGGGTCCCTAATATGCCAAAACATTGTAGGTTATCCATTTTTAAGTGCCCCAAACACCAAAGTCAGTTACAGGGGTACCCCACCATACCATAGTGTACCCTAGTGTATGTTAGGTGTTTTAACTGTATTCTAATGTGTTCCTTTCAGCTTGGCACTAGCCCTGGGCCTGGTTAGGCAGAGCTCAGGGTCAGTCAGAGTCAGTTACCACCAGTACCAGTCAGCAAAAGGTTGGGGGGTGCCCAGGGCACAGGATGACTTTGCAACATAGCCCTCCCCCAAACGAAAGGTGATGGGTTACTAACCTACACCCTGGTAGTCCTCATCAGCTAAGTGGAAAAACCTGGAAAGTCCATCTGCATTGGCATGGGCAACCCCAGGTCTGTGTTCCACTGTAAAGTCCATTCCCTGTAGGGACATGGACCACCTTGACAGCTTGGGATTCTCCCCTCTCATCTGCATGAGCCATCTGAGTGGCCTGTGGTCAGTTTGAACACGAAAGTGAGTCCCAAACAAATATGGTCTCAACTTTTTCAGGGACCAAACCACAGCAAAAGCCTCTCTCTCAATGGCACTCCACCTCTGCTCTCTGGGAAGAAGCCTCCTGCTAATAAAGGCAACTGGCTGATCAAGGCCCTCTTCATTTAGCTGTGACAACACTGTCCCAATCCCTTGCTCTGAAGCATCTGTCTGAAGCACAAATTCTTTTGTGTAGTCAGGGGCCAGTAGCACTGGTGCTGAACACATAGCAGCTTTCAGAGTGTCAAAATCCTTCTGACACTCTGGGGTCCAAATCACCTTCTTGGGCCTCTTTTTAGAAGTGAGTTCTGTTAGGGGCCCCACAATGGTCCCATAATTTTGAACAAACCTTCTATAGTACCCTGTCAGTCCAAGGAATGCCCTGACCTGAGTCTGGGTAACAGGAGCTGTCCAATCCAAAATAGTTTGAATTTTAGCTTGGAGAGGCTGTACATGGCCCCACCTACCAGGTGGCCCAGGTACACCACAGAATTCTGCCCTATTTGGCACTTGCTTGCCTTAATAGTCAGGCCTGCCTGCTGCATGGCCTGAAGCACTTCCCTTAGGTGGCTTAAGTGATCCCCCCAGGTAGAACTGTATACAGCTATATCATCCAGGTAAGCTGCACTGAACTGTTCCAACCCAGACAAGACCCTGTTCACCAACCTTTGGAAGGTGGCAGGTGCATTCTTTAATGCAAAGGGCATTACCTTGAACTGATAATGTCCCTCTGGTGTGGAGAATGCTGACCTCTCCTTTGCTCCGTCAGTGAGGGCAATCTGCCAGTAACCTGAAGTCAAATCAAAAGTACTCAGGTACTTAGCAGCCCCTAACCTATCAATGAGCTCATCAGCTCTAGGTATAGGGTGAGCATCAGTCTTTGTGACAGCATTCAATCCTCTGTAGTCCACACAGAACCTTAACTCCTTGGGTCCCCCCTGAGGATTAGGTTTAGGTACCAGCACCACTGGACTGGCCCATGGACTCTCAGACGGTTCAATTACCCCCAGTTCCAGCATCTTCGCAACCTCAGCTTTAATGCTGGATCTGACATGGTCAGACAACCTGTACAGTTTATTTTTGACAGGTAGGCTGTCACCAGTGTCAATGTGGTGCACACACCACTCAGTGATGCTTGGGGTCAAAGAGAACAGGCCAGCAAACTGCTCCAGCACTTGCTTACAGTCTCTGTGCTGCTGGTCTGTCAACTTGGGAGAGAGTATCACCCCCTCCACTGACCCATCTTGCACATTAGTGGAGAGGAAGTCGGGCACAGGCTCAGTTTCCTCCTCCACACCCAGTAACATGGTCATGTCTGTCCTGTCATGGTAGGGTTTCAATCTATTCACATGCAGGACCCTATGAGGGTTCCTGGGGGTGCCAAGGTCAACCAAATAGGTAACCTCACCCTTCTTTTCTAAGATTGGATAGGGCCCACTCCACTTGTCATAGAGGGCCCTGGGAGCCACAGGCTCTAACACCCACACCAATTGTCCTGGAGTATACTCAGGCATAGTAGCCTTTTGATCAGTGCTTCATGAGCTCCTGGCTGGCCTCCAGTTTCCTGTTTGCCTTGTACATGTACTCTGCCATTCTAGATCTCAGGCCTAGCACATAGTCAAGCACATTGTCCTTTGCTTCTTTAAGAGGCTTCTCTAAAGACTCTCTCAGCAGGCTCAATGGCCCCCTCACAGGGTGTCCAAACAACAACTCGAAGGGACTGAAACCAACCCCTTTCTGTGGCACCTCCCTGTAGGCAAACAGTAAGCATGGGAGGAGAACATCCCATCTCCTCCTGAGTTTCTCTGACAACCCATTTATCATGCCCTTCAGGGTTTTGTTGAATCTCTCAACAAGACCATTTGCTTGTGGGTGATAGGGGGTGTTGAACATGTAGTTGACACCACACTCATCCCACATAGCAGTCAGATAGCTGGACAGGAAATTCGTGCCCCTATCTGACACTACCTCTTTTGGAAAACCCACTCTGGTGAACACACCAAGCAGTGCTCTAGCCACTGCAGGAGCATCAATGGTTCTAAGCGGTATGGCTTCAGGGTACCTAGTGGCATGGTCAACTACCACTAAGATATACCTGTTCCCTGATGCAGTGGGTGGGTCCAGGGGACCAACAATGTCCATCCCCACCCTTTCAAAAGGAACACCCACCACTGGCAGTGGTATTAGGGGTGCCTTTGTCTTGCCCCCTGCCTTGCCACTTGCCTGACAGGTGACACAGGAGCTGCAAAACTCCTTTACCTTCTCAAACATATGGGGCCAGTAGAAATGGTTCACCAACCGGTTCCATGTCTTTGTCTGTCCCAAATGTCCTGCCAAGGGGATATCATGACCCAAAGTCAGAATGAACTCTCTGTACCTCTGGGGGACCACCAACCTCCTGGTGGCCCCCTCCTTGAGGTTTCTGGCCTCAGTATAAAGCAGTCCATCTTCCCAGTAGATTCTATGAAACCCACTGTCATCCCCTTCCTCTTGCTTGGAAGCAATACGCCTCAAGCTCTCAAGGGTGGGACAGTCACGCTGTCCCTGACTGAACTCCTCTCTGGAGGGTCCACCTGCTCCTGTCAGTTCTGCCAAATCTGACAGCTCTGGCAGGGATGGAGTCCCTCCCTCAGAGGCCAGATCCTCCCCATCAGGGTTAGATTCTTCCTGCACCTCTGGAGTTCCCTGGGCTGGTTCACCAGGCCCAGTACCCTTGTCCTTGGATGCTTGGCCCTTTGTTCCAGGGTCCAAGTGTCCAGCCCCTCCCTGCTGGCTAGTCTGTGACCTAGTTACAACACATACCCACTCAGGGAGCTCCAATATTTTCATATGGAGTCCTCTCTCTACCTCTGACCACACAGAGGCTTCAAGATCATTGCCCAGTAAATACTGGACTGGGAGCACCTTTGACACAGATACCTTCATAGGGCCTGTCACATCTCCCCATTCCAAATCCACCACAGCCATAGGATGGAGTTTGGTAGTGCTGTCTGCATACGTCACCTGGTGAAACTCACCAGGTAACAACCTCTCTGGAGGCACCAGCTCATCCAGGACCCTAGTTACACTAGCCCCAGTGTCTCTGATAGCCTCAACCTCAGTCCCATTCACTTTAGGCCTCTGCCTGTACTTGTCCATGTTTGGAGGTAAGGCAGCAAGGGTTGCAATATTCACCCCACCCAGAGACACTAAGGTTGCTTCCACCACCTGACTACTCCTCACTGGAGCACCACTCTCCACCCCTACACTGACACTGGCAATCCCTGTGGATGGCCCCTTAGGGGGGAGCTACTTGGCGCAGACAGCATCTCCCTGCTTGTGCCCTGGCTGGTTACAGTCAAAGCACTTACCCACTTTTGAGGGATCAAAGAACCTACCATTCTTTCCCTGATTCCACCTCCCTTTGGATTTGGGTTGGCTCGGGTCCCCCCTCCTTGTGCAGGTTTTTTTGGGTCTTTGGAGGACTCCTTCTGGTTTTGACCTTCTTTCCCTTGGGCTTTCCCCTGGGGAGGGAACTGTCCTCCTTTCTTCTGATCACCCCCCTGGTGCTGTATGGAAACCCGGGTTCTCACCCACTCATCAGCTGCTTCACCCAGCTCTCTGGGGTCTGTCAGCTTAGAGTCCACTAGATACTGGCGTAACTTCTCTTCTGCACAATGAGTCAAAATATGTTCTTTCAAAAACAAATTATACAATCCCTCATATGTGTCAACTTTGTTACCAAGAATCCAGCCTTCCAGTGCCTTCACTGAAACGTCCACAAAGTCTACCCAAGGCTTTGAACTCAATTTCTGGGTGCCTCTAAACTTCACCCTGTACTGTTCTGGAGTCAGACCAAATCTCTTGACTAAGCATGCCTTCATGTGCTGGTATGATTCTGCATCCTCTCCCTTCAGGGTCAGGAGCCTATCCCTCCCAGCTACTGAAATCAACTCCCACAGGAGTGCACTCCAATACTTAGAGTGGACCCTGCTCATTCTAAGGGCCCTCTCAAAAGCTGCTAGCCACTTGTCAATGTCATCCCCCTCAGTGTACTTGGGCACTATGCCCTTGGGAAGTTGAGGTTCAAATCTACCACCCCTGGACATCTCAACATCTTCTTCACTTTCGCTGCCACCATTTCTCTTCTCTTCCCTCTCCCATCTTCTCTTAGCCAATTCAAATTTCTCCTTCTCCAAGGCAATCAACTCTAATTGAGCCTGAAGCTGTCTCTCTGCAAGGGACAGTAGTGGTTCCTGAGTAAGGGACCCTTCCCCACTCCCACCACCACCTTGATTCACTTGGCTAACACTAGTTAAAATGGAAGAGGCTTCATCCTCAACCTCCTCCCCCTCTTGGAGGAGGTTGGGGGGGACATCCTCTATGCCCCCTTGACTCTCCTCAGCTGCCCTAGCCCAGGCTTTTAGGGACTCAAGCAACCCTACCTTCCTAAGCTTCCTGCAAGCAGGCAGCCCCCTAAGCCTACACTGTTCCCTAAGATCAGCCATCTTAAATTGGGACAGTTTAGCCAGGTCCAGCTCCATGGTTCCCTAGTTTTGTGTCACAAAAAACTAGTCACAACAGACTTAGAACAATTTGGAAAAATCAAAACAATGGATTAAAAACTGTTTAGTCCAAATTCCAAAAATCAAACTCAAACTTTTTGTTCTAAGGCAATTTAGAGGATTTTTATAATCTTAAATCATTCACTGAAAGGTGTACTTTTTAAACACAAGTCCTCATCCACACCGCTGAGCACCAAATGTTGGAAAGTGGATTATTGGTAGGGGCAAATGTAGGCCACTAACACATGATAGGACTCAGCATAGGTCTTAGAAAATGATTCTTAACTTCAAAGACAGGTATGTAAAGCATTTAAAAACACCAATTCAGTAAATAATTAAGACACAACACATAATAAAAATCCAACACCAATTTATAAAAATAGGAAATATTTCTATCTTTAAAATGACACCAAAACGACAAAAATCCAATGTAGGGAACCGGAGATGTGAATTTTCAAAGATTTAATAAAATATAGCACTTAGAAGTTTATAGCACCATATTGGGATACCTGCTTGCGATAGACCGGGGCAAAGTCAAAGTTTCAGGCCGACCGCGATGGAGCCCTGGGCGGCTACAGCTTGCGGCAGGTCCCGGTCTCAGTTTCTACCTTCACACTTAGAAACTTTTCTGGAGCTTTTTCTAGCGAGGCCCCTCGAAGCTCCCAGCCAGTCCGGATCCGGTGAGGGTTCGCCGGCTTGCCTTTCGATGAACTCCCGGTCAACTTCCCTGGAGCGGACTTAGAAACATTTTTGTTAGCGCTTCAGTGGGGCAACCCAGGAGCCCTGGCCGACACGCGATGGAAGACAGGCAGCTTGCCTCTTGCGGTTGCTCCCGGTCGACTTTTCTACGAGGGGACTTAGAAACTTTTCTGGAGCTTTTTCTCGCGGGGTCTCTCGATGCTCCTCATGTAGCCGGATCCGGTGAGGGTTCGCCGGCTTCAGATTTCTTCTACTCCCGGTCAAACTCTGGAAGTCGGACCGACGGGGCTTTTAGCGAGATGAACCTGGATGGCTTGGCCGACTCGCGGTTGAAGGCAGGCGGCTTGGCTGACCAGGTTGAGTCGGTCCCTCTATGGAGCTTTTTTCCAAAGTTCCTCCAAAGTTCTCCAAACTTCTTGAACTTCTTCCTGAAGTTCCTCAAAGGGTCCCAAAGTGTCTCAAACTCACTCCAAGGGTCTGGAAGCTCCAAGATGGTCCTTGAAAGTTGAGGACTTCAGTTCCCACAATCCACTGGGATGTCACCCTTACAAATCCACTGGTAGTTCCCCAAGGTGCAGATTTAGTTGGTGATTTATTTTTATTTTTATTTATAAAGTTTTATAAAGCGCGAACATGACCAAAATTTTGGTGTCAGAGCGCTGTACAACCTAATAAATAGCATTAAATATACAAGGAGCAAAATATAGACAATACAGCATGAAAAGATAATACAAAGAGACATAGTGAAAACACCAGCAAGGAAATCAAATTGGCATGGATAGTCGCCTCAGATAGGAAGGACATTATTCAGCAGTCTCATTTTTACTTTGTTTTTGAAAAGAATGAATGAAGGGATGGTCCTGATCTCTGGGGGAAGAGAGTTCCAAATTCTTGGGGCAATTCCAGAGAAAGATCTCTTATAGGTTTTCTTTTTGTGAAATTTTGGGGGTTTCAGCAGTAGGGAGCATGTACTACGAGAAGCTCTATTCCTTCCGGATAGCACCAGTTTCTGAGCCAGGTAGCGAGGAGTGTTGTGGTGGATGGCTTTGTATGTCATGCATGCTATTTTTAGGTAGATTCTAGATTCATAGGGTAGCCAGTTCAGAGAGTGGAGGGCTGGGGTGATGTGATCATTTTTCTTTACGCCTGTGATGAGCCGTGCAGCAGCATGGAGGTTAGCCCTCAACGGTGCTAGTTTTATTTTCGGTAGGCCAACAAGGGTAGCATTCCCATAGTCAAGTTTGGAGATCACAAGAGCCTGAACCGCCATCTTGAGATCTGCATTGGGCAGGAAAGGCTTTAGTTTTCTTAAGATGTGGAGATGGAAATTGGCCGCTCTGGTTGTGGAGCTGATGTGATTCATCATGGAGAGGTTGTTGTCTAGCGTTATTCCTAGGGATTTTGCTGAATCAACAATATGTGGGGTACAGTTCAAGGCGGTGAGTAGTGGGAGCCAGACTTTGATGTTAGAGGTGGTGTTGGGAGGCGAGATTAATAGGAATTCAGTTTTGAGGGCGTTAAGTTTGATGTTCCAGATGAGCTCTTTTAACCTGTAGCTTTCAGGGAGTCCACTCTTTAGTTCTTTTTCACCAAAATAATCCACAGGGCTGTAGTGTCAGATGGTGCAGTTTTCAGAGGTCAGGCCTTAGAAATCTTTGCACAGCAAAATCTTCTCAGCTTGGCAATGTCTTGCTTCAGTAAGTTTCAAGCAGCAGATCTGGAGGGCTCTGCCCCTCTCAGATACTTATTCCATGTTCTCTGGGTCAGACAGGAGGTCACTCCTGACCAATGGGAGCAGGGTAACTCCTCAAACATATGACCACTTCCTGTAGAGTGTGGCATTATTTTGTCCCAGAGTGCATCAAATCTTCCAAATCCATAATGGCAGAATTTCCAGCAAGGAGGCAAGAGCTGGCTAAACACACCCCTAGGATGGCTAATTTACTTAGACTCTCCCCCTGCATCTGCTCATACCTTCCTTAATCCCCCATCTGCCTGAGGGATAAAGTTCAGAGTTGTAAACTGACACTGGGTTCTGCTTTTCCCTTTGAAGCCCATGGTTTACGACCCCTCCCTCTGGCCTGGCATTCCTGTGGACCAGCACACTGCCCTCCCAGCCCAGCTGCATAACGCCAGGGGCTCTTTATCACCTCTCCAGGCAGGCTGGCTAATCCACTTAACTCTGACCAATCAGGGCAGACCACTGGAAGGCTGGATTTGGACTTACAAACAAGAAGGTCTTATAACTTCTTGTATGTACACTTTAGGAGAAATTCAACAATATGATATTGTTGGATTTAGCATTACTATTCTGAGAAGTCTTTGAACGGTAGCTCTGTCTCCTTACTATCAGGAGTTATTATTTAATAACTTCCTGCAATGTTATCCTATGTACCTGGGGATTTACAATGGGAAAAATGACTTGGGCCATTTTTCCAGCACTAGGACTTACAAAAACACATTTTATAAGTACTTGCCTTATATCTACAGGAACCCCACCCCATGTGCAACTAGGGGAGACTTTAGGGGTTCTGAATCTGCAAAAATATTGCAGATCCTCACTTCAAACTGCTCCTGGCATCAAAGTCGAATTTGGGCAGCACTTTACCACAATGTGGGAGTGAAATGTGAAATTTCACTTTACCCAGGCATATAAAAACTCATTTTATAAGGGTGTACCTTATAAATATCTGACCCCCCACCCCTGGGATACCTAGGGGAGACCATAGGGGTCCCTAATATGCCAAAACATTGTAGGTTATCCATTTTTAAGTGCCTCAAACACCAAAGTCGAGTTTGGGCACAATTTACTTTTTAAAAGCAGTCCTGGCACCCAGGGCTGCTTTTAAACTGACCTCAGGCTTCAGCAGTGCACACATGCAAGTGCAAAAAGAGCTGCTGGCCTCTAAACTGCCATGCCCCAGGGTACTGGGGACTTCTTGGTAGTTTCAATCCCCTGCCCTATTATATACTAGGGGCTTATGGGGTAGGTCATGCCAATTAACGTGGTACCCCACCATACCACAGTGTACCCTAGTGTATGTTAGGTGTTTTAACTGTATTCTAATGTGTTCCTTTCAGCTTGGCACTGGCCCTGGGCCTGGTTAGGCAGAGCCCAGGGTCAGTCAGAGTCAGTTACCACCAGTACCAGTCAGCAAAACGTTGGGGGGTGCCCAGGGCACAGGATGACTTTGCAACAGGCACAAATAGCCAAATAATCCCCAAACAGTAACTCCACTAACTTATTTTGAAATTAACATCACCCCTGAACCAACAGTTTCTTATACTAATGAACCTTTACTCCTTTATGACAGCGGAAACCCTCTCAAAAGAATACTAATATTTAGCACAACTAATAACTTGGGAATAGTTAAATTTGGATGATGGATGGGACTTCCAAATCAGCATCACACCCGTTCACCCAAATCTTCACTATTCATGCCAACATAAACAATACAACTGTCCCACTAGCGTACAGCTTAATCCCTGACAAGCAATCCTCAACATACACTGAATTTGTATCAGTAATAAAAAAACTGTGAATACAAATCCGAGGAAAATTATAATTGACTTTGAATTACAAATACTTTTAATAAAACCTACCCTGATACTCAAATTCAAGGATTTTTTTTTCCTTTTCCCGGCATATTGGGGAAAAATTTAAAAAACATCCTTAGTTGAGAATTACATGTCAAGCAGCAAACAAAAGTATGAGTTGAAAAAACTAACAGCTTTCTGTTTCGTACCTCCTGATTGTGTCGATGAGTTCTACACACCAATTACAGAAGCTGAATATTTTACACAAAAGGAGGAAAAATTGGCCTGACTCCTAAATTACTTCAAGGACACTTGGATTGGCCATCTAAGCAGATCGTGTCACAGGGGGAATCCAAGGTTTCCTATTGACTGGTGGAACTGTTACTCGACCTGCTTAGAGGGAGGTGCAAAGATAAACAATGCCATAGAGGGGTGGCACAATTCATTTAACAAATTAATTGAAAGATCTCACCCTAACCTTTATCATATCTTGGAAAGTTTGAAGAAACAATACAGTTCCCAGGAAATTAGTATGGCACAATATTTGTCAGGTAGTCTGAACCCTTGTATTTAAAATAAAAGTAAAGAAATGTCTGAGCGACTATAGGCTAAAATCCATCAATTTCTATTGATGGGGGAGCTTCAGGCTACCTGGACAATATGTTGTACATCTTACACTACTAACACATACTAACAACCTGTAGAACTACTTGACTGTTTTAAGAACACTTTCTAATTAAATTTGCATTTTGGAATTTTTTTTAACAAATTTAAGGAATACTTGGCGTTCCTACCTCTAGTTGTCTCTTTTTTCAACTCTTGGTGACAATTCATACCACCTGCCACCAGGAGCCTTCACAACTCCAATAATCCAAAGAGGTAATCTAACATCCAAAGAAAAGGCCAGCACCCGGAAAATATTTTGTTTTAAAAAAAAAAAAAGAAACATCTCCTACACTCCAACAATTGGAAACCCATTAAAAAGTTAAAAAATAAAAGCAATCCGAAGAAGAAATGCCTAAAAAAAGTTTTTAAAAAATTTACAGGAGAATCCAATCTCCAAAATGAAATTCCCAGAAAAATGTCCTATAGTTATCCACCCACAAATCCCAAGTTTCTCCAACAATGTTGTGGTATTTGTCTTGAAAAGTTACAAAAGGGTTAAAAAAATATGACGCTACAACTGTAAATTGTTTCTTTTATTTCAAATAGGTTTAAAAAAGTAATAGCCAATTTTTTACGACTTTTTTATATGAACTTTGAAAAAAAGCAACCGTTCCCATGTGGGCTTACGAATACAACCTGCATGGGGTTGCAAAAGTGGTTAAAGCAACAATAAAATACAATTGTATACTGGATAACATGTACCTACCTCCCCCATCTCCTTACGATAAACTTAGCTACCAATATGTTAAAAAATGTAAGGAAAATTATAATTGACTTTGAATTACAAATACTTTTAATAAAACCTACCCTGATACCCAAATTCAAGGATTTTTTTTTCCTTTTCCCAGGCATATTGGGGAAAAATTTTAAAAACATCCTTAGTTGAGAATTACATGTCAAGCAGCAAACAAAAGTATGAGTTGAAAAAACTAACAGCTTTCTGTTTTGTACCTCCTGATTGTGTCGATGAGTTCTACACACCAATTACAGAAGCTGAATATTTTACACAAAAGGAGGAAAAATTGGCCCGACTCCTAAATTACTTCAAGGACACTTGGATTGGCCATCTAAGCAGATCGTGTCACAGGGGGAATCCAAGGTTTCCTATTGACTGGTGGAACTGTTACTCGACCTGCTTAGAGGGAGGTGCAAAGATAAACAATGCCATAGAGGGGTGGCACAATTCATTTAACAAATTAATTGAAAGATCTCACCCTAACCTTTATCATATCTTGGAAAGTTTGAAGAAACAATTCAGTTCCCAGGAAATTCGTATGGCACAATATTTGTCAGGTAGTCTGAACCCTTGTATTTAAAATAAAAGTAAAGAAATGCCTGAGCGACTATAGGCTAAAATCCATCAATTTCTATTGATGGGGGAGCTTCAGGCTACCTGGACAATATTTTGTACATCTTACACTTCTAACACATACTAACAACCTGTAGAATTACTTGACTGTTTTAAGAACACTTTCTAATTAAATTTGCATTTTGGAATTTTTTTTTAACAAATTTAAGGAATACTTGGCGTTCCTACCTCTAGTTGTCTCTTTTTCAACTCTTGGTGACAATTCATACCACCTGCCACCAGGAATCTTCACAACTCCAATAATCCAAAGAGGAAATCTAACATCCAAAGAAAAGGCCAGCTCCCGGAAAATATTTTGTTTTAAAAAAAAAAAAACATCTCCTACACTCCAACAATTGGAAACCCATTAAAAAGTAAAAAAATAAAAGCAATCCGAAGAAGAAATGCCTAAAAAAAGTTTTTTTTAAATTTACAGGAGAATCCAATCTCCAAAATGAAATTCCCAGAAAAATGTCCTATAGTTATCCACCCACAAATCCCAAGTTTCTCCAACAATGTTGTGGTATTTGTCTTGAAAAGTTACAAAAGGGTTAAAAAAAATATGACGCTACAACTGTAAATTGTTTCTTTTATTTCAAATAGGTTTAAAAAAGTAATAGCCAATTTTTTACGACTTTTTTATATGAACTTTGAAAAAAAACAACCGTTCCAATGTGGGCTTATGAATACAACCTGCATGGGGTTGCAAAAGTGGTTAAAGCAACAATAAAATACAATTGTATACTGGATAACATGTCCCTACCTCCCCCATCTCCTTACGATAAACTTAGCTACCAATATGTTAAAAAATGTAAGGTAAATTGTTTTTACTCGACCGCAGCTCTTCCTTGCATCCAAACTTGACAACAACACTCCACCGACTGTAGAAACAGGAGCAAAACCACATAAAACAAGACTGAAAGTAAAAAGGGAAAAAGGACAATTTTTTTTCTCACTAAAGTCAATGGAAAAGAGTTGGAAAAGCGTCAAAAATTATACAATTTTATGTTATGCATTGTTTTATATTTTTGTAAAATAAGTTATGTTTTTAGTACTTAATAAAATGTTTTTGCAAATGTAAAAAATATACTAATAAATATTTTTAATAAACATGATGGAATGTCTTTTATATTACAATAGAATTAATAAAAAATGTTTTATTGTTAGTCATTTTGTTTATTGGTATTTCATTAAAAAATATTTTACATACTTTAAAAATTAATTCCACTCATTCTATAATTACCTATGACAGTAAATAAATAGTTAATTAAGGTTTAAACATCAATACTCAAGTATCATATTTAATACCTGAGTATTGATACACTTCCCTGCCCAATTTCCCTATACCCCTTGCATCCCATCCCTAAAGATTTGTGTTAGTTCTAAGAATATTTTAAATAAATAATATTATGATAAAATATAATGTATTATAATATTTAAACATTAATAGTTGTGAACTAAATGTAATTCCGGAGTATTAGTACACTTCTCCACCCAATATCCCTATATGCCTTGCATACCGTCCCTAAAGATTTGTGTTACAGTACTAAAAATACATTAGATACATAATATTATGAATAAAAATATACATTATGATGTTTAAATGTTAATGCCCAGGTATTAAATGTAATACTTGATTATTATTGCACTTTCCTACCTAATACCCCTATATACCTTGCATCGCGTCCCTAAAGGTTTGTGTTAGAGTGCTAAAAATGTTTTCAATAAATAATATTAAGATTAAATATCATATATCAAATGTATAAACAATACTCCAGTGTTAGATTTAATACCTGAATATTAATGCACATACCCACCCAATACCGCTAAATCTCTTGCATCCTATCCCTAAAGGTTTGTGTTACAGTACAACATATTTTTTGAATAAATAATATTATGATTAAGTATCATATATTATAATGTTTAACCATTAAAACTCAGGTATTAAATTAAATACCCTAGTATTCATACACTTCCCCACCCAATATCCATACATCCCTTGCATCCTATCCCTAAAGGTTTGTGTTACAGTCCAACATATTTTATGAATAAATAATAATATGATTAAATATGATATAATATCATGTTTAACCATTAAAACTCAGGTATTAAATGGAATACTCTAGCATTAATACACTTGCCCGACCAATACACCTACATCCCTTGCATCCTATGCCTAAAGGTTTGCGCTACAGCCTTGCATATTTTTAAATTAGGTAATATTATGATTAAATATCATATAATGTAATATTTAAACATTAATCCTCAGGTATTAAAATTAATACCCGAGTATTAATAAACATCCTCACCCATTATCTCTATATCCCTTGCATCTGTCCCTAAAGGTTTGTGGTACAGTCCTAAAACTATATTGAATAAATAATATTATGATTAAATATCATATTATAATGTTTGAACATTAAAACGCAGGTATTAAACTTAATACCTGAGTATTAATACACTTCTCTGCCCAATACCCCTATATCCTTTGCATCCTGTCCTTAAAGGTTTGCGTTCCACTCCTAAAAAACATTTTCAATCAAAAATGCTATTACTTAAAATCATATATATGTTAAAGTTTTTAGAATTAATGCTCAGGTATTAAATACATATTTTTATTCTATAGATAAATATACCATATACTTATCTATATACTTACCTATATACTCACCCAATAATGCATGGTAAAGGCATGCATGGTAAGTATTTACATCTATAATGTGTGGTAAAGGCATGAGTGGTAATGACATGCGTCGTAAAGGTGTATGCGTGGTATTGACGTGTGGTAAAGGCATGTGTGGTAGTCACTTTGTCGTAAATGTATTGCGTGGTAAAGGCTGCTTTGTAATGGCTGTGTCCCCCCTGGGGGATGAGGTCCCCATTGCCTAACAAAGGCTTGGGGAGGGGGGCCAGGTGGAACTCCTCCCCTTAAATGCAAAACAATGGCCTTGGGTGATGGGATCTCTTGGTCCTAATGCAGCACAGGGAGGGGGAGTGACGTGGCCTAAAAAGGGTCGGGGAGGGAGGCCACGCCGCCCTCCACCCTTTAAAAAAAACCTGGGGGGTGGAGTCCCCAGGTCCTATGCCTAACCTTCCACCGCATGTGGCTGAAGGCAGTGTGGGGTTGGCTGCCTTTTGAGGGGTTGGCCAACTCCCCGCCATGCACGACTGAAGACCCTGTGCAGTGTTGGATTGGCTTCCCTTATGGTGGTTTGCCACAGGGTCTGGCTGCAGACCATGCCAAGCCTCATGAACAACCCCCCAGGAGCACCTTGTGGGGTTGGCTGCATGTGGGAGATTGGCCGCAGGGCCTGGGTGCAGCCAACCCTCCTCCAGTGCACAGCCGATGCACTGCCGACGCTCGGCAGGGGTTAGACATACGTATCAGAATGAAATATAACTTTACATTAAAAAACTCTAGAAATTCATTGAAAAAACAAAGTTTAAAGTAATGTTATAGTTAGGAATGATAAAAACATCTGTTTTTATTTTTGTTTAAACCTTAGAGATTCACTGAAAAAACCAAAGATTAAAGTAATGTTATAGTGACAACATTAATGTTATGAACTGAACAAAACATAGAAATACACCAGTTATAGATAGTAGAGCTAACTATAACTTGAGCCCCCACCAGGCACTGCAATAAAGAGGGGAGGTGTACCAAGCGTGTTGTATCTGTGATGGCATTATTGATGCTTCACATTATTCTGAACTATTCAGGCCTCTAATGCCAAACTAGTCCATAGAGCAATGTGTGCTAAAGAAGCTTAGATGATGTAATCAGTGATGTTATCAGTGATGTCATCAATGATGTCCTTTGAAATGTCATCAGGGATGTCTTAAATGATGTCATAGAACATGTCATGAGTGATGTAATA
The DNA here is from genome assembly GCA_963921515.1 of Calotriton arnoldi. NCBI lineage: Eukaryota > Metazoa > Chordata > Amphibia > Caudata > Salamandridae > Calotriton > Calotriton arnoldi. The sequence goes on along the minus strand of CAWUFW010002126.1, from coordinate 176,358 downwards.
TGTGAGGTCATAAGCACTGAATGGTAGGGGTGCAAGTTAAAGTTAGCTCTGCTAACTATAACAGGTGAATTTCTGTATTTTTTTTTAGTTCAAAGCATTCATGTTTTCATTGACATATTCACCTTTGTTTTATATCAGTGAATATGTATAAATATACACTATGCTCTCATGCATAGTTGCTTCGCAACAATGCGATACGGCAGCACCTATACAGCCATCATGGCACACAATGCTTTCTTGTATTGCCCTATCTCCATTTCATTGCCCAGTTAAACACTAGAACTGTTAGTTATACATAGAATGACTTCTGCTAACTGCCATGATGCTCCCCACCCTCCCCTCCTGTCATCAACTAACGGTACAGCCTTCCACATTTGCGTTATTGTGTACAATGCTACGAGCCTCATTTGTATTGTGGATACAGGATAACAGGCCTCATTATACATTCCTTCTTTTAAGTTTTTATGCGCTGTTATTTGTGTGCACATAAGTGCTGTCTCTCAATTTTGATGTGTTTTATGGATACCTGATTCCCGCAGCAATCTTTCCACATTTTCATTTGATCACTCAAAATGGCCATTATTTCACATGAAATGTTCTATGCTATGTTATCAATTATATTGCAGTTGCACGTTTACATATGCTGTACATCCTCAGCCAATTTACAATTTCTTCCCCATGTGCATGCTATCCACTCGGTTTTATCCTGTATTTATCCCTATGCATGTAACAAATTCCCATTAGATTTCACATATATTCTTATTTATATATATTTTGCACTTTACCCAACAGCGTCCACTGTGCACATATCCAACTCATGCACAGTCATTAATCCCATAAGTAGTAGGATTTTTCAACTCCTGTTACCTGCACCCCATCTATTTCAAAGTCCTCATGAATATGCATTAAACGTCAATTAACCCGTGCTCGTATATATCATCGACCTTGTTTATATTCCAATGAGAGGCAATTTCGACACATATTTTCACAAATCCCATTGCTTTCATTTCTAGTTTACTGCCCACACATATCCCAAGTTATTCCACATTGTATGTGTCCTAAATTCTTTCATTTCTGTGGGATGGTCCAATCCATTGTGCTGTTTTATAATGTGAATGTGTCTTTCTGCCCTAGGGTGTTTCATATCTTATACTTACAGCAGAAAATATATGCTTGGAGAAAAACGAGGTAAAGTGTAAGTGTATAGGGTTGTTCGTCACAGAGGGGAAATATTGATATCAATGGGGCCGACCTACTAGGTTAAAGCGATGGAGAAAGTCCACATAGTTTCTCTATCCGTATGGTGTTCCCCGTTGTTCTATTTATTGGAGAGTGAGAAAGTGCTAAAGTGCAAATGCATCGTAGTGTTACTAACTGTTTATTCCTTTGGGCTGAATAAAGTGACAAGTGCTAAGGTGCAATATAGCTGCTGCATTTAGTCCACGTTCAATCGCCCAAGTTCCCAGTATTAACTACTTGGGTCATATCATGGTAGAACATGCATTCACATGTCCACTCCGATGATTCCTGAACTGGGCATGACATTTAGTAAAGTGCAACTGCATGAGGCTGTCCCTAACTGTTTTCTCTGTGCACCCAGAGTAATGACATATTTAAAAGTGCATATTTAGCTGTTTAAACAGGTTAAAATGAGATAGAGTGGCTTGGCATCGATGGGTACTAAAGTGCGGCACAGTGACTTAGCATCAAATCATTAGGGTAACCAATCTAGTACAGTTATCCCAAAGATAAGGCTAGTGTAAACACATGTTCAACAATATAAACAGGTCTGAATTTCAACGACATTTCTAGGCAATTAACCAGTTCTTGGTGGAATGGTCACTTCTCACACCTGCATTCCTCTATCCAATGATGGTGATTGACAGAGAGTGACAGGGAGTCGTGGCTGGGATTCTGAAGTCATCGACATTATCCAAAGTTTATAAATGTACAAGCAGCTCTGCATCTGTGTTATGGCCACATGGGACCTCTTTGCCCAGCATCACAATCAACTTGGATTCCTCCCTCCCCAACTCCTTATTCCTGTAACCCCCTCGTGCATGCTCCTTCACATGTTTTAGTCCATAAAATGTTAATCCAACCAAGGAACGGTCATGATACTTCTCTCAATGGCAGGCCGCCGGATAGCTCTTATCCCCATTCTTTATCGCCCGCATGTGCTGTAACATCCTGACTTAATCTGTTGATAGTGCTGCCAATGTACAGCCTAATGCAGTCATATTGTAGTGCATATATCACGAGGTCAGTATCACATGGTATTGTGTCTCAAATCGGCCTTCATACGTCCAACATGTGTTCTAGTTCAATCTGTGTTGTCTTACAGGATCTACATTTAACAAAGTCACCCATCATATTCGTTAACCAGTTTACTTCTTTTGTGGGTTCCAAGTGGCTTCGTGTAGGAATATCCCCCAGTGACTTCGTTTTTCTAGATGTTATCTTGGAACCATTGATAACGATGCTCTTCAAGTGTTCATCTTTTTGTAATATGCGCCAGTTTTTTTGTAAAATTCTTCCGAAACTTGATTGAGCTGGATTGATTCTAGAAACAGCCTTTCTGTTTCCCCCTTCTTTTCAGCCAATTCCCTTTCCCTTTGGTAGAGCGTTTGTTCTCTGGTCTTTTTGCTGGCCCTTTCCTTGGCATCCTTCAATACACTGAGTGGGTACCCTTGATGTATGAATCTCTTGATCATCTTAGTTATCTCAATTTCAAATTCATCATTCGTGGATCAGATTCTCCTCGCTCTCAACATTTAGCCACACGGAAGGATCGATTTTAAAACTGGAGGGTGGCACTAGTAGAATTGAATTGTGGGCATGGCCTTTCTGTATATTTTTGTTATTATCCTGTTATCCTGGACATCCAGTTCCTCTTCAAGATATTCACAATGTGTCCTACTGATTGTTGTGGTTAGCTGGATGTTCACATTATTGCAGTTGAGCCTTTCAATGAACTCCTCCAGATGAGATGATTTTTCTCCTTCCCACAGGATAAACAGGTCATCTTTGAAGCAGGGCCAAGTTATGACATTGTCCAAGTATGTGTCATTGCTTTCAGCCCAGGCTACCTCCTTCTCCCACCACCCCATGAACACATTCGCATGGGTGGGCGGTAAAGGAGGTCACCATGGCCGGGCCCTATTGTTTCAGGTAGTTTTTGTTGTTAAATATGAACACATTATGTGTGTGGCAGTATCTCAGCATATCCACCACTATATGTGTGTCTTCAATGGACCTGTCTCTCAAAAAATACTCGCATGCGCGAATTCCATCCTCATGATTGATTGATGTATAAAGGGATACCACATCAAGTGTTACCATGATATACTCTCATTTCCACGAGATTCCATCTAGTTTTTTCAGAAACTCAGTGGTATCCCTTAGGTATACCACTTAGGTATTCCTACCTAAGGAATCCCTTAGGTAGGACGGTAGGCCAGTAGCATAGGGTTGAAGGAACAGATCAAGGGACCGTGAGCAGTTTCCAATTGTGATCTCAAATAGCTGAGAATGGGTCAAAATGTATATATTGTACATATTTGCACAAGTTAAAAAAACAACACATAATAAATCGAAATTATTACTAGCAAAAGTACTGCTTTGAAAGTTTCACTTCCAGATTTAAAAACAATCAAATGGTCAAAATTCCCGAACAAGAAACTTTCAAAGCGGTACTTTTACTAGTAATAATTTCAGAGTTAATATGTGTTGATTTTAAACGCGCAAATACTGTGTTTGGTAGTGATATTACTACATTTGTGCTTTTTTGTCCACAACATACCCAGGCCAACATGATGGAGGAGGACAGCCAGGAGGACAAGCATGTGGAGGATAAGGGGAAGGAAGCAGCTGTGGCTGGGACAAGTCATAAGTACATTTCTTCCTCCATTTCAACCAAAGTTTTTGTTGAGGTATTCCTTCTTTCCTTGCTTCTAAGCCTAGTCTCCAATCCAATCTAAATTATCCGCCTCCTTTCCTATGTTTCTGTCACTGCCTCTATTTCATTTAAATTAATACATGGAAGAAGAGGTGTGCTGTCCAGTGCCCGCTGCCTACCCATATATCTACTGCCAATTTCCACTATGTCCCATCACATTCCAATTCCGGCACATGCAACATTTCTCCCACAACTTTTTTTTCTCCTATGTCATCTCCATCACTGCTCAGTCTGGTACATTCCATATACATGTGGTGTTCATGGCAAAAACTAAACCTAACCCAAGCCCTGGTGCTATAGGCCTTTCCTAACACTCAATTTCTTCCTCACCTAGGAAAAATGTATTGGATGTACTGCAATCAATTAGGTAGGAGGGTATGGTGTGGGTTGGGACTGCAACTTGGACTGAGAGAGGGTCTCAGAGTGGGACGTCAGAGTGATGAAAGATCAGGGCTACTGGGATTATTATTGGAGTTATCCAATTTATGTGCCAATTCTTGTCCAAAACCGTTACCACCCCACCAGGTTAACTCAGTTAATGATGCACAATATATATATATATATGTGATCAAGGGCAAGTGGTGCCCGAAACGCGTAATTTGAGGACAATAAAAGAATAATTGCCTACATCTCCAGTGGTTCGTGATTCTCTGTTTGCCAAAAGCGACTGCATTGATGAACGGAGCATTTCTATGGTCTTGATATATATATATATATATATATATATATATATATATATATATATTATTAGTGGTGGACATAACTTGTGTAATTTGCTGTAGCATGATTACTTGAGGTCACAGCAAAGTTATGCGAGTTTATGCGGAATTATGTGAGGAGCATAACCAGCATTTAGTACTATTGTCTCAGCACAAAATACACAGTCAATCAATCAATAGGGCATTTGTAAAGCCCATGGCTACCTCCAATGGAGGTGTCCCGGTGCTGAAAGCGGATCCTGCAGAAAGGAAAGGGGGGTGGACTACAAACGGGCCCTAGGATGCATTTAAGAAAATAGTACTAAATGCAACACAATACGAAGAGCAGCAGCCAGTCACAGTCACTAAATTGGTTGTTATTGTGCTCCTGCAGTAGGATTTATGTGCCAAATTACTTATAATTAAGCAAATGGGTGCAATTGCGTAATTTTTGATAATTTTCCATCAAAAGAGTAACAGGAAATTACAAAAATGACTCCAATTACTCTGGTGTAGGTACAAATTTACCAGGCCTAATATATAGTCAAACAAATTGTTCAGCAAATTTTTTCCATGGCAAATATAACTTTGTAGTTTTTACATTCTTTTTAAACCCACACTGGGCCTGATGAAAGTATTGTTCCAATTATTTCATTCAATTTACACTTTTCACCCGTTTTAGTAAAAAAAATTTTTTTTTAAATTGCATGTGGTTGATTAATGCCACATAATGCAAATAGTAGTATGTGAATTATGTGGAAAAATCCCAGGGACAAATACATAAATAAATAATATTATTACTATTATTGGTATTATTGTGTTTAGTTGTACCATTTGTTGTAATTTTTACTATAACTTCCGCAAAACAGGTTGCTCCACTAACCTACCATCAGAACAGACACTGAGCCTGGCCCATAACCAATTGTCCAAGTCTCCACCCGCATCATCCTCTCTTTAGTCTATTCTCTAGTCTCTAATCTCTACTTGGATCGAGGTCCCTAACCTCCAGAATAGCCTTCATGCATGCCTCCAATCCACTGTCCAGCAGTCAGTGTTGTAAAACTGATGATGCATTACTTGTGCCTCTCCCCTTCATGACTTGATGTGAATTGAGACTTCTCCCCTTTCATCAGACAGTAGTAGTTTACCGTGCCGCCCTGTTCTGCAAAGGCTCCATGGGGGTCACCCAGCCTCACATAAGCAGGACAACTTCAAGAGCAGGAACAGAGAAGGCCTTGTGGGCCCCCTCCCACCTACAATATTGTGACTGTGGCTACTCGTGCCGCTCACCCCTGCAGGGGGTAAGGGTCTAGCGAGCCTCCTGTCGGTCTCCCCTTGGTCAGGGACACCCCGACATCCGACCACTGCCACAGAGTGGGCTGGACCCCAAGCACGAGGACCACAGTGGGTGCCTTGGCAGGAGGGGGGCCCTGGCGCAAAGTGAAAGTAGATCCACAGCTCTGCCTGGGACCCAGGGGTTGGCTGCGGCTTTGGGACCAAGTGCCCACAAGCCAAAAACACGGCTGCTCATGCCACCCACTTTTGAGTGGGGTGGGACCTGGTAGGCTATTCATCTCAATGCTGTTCTCCACCCGCACCCGCAACACTGGTCACCATTGCCAAAGAGAAACCCCAACCCAAACAAGGAAAGCTAGGTAAATTCATGACGCCGTTGTAGCCAACACAGTGAGATGGTGCCTGTTAGATTTGGGGGTCTCTAGTTGGCAGAGGTATGTACCTTTGTCCAAATAGGGACCCTTGAGTCTAGTCAGGAAAGTAGGTACACTCCTGAAATAACCCCTGCTCACCCTCTTGGTAGCTTGGCACGAGCAGACAGGCTTAGTTCAGAGGCAGTGTGTAAAGCATTTGTGAACACATACAGTAATCAAGTGACAACACTACAAATGGACACCACACAGGTTATATATTTATAAAAATAGGTATACTTTATATAGATTTATCACAAGACCATAAACGACAAAAATAATCCACAATACTGTCAAGAATGCTTAGTTCTGATCAAAAAGGCTTAATTCAAGGTTCTGTGCGAGTCGTTAGCCTCCTCCGGCTACGGCGATGTTGAGAACAAACAGAGTCTAACAAATCCAGCTGACCGCGTCGAGACGGGCCAACACAGCGTAGACAGACTCGGTCACAGTACCTTTTACTTGAAGCGGCAGGCACGGGCGTGCGAGCCGGATGGCTGTTCGTCGCGGTCGCGATGCAAAAATGGAAGCGTTGCAGTACGCGTTGTCCCTCGATGCGGTGCAGGCAGCGGCTCGTTGACGGAGTCGGTGAGACCAGGGCCGTGCGTTGCAGGGCGAGACGGTGCTTCGATGCGGTGCTGGCAGGTTGCGGTGCGGCGACGGAGCCGGATTCAGGAGCTGGCGTCGATCAGTCCGGACAGCGGTGCGAGTTGGGCGGTGCGTCGCAAAGCGTGCGAGCGGTGCCCAACTCCGGTGCGGTCACAGGACTCGAACTCAGCAGCAGTGACCGTGTCGGTCGGACCAGTTCGATTCGGCGTAGCGAAGCGTTGCAGGACGCGTTGTCCCTCGATGCGGTGCTGGCAGCGGCTCGTTGACGGAGTCGGTGAGACCATGGCCGTGCGTTGCAGGGCGAGACGGTGCTTCGATGCGGTGCTTACAGGACACCGAGTCGGTCGTGAGAGTCGGTCACAGCTCCCTACCTCTGTAGCCACTGAAACAGAGTTTCCAGCAGCAATTCACAAAGGGGGTGAAGTCCAATGGTCCTGGGACTTCGGTCAGGGGGCAAGCTCTCTTCCAAGCCCTTGGAGATCCTTCACAAGTTGATGAAAGTCACAGCAAAGCAAAAGTTCCTTTCTCCTTTCTTTGGCAGTCAGGCAAACCACTGCAGGCCAATCCCCCAAGCAGCACTTCAGGCTTAGGGATAGTCTCTCCTCAGTTTCTTCTTGGTTCCGCTCCTCAGCAAAGGTTTCTTCTTGTTCCCAAAAGTGATCTAATTTCCTAGGGGTCTGGGTCCCCTTTTTATACCCTGATTCTCTTTGTTCTCTGGAGGCAGAAAGGCCTCTGCCTAGTCCAAAACCAGTTCTGGTCAGTTCTGGAGTACTTTGTTTTTCTGACTCCTTCTTTCCTTTCAGAATGTGGGGCAGAGTGCTCAGCCGCCCGGCAGGAGGTGGAGCCAGCATTGTGGAAGGCAGGCACAGCCCTATTCAGACCCAGGTGCAACTCCTCCCTCCACTCTGGATGCAGATCTTTCTATTCAGCCCTGCGCTGACTCACCCCGTCTCTTGTAGCCACCCCCAGCCCCTGTCACTCAATCTCCAGACAAGGAATACACAACCTAGCAGAGGCAGGCTTGGATAGTTAGGCAAGAAAATAACCACTTTCTAAAAGTGGTATTTTCAAACACAGAATGTTAAAACCAACTTCACTAAAAGATGTATTTTATCATCCTGAGTTCAGGCATACTAAATTCGTTTTTCTACCATGTTCCCTGGGTCAGTTCCGACTATAAGGTGTAATAGTCAGTCTGCCCATTCTGGCCTATGGGGAGCAGGTAGCCTTGCAATAGTGAAAAACGAAAATGGCTGTAATTCACTATTAGGACATGCCACACACACCAGGGCATGTCCTACCTTATACTTACAATGCACCCTGCCCTAGGGCCTACTTTAGGGGTGACCAACATGCAGTAAAGGGAAGGTTTAGGGACTGGTAAGTGTGTGTACTCACCAAGTCGACATGGCAGCCCTAGGCTGCACACAGGCTCTGCGATGGCAGGCCTGAGACACATTTTACAAGCCGCTTCTGTGGGTGGCACAACCAGTGCTGCAAGCCCACCAGCGGCATTGGATTTACAAGCCCGGGGCACACTGAGTGCACTGTACTAGGGACTGACAAGTAAACCAATCATCCAATCATGGAGTCACTAATACATATATCAATTAACGATAGGGAGCACTTGCACTTTGGCACTGATTAGCAGCGGCAAAGTGCCCATGAGCATCTAGTCCAGCAAAAACATATCGGCAACAGTGGAGGCATTACGAAAAAATGGAAGGGAGACCCACGCCAAGGATGCCAGGTCTAACACGTGTCCCCTCCAGCTGAAATGTGGGGAGAACTATCCTACCCCTAGGGAGTTCTCATCGCTAAGGCGGAAAAATCTGGACAGACCATCAGCATTGGCGTGTTCTGTACCAGGGCGGTGTTCCACCGTAAAGTCCATCCCCTGTAGGGAAATGGACCACCTCAACAGCTTTGGATTCTCACCCCTCATCTGCATCAACCATCTGAGGGGCCTGTGGTCTGTCTGAACCCGGAAGTGAGTCCCAAACAGGTATGGTCTCAGCTTCTTCAGTGCCCAGACCACAGCAAATGCCTAATGCTCGATAGCACTCCATCTCTGTTCCCGGGGAAGTAACCTCCTACTGATGAAGGCTACAGGTTGGTCTAGGCCCTCCTCATTGATCTGTGATAGAACAGCCCCTGCACCATGCTCTGAAGCGTCGGTCTGAACAATGAACTCATTGGAGAAGTTGGGTGCCTGGAGCACAGGCGCCGTGCACATGGCAGTCTTCAAGGTGTCAAAAGCTTTTTGACAGGCGTCAGTCCAAATCACTTTCCTGGGCTGCTTCTTGGAAGTCAGCTCTGTCAAGGGGGCAACAATGCTGCCATACCCCTTGACGAATCTCCGGTAATACCCGGTGAGTCCTAGGAAGGCCCTCACCTCTGTCTGGGTCTTGGGGGCTCCCAAGCCAGAATGGTATCAATTTTCGGTTGGAGGGGCGCCACCTGGCCGCTCCCAACCTGGTGTCCCAAGTACACCACAGAACCCTGCCCAATCTGGCACTTACTCGCCTTGATTGTGAGGCCTGCTCTCCGCAGCGCCATCAACACTTCCCAGAGGTGACGCAGATGTTCTTCCCAACTGGAACTGAACACTGCGATGTCATCCAGGTAGGCGGCACTGAAATCCTCCAGTCCAACCAACACCTGGTTGACCAACCTCTGAAAGGTGGCAGGGGCATTCTTCATCCCAAAGGGCATCACCCGGAACTGGTAGTGCCCATCTGGTGTGGAGAATGCTGACCTCTCTTTGCCCCATCAGTCAAGGCGATCTGCCAGTACCCAGACGTTAAGTCAAACGTGCTGAGGTACCGCGCAGCCCCTAACCGATCTATGAGCTCATCAGCTCTGGGGATGGGGTGGGCGTCAGTCCTGGTGACGGAATTGAGTCCCCTGTAGTCCACACAGAACCGGAGTTCTGGTGTGGCACCAGGCGCAGCAGCCTTTGGAACCAAGACCACTGGGCTGGCCCAAGGGCTGTTAGAGGACTCAATGACCCCTAGTGCAAACATCTTGGAGACCTCCTCCTTGATGCAGGCTCTGACCCTGTCAGTCACCCTGTAAGCCTTGTGCTTCACAGGAAGACTGTCCCCAGTGTCCACATCATGGACGCACCAATGAGTGACACTGGGAACCAGGGAGAACAGGTCAGGGAACTGTCCCAACAGTTGGCGACAGTCACCCTGCTGCTCAGGTGTCAGGGAGGTAGAGAGGTTTACTCCCTCCACTGATCCATCTTGCTCTCGGGCTGACAGGAGGTCAGGAAGAGGCTCGGTCTCCTCCTCCATTCCATCACCTGTAGCTAAGAGCATGCCCACTTGGGACCTCTCCAAGTGGGGCTTCAGGCGGTTCACATGCAGGACCCGCAAGGGGTTCCTGGGAGACTGCAAGTCCACCAAATAGGTAACTGGACTCTTGCACTCCACCACCGTAAAGGGGCCGGTCCACCTGTCCTGGAGCGCACAAGGCTCCACAGGGGCCATGACCCACACTTTCTGACCAGGCTGAAGCTCTACCAGAGTGGCATTCTGGTCGTACCACCGCTTCATCTCCTCCAGGCTGGCTTCCAGATTTGCCTCAGCAAGTTCTCTGAAATGCCTAGTCTGGTTCCTGAAGGCCAGCATGTAACTGTATACATCCTGGGGAGGTTTCCTGGGAGATTGCTCCCAGCCTTCCTTGACCAAACTCAGAGGTCCTCGCACCGGGTGTCCATAGAGGAGCTCAAAGGGACTGAACCCTAGAGACTTCTGTGGCACCTCCCGGTATGCAAACAACAGGCATGGTAAGAGGACGTCCCATTTACGCCTCATGGGTTCTTCCAGACCCATAATCATGCCCTTGAGGGTCCGGTTGAATCTCTCAACCAGCCCATTTCCTTGAGGGTGGTAAGGAGTGGTGAACTTGTAAGTTACACCGCACTCCTGCCACAGGGACTTCATGTACTTGGACACGAAGTTGGTACCTCTGTCAGACACCACCTCTTGAGGGAATCCCACACGTGAGAAAATTCCCATCAGTGCCCGTCCCACCACGGGGGCCGTCACTGTCCTCAGAGGGTTGGCTTCAGGGTACCGGGTGGCATGGTCCACCAAGACCAGGATAAACCTGTTGCCCATGGCTGTCTTGGGGTCCAGTGGCCCCACAATGTCAATACCCATCCATTCAAAGGGGGTGCTGACCACAGGGAATGGCTGGAGAGGAGCCTTGTGCTTCCTCCCACTCTTTCCACTTGCCTGGCAAGTCTGGCATGTCCTGCAGTGAGTGGCGGCACTCCTGCGCATCTGGGGCCAATAGAAATGGGTAACAAGCCTGTCAAAGGTCTTGTCCTGCCCCAGATGTCCTGCTAACGGTACATCATGAGCCAACCCCAGTAGGAAGGCTCTGAAGCGCTGGGGTACCACCAGCACACCGGCTGACCCAGGCTCAGCAACCTTAGGCTCTGAATACAGGAGACCATTCTCCCAGTAAATCCAATGGGATCCAGACTGATCACCTGCTGCCTGGTCTGTGGCCTGTTGCCTCAGACCCACGAGAGAAGGGCATGTGTTCTGCTCCTCGCAGAACTCTTCCCTGGAGGGTCCTCCTTCTTGCTGCCAATGGGTCAGCTCAGGTAGGTCCCCCAGTTCAGCTACCTGTTCCCCTGTAGGCTCCAGGGCATCCCCCTCAGGGTCTGCCTCCTCCTGGACCGTGGGAACTTCGGGGGCCGGTTTCCCGCACCCCCGCCTCCTCTCTCTCCGGCAGGCACCTGGGCCTCCCTCTCAGGCTCCAGGTCCTCTTGAACACCTTTAGCTGCCATTGACCGGGTGGTCACACATGCCCAATCAGGCAAGCCCAACATTTCTAAATGCGCACTCCGCTCCACCTTAGCCCAAGGTGAGCTCTACAAATCGTTCCCTAACAAACAGTCAACAGGCATGGCTGGCCTCACAGCTACTTGAAGAGTACCAGAGACCCCCCACTCAAAGGGAACCTGAGCCACCTTGCAGTGACTCTCTGTGTTGTCAGCGGCAACAACCGGATAGAATGCATCAGGGATAACCTGCTCTTTAGACACCAGGTGACACTTGACAGCTGTCACACTGGCTCCTGTGTCTCTCAGAGCCTCCACCCTATGGCCATTGATGGTCACCCACTGCCTGTATTTCTTAGTGTTCTCAGGCAGCGGGGTCCTAGGGACCATCTCAGAGTCTCCTAATGAGACAAGGGAAAACACTGTGGGATCCCCCCACCTTGGGCACCCAACTCCTACCCCAGGGCTACACTAGCCAACTGCCGGGGACTGCACTGGTGGGTGCTGGTTTTCCATGCAAAGGGCAACGAGGATCGTTTGCCTTGTGGCCAGGGGCGCCACACTTGTAACATACCAGTGGTCCTTGGTGAACAGGGGGCCTGTCAGGGCCACTGGCTTCTTCTCAGGGGAGGCTGGGAACCTTTCCCTTGGTTCCCTTGGGGTCTACTTTGGGGCCCTTTATGGAACTCCTTCTTTTTACCCTTGTCCCCCCACTCTTCTGCTGGGGACCCTGCCCACCCTTGGCGGAGTCTCCCACGTGACCCTTGTGGACCCGGGTACTCACCCAGCGGTCCGCCTCCTCAGCAAGCTGCCTAGGGTTAGTCAGCTTACTATCAATCAGGTGCTGGCGTAGCTCAGGAAAACAATTACCGGACAAGTGCTCCCAGGCAATCAAATCAAAGAGCGCCTGAAAATCAGTCGCTTTGCTACCCTTTACCCAACCATCCAAGGCTCTGCAAAAGAAGGTCACATATTCAACCCAGGTACTGCTTTCAATCTTACTACAGTTCCTGAACCTTTGCCTATAAAGCTCAGGGGTCAAACCATACCTAGTCATTAAGGCATCCTTCATGTGGCTGTACGAATTATAGACTTCAGAGGGCAAATCCAACAAGGTATCCCGCCCTTCACTGAGGAACCGTCCCCACAACCCCCTCCCCAATCCTTCTCAGGGACCCGGTGGGAAGACATGGCTACCTCATAGGCTTTGAACCACTGCCCAATGTCATCATTTTTAAAAAACTCCTTCACCACATCTTTGGGAATATACACCCTAGCTTCAACAGGCACAGGCGGTACACTGCCACCAGAGGGAGTAATCTCTAAGCTCTTGGCCTTCAATTCCAACTCCCTCAAAACTTTCTCATGTTCAAACTGCATTTTCTTTTCCTCTAGGGCTAATTTCCTAGTTTGCATTTCGAATTCTAACTGCCCATTCAGCTTGAGCTTAGTCAGCTCCATTTCGTGCATCCTACTCTCTTTCCTGTCCTCCAACTCCTCTGGAGACAGTCCTCTGGCAGAAACACTGCTACCTACTGGGGAAGGTGGTCTTCTAGCCCCTAGACCCAATAGCCCCTCCAGCTGCCCTTCTGCATTCTCAGCCCCCTCCACAGGGGCACTCCTTGAATCGACCCAGGCCCTCAGCGCCTTCTGGAGGTCCTCCTTCCTGGAGAGCCCGGTCATGGACACTTTAAACTTTTTGCAGAATTGCCTGAGCTGCTTAAGGGTGTAGCATTCTAGCCTCTCTTCTTCCCAATCACACTCAACAGAGGCTACTGATGCTGGTTTCTCCATAGTGACTGAACTTGGCATTTGCAAAAATAGGAAATCCCAGAAAAAATGCTATAAAAGTATGTGGTTGCGTTTTGGTCTGCACTCACTAAGTAGTGTTCACCAATCACTGTACATGAGTCACAAATGCAAGTCCAGAATCCTCACCGCTGACCACCAATGTTAGATTTGGGGGTCTCTAGTTGGCAGAGGTATGTACCTTTGTCCAAATAGGGACCCTTGAGTCTAGTCAGGGAAAGTAGGTACACTCCTGAAATAACCCCTGCTCACCCTCTTGGTAGCTTGGCACGAGCAGACAGGCTTAGTTCAGAGGCAGTGTGTAAAGCATTTGTGAACACATACAGTAATCAAGTGACAACACTACAAATGGACACCACACAGGTTATATATTTATAAAAATAGGTATACTTTATATAGATTTATCACAAGACCATAAACGACAAAAATAATCCACAATACTGTCAAGAATGCTTAGTTCTGATCAAAAAGGCTTAATTCAAGGTTCTGTGCGAGTCGGTAGCCTCCTCCGGCTACGGCGATGTTGAGAACAAACAGAGTCTAACAAATCCAGCTGACCGCGTCGAGACGGGCCAACACAGCGTAGACAAACTCGGTCACAGTACCTTTTACTTGAAGCGGCAGGCACGGGCGTGCGAGCCGGATGGCTGTTCGTCGCGGTCGCGATGCAAAAATGGAAGCGTTGCAGGACGCGTTGTCCCTCGATGCGGTGCAGGCAGCGGCTCGTTGACGGAGTCGGTGAGACCAGGGCCGTGCGTTGCAGGGCGAGACGGTGCTTTGATGCGGTGCTGGCAGGTTGCGGTGCGGCGACGGAGCCGGATTCAGGAGCTGGCGTCGATCAGTCCGGGACAGCGGTGCGAGTCGGGCGGTGCGTCGCAAAGCGTGCGAGCGGTGCCCAACTCCGGTGCGGTCACAGGACTCGAACTCAGCAGCAGTGACCGTGTCGGTCGGACCAGTTCGATTCGGCGTAGCGAAGCGTTGCAGGACGCGTTGTCCCTCGATGCGGTGCAGGCAGCGGCTCGTTGACGGAGTCGGTGAGACCAGGGCCGTGCGTTGCAGGGCGAGACGGTGCTTCGATGCGGTGCTTACAGGACACCGAGTCGGTCGTGAGAGTCGGTCACAGCTCCCTACCTCTGTAGCCACTGAAACAGAGTTTCCAGCAGTAATTCACAAAGGGGGTGAAGTCCAATGGTCCTGGGACTTCGGTCAGGGGGCAAGCTCTCTTCCAAGCCCTTGGAGATCCTTCACAAGTTGATGAAAGTCACAGCAAAGCAAAAGTTCCTTTCTCCTTTCTTTGGCAGTCAGGCAAACCACTGCAGGCCAATCCCCCAAGCAGCACTTCAGGCTTAGGGATAGTCTCTCCTCAGTTTCTTCTTGGTTCCGCTCCTCAGCAAAGGTTTCTTCTTGTTCCCAAAAGTGATCTAATTTCCTAGGGGTCTGGGTCCCCTTTTATACCCTGATTCTCTTTGTTCTCTGGAGGCAGAGAGGCCTCTGCCTAGTCCAAAACCAGTTCTGGTCAGTTCTGGAGTACTTTGTTTTTCTGACTCCTTCTTTCCTTTCAGAATGTGGGGCAGAGTGCTCAGCCGCCCGGCAGGAGGTGGAGCCAGCATTGTGGAAGGCAGGCACAGCCCTATTCAGACCCAGGTGCAACTCCTCCCTCCACTCTGGATGCAGATCTTTCTATTCAGCCCTGCGCTTACTCACCCCGTCTCTTGTAGCCACCCCCAGCCCCTGTCACTCAATCTCCAGACAAGGAATACACAACCTAGCAGAGGCAGGCTTGGATAGTTAGGCAAGAAAATAACCACTTTCTAAAAGTGGTATTTTCAAACACAGAATGTTAAAACCAACTTCACTAAAAGATGTATTTTATCATCCTGAGTTCAGGCATACTAAATTCGTTTTTCTACCATGTTCCCTGGGTCAGTTCCGACTATAAGGTGTAATAGTCAGTCTGCCCATTCTGGCCTATGGGGAGCAGGTAGCCTTGCAATAGTGAAAAACGAAAATGGCTGTAATTCACTATTAGGACATGCCACACACACCAGGGCATGTCCTACCTTATACTTACAATGCACCCTGCCCTAGGGCCTACTTTAGGGGTGCCCAACATGCAGTAAAGGGAAGGTTTAGGGACTGGTAAGTGGGTGTACTCACCAAGTCGACATGGCAGCCCTAGGCTGCACACAGGCTCTGCGATGGCAGGCCTGAGACACATTTTACAAGCCGCTTCTGTGGGTGGCACAACCAGTGCTGCAAGCCCACCAGCGGCATTGGATTTACAAGCCCGGGGCACACTGAGTGCACTGTACTAGGGACTGACAAGTAAACCAATCATCCAATCATGGAGTCACTAATACATATATCAATTAACGATAGGGAGCACTTGCACTTTGGCACTGATTAGCAGCGGCAAAGTGCCCATGAGCATCTAGTCCAGCAAAAACATATCGGCAACAGTGGAGGCATTACGAAAAAATGGAAGGGAGACCCACGCCAAGGATGCCAGGTCTAACAGTGCCATTGGATCCACAACAGTAGCCAGACTTCAAAAAACTCGTACCAGATCAAAGAAAAACATTTGAGTCAGTGAAGGGAAGCAGAAATTGAGGGCTCTGAAAATTAAGTATATAATGCTCTACACAGACCTCAATCATGCCATCATTGTGGACATCCCTAAGAAGGGTACAGCTTCTAACCTATGTTCTTCAAACAGACCCATCTCCCTGCTGAATATCATAAGCAAGATTTTGGCCAAAATCCTAGTGAATAGACTAACAGGGATGATCTCAGAACACATACATGCTGACCAAACCATCTTCATGCCGAGACAGGCCACGAGCCTCAATTTTAAATTACTATTTCTCTGGTTAGATAGACTCAAGACAAATAACACACCCAGGGCGATAAGGTCGTTGGTTGCTGAAAAAGCATTCAACTCCATAGACTGGTGCTACCTATTCGAAACTCTGAAACAGTTCTGTGGCTGGGTGGTGCTCCTATTTAAGGAGCCCACTGCAGCAGTGAAGTTAAACCGCAGTTTCTGAACCATTTACTGAAGGGAGGGGAGCAAGAAAAGGTTTCCCACTGTCTGCAACCGTTGGCATGCTGGGTGCACCGCAGGGCAGACATATTGGGCTTCCCCCAAATTTCAGGGTAACCAGAAAACTTTTCGCTCTACGCAGACAATGTCCTGGTGTACTTGTCCAACCCGGAATTGTCGATCCTGGCATTGTTGTTGGTGTGCCACTCATGTGAAACATATTAAGGGTTTCAAATTAACTGGGATAAATACATTGTTCTTCAGATGGGTCATTGGGAGGGTCTAGACCATGCAGCGAGGGGCATCCAAGTGACAAAGACTGGCTTCAAATATTTTGATATTAATATTGACCGTGAATGGTTTCTGGACCAAACCTTAAATGGGTTGAGACCGAATTTCGCTGTAAGTAGACATAATATTGAGTGTAAAATATCGTTGTATCATAATATTGTGTTTTTAAAGTCGACAGTCAAAAATATCGTGGTATGTAATATCGATGTCAAGAATATCGATTTAGTATGTTGTTTAAAATATCGTTGTTAAAAATATCGATGTTGAAAATATCGTTATAAAAAAAAATAATTTTGCAATGTCGTTTTTTTATAGTATATATTTGTAAATATAATAATATTTTTTAATAAATTGGATATGTTTTATTGAAAAATTGTTTTAGGAGCGGGATGTTGGGTTTATAGGGGATAAGGGCGTGGAGTGTTTTTAAATGTTTTTTTTTTCTTTTCAGTATAATAAAGAAATTTATAAATATTTTTTATGAGCGGGGTGTTGGGACCTTTCCTGATAAGGGTGGGGAGTGTTCTAAAATGTTTATTTTTAAGTTTCTAGAAAGTTTTAAGTTATAATAAAGAATTTGATAAATATTATTTAGGAGCTGATGTTATAGGGCATTGGGTGGGGAGTGTTTTGAAATTAATTAAAAAATATTTTGAAAAATTGTAAATTGAATTTGCAAAATTAATTAAAACATTTTAGGAATGGGATTTTGGGTTTATAGGGGATAAGGGTGGGGAGTGTTTTAAAATATTAAAACATGTATTTAAATTGTTTTTTTTAAAATTAACATTTTATAAAACTTTTTTAAGAATAGTGGGATGTTGTGTTTATAGATGATGGGGTGGGAAATTTTATAAAAATGTAACCAAATCTAAAATATAAATAACATTTTAAATTTTTTTCAAAAATTACGTTACGAGTGGGATATTTTGGGTATTGCAGAAAAGTTTGTGGAGGGATTTTTTTTTTTAATTAATATTAATATTTAAAATATATTTTTTAATAATTTAGTGGTTAGATGTAGTTTTTAAGGGGATAAGAGTAGTGATAAAAAATATTTAATAAAAAAAAATTGAAAATGTTTAGGAAGAGGTGTGTTGTGTTTAGATGGGATTAGTGTGGTATTTTTGGTGAAAATGTGTAATAATAAACTGACATTTCAAAATTTTATAAAAGAATTTAAAAAAATATCTTTGAGGAGGTGGAATGTTTGTGTTTGTAATTATTAATGTTATCAAAAAAATGTTTTACATTTTGTTGGGATGTTTATTATTTAATAAACAATTTTGTAATTACATTTTATAAAATATATTACATTTGATATTTTGTATTATATTATATTTTCAATTTTTTTTTTTTTAAATAAATAATTAAAATAAATTGCATAAATCTTTTCTTGATATGTTTTTAGAAGTGGAAATAGGAAAATATATATAAGTGTAGTGTGTAGCATTTAATATGTGTTAATGTAGTATGGAGTGGGAATATTATATTTTATGAGTTTATTGTCCAGCACCTTCCATGTGTTAATGTTATTTGGAGTTGGAATACTATTTTATTTATTTATTTATTTAATTTATAAGGCGCAACAGCTACCCAAAAAGGGTTTCCCGGCGCCGAGCAAAGACACAGGCCAGATATTAAGACTTAGGGCCCGATTCTGATGCGGGTTGGAAAAGCTTCCCGACCGAATCGGTTGGGAAATGGTTTCCGACCCACTCGGATCGGGAAAGTCCAACCGGCAGAGTAGGATGCATCCGGATGTTTCCAGATACGATTTGGTTGAACTCCCATTGACTTCAATGGGAACATTTGTTCCTAACCGCATCAGAATTGGGCCCTCGGTCGGGAAGACACGTTCCCGATCCGATTTGGAAGGAGCAAATGCCGTTAGGAGGCCTTCCTAACCGCATCAGAATCAGGCCATCGGTCGGGAAGCTTTTCCAACCCGCATCAGAATCGGGCCCTTAGTAGCAAAATCATTTGTTAAAGAGCCAGGTCTTTAATGCCTTGCGAAATTGAACATAGACTGTTTCGTTCCGAATGGAAATGGGAAGGGTGTTCCAGAGTGAAGGACCAAGGAAGGAGAAAGAGCGCCCACCCATTCGAGAAAGCCTGAATCTGGGAACAGAAAATCTTCCCTGAGAAGATGAACGCAGGCGGCGGGAAGGAACATACAGTTTGGCTAGGGAACACAGGTAGTGTGGTGCAGTTCCAGTTTTGATCCTAAACATGTATGTCAGAGCTTTAAATCGAATTCGATTTTCCACCTTAAGCCAGTGCAAGGCTCGCAAATGGCTGGAAACAGAGGCAGACCTAGGTAAATGGAGGAGAAGTCGGGCTGCAGAATTTTGGACCATTTGCAGCTTGCGAGTCACATCCTTGTTAGCACCAAGATAAAGAACGTTACCATAGTCCAGCCTTGATGTAATTAGAGCTTAGACTACCGTTCTTTTGGTGGACTCTGGTAGCATCCAAATGATCTTCCTGAGCCACTTGAGGATGGAAAAACAAGTGGCCGCTACCTTTACCACCTGGGCGCGCATAGATAGCGAGTCATCGATAGTAAAGCCCAGGTTACGGACTTGGCAAGCTGGCTGAGGCAAGACACCCATCTGGCATGGCCAATGTTGTGGGCTCCAAAGATCCTTGTCTTTGCCGAGGATGAGCACCTCCGTTTTCCCCCCATTTAATTTGAGACAATTCGACTGCATCCATGAAGCAATTTTACTCAAGCCAGATTGAAGAGGGGACTGTCCATTAGTTCTTACTGCAGAAAGAGAGAAGATGATTTGAGAGTCATCTGCATAAGATAGCAAAGTCAGACCTGCCTCTTCAGCTACAGCGGCTAGTGGCCTCATATACAGATTAAAGAGCAAAGGGCTAAGAGTGGAGCCCTGAGGGACTACATTATAAATGTTTAGTGACCAGCACCTTCCCTGTGTTATTGTAGTTTGGAGTGGGAATAGTATATTATATATGTTTAGTGTCCAGCACCTTCCCTTTTTTTATGTAGTTTGGAGTGGGAATTGTATATTTTATATGATTATTTTCCAGCACCTTCCCTGAGTTATTAAAGTTTGGAGTGGGAATAGTAAATTATATATGTTTACTTTCCAGCACCTTCCCTGATTTAATGTAGTTTGGAGAATGAATAGTTAGTTACATATGTTTAGTGGCCAGAACTTTCCCTCAGTTAATGTAGTTTGCAGTGGGAATAATACATTATATATGTTTACTGCCCAGCACCTTCTCTGACTTATTGTAGTTTGGAGTGGGAATAGTATATGTTATGTTTATTGTCCCTGAGTTAATATAGTTTGGAGTGAGAATAGTAAATTATATATGTTTATTTTCTAGCACCTTCCCTGATTTAATGTAGTATGGAGAAGAAATAGTTAATTATATATGTTTAGTGTCCAGAACTTTCCCTCAACTAATGTTGTTTGGAGTGGGAATATTAAATTATATATGTTTTGTGTCCAGCACCTTCTGTATTTTAATGTAGTTTGGAGTGGGAATAGTATATTTTATATGTTTATTGTCCATCACTTTCCCTGAGTTAATATAGTTTTGAGTGGGAATCGTAAATTATATATGTTTACTATCCAGCACCTTCCCTGATTTAATGTAGTTTGGAGAAGGAATAGCTAATTATATATGTTTAGTGTCCAGAACTTTCCCTCAGTTAATGTAGTTTGGAGTGGGAATATTACATTATATATGTTTACTGTCCAGCACCTTTCCTGAGTTTATGTAGTTTGGAGCAGGAATAGTATATTTTATATGTTTAGTATCCAGCACCTTCCCTGAGTTAATATAGTTTGGAGTGGGAATAGTAAATTATATATGTTTATTTTCCACCACCTTCCCTGATTTAATGTAGTTTGGAGAAGGAATAGTTAATTATATATGTTTAGTGTCCAGAACTTTCCCTCATTTTATGTGGTTTGGAGTGGGAATATTAAATTATATATATATATTTTGTGTCCAGCAACTTCCTTGAATTATTGTAGTTTGGAGTGGGAATAGTATGTTTTATATGTGTATTGTCCAGTATCTTCCTTGAGTTAATATAGTTTGGAGTGGGAATAGTAAATGATATTTGTTAACTTTCCAGCACCTTTAGTTATTTAATGTAGTTTGGAGACTTAATAGTTAATTATATATGTTTAGTTTCCCAGAACATTTCCTCAGTTAATGTAGTTTGGAGTTGGAATAATAAATTATATATGTTTACTGTTCACCACCTTCCCTTAGTTATAGTAGTTTGGAATGGGAATAGTATATTTTATATGTTTATTGTCCAGCAAATTCCCTGAGTTAATATAGTTTGGAGTTGGAATATAATTTTGTATATGTTCAGTGACCAGTGCTTTTTCTGAGTTAATGTAGTTTGGAATGAGAATAGTAAAATATAGGGGCATATGTACAAGGGGCTAACACCGACTTAGCGGCAATTTTCCGACGATATTTTTATCGCCATATGTACAAGCTGTCGCTAACCTCTGTTAGCGGCAGTTTTCCGGCAAAAACATCCATTCTAAAGATCGCCACTTCTGTTAGCGATAATGACATGCAAGGGAGGTGTTCCTGTGCAAAAACGGCCGCAAACCCCACTTCGCGATATTTTCAAGGGGATTCCTGAACTTTGGAGGACCAAAAAAACTGCAGTTAGAGGCAGTTTTTTAAGACCAGAAAATAGCTGGTCTTAAAAATCGAGATAACACTTGGGGCCTCTTTCCAGCAGGTTTTGGTGCTGGACAGCGCTGCAAGCAATGTGGCAGCGCTGCCCTGCGACAAAACTACAGGGCAGGAATGCGCACCATCAATAAGATAGTGCGCATTCCTGGGCCTCAGTCATGAAAAGTGTTGCAGCGCTGCGACAAGACAGCGTTGCAACACTTTTCACTACGCCCTTCTTGCGACACCGCGGATGCGCAGTATTCACTGGACAGCGCTCCATGACGCAAGTAATGACAGATACGTCTGGAATCCTGACGTATCTGTCTGCGTTAAAGTCACGCATTGCTGCAGTCATGTCACAAACATGATGCAACTCCAGCAATGCAAGGGGCCAGCCTATACCTGTGGCACTGCGTCACCCTTACGCCTGCCATCAGGCAGGTGTAAGGTACTGACGCGGTACCATCCTACAATTGTCGCAGTGAAATCTGAGGGATTTCACTGTGCCACTCCTATGAGGCCTTGTCGCTTGGGAACACACACTCTGGGTACATCATACCTGAGGCAGGTATGATGTGGCACAGGGCTTCACAAGGTCATGCATATGCCTACATGCGTCACTTTGCAAATACGGCTCAATGTGGTGCTAGTTTTGCCTGGTCAATTCTTGAGGGGTGCCAGGGTGTCGGCGCAGTTGGAGATCCATCGGTGGCGGTTGCGCGCTGTGGTGTCATCATCTGTAAGCGTTGGCGGAGTGGTGGTGCTGAGGGAGTTGATGAGACGTTCTTCGGTGGACTTGATCCAGCTGCGAGGGGGGGACGATGATGGGGATGGTGTGTGGTGGGCATTGTGAAGACGTGATGTATACAATGATGGTCGGTCCAGGAGAGTCCGGTGGTGTCGCTGTAGTTGAAGTTGCCGCTGGCGGAGGCGACGTGCTCGACCGTGTGTCCTGCTATGTGGCTTGCTGCGGTGACTAGCTGCTTGAGTCTGATGTTGGGGAGCTTCCCCAGGAGGGGCTGGTGTTCTGGTCACTCGGGTTGTCCAGGTGGAACTTGAGTTCACCGAGAAGGATGTCGTCGGTGGATGGGAGAGCCTGGTGTGCAATGAGGTCTACAATGGTATTGAAGAATGGGTGTCCATGGGCCAGGGGGCCTGCAGATGAGGGTGTCGCAGAGGATGGGGTTGGGGTTGGTCCGGATCTGGAAGTTGAGCTGCTCCATGGTCACCGTTGGGTCATTAGAGTGCGTGGTCAGTCAGAGTGTGCTTCTGTAGGTGATGGCAATGCCTCCTCCTGGATGGTTGGGGTGGTCCTTGCGGGTGATTTAGTAGCCGTCAAAGATGGCGATGGCGGTGTCCGGTCCGGAGCAGATGTTGGTCCTTGCAGGCGATGTGGCATCCAGGGTTGATGGCGAGGAGGGTGCTGGCGCCGTAGTGGTGGAGTGTCCGAGAGGAAGGGTCCGTGGTGCTGAGCACGGTCCTGGGGCAGACGGACGCAGACGGGCTTGCCTATGGCTTGCCTTTGGCATGGGAGACGTCCAATACAATGCAGGCATTACATCGTAATGCCTTTACAACGCACCTCCAACAACGCAGGTGCCTTTACATTGCATTCCATTACAGCGCATTGTGATGGGGTATTTTTAAGTTTTAGGGTGGGTATGGGTTTTGGGTGTCGGAGATGAAATTTGGGGTGTCTCATGGGGTAAAATTTGAAATTTGGGGTGTTTTGGGGTCAATCATGAAAATGCGGGTGAGAATTTGGGTTAAAAATGAGAATTGGGGTTTGCAATTGGGTCAAATATGATTTTTAGGGTGTGTTTTGGAGGCTCAAAGATGAATTTTAGGGTTCAGGGTTTGCTTTGTGGTGCAAGGGTTAGTTTTAGGGTTGCACTCACTGCAGTGGGAATAGTAATATTTACATCTCCGCTATCCAACACCTTCCCTAGTGTTGCAATATGCCTAGTATTAGTATGCATTGTAATGGAATGCAATGTAATGGTATGCGTCGTAACTTCATATATACCTTTGGCACACCAGTGGTACGCAGGCTGCGCATTGCCGCACAGCAGCCGCCATTGAGAAGTGCTGCAGGGGGGACTAGACAGCTGGGAGGTGGGAAACGCCGGAAAGGACACTGGATGGGGCGTGGACGCGGGGGTGTGTGTTTAAGAGGGTGTTGTAAATATTTAAATGAGGCAAATCTTACCTCGAGGCCGGGTCCCGTGGCTTTGTTGTTCCTGCTCTCCTGAGTCTGCTTCCAGGAACAGGAAGTAGGCAGCCAGGCTCCCTCCCCTAAGCTAATCAGAAAGCTGCAATGCGGTGTTGGGATTGGTCATTGGCACCGGGACAAGGCGTTCAGCCAGGGGCTGGAGGGGTGGGCATGCTCTTCATGCAGGCTGTAATGCAGCCTGCATTGCGAACAGGACAGTGTGCATGACTGCTTTGGGCGGCCTGAGTGGGCCGACCAAACAGTCATTGCACACTTGAGTGGGCATGCCACTCCGCCCCTGCCCTGCTCCGGGGGTGAAGCAGCCCTATCTCCCCTCCCACCTGCAAAGGAAACATAGCATGATTACATCCTGAAGTTACCATCATGTGATGATTTTTCCTCTTCTTGCACTGCTTGAAAGCAGTGGGGCAACGCTCTTCCGCCATAGCGGATGAGCCGCCACTGTGGGTATGTCATCTACAGGTGCTACGCCTGTGCGACTTGACCCCGGGCCTCCTCCGCTACCCTTCCGACCTTCTCCTTACCTGGACATTGACACCGTGGCACAATCCCTGCACTCTCTCCAAATCTGTAAATCAGCCAGCAGGAGCCTCAGCCAGGTGGGATTTCACAAGCCTGGGTACAGCAGTCGCCGACACGTCTGCTGGTGAACCTCCCAATGCAGTTGATGCAACAGGGCCCCCTTAGGCGTGAAGTTGCAGCGCTCCTGCCACACAAGTTTGGCACAGTTCAGGGGCCTCACCCTCCACAACATCTGGCCACCACAACATCATCCGGCCTGTGATGCAGAGAGGTGCCGCCCACCGTTGGTAAACCCCTCCGTGCACCCCAGTGTAGTGGTGGATCGTAATATGCGATGCAGACCTCCCTACGTTGGTGCGCAGGAGCGCCTCTACCATTCACAGCTCCAAGGGGCTCAAGGAGGTCTTCTCACATAGGTCAGCAACGTGTCTCCATGCGATCTGCCAGACTTCACCACCAGATATGGGCGATCGCTGCACCTCAATGCCTACCACCACGGCTCATCGACTCCACAGCTCCTCCACATCCCACTCCAGGCTCCAGACGCAGGTCCAGCGAGGCATCCAGGCTCCAGACTCAGGTCCAGCGAGGCATATAGGCTCCAGACGCAGGTCCAGTGAGGCATCCAGGCTCCAGACGCAGGTCCAGCGAGGCATCCAGGCTCCAGACGCAGGTCCAGCGATGCATCCAGGCTCCAGACGCAGGTCCAGCGAGGCATCCAGGCTCCAGACACTGGTCCAGTGAGGCATCCAGACTCCAGGAACAGGTCCTGTGAGGCATCCAGGCTCTCATCCTGGTCATCCTGGATGTTGGGTGGCTTGAGGGGGTTATTGATGTGTGCTGCACTTGCCCTGGCTGCTCCATTTTGCATTTCATTGTTTTTTTTGCCTATTTTCTATTGGAGGTCGACTGATAGGCTATTTTTCCCAATACAGGCAAAAAAACTCATGTTGGGCTGACTAACGTGCGTTTTTTGCCGCTAATAGGCCTTTCGTTGGTTTTAGCCCGCTCATCGCCAGAATTCCTATCGCCATCAAGCTAATGTTAGTGGCAGTTTTCACTGCTGATCCCTGAAGCTATTGCCATGTAGCGACGTCTTGTACATACGTCGCTAACAAGGTGATAGTTTTCAGTGGTACACAGAGGTAAGAAAACTGCTGCTAACTAGCGTTAGCGGTAGTTTTCGCCAGTCCTTGTACATATGCCCCATAGTTCTTTATTTTGGAGCAAGATTATTGAAAATAATGTATGTTTAAGTGGTAATAGTATGTAATATATGTCTATTAAAATATTTATTTATAACAGCTATTAAATGTAAGACAATTATTTTATTGCAAATATAGTATAAGATAAATAACATAGAAAGTAAATACATAACAATATCGATATTTTATTTATTTATTTATTTTCATTCAAAGATTCAAGCAAAGAAATTTAGTGCATTTTATTTTATTTACAATCTTTCATATATATTGTTATAAAGCAAAATAGTAATACATTTTTTATTTTTGGATATGTCACATATTTAAAAAATATTTAAACATAAATAATACAATTTTTAGGCATAGTAAGTATGAAACAATTTTATGTTTTATATAACGCAGAAGTTGGTAAATATGTACATTTTTTACAAACATAAGATGCAGTTCTCCACTGTTTTGTATACATTTATGTAATATATATATTTTATTGTAACAGTTCTACAATTTTTTTATATTGTAAATATGTATTAGATAATTATATACAGTTTACATTATTGTAAATATACATTTTGTAAAAGTATTTCGTTGTATTATCTTTTTATTTATTTGCATAATTAATACTAAATTATATTATATGTTGTATAATATTATTTAATTTGTATAAAAAAAATAATATTATAAAATTAAGACAGCATTTTGTAAAAACAAAAATATATTTAACAATAATACAGCTTTTCACATTTTTGGCAAGCAGTTCAATTTTTTTTCTTATAATAATAAGTTATTACAATTTTTTAACCCCTTCGCTGCTAGGCCTTTTCCCCTCCTGTGCTAAGCCTTTTTTTTGCTATTTGGGGTAGTTCGCGCTTAGGCCCCTGTACCTTTTTGACCACATAAGGTATCCATGCCAAATTTGCGTCCTTTTTTTCCAACATCATGGGGATTCTAAAGGTACCCAGGGTTTGTGGATTCCCCTGGAGGGGACCCAGAAATTAGCCAAAATACAGCTAAATTTTGGGGTTTTTGGGAAAAATGCGAAAAAAGGGCTACAGATGAAAGCATCTGGTTTTTTCCCTGCAAATGGCATCAAAAAAGGGATTGTGGTGCTGAAATCACCATCTTCCCAGATTTCAGGGACAAGCAGACTTTTGTCAGAAAACTAAAATTTTGTACACAGTTTTGGCATTTTTCTGGGACATAGCCTATTATTGCTAATTTTGTGCTTTCAACCTCCTTCCAGTTAATGGTAGAAATGGGTATGAAAGAAATAATGTATCCTGGAAAGCCATACATTTCTGAAAAGTAGACAAACTTTTGAATTCAGCAAGGGGTCATTTGTGTAGATCCTTCAAGTTTTCTTTATAGAAACAAACAGTTAAATATAGGAAAAATTGAAAATTAGTTGAAAAAAACAGCCATTTGTGTCAACGTTTTCACCTGTAACTTCTTCTAATTATGACAGCTATTTGAAAGCAATATACCATTACATCTGCCGGACCTTTCTGGTTGTGGTGATATATAGGACTTGTAGGTTCACCAAGAACCCGACGAACCCAGAGCCAATAACTGAGCAGCGTCTTGCAATGGTTTTTTATTATGTCCCGGGTATATAGCAATTATTCTGGGAAAATTTATACATGGAAAAATCGGTATGAAAGACACCTATGCATTCATGAAATGGGAACAAAATATAGAGTTTACAAACAATAGATAATTGCACATTTCCGAAATTGGGTGTACCCATACTAGCATGAGAATTATAGGTTATTTTTCAAAATGACTTCTTTTTTACACATTGTCTTTCATTTGGAAGGCAGAAATGCATCGAAAGTCAATAGATAATAACAGTTGCTCTACAATTTTGTGTTACCCTAAGTCTCCCGATAAAAATGGTACCTCACTTGTGTGGGTAGGCCTAGTGCCCGCGACAGGAAACGGCCCAAAACGCAACGTGGACACACCACATTTTCACAGTGAAAAATGACCCTTTTATTGCAAAGTGCCTAGCTGTAGTTTTTGAACCCTAGCTCTGCCGGCACCTAAGGAAACCTAGCAAACCTATACATTTTTGAAAACTAGACACCCAGGGAAATCCAGGATGGGGTGACTTGACTGGCTCTCACCTGGTTCTGTTACCCAGAATCCCTTGCAAACCTAAAATATTGTCAAACAAACTACATTTTCCTCACTTTTCTGTGGTGGAAAGTTCTGGAATCTGCGTGGATCCACAAAATTCCACCCACCCCGCGTTCCCCAAAGTCTTCCGAGAAAAATGGTACCTCACTTGTGTGGGTAGGCCTAGTGCCCGCGACAGGAAACAGCGCAAAACGTAACGTGGACACACCACATTTTCACAGTGAAAAATGACCCTTTTTTTGCAAAGTGCCTAGCTGTAGTTTTTGAACCCTAGCTCTGCCGGCACCTAGGGAAACCTAACAAACCTATACATTTTTGAAAACTAGACACACAGGGAAATCCAGGATGGGGTGACTTGACTGGCTCTCACCAGGTTCTGGTACCCAGAATCCCTTGCAAACCTAAAACATTGTCAAAAAAACACATTTTCCTCACTTTTCTGTGGTGGACAGTTCTGGAATCTGCGGGATCCACAAAATTCCACCCACCCCGCGTTCCCCAATGTCTTCCGAGAAAAATGGTACCTCACTTGTGTGGGTAGGCCTAGTGCCCGCGACAGGAAACAGCGCAAAACGCAACGTGGACACACCACATTTTCACAGTGAAAAATGACCCTTTTTTTGCAAAGTGCCTAGCTGTAGTTTTTGAACCCTAGCTCTGCCGGCACCTAGGGAAACCTAGCAAACCTATACATTTTTGAAAACTAGACACCCAGGGGAATCCAGGATGGGGTAACTTGACTGGCTCTCACCAGGTTCTGGTACCCAGAATCCCTTGCAAACCTAAAAAATGGTCCAAAAAAACAAATTTTCCTCACTTTTCTGTGGTGGAAAGTTCTGGAATCTGCGTGGATCCACAAAATTCTACCCACCCCGCGTTCCCCAAAGTCTTCCGAGAAAAATGGTACCTCACTTGTGTGGGTAGGCCTAGTGCCTGCAACAGGAAACAGCGCAAAACGCAATGTGGACACACCACATTTTCACAGTGAAAAATGACCCTTTTTTTGCAAAGTGCCTAGCTGTAGTTTTTGAACTCTAGCTCTGCCGGCACCTAGGGAAACCTAGCAAACCTATACATTTTTGAAAACTAGACACCCAGGGGACTCCAGGACGGGGTGACTTGACTGGCTCTCACCAGGTTCTGGTACCCAGAATCCCTTGCAAACCTAAAAAATTGTCCAAAAAAACACATTATCCTCATTTTTCTGTGGTGGAAAGTTCTGGAATCTGCGTGGATCCACAAAGTTCCACCCACCCCGCGTTCCCCAAAGTCTTCCGAGAAAAATGGTACCTCACTTGTGTGGGTAGGCCTGGTGCCCGCGACAGGAAACAGCGCAAAATGCAACGTGGACACACCACATTTTCACAGTGAAAAATTACCCTTTTTTTGCAAAGTGCCTAGCTGTAGTTTTTGAACCCTAGCTCTGCCGGCACCTAGGGAAACCTAGCAAACATATACATGTTTGAAAACTAGACACCCAGGGGAATCCAGGATGGGGTGACTTGACTGGCTCTCACCAGGTTCTGGTACCCAGAATCCCTTGCAAACCTAAAAAATGGTAAAATAAACACATTTTCCTCACTTTTCTGTGGTGGAAAGTTCTGGAATCTAAGTGGATCCACAAAATTCCACCCACCCCACGTTTCCCAAAGTCTTCCGAAAAAAATGGTACCTCACTTGTGTGGGTAGGCCTAGTGCCCGCGACAGGAAACAGCGCAAAACGCAACGTGGACACACCACATTTTCACAGTGAAAAATGACCCTTTTTTTGCAAAGTGCCTAGCTGTAGTTTTTTAACCCTAGCTCTGCTGGCACCTAGGGAAACCTAGCAAACCTATACATTTTTGAAAACTAGACACCCAGGGGACTCCAGGATGGGGTGACTTGACTGGCTCTCACCTGGTTCTGTTACCCAGAATCCCTTGCAAACCTAAATAATTGTCAAAAAAAATACATTTTCCTCACTTTTCTGTGGTGGAAAGTTCTGGAATCTAAGTGGATCCACAAAATTCCACCCACCCCACGTTCCCCAAAGTCTTTTGAGAAAAACGGTACCCCACTTGTGTGGGTAGGCCTAGTGCCCGCGACAGGAAACAGCGCAAAGCACAACGTGGACACACCACATTTTCACAGTGAAAAATGACCCTTTTTTGCAAAGTGCCTAGCTGTAGTTTTTAACCCTAGCTCTGCTGGCACCTAGGAAACCTAGCAAACCTATACATTTTTGAAAACTAGACACCCAGGGGACTCCAGGATGGGGTGACTTGACTGGCTCTCACCTGGTTCTGTTACCCAGAATCCCTTGCAAACCTAAATAATTGTCAAAAAAAATACATTTTCCTCACTTTTCTGTGGTGGAAAGTTCTGGAATCTAAGTGGATCCACAAAATTCCACCCACCCCACGTTCCCCAAAGTCTTTCTAGAAAAACGGTACCCCACTTGTGTGGGTAGGCCTAGTGCCCACGACAGGAAACGGCCCAAAACGCAACATGGACACACCACATTTTCACAGTGAAAAATGACCCTTTTTTTGCAAAGTGCCTAGCTATAGTTTTTGAACCCTAGCTCTGCCGGCACCTAGGGAAACCTAGCAAACCTATACATTTTTGAAAACTAGACACCCAGGGGAATCCAGGATAGGGTGACTTGACTGGCTCTCACCAGGTTCTGCTACCCAGAATCCCTTGCAAACCTAAAAAATTGTCAAAAAAACCACATTTTCCTCACTTTTCTGTGGTGGAAAGTTCTGGAATCTGTGTGCATCCACAAAAATCCACCCACCCCGCGTTCCCCAAAGTCTTCCGAAAAAAATGGTACCTCACTTGTGTGGGTAGGCGAAGTGCCCGCGACAGGAAACAGCGCAAAACGCAACGTGGACACACCACATTTTCACAGTGAAAAATGACCCTTTTTTTGCAAAGTGCCTAGCTGTAGTTTTTGAACCCTAGCTCTGCCGGCACCTAGGGAAACCTAGCAAACCTATACATTTTTGAAAACTACTCACCCAGAGGAATCCAGGATGGGGTGACTTGACTGGCTCGCACCAGGTTCTGGTACCCAGAATCCCTTGCAAACCTAAAACATTGTCAAAAAAAACACATTTTCCTCCCTTTTCTGTGGTGGAAAGTTCTGGAATCTGCATGGATCCACAAAATTCTACCCACCCCGCGTTCCCCAAAGGCTTCCGAGAACAATGGTACCTCACTTGTGTGGGTAGGCCTAGTGCCCGTGACAGGAAACAGCACAAAACGCAACGTAGACACACCACATTTTCACAGTGAAAAATGACCCTTTTTTTGCAAAGTGCCTAGCTGTAGTTTTTGAACCCTAGCTCTGCCGGCACCTAGGGAAACCTAGCAAACCTATACATTTTTGAAAACTAGACAACCAGGGGAATCCAGGATGGGGTGACTTGACTGGCTCTCACCAGGTTCTGCTACCCAGAATCCCTTGCAAACCTAAAAAGTGTAAAAAAACACATTTTCCTCACTTTTCTGTGGTGGAAAGTTCTGGAATCTGCGTGGATCCACAAAATTCCACCCACCCCGCGTTCCCCAAAGTCTTCCGAGAAAAATGGTACCTCACTTGTGTGGGTAGGCCTAGTGCCCGTGACAGGAAACAGCGCAAAATGCAACGTGGACACACCACATTTTCACAGTGAAAAATGACCTTTTTTTTGCAAAGTGCCTAGCTGTAGTTTTTTAACCCTAGCTCTGCCGGCACCTAGGGAAACCTAGCAAACCTATACATTTTTGAAAACTAGACACCCAGGGGAATCCAGGATGGGGTGACTTGACTGGCTCTCACCAGGTTCTGGTACCCAGAATCCCTTGCAAACCTAAAAAATGGTAAAACAAAACACATTTTCCTCACTTTTCTGTGGTGGAAAGTTCTGGAATCTACGTGGATCCACAAAATTCCACCCATCCCGCGTTCCCCAAAGTCTTCCGAGAAAAATGGTACCTCACTTGTGTGGGTAGGCCTAGGGCCCGTGAAAGAAAACAGCGCAAAACGCAATGTGGACACACCACATTTTCACAGTGAAAAATGACCCTTTTTTTGCAAAGTGCCTAGCTGTAGTTTTTGAACCCTAGCTCTGCCGGCACCTAGGGAAACCTAGCAAACCTATACATTTTTGAAAACTAGACACCCAGGGGACTCCAGGATGGGGTGACTTGACTGGCTCTCACCTGGTTCTGTTACCCAGAATCCCTTGTAAACCTAAACAATTGTCAAAACAAATACATTTTCCTCACTTTTCTGTGGTGGAAAGTTCTGGAATCTAAGTGGATCCACAAAATTCCACCCACCCCGCGTTCCCCAAAGTATTTTGAGAAAAACGGTACCCCACTTGTGTGGGTAGGTCTAGTGCCCCCGACAGGAAACGGCCCAAAACGCAACGTGGACACACCACATTTTCACAGTGAAAAATGACCCTTTTTTTGCAAAGTGCCTAGCTATAGTTTTTGAACCCTAGCTCTGCCGGCACCAAGGAAACCTAGCAAACCTATACATTTTTGAAAACTAGACACCCAGGGAATCCAGGATGGGGTGACTTGACTGGCTCTCACCAGGTTCTGGTACCCAGAATCCCTTGAAAATCTAAAACATTGTCAAAAAACCACATTTTCCTCACTTTTCTGTGGTGGAAAGTTCTGGAATCTGCGTGGATCCACAAAATTCTACGCACCCCGCGTTCCCCAAAGTCTTCCGAGAAAAATGGTACATCACTTGTGTGGGTAGGCCTAGTGCCCATGACAGGAAACAGCGCAAAACGCAACGTAGACACACCACATTTTCACAGTGAAAAATGACCCTTTTTTTGCAAAGAGCCTAGCTGTAGTTTTTGAACCACAGCTCTGCCGGCACCTAGGGAAACCTAGCAAACCTATACATTTTTGAAAACTAGACACCCAGGGGAATCCAGGATGGGGTGACTTGACTGGCTCTCACCAGGTTCTGGTACCCAGAATCCCTTGCAAACCTAAAAAATTGTCAAAAAAAACACATTTTCCTCACTTTTCTGTGGTGGAAAGTTCTGGATACTGCGTGGATCCACAAAATTCCACCCACCCCGCATTCCCCAGAGTCTTCCGAGAAAAATGGTACCTCACTTGTGTAGGTAGGCCTAGTGGCCGCGACAGGAAACAGCGCAAAATGCAACGTGGACGCACCACATTTTCACAGTGAAAAATGACCTTTTTTTTGCAAAGTGCCTAGCTGTAGTTTTTTAACCCTAGCTCTGCCGGCAACTAGGGAAACCTAGCAAACCTATACATTTTTGAAAACTAGACACCCAGGGGACTCCAGGATGGGGTGACTTGACTGGCTCTCACCTGGTTCTGTTACCCAGAATCCCTTGTAAACCTAAACAATTGTCAAAACAAATACATTTTCCTCACTTTTCTGTGGTGGAAAGTTCTGGAATCTAAGTGGATCCACAAAATTCCACCCACCCCGCGTTCCCCAAAGTATTTCGAGAAAAACGGTACCCCACTTGTGTGGGTAGGTCTAGTGCCCGCGACAGGAAACGGCCCAAAACGCAACGTGGACACACCACATTTTCACAGTGAAAAATGACCCTTTTTTTGCAAAGTGCCTAGCTATAGTTTTTGAACCCTAGCTCTGCCGGCACCAAGGGAAACCTAGCAAACCTATACATTTTTGAAAACTAGACACCCAGGGGAATCCAGGATGGGGTGACTTGACTGGCTCTCACCAGGTTCTGGTACCCAGAATCCCTTGCAAATCTAAAACATTGTCAAAAAAACCACATTTTCCTCACTTTTCGGTGGTGGAAAGTTCTGGAATCTGCGTGGATCCACAAAATTCTACACACCCCGCGTTCCCCAAAGTCTTCCGAGAAAAATGGTACATCACTTGTGTGGGTAGGCCTAGTGCCCATGACAGGAAATAGCGCAAAACGCAACGTGGACACACCACATTTTCACAGTGAAAAATGACCCTTTTTTTGCAAAGAGCCTAGCTGTAGTTTTTGAACCACAGCTCTCCCGGCACCTAGGGAAACCTAGCAAACCTATACATTTTTGAAAACTAGACACCCAGGGGAATCCAGGATGGGGTGACTTGACTGGCTCTCACCAGGTTCTGGTACCCAGAATCCCTTGCAAACCTAAAAAATTGTAAAAAAAACCCACATTTTCCTCACTTTTCTGTGGTGGAAAGTTCTGGAATCTGCGTGGATCCACAA
The DNA here is from genome assembly GCA_963921515.1 of Calotriton arnoldi. Lineage (NCBI taxonomy): Eukaryota > Metazoa > Chordata > Amphibia > Caudata > Salamandridae > Calotriton > Calotriton arnoldi. The sequence goes on along the minus strand of CAWUFW010002126.1, from coordinate 142,449 downwards.
AATTCCACCCACCCCACATTCCCCAGAGTCTTCCGAGAAAAATGGTACCTCACTTGTGTGGGTAGGCCTAGTGGCCGCGACAGGAAACAGCGCAAAATTCAACGTGGACGCACCACATTTTCACAGTGAAAAATGACCTTTTTTTTGCAAAGTGCCTAGCTGTAGTTTTTTAACCCTAGCTCTGCCGGCACCTAGGGAAACCTAGCAAACCTATACATTTTTGAAAACTAGACACCCAGGGGAATCCAGGATGGGGTGACTTGACTGGCTCTCACCAGTTTCTGTTACCCAGAATCCCTTGCAAACCTAAACAATTGTCAAAAAAAATACATTTTCCTCACTTTTCTGTGGTGGAAAGTTCTGGAATCTAAGTGGATCCACAAAATTCCACCAACCCCGCGTTCCCCAAGGTCTTTCAAGAAAAACGGTACCCCACTTGTGTGGGTAGGCCTAGTGCCCGTGACAGGAAACGGCCCAAAACGCAACGTGGACACACCACATTTTCACAGTGAAAAATGACCCTTTTTTTTGCAAAGTGCCTAGCTATAGTTTTTGAACCCTAGCTCTGCCGGCACCTAGGGAAACCTAGCAAACCTATACATTTTTGAAAACTAGACACCCAGGGAAATCCAGGATGGGGTGACTTGAATGGCTCTCACCAGGTTCTGGTACCCAGAATCCCTTGCAAAACTAAAACATTGTCAAAAAAAACACATTTTCCTCCCTTTTCTGTGGTGGAAAGTTTTGGAATCTGCGTGGATCCACAAAATTCTACCCACCCCGCGTTCCCCAAAGTCTTCCGAGAACAATGGTACCTCACTTGTGTGGGTAGGCCTAGTGCCCGTGACAGGAAACAGCACAAACTGCAACGTAGACACACCACATTTTCACAGTGAAAAATGACCCTTTTTTTGCAAAGTGCCTAGCTGTAGTTTTTGAACCCTAGCTCTACCGGCACCTAGGGAAACCTAGCAAACCTATACATTTTTGAAAACTAGACACCCAGGGGAATCCAGGATGGGGTGACTTGACTGGCTCTCACCAGGTTCTGGTACCCAGAATCCCTTGCAAACCTAACAAATTGTCCAAAAAACGCATTTTCCTCACTTTTCTGTGATGGAAAGTTATGGAATCTGCGTGGATCCACAAAATTCCACCCACCCCGCATTCCCCAAAGTCTTACGAGAAAAATGGTTCCTCACTTGTGTGGGTAGGCCTAGTGCCCGCGACAGGAAACAGTGCAAAACGCAACGTGGACACACCACATTTCACAGTGAAAAATGACCCTTTTTTTGCAAAGTGCCTAGCTGTAGTTTTTGAACCCTAGCTCTGCCGGCACCTAGGGAAACCTAGCAAACTTATACATTTTTGAAAACTAGACACCCAGGGGAATAGAGGATGGAGTGACTTGACTGGCTCTCACCAGGTTCTGGTACCCAGAATCCCTTGCAAACCTAAAAATTGTCAATAAAAACACATTGTTTTCACTTTTCTGTGGTGGAAAGTTCTGGAATCTGTGTGGATCCACAAAATTCCACCCACCCCGCGTTCCCCAAAGTCTCCTGAGAAAAATGGTACCTCACTTGTGTGGGTAGGCCTAGTGCCCGCAACAGGAAACAGCACAAAACGCACCGTGGACACACCACATTTTCACAGTGAAAAATGACCCTTTTTTTGCAAAGTGCCTAGCTGTAGTTTTTGAACCCTAGCTCTGCCGGCACCTAGGGAAATCTAGCAAACCTATACATTTTTGTAAACTAGACACCCAGGGAAATCCAGGATGGGGTGACTTGACTGGCTCTCACCAGGTTCTGTTACCCAGAATCCCTTGCAAACCTAAAAAATTGTTAAAAAAACACATTTTCCTTACTTTTCTGTGGTGAAAAGTTCTGGAATCTGCGTGGATCCACAAAATTCCACCCACCCCGCGTTCCCCAAAGTCTTCTGAGAAAAATTGTACCTCACTTGTGTGGGTAGGCCTAGTGCCCGCGACAGGAAACAGCGCAAAACTCAACGTGGACACACCACATTTTCACAGTGAAAAATGACCCTTTTTTTGCAAAGTGCCTAGCTGTAGTTTTTGAACCCTAGCTCTGCCGGCACCTAGGGAAACCTACCAAACCCACACATTTCTGAAAAGTAGACACCCGGGGGATTCCAGTGAGGTATGGCTTGTGTCAGCCCGGTGATGCCACAACTTTCCCACACACAAATGTGTGAAAAAAGTGATTTTGGGTAAGAAAATGTTGGGGGATCCATGCAAGCCATACCTCCCTGGAATCCCCTGGGTGTCTAGTATTCAGAAATGTGTGGGTTTGGTAGGTTTTCATTGGTGGCCGCCGAGCCCCGGGCCAAAAAGTCATGGGACCCCCCTTGCAAAACCAGGTCATTTTGTGATAGGCAATTTTGATGTCGCCTCAATATGTTTTGGGCCCTTGCCTGTCGCGGGTTCTTGGGCCTCCCACCCGAGTGAGGCACCATTTTTATCGGGAGACCTGGGCGAACGCTGGGTGGTAGGAAATTTGTGTCAACCCGGTGATGCCATAACTTTCCCACACACAAATGTGTGAAAAAAGTGATTTTTTTCAGTACAATTTCAGGTTTGCAGGGGATTCTGGGTAAGAAAACGTTGGGAGATCCACGCAAGCCATACCTCGCTGGAATCCCCCGGGTGTCTACTTTTCAGAAATGTGTGTGGGTTTGGTAGGTTTCCCTAGGTGGCCACCGAGCCCCGGGCCAAAAAGTCATGGGACCCCCCTTGCAAAACCAGGTCATTTTGTGATAGGCAATTTTGATGTTGCCTCAATACGTTTTGGGCCCTTGCCTGTCGCGGGTTCTTCGGCCTCCCACCCGAGTGAGGCACCATTTTTATCGGGAGACCTGGGTGAACGCTGGGTGGTAGGAAATTTGTGTCAGCCCGGTGATGCCACAACTTTCCCACACACAAATGTGTGATAAAAGTGATTTTTTTCCGCACAATTTCAGGTTTGCAGGGGATTCTGGGTAAGAAAACGATGGGGGATCCACGCAATCCATACCTCTCTGGAATCCCCTGGATGTCTACTTTTCAGAAATGTGTCGGTTTGGTAGGTTTCCCTAGGTGGCCGCCGAGCCCCGGGCACAAAAGTCATGGGACCCCCCTTGCAAAGCCAGGTCGTTTTATGATAGGCAATTTTGATGTCGCCTCAATACGTTTTGGGCCTTTGCCTGTCGCGGGTACTTGGGCCTCCCACCCGAGTGAGGCAACATTTTTATCGGGAGACCTGGGCAAATGCTGGGTGGTAGGAAATTTGTGTCAGCCCGGTGATGCCACAGCTTTCTCACACACAAATGTGTGAAAAAAGTGATTTTTTTCAGCAGAATTTCAGGTTTGCAGGGGATTCCGGGTAAGAAAACGTTGGGGGATCCACAGAAGCCATACCTCCCTGGAATCCCCCGGGTGTCTAGTTTTCAGAAATGTGTGGGTTTGGTAGGTTTCTCTAGGTGGCCGCCGAGCCCCGGGCCAAAAGGTCATGGGACCCCCCTTGAAAAACCAGGTCGTTTTGTGATAGGCAATTTTGATGTCGCCTCAATACGTTTTGGGCCCTTGCCTGTCGCGGGTACTTGGGCCTCCCACCCGAGTGAGGCACCATTTTTATCGGGAGACCTGGGGAACGCTGGCTGGTAGGAAATTTGTGTCAGCCCGGTGATGCCACAACTTTCCCACACACAAATGTGTGATAAAAGTGATTTTTTCCGCACAATTTCAGGTTTGCAGGGGATTCTGGGTAAGAAAACGATGGGGGATCCACGCAATCCATACCTCTCTGGAATCCCCAGGGTGTCTACTTTTCAGAAATGTGTGGGTTTGGTAGGTTTCCCTAGGTGGCCGCCGAGCCCCAGGCCAAAAGTCATGGGACCCCCTTGCAAAGCCAGGTCGTTTTGTGATAGGCAATTTTGATGTCGCCTCAATACGTTTTGGGCCCTTGCCTGTCGCGTGGTACTTGGGCCTCCCACCCGAGTGAGGCACCATTTTATCGGGAGACCTGGGCAAATGCTGGGTGGTAGGAAATTTGTGTCAGCCCGGTGATGCCACAACTTTCTCACACACAAATGTGTGAAAAAAGTGATTTTTTTCAGCAGAATTTCAGGTTTGCAGGGGATTCTGGGTAAGAAAACGTTGGGGGATCCACAGAAGCCATACCTCCCTGGAATCCCCCGGGTGTCTAGTTTTCAGAAATGTGTGGGTTTGGTAGGTTTCTCTAGGTGGCCGCCGAGCCCCGGGCCAAAAGGTCATGGGACCCCCCTTGCAAAACCAGGTCGTTTTGTGATAGGCAATTTTGATGTCGCCTCAATACGTTTTGGGCCCTTGCCTGTCGCGGGTACTTGGGCCTCTCCCCCGAGTGAGGCACCATTTTTATCGGGAGACCTGGGGGAACGCTGGCTGGTAGGAAATTTGTGTCAGCCCGGTGATGCCATAACTTTCCCACACACAAATGTGTGAAAAAAGTGATTTTTTCAGCAAAATTTCACGTTTGCAGGGGATTCTGGGTAAGAAAACGTTGGGGGATCCATGCTAGCCATACCTCCCTGGAATCCCCCGGGTGTCTACTTTTCAGAAATGTGTAGGTTTGGTAGGTTTCCCTAGGTGGCCACTGAGCCCCGGGCCAAAAAGTCATGGGACCCCCCCTCGCAAAACCAGGTCGTTATGTGATAGGCAATTTTGATGTCGCCTCAATACGTTTTGGGCCCTTGCCTGTCGTGGGTACTTGGGCCTCCCACCCGAGTGAGGCACCATTTTTATCGAGAGACCTGGGGGAACGCTGGCTGGTAGGAAATTTGTGTGAGCCCGGTGATGCCACAACTTTCCCACACACAAATGTGTGAAAAAAGTGACTTTTTCAGCAAAATTTCAGGTTTGCAGGGGATTCTGGGTAAGAAAACGTTGGGGGATCCACGCAAGCCATACCTCCCTAGAATCCCCCGGGTGTCTACTTTTCAGAAATGTGTGGATTTGGTAGGTTTCCCTAGGTGGCCGCCAAGCACGGGCCAAAAACCCAGGTGACCCCCCTTGCAAAACAAGGTTGTTTAGTGATAGGCAATTTTGATGTCGCCTCAATACGTTATTGGCCTTTGCCTGTCACGGGTACTTGTGCCTCCCACACGAGTGAGGCACCATTTTTATCGGGAGACCTGGGGGAACGCTGGGTGGTAGGAAATTTGTGTCAGCCCAGTGATGCCACAACTATCCCACACAAAAATGTGTGGAAAAAATGATTTTTTTTTAGCTAAATTTGAGGTTTGCAGGGGATTCTGGGTAAGAAAATGTTGGGGGATCCACACAAGCCATACCTCCCTGGAATCCCCCGGGTGTTTAGTTTTCAAAAATGTGTGGGTTTGGTAGGTTTCCCTAGATGGCCGCCGACCCCAGGGCCAAAAACCCAGGTAACCCCCAGTGCAAAACCAGGTTGGTTTGTGATAGGTAATTTTGATGTCGCCTCACTAGGTTTTGGGCCCTTGCCTGTCGCGGGTACTTGACCCACCCACACAAGTGAGGTACCATTTTTCTCGGAACACTTTGGGGAATGCGGGTTGAGTGGAATTTTGTGGATCCACACAGATTCCAGAACTTTCCACCACAGAAATGTGAGGAAAATGTGTTTTTTTATACATATTTTGAGGTTTGCAAGGGATTCTGGGTAACAGAACCTGGTGAGAGCCAGTCAAGTCACCCCATCCTGGATTCCCCTGGGTGTCTAGTTTTCAAAAATGTACATGTTTGCTAGGTTTCCCTATGTGCCGGATGCGCTAGGGCCCAAAATCCACAGGTAGGCATATTGCTAAAAACAAATCTGTGCCTAGTCGGCTTTCTGCCGCCCTGGGGGGGATATCGGGGGGTGGGGTTGCCCCGATATGCCCCCAAGGGGGCAGAAACACTGGGGCTATTTTTTGGGGGGGTAGGGGCATTGGTATGCCCATTATGGGCAGCCCCCACCCCCACACATAAAAAAGCCAGCGTAATTGTTGGTGTGTAGTGGGCTTTTTGCCCCCCCGGGGGGGGCAGATTGGGGGCTACTACCCCATCTTCCCCCCAGGAGGGGCAGAAAGGCTGTAATTGTTGCGGGTGGGGGGTGGGGGCATTGGCATGCCCGTTTTGGGCAGCCCCCACCCTAATTAAAATTTGCCCAAAAAAATCCCTGCCGTCTAGTGGGCTTTTTGCCCCCCAGGGGGGGCAGATTGGAGGCTACTGCCCCATATGCCCCCCAGGGGGGGCAGGAAGGCTGTAATTTTTGCGGTGGAGGGGGTGGTGGCATGGGCATGCCCATTTTGGGCAGTCCCCACCCTAATTCAAATTTGCCCCAAAAAAATGCCTCAGGGGGGGCAGAAAGCCTGCTAGACGGCAGGGATTTTTTTGAGCAAATTTTAATTAGGGTGGGGGTTGCCAAAAACGGGCATGCCAATGCCCACACCCTAATAAAAATTTGCCCCAAAAAAATCCCTGGCGTCTAGTGGGCTTTTTGCCCCCCCGGGGGGGCAGATTGGGGGCTACTGCCCCATCTGCCCCCCAGAGGGGCAGGAAGGCTGTAATTTTTGCAGGGGAGGTGGTGGGGGCATGGGCATGCCCGTTTTTGGCAACCCCCACCCTAATTAAAATTTGCTCCAAAAAATCCCTGCCGTCTAGCAGGCTTTCTGCCCCCCTGTTGCCCCCATCTGCCCCCCGGGGGGGCAGAAAGGCTGGAATGGTGGCAGGGGGTGGGGGCATTGGCATGCCCGTTTCGGGCAGCCCCCACCCTAAAAAAAATGGTGCAAAAAAAATCCCTGGCGTTTAGTGGGCTTTCTGCCCCCCGGGGGGGGGCAGAAAGGCTGTAATGGTGGCGGGGGGTGGGGGCATTGGCGTGCCCATTTTGGGCAGCCCCCACCCTAAAAAAAATGCACCAAAAAAAATCCCTAGCGTTTAGTGGGCTTTCTGCCCCCCCGGGGGGGCAGAGTGGGGGCTACTGCCCCATCTGCCCCCCAGGGGGGCAGAAAGACTGAATTGTGCCCATTTCTTTATGGGGGGAGCGAAGGCCCTTGCCCAATGGGCCGCTCCCCCTCCCTGGTGTCTAGGGGTCTCCTGGGGCGATCCCAAAGCAGGGATCCAGTGGGGAGGGGCACCATTGGAAAGGGGAGATTCTCCCCTTTCCAATGATACCTCTCCCGTCTTTCTACGTGCCCGGGGGGCTGAGATAGCCCCCTGAGCACATAGAAAGTGAAACTGAAATGAGCCTAAAGGCTCATTTCAGTTTCGGTTTCTGTGCAATGAAGACAGCGCGACGTGCGCGCTGATTGTCATGGCACAGAAACCAGGGGGAGGGGGCCTCGGGAGCTGGGGAAGCTCTTCCCCAGCTCCCAAGGTCACAGGGGAGAAATAGAAATCCCTCTGCTGTCTGCAGCAGAGGGATTTCGTGCCCCTGGCCTCATGACGGAATGGTTCCGTCATGAGCACAGTGAACGATGCTCATGACGGAACCATTCCGTCATGAGCATCGAAAGGGTTAAATGTATAATAATAAATATTATCTGTGTGTTAATATTTATTATTATACATTGTACACTTTTAACAGAATAGAATAAACATTTTTTACATTAGTAATATTAATAAGTATTTTTGAAACTTTTTTGTATTACATTTCTAATTTACATTGAGTTTAATGTGGAAAAGTCTTTTTATTATTTCAATTAGGCGGCCATTTTCAAAACTAAGTTCTATTTTCTAGGCTATCGGTGTTTTTTGGTCATTTCTGAAGGGAGAACTTCGCGGTTGAAAGCTGTGTCGTATCGGTTGAGGTAAGTTTATTTTAATTACTTTTGGACTTAATTTAGGAGTAGGGCGAAGGTACTTAGGTAGTTTATAGTGTATATAAGGTTTGGAATTTATGTTTGGTGTGAGGTTTTGTTTGTAGTTTAGCCTATGTGAAATGCTGTTAGTGCGTTGCTAGTTTAGTATTATGGTTTGATATATATATATATTTAAGTCTATTTAGAGTACTGTGTTAAGGAATTATAAGTATGTTTATGTGTGTTTTTAAATAATATTACTGTATGTTTGTGCGGGAGGGATTGTGTTTTTTTTCCACAGGCATTCTACGTTTCCGAATTGGCGTTGGGAGAAGGATGCCGTATTTTTTTTTTAAACGGAAATATGTATTAGTTTCCAGTAAACTAATAATTATTTTACATTTCCTTTATTTTTCGGATTTTCTTAAAGCGTTTCTTTTTAAAATTTTTTATTTTTATTTTTTATGGTTCTACACTATGGATATTTTGTTGGCGGAGTTTGTTTTACACAGTTGTATTTTTCCATTTTGTTTTGGGAGTTTTAACTAAGTATTGGAATACCTATACGTTTGGATTTTTTTTTGCTGCCTGGATTATATTTTTCAGCTACAAAAACGTAAGTTATTTTAAATTATTTAAAGTGGGAGGGAAATGTTATTTCTATAACTGTTATTGATATTTTTTAAGATATAAAATATATTTATTATGTCAAATATTTTTATAAAAAGGTTAAAATTATTTGACATTTATTTATATTTTAGATGTTAGAAAAAAATGTTTAGAACTCAGTTTACAATTACGATTTTTCTATGTTTATGTGTTAATGTTTTAAAGTAGGGATTTTGCTATTGTTTCTAAATATTCTAGCCCTTTAGTGTCTGGGTAGAGTCTTACTTTGTATTTTAAATGCTCTTACATTGTTTTAGTTTGTTTAGTTAGTTTTTGACATAGTTGTGATACAGATTGTTCTAGTCTTAGTTGTTGATAGCTTCGTTCTTTTTTAATTGATTTTAGTAATTTATGTAGGGTTGGTTGGGTTCTGCCTGTTGTGGCTTGGAAAGCATTATGCCATCCTTTGACAGCGTTTTTAGTTTTTGCTTCTTTGTTTAGGGTACTGTTGTATACATTCCACCATGTAATGTGGAATTTTGGCTGTCTTCTGTGTCCAGATCTGTGTAGCCTTCCCACCCAGGTATCTTCGAAATATTCTAGTAGGGGACTTAGTTTATGTTCATTTGTTTGGTAATAGGGGCTTTCTATTAATAAATTGTAGGGTTCTGCTACATCAGTTATTGGGACGTAGGCTAGTGCAATTAGCTTTTTAATTTCATAGGCAAAATTGCTGTTATTTGCATATTCTACACTAAGAGGGTCATTATGATGTCTGGCGGATCGCCGCCGCCTGTATGGCGGTGGCGATCCGCCCGCCATTCTCGTCCGCCCGCATAACATTTCCCCCCGCCATATTACGATGGCGGTGGGGACCCAGGCGGACTGAAAGACTGTCCGCCGGTTTTCCGCCGGTCGACTCGTCGACTGGGCGGAAAAGGGCTCTAACATGGTGGCGGTATCTGCAAGACACTGCCATCCATATTAGGATGGTGGCAGAAAGCAGCCTTTCCATGGCGGTGTTGTGGTCTTTGCTTCTGGGGGCCCGTTGCGGGCCCCCAGGGTTTTGGGGGGGGGGGGGTGCACATGGGGGGTACCTATGGTACCCCCCTACATTTGAATGCACAAGGTGGCAGGCACCGCGCGGTGCCTGTCACGTTGTGCATTCAAATGCACAACATGCGTTTTTTGCATTGCGGCGGGTGCTGCTGACAGCACCGCCCGCCTCAATGTGAACAATACGGGATGCCACCACCACCCTGGCGGTGGCATCCTAATACCCATGGCAGGACCACCGCACCTCTTGCGGGCGGTCCCGTTTGCCATTGCGGTGGCGGGCGGGTGTCTCCATATGCATTGATTAAAGTGGTAATAGTTTCTTGCTTTACTTTTGTTAGGAGTCCTACATAGGTAGTTGTTTGTTTGTTTTGTAACAGGGCATATATAAAGGGGATGTTGCTATTGTGATACTGTCCATGTATTGTGTATAATTGGTAAAATGGTTTGGGACATATTTTAAATGTTTCATCCATCATCCATGTCTCACAAGTTTGTAGTTTAAGTAGGGTTGTGGGAGTTGCAAATATTATAATCCTTTTTTCATTAGATTTATTATCATAAAGAAGGAATTGCTCTTCATTATGAGATAGAGTGAGTTCAGGTGGTATTTGACTTCACTGAAAGTTTCGGAGGCAGGTGAGGTGTTACTAGTTGATTTTTTTGTTCCAGCTAATAATCTTTTTAACATGGAGATGGAAGGTAATTGGCCAGTTATGTGTTCTGGAACTTGGGGTAGGATGTCCTTTAGTATTTGAGTTGTAGGTTTTTGAGAGCTAGAGCTGGCTTCCTTAAGAGTCTCGAAAGCGTCTCTTACTTCTATTTCTGCTATGTTATAGGGGTGGTTATGTTCTTTAACATTTAATACAGTAATTTCTTTTGTTTTAGCCCTCCCATAACATGAATTTGCATAATATTTGCTGCATTTCCAATTAATTTTGTCGCCTGTTTGTTTTTCTTGGCTGTAGACATATCCCATATAGCATAATAAAGGTTTTCCTTTTTGTGAAGTAATGAATTTTGCACCTTCAGTCATTTTGATGTTTCAACTGTTATAAGAAATATATATAAAAAATGTTATATATATTATAAATAAGGCTCCCGGTTTTCCGTTTAAACAGATTTTTACATATAAATACAGACGGAAAAATATTTTTCTTCCGTCTGTATTTATAAATAGAAGCGCAAAAATACAACCAAATCAGATTCCGAGAATTGTTCGGCAATCCGTGCTCCAGCCCAGGGTTGGCTGCCATGCCCCTCTTCCTGATTGAAGTGTATGCCTGCCCACATTAGCACCTGCTGGGCCATTAATCTCTGGCAGGCGCCTAGTTAACACTTAAATGGTCTTTTAAAGACCTGTGAAGTACTCGGGTGCGGCTGCGATATGCTCTTGTTTGATTGTGCCTGGGAAGCTGTCTCAGCCCGGGCTGACACACAAGGGGGGCGGGAGGGGGGGGGGGCTGAAGCCCTTTGAGCACAATGGGCGTTGCGCGCCAGTCTCTTTTAGCACTTCACCCAAAAGAGAGGCAGCCAGGTGTGTGCACACTGCAAGAATGAGTGATTCACACCTGATCTTGCACACACACGCAGTGCGTTGCTGCCGTGTATTTTATTAAGAGTACTCAAATGTGCCCCCACGGGCTGGTGCACGTCTTATGAGGTGCCCAGGTCTGTGCCCAGCAGCCTTGAAGAGGAACGCCTATTTCACCAGGGCATTCATTTGCGCACCTTGAGGCAAAGCCTGTGCCCGACGATCGTGGCTGGTGGCTCCAGGGGCAATCTGCTGCTACCCACATAGTAACTCCCCGGGCAGCTGCCTCGTAGCGCCTTACAGCAGCATTGCTCTGGAAGCGCAGTGCTGACAGGCACGCGTGTTTGCTGCCAGCATTGCACACTTTCACTGATGCCAGTAGTGAGCAGTGGTGCACACAATTACGTGTTCTCTCCTAATTCAGGGTTTAAATGACATTAAAGTTACGTAAATGTGCCCTCTTGGGTTCATGGGTGCAGAGGTCGAAGCTGCTGATATGAGGGCCCCCTCTGCTTGGCTCAAGGGGCCCTTGCACTAGTGACAGACCCCTCGCCTTGTGAATGTTCAGCCTTTGTTTTCTGAATGCAGAGACAACCAACGGTGTCAAACGTGAAGGCGATGAATTGAAAGTGCCTTTCAGCACATCTAATCCGGGCCAAAGCGGGAACACATGTTGTGTGAGTGCTCTGTGCCCCAGAGGGCAGGTGCTTTCCACGCTCGTGTGCAAGTAGCAAAGGAATTCAGAGGCGAAACTGCAGTCACGTCGTGTCCTCTGCAGGCCACCGTAGTTGGCAGAGGCGCAACTGGAGCCAAATTTCAGGGGGCGGGGGGGCTAATTTCAGGTCACTGAAAGTGCACAGGTGCACTTGTCTAAATTCTAAATGTGTTTACATTTAATAATCATGGCTAATGACAGTGTTTTCAATATTGTAACACAGCAGCAGCCGCTCACTAATACTGCAAGAAATATGTGGCAAAGTTTTCAGATGACTGTATTGTGTTTACTTAATTTGGCGCATATATACATATAGCTAAACCTATAACAACCGTGTGCACTGTCTATTTAAATAAATGTGGAAAAATACTAGCTGCAACGTCTTTTTTGCTTGCGACAAAAATAAATACAGATATATACAGATAAAATGACAAAAAAATAAATATGGATAAATACAGACGGAAATGTTAAAAAAATAAATACCATAAAACCGGGAGCCCTAATTATAAATGTTTTTATTGAATTACAGATTTTTATAAACAAAACTATACTTACATGTTTTAGTCTGTAGAGCGTTTTTGACGTTCAGATGTTTTCTGTTGGTGCTTGGCTTTAGTGTTTCATTTTATTTTCTGTAGAAAAAATATATAATTTTAATTCATTTGTTTAACAGAATTTTCTGTATTTTGGCGTTTGTGTGGTTAGTGGGGTGTTTGGGTTGGGATAATAGTTGTTGGATTAGTATTATTTTAATTTATACTTACTTTTTTTACAAGGAGGCTTTTTATGTTGTTTGTAGTTAGTTGAGTGTCGTTTGGAGTTTCTGTAAAGAAGATATAATAAAAAAATATTACATTAGTTATTAAATTATTTTAAAATTACTTTACTTATCTTTTATTAAGTTATAACATTAGCTTTATATTTTACTTACTTTGTAAAGTTGAAATCTGAGTTTTCAATGTGGAAGTCCGATGTTGAAGAAGCAATCCGGCAGAGATTTTCTTTATTCTTGTGTTTGCTGTTGTAGCATAAAACAATGTTAATTTTACTTTAGTTTATATATTGTTTATCTAATTGTTCTTTAAATCTTATTGGGTTATTTAAGTTGTAGGTGCTTTTCATTGGATGTTACTAATGTTTGTAACTTATTTTGGCAGTTGTTTCCTTATTTTGGAAATGCTAATTAGTGTTCAGTTAACCGTTTTTTTATTATTTGTTTATTTAAAAATATGATAGTATATAATTTGTAATATATATTGTATTTAAGGTATGAAATTAATTATTTATTTTATATATTCTGTTTGTAAAGAGGAATTAATTTGGATGTGTTACTTATTTTAAAGTTATTTTTTTTATTTATAATATTTTTATTTTTATTGTATACATTTAATATGATGTGTGTGTTTGTGATATTGTTTATATTTTATTTGTTATGTATTTGTGTTATTTGAATTATTTTTAAGTTGTCGATATTTTGGTATTGACAATAATTATGTGGTCTATATTTTTGTTTTCGATATTTGTGTTATTTTGTATGTTTATTTAATGTTAATGATATTAGTTTTAATGATAATATTGATTTTGATATTAGTTATATCGATGTTTGTGTTTGACGATATTTATGTTTTGATATTTGTGCATTTTTTTAAATAAGTAGAGTATATCGATTTTTGTGTCTCGATAATTTTGTATGTTGACATTATCAGTGTCAATATTATGTCAGTGATTCGAATTTCGCAATGATATAGCCTGAGCTGCTCTACATTCTGCAGAACACCCTATACTGTATTTCCAACACTTATTTTGACAATATAGACAAGTCCCTTCTCACATTAGTTTGCAGTGGCAACACTCCACGGTTAGCTCTGAAGACACTATACCAATCCGTGTACAACAGAAGCCTGGCACTATGTCTATGGGAAAAAGAATAGTCGACACTTGCCTGAACCGACTAAGACCACACTGAAAGCCTGGGATGATGCCACAGGAGCTAGGGTTGGAAAGGTAGGATCACTCTGGCCACCCCTCTTTGGAAGGGTACCACACTGACTGAAACAGGGCGGCTGGTCAGCTTCTGTAAATTGGAAGACATTGGGATTGAAACCCTGTGGGATATATTGGAGGGCGGGGATATTGAGTTGTTCGAGACACTACAGGATGAATATGCCCTTGCTGAGACCCATTGGTTTAAATGTTTGTAATTTACACACATCCTTAAAATGGGAATAATGGGAGGCAATAGTTAACGAGCTAGAAGAAATTATGGGGACCACCAATCCCAAAGTACACAACATGATTATCCTAGACATACCCAATGATGTAGACATTCATTGAAAACGCTTACTGTTTTGTATGTGGGGCTTCGTTGTACCCAAATGAGATCTGGCCAAGTCTTGGGGGGGGGGACACACCCACAAGAACCATGTGCTGGAGGGAATGAATCAATGCATGGCGGCAGAAACAGTGGTGTATGAAAGCCAGGAATACCCCAGGACATTCGAAAAGTTTTGGAGGAAATGGAGGGCTTGCCATGGTATGATGGAAGACTTAATTACTCCCCAGGTGAAGAGACTGCTACAGTGATGCCGGCCACGAGGGGGAAATCAATCGGTCTGTGCCGGGATGCTACCAGGGGTGCTCACCAAGATATCTGTCACTAAGCGGGGGGAGGATGGTCCACTGGGCAAGTCAATATGGGACCATGTGTGGGTTTGTGGGATTACTGTTCATATGTTTTACTATTGTTTTGTAAATACAATAAAAATATTTCAAAACAAATAGTAGTGCCTACCAACACAAACATTTAGCAAATAACTGCACTCAACTTACTTGGTTTACCCAAAATCAAGTACAGATTCTAACTTCCAGGGGTGGATGATCCAGAAGATAAAGGAAAAATGATGTTTCCTTCAAAAATGCAAATTTAAAAATGACCAAGGGCTGGACAAAGCACAAGACAGAGTTTTCAGGGCAGGAAGAGGAAGTTGACACTCTGTGGTTCATTTATGAGCTTGTGACGCAGTGCAGCGCATCACGTCACCTTGCTGCACTGCATGACAGGGAAAGGGCCGGAATGCACCGTATTTAACTCTTCCATGTGTGTGACGACCGGGAGTCGTCCCACGCCACAGTGGGCGTGTGTGTCGGACGGCTCCCGGCCGTCCTAGCACCCACCCATGGGGGGAGCGCTGACGTTCCCCCCGTGGGCCCCCTTTCAGTTGCCCCCACCAGGGAAGGCAGTGGAAGCCCATCCGCTGCCCCCCCACCTCCCACCCACGTCATCTAATGAGGTCAGCGCAGACTGTGCGCCAAAGTCATCAGATGAAGTCGGACGCGCTGGTTTCCAGGAGAAGGAGGTAAGTTTCTCCTCGGGGAGGGTTTTTTTTAAAACAAAGAGGCATCAGGGGAAAGGAAAGGGTTTTCCTTTCCTCGGATGTCTCTTTGGAGCATTCCTGCTGCACGATCACACCTGGGGCGCGATCGGGCAGCAGGAATGCCCAGTAGACACCAGAGATTTTTTTTTAACTCAATTTCGTGATTGCGAGGAGCAGCCCCTTGGGCAAGGCTCACTACCCTTTGGGGAGCAATTATTTTAGCCATTTCTGCCTTCCTGGTGGGGCAGATCAGCAGATGTTTGTTTAATTTTGTGTGCCCCACTAGGCCACCAGGGATTTTTTTTTCTTGTAAATCAATTTCGTGATTGCAGGGAGCGGCCCCTTGGACAAGAGTTGCTTCCTTTTGGGGAGCAATTATTTTAGCCATTCCTGCCCTCCTGGGGGGCAGATCCGCACATGTTTTCTAAATTTTGTGTGCCCCACTAGGCCACCAGGGATTTCTTTATTTTTTTTATGTTGGGGAGAAGCCCTTTGGGCATGGGTCGCTCCCGGTTATGGGGGACATTATTTTGGCCATTTCTTCCCTCCTTGGGGGCAGATCGGCCTTATGTTTTTAGGACCATCTGCCCCAACGGGGGCAGATGCCGCTAGACACCAGGGATTTATTATTAATAAATGTTGTCGATATCGGAGAGCGGCCCCTTGGGCAAGGGTCACTCCCCATTACTGGGGTGATTATTTTGGCCTTTTGGCATATAAGCCTTATGTTTTTAGGCCCAGCAGCCCCCAAGGGGGGCAGAAGCCACTAGACACCAGTGATTTATTATTAATACATTTCGGCGATGTCTGGGCGTGGACCCTTGGACAAGGGTCGCTCCCCATTACTGGGGTGATTATTTTGGCAGTGTCTAACCCTCTTGGGGGAAGATCGGCCTTATGTTTTTAGGCAAGCCACTAGACTTTAGGGATTTATTTTTTAAATCAGTTTTTGCGATGTCGGGGAGTGGCCGCTTGGGGAAGGATTGTTCCCCTTTATTGGGGTGATGTTTTGGGCCGTTTCCTTTGAGGGCAGATCAGCCTTATGTTTTTAGGTCCATCTGCCCCCCCAAAGGGGTCAGAAGCCACTAGATACCAGGAATTTCGTTAAGGATCAATTTCAGCGATGTTTGGGGGCGGCCCCTTGGGCAATGGTAGCTCCCCATTACTGGGGTGATTATTCTACCCATTTCTGCCCTCATTGGGGGCAGATCGGCCTTATATTTTCTTAGGCCCATAGCCCCCAAAGGGGGGGGGGCAGAAGCCACTAGACACCAGGGACAGCTAAATGTTATTGTTGGGGAGCGGCCCCTTGGGCAAGGGTCGCTCCCCTTTCAGGGATGATTATTTTGGCTGTTTCTGCCCCCCTTGGGGGCAGATCGGCCTTATGCTTTTAGGCCCACTTGCCTCCAAGGTGGACAGAAGCCGCTAGACACCGTTGATGTTGGTTTTACTAAGTTGTTTTTGGGGAGAGGCCCCTTTTGTGAGTGTATGTTTTGGCTTTATTTTTAGACCAATCTGCCCCCCAGCCTGGTTGGTAGATTGTGCGTGGACTGGTGCATTATTTGCATACGTGATTGCAATGTTTTATTTCTCCTTTTTATTCTAGTGCAAAGCTTTTGATTCCTGTTTGCGGTTTCGGCAGTGGTTGATGTGCAGTTTGCGTAGTTGCAGGTGTTTGGTAAGAAAATCATTTTTGTTGTGTTTACTCCAAATGAGTATCATTGTCATGCATGAATGAATTTTTTGTAAGTGGTGTCATAATAGCAGCATATTTAGCTTATGTTGTGATTGTGAAATTGTTTTTGGATTTGTGCAAGGTGTGTATTGTGTTGTCTCATGTGTAATTTTCTTTTTCTTTTTTAGTGGGATATTGTTGGTCCTTGCTGTGTCTATGCGGTGTAGGTGGTGGTGAGTCTAGGTGTTTCTGGCAAGTGAGTGGTATCATTTTGGACTACATAGGTCTTTGTGATAAAGCCACATTTTGTTTATTACTTATTTTACAAAGTATTTGTTATCGTTGACGTGTTCGTCAAGTTACCTTAATTAGTAAGGGTTATGGCTAGCCGCAGGATTACTGCTCAGCAGGTGGTTGGTATGCTTTTTGAATCTTCCTCTGACCATGATTATGAGACTGACAGTGCATCTGAGGCAGAGGAGGAAGTGCAAGATTCTGGCAGTGAGTTTTCTGTCCACATGGAATCTCCTGATGATGAAGCTACTCTCAGTGTGGATGAAGTGCCTGTTTTAGAAGAGGACTCTGATGTGTCGAAGGTGCAGCAAGAGGCATCTGGATTGCCGCCTGGGGCTGCAAGGCTTCCCATTGGAAGTGCTGGACTCTGGGTTGATCCAAACATGGTGCAGCAGGTGTTGCCTGACTTTAGTGGTGATGCAGGGTGTAGAGTGAATTGTGAACATTTTTTGCCTAGACAGTTTTTTCAGTTGTTTATAGATGATGTATTTTTGGCTGAGATGTTTGAGCAGACTAATTTATATGCTGAACAGTTTTTGAGGGACAACAGTGCCAGACTTAGGCCCCGCTCTGGAGCTACCGTTGGACTCCCACAAATCTGGATGAGATAAAGAAGTTTTTGGGTTTAACTTTTTTGAGGGGCTGGATAAGGAAGCCGTCCCTGTCTTCATATTGGTCTACCAGTCCCTTGATGGCAATGGCCATATTTCCCACAATTATGAGTCGTGATCGGTATTTACTTTTGCTTCGGATGCTGCATTTTGTTGATAATGCTTCGGCATTGCCACGAGATCACCCTGACTGTGACCGTCTTTTTAAGATTCGGCCTGTCCTTGATCACTTTGGAGATCGATTTTCAGAGATCTATAGTCCAAGAAAATAAATATCTGTTGATGAGTCTATGGTCCTGTTCAAGGGCCGTTTGGTTTTTAGGCAGTACATTCCTAGCAAGAGGGCGCGTTATGGAATTAAGGGGCATATTATCAAGAACGGCGTTAAAATTATCGCCGGTTTAGCAGCAGAAAACTGCAGCTAAAGCGGCGATAATGGGCTTGATAATATGCCCTGGAGAACTTCAATAGAAGCCCATGTTCACACCAGAACATGGACTTCTATTGGAATTCTCAAGGGCATATTATCAAGCTCATTATCGCCGCTTTAGGGGCAGTTTTCTGCCGCTAAACAGGCGATAATTTTTAACGCCGTTCTTGATAATATGCCCCTACGATCTTTATGTTGTCTGAGAGTAGGACAGGATATGTCTATAATTTTCGGGTGTACACTGGTAGGGATTCCACTATTGACCCCCATGGTTGTCTGTCCACTTTAGGAGTTTCCCAAAAAATCGTGTGGTATCTTGGTAGAGGTCTTTTTAACAAAGGTCACCTTTTGTACCTATATAACTTCTACACTGCTGTACAATTGTTTATGGAATCATTCAAAGTGGACACACTTGCTTGTGGCACAATCCGCTCTAACCATAAAGGTTACCCAAAAGAGCTTGTTTGCAAAAAGCTTGAGAGGGGACAGTGCAGTGCCTTGTGTAGTGATGAACTGCTAGCTGTGAAATTTGTGTACAGGAGGGATGTCTACATGCTGACTGCCATCCATGATGAAAGTACTTCACCTGTGACTGTTTGGGGTCAGGTTGCTGAAGTGCGCAAGCCTGTGTGCACTGTAGACTACAATAAGCACATGGGTGGTGTAGATAGAGTAGATTAGCGGTTGGAACCTTACACTGCTGTTCGTAAGGCTTACATTTGGTATAAGAAGTTGGCCATCCATCTCTTCAATGAAGCAACTTTTAACGCTTTTGTTGTGTTCAAGGAGTGTTCTCCAGTGTCAAGGATGACTTCTGTTCAGTTTCAGCAGTCTGTGATAGGCAGCCTTGTTGTAGTGGAACAGGCAAGTGTTCCTAGAGTTGGAGTGGTGAGGGATGGGGCTAGATTGAAAGATCGCCACTTTCCTGATTTAATTCCTCTCACACCCAAAAAAAGCAATCACTGTAAGAGATGTAGAGTCTGTTTGCGAAGAGGTATGCAGAAGGAGAGTTGCATGCACTGTGCCGATTGTCCTTCTAATCCTGGGCTGTTTGTGTGCCCACATATTTCAGATTGTATCACACTCAAAAGAGTTTTTGGGAGCAACCGTGAGTCTAATAGAGAACTGCCTGGTATGTATTGTTATATATTTGTAGTTGTGTTTCATGGTTGGCATTAGAATGATATATTTAGTTACCGCTGTTGTGTTTGTAGTTATAGTTTTGTATCTAGTTCCAATTGGTTTGTGTTTATTTGCTTGTTAAAAACAATTTGATGGCGGTGTGCGTGGACTGGCATTTGGCATGGCAGTATGCATGCACAGGCACTTGGCTTGTGGTATGCGTGGACTGGTGCTTGGCTGGTGGTGTGCGTGGGCTGGCGTTTGGCTAGCGGTGTGCGTGGACTGGTGCTTGACTGGCGGTGTGCGTGGACTGGCACTTGACTGGTGGTGTGGGTGGACTGGCGCTTGACTGGCGGTATGCGTGGGCTGGCGCTTGGGTGGCGGTGGGGGTGGACTGGCATTTGGCTGGTGGTGTGCATGGACTGGCATTTGGCTAGCGGTGTGTGTGGACTGGCGCTTGACTGGCAGTGTGCGTGGGCTGGCGTTTGGCTGGAGGTGTGCGTGGACTGACGTTTCGCTGGCGGTATGTGAGTAGTGACTTGCTGCTGGTCATTACACACACTGCTAGCCAAACGCCACTGCACACACTACCTCAACCGCCAGCCGGTGTAATTGCTGTGTCAGTCATGTGGGCATATGAAAGTGATGGGCCCTTGAATGGCGCTGTCTGTTGTTGTGAATGTTGTAATGTGCTAGGCCCGCGGCCGGCAGTGTGTGAATGGTCTTGTATGTGTCACATATGAAAGGTGTGTGAATGGCCTGTAAAGACGTTGGTGCCTTGCCATGGCTTTACAGCTCATGAGCTGTGAGTCATTGGTTCAGGTTTTTAATCTTTTAATTAATAACAGTGCATTTCCTTTTTGTAAAATCTCTTGTTAATAAAATTGTACGCTCTGAACATTCACTCACCCTCGTGCCAAATCCAACTAGTATGTGTGTGTACTTAAGGAATAGTTCATTTTGAAGTAATATTTGTCTTTTCTGTCTTTCTCTGCCAGGGTGTACATTGTCTCTACAATGTCTGTTGATGTGAGTGTTGTAATGTGCTGGGCCCGCAGCTGGTGGTATGAACATATGTGTCAAGTATGAAAGGTATGTGAATGGCCTGTAAAGAGGTTGGTGCCTTGACGTGGCTTTGCAGCTCACAAGCTGTGAGTCATTGGTTCAGGTCTTTAACCTTTTAATTATTAACAGTGCATTTCCTTTTTGTGAAATCTTTTGTAAATAAAATGTACATTTTGAACCTTTCACTCACCCTCATGCCAAATCCAACCAGTATATGTGTGTATTTGAGGAACAGATGGATAGGCAGTCATATTTTTCTTGGCTGTCTTTCTGTGCTAAGATGTAGTTTGTGCCTAGGGAAAATCTACCAACTTTAGATATTTTTGTAAACTAAAAAAATGGGGAGTACTGGGTGAGATGCCTCTCATGGATCCCAACAACTTTTATTTACTCACAATGCAATGCAAACCTCAAAATGTGACTACAGTCACACATTTTCCATGCGTTACTGTGTCACAATCTTCTGGTATCAGAAAAACCACAATTTTCCTACCACCCAGCATTCCCCCGGGTCTCCCGATAAAAATGGTACCTCAATAACGTGGGTGGGCCAAGTACCCGTGACAGGCAAGGTCCCAAAACGTATTGCGGAGACATCAAAATTACCTGTCACAAAAAAACCTGGTTTTGTAAGGGAGGTCACCTGGGTTTTTGTCCCCGGGCTTGGCGGCCATCTAGGGAAACCTAACAAACCCACACATTTCTGCAACCTAGACACCCAGGAGAGTACAGGGAGGTATGGCTTGCATGGACCCCATAAAGTTTTCCTACCCAGATCCCCTGCAACCCGCAAATATTGCTGAAAAAATCACATTTTTCTCACATTTCTGTGTGGGAAAGTTGTGGGATCACTGGGTGACACAAATTTCACACCACTCAGCGTTTCCCCAGGTCTCCCGATAAAATGGTACCTCATTCATGTGGGTGGGCCAAGTACCGCGACAGGCAAGCGCCCAAAACGTATTGTTCAGACATCAAAATTACCTATCACAAAACAACCTGGTTTTGCACAGGGGACACTATAGTCAAGCAAAATGATCCCTTTGGGCTCCTTTTGAAACATACAACAAAGTCACACTATCTTCAATCATAAACCATTCACCAGCACCAAATAGTAACCCAAGACATAATATAAAAACTTCATATGTTTTTATTAGCCGTAGTATCACAATGGTATATATTTCTTAAAAATCACACGTATTTACCCAATGCACATATATTAAAAACATATAAAAAATACATTTCATCCATAGAAAAGAGGGAGAACTAAAAATTATTCTCTAGGCCCCAAAACCAACAACCTATTTCACATTAAAAAACACTTAGGATACATATAATTGAATATCAATGTATCACCATAGCCATAGCTCCGGTGGTCGAGATATTCTGGACCTATAATACAGGTATGGCATTATAAATGTGGGTCGTTTTTAGAGAAATGTCTGGTAGTGAGAATCAATAACAACAATATTGAATCCATGTTTTTACTTTCAGTATTACCAATGAGGCAGTGGTCCCAGGTTTTCTTAGTTGCAGGTCTAAGATTTGAATAAGACTTAGAAAGAGGCCATCAAGGTAAAATTTCAATAATAATGATACTGAACCTTTTTATGGCAGTTATGAACACAACAAGAGAAAGAAGAGAGTCCTCTTTATTACCAAAAAATTCTTGACACTTTATTATGTTTTGTAGGCAGGTCAGTTTGGCCCCTTTAATGAATGCCAGATTTGCGGTTCATCTAAGAAGGCAACCGGCTTAGTGAATAGGAGAGACGTATATCCTCCTTTAACTCACCAATTAATGGGTGGGTATTTTCTTTGATATCAATGAGGAATGTATGTACTATAAGAAATTATAGGAGTGAGCCTGTTGAAAAAGTGGTGAGTTGAAGTATGGATAGCACCATCTGTGAAACCCAGACTGTAATATGGAAAATGACATTCTGTTTAGCCCCTTTTTTTAAAATAACATATATAGCAAGATGTTTTTAACTATGATTGATGTGAGAATGGAATGTTTAATGTTATATGATTTGTAGATTGGTTCATAAATAGAGTAGGTGTATATGAAAATTATTTTATATAAGCAGTGTTTCTTACATGTTGATGTTATTGCTTTTTAGATCAATAAATTGGGGAGATTATTTAAAGTATTCTTGTTAGCCTGAAGAAGGTGGTGAATCGTTGGATACCACCGAAACGCGTCGCTTCTGTGTTTTAAGGAATACCCAAAGAACACCTGGTCTGATTACAGCTGGTCTGGTTAAAAACACTTGAAATAACATTTAGTTTGGACAAAAGAAAAAATTGTACATCCAATGTGATACATTGATATTCAATTATATGTATCCTAAGTGTTTTTTAATGTGAAATAGGTTGTTGGTTTTGGGGCCTAGAGAATAATTTTTTAGTTCTCCTCTTTTCTATGGATGAAATTTATTTTTATATGTTTTTAATATATGTGCATTGGGTAAATACGTGTGATTTTTTAAGAAATATATACCATTGTGATACACGGCTAATAAAAATATATGAATTTTTATATTATGTCTTGGGTTACTATTTGGTGCTGGTGAATGGTTTATGATTGAAGATAGTGTGACTTTGTTGTATGTTTCAAAAGGAGCCCAAAGGGATCATTTTGCTTGACTATAGTGTCCACTGTTGGTGTCCTGTCCCTTTGGCTGAGTTGGACCCCTCTCTTTTTAATTTTGATAATTTGCACAGGGGACACCTGGCTTTTTGGCCCCAGGCTCAGCGGCCATCTAGGGAAACCTACCAAACCTACACATTTCTGAAAACTAAACATCCAGGGGAGTCCAGGGAGGTATGGCTTGCATGGATCCCCCTATGTTTTCCTACGCAGAAACCCTGCAAATCTCAAATTTAGCTGTAAAAATCACATTTTTCTGTGTGGGAAATTTGTGGAATCACTGGGCTGACACAAATTTCAAACCACCCAGCATGACCCCAGGTCCCCTGATAAAAATGGTACCTCACTTGTGTGGGTGGGCTAAGTGCCCACAACAGACAAGGGCCCAAAACGTATTGTGGAGACATCAAAATTACCTATAACAAAAACGACTTGGTTTTGCAAGGGGGGGCACCTGGGTTTTTTGCCCCAGACTCGGCGGCCATCGAGGGAAACCTACCAAACCTAGACATTTTTAATAACTAGATACCCGGGGGAGTTCAGGGAGGTATGGCTTGCGTGGATCCCCCAAAGTTTTCCTACCCAGAATCCCCTGCAAACCTCAAATTTAGCTGAAAAAATCAAATTTTCCTCACATTTCTGTGTGGGATCACCGTGTTGACACAAATGTCCTAATACACAGCTCTCCCCTGAGTCTCCCGACTAAAATGATACCTCACTTGTATACATCACTAGTGCAGGCTTGTGACACCGCACTTGCATTTATGGAGCTAGTGGCATGGTACCCGGTCCGCAATCGCTGGCCGGGAGTGCACATTCGCACCAGTAAGAGGGTCCACCCATGTCTGGCTGGGCTGGGCAGACTGGTGTACGTGCACATGTACCGAAGGTGCCGGAGCCGGGGTAAGCCATGTGCCCGGCCTGTCCTTGCCGCATGAAAGTGTACGCGCCCTTGCTATCCATGTTGGGAAATGGCGCTGATTCCATGCTTTGAAACACGGTTCGATATGTCATTGCATACCGGTGGGTGCACACTGGCATCTATCGTGAGTAAACTCATGAGCAGCTAGCTATTGTAGGCTGCTGTGAGTGCGCACCCCGCACCTTTGATGCCCGTGATTGCTTGTACCACCTGCCAATGCAGGATGTGTGTGTGCCCAAACACACGTATTAGTTAAACCTATGTCTAGTCTGCTGTGCAGACTCTGGCGGGTGCACTTGCACCATTGGTGCTGGGAATTATGTGTCCCTTCTACCATCGCAGGTCGGTATGCGCAATAGCGCACATGTGCCCAGGTAGTGAGAAATACCTAGATGTGTTGTCAATACCTTTGAGGCCTGCTCTTCCCGTAGGTTGACATGCGGAAGTGGTTGACATTACCTTGGACTGCAATAGTGGATTGCAGTGCAGCAGCCTCATGCTTTTTCATATCAATGGATTAGCAGTGCTAAACCATTTCCATTGGTAAAGGGGGTTTTACCATAACTCGCTTAAAAATGCCACTTATTAAATATGGACTCTTCTATGCTTCAAGAGTCTTGGGACCGTGGTGTCTGGCTCTAGTGGATACCAGGGGTCGGGAGGAGCACATATGTGCAATCCCCAAGCAACAGCCATGAACCATGGGCATCCCAAGGGAATGGCAGACATCTTCCATTTGAAGACAGAATGAGATAAATTGAAGATCGAGGTTCTGACACTTAGCCTATAGGGGCTGGATCATGGCCCCACTTAAGATTAAGATCTGCATTCCATGGCCCCATGGCAGACAGGCCTAAGATTTAAGGGCGATACCTGTGGTTCAAAGGGAAAGCCCCCTAAACTACCCCGAACTTTAAAGACACAGAACAATATAACTACAGGTGCCATCTTTCCGGAAAGGGTGAGATACGCTTGTGGGGACGTGGGACCAGAGAACCCAGACTGCGTAGTGCACACTGCCAGAGGACTCTGTTGTGCACATGGAGGATAACTGTTCAAATAGGGGCTGACCTTATCTGAGAACCTGCTGAAGTGTGGCTTCATGTTCTCCCAGAGATCTCAGGGACATCAAAGATCTCCACAAGGGACCTACCTCACATATACCTATGACATCTGAAGAATGGTGCCTTCTCAAGTGCCCACCTCGGCTATTGAATCCCAACGGGTAATGTGGTGTGAGCATGGAACTAAAACTTGTGTCTGGAGACCAAATTGTCTAATGCGGAGCTCAGAAATCTTGCCCTCATCTAGGATGTGTGGATCCTGTCCTATGGGGAGCGAGACGCTCATAAGCGTCTAGTTCGTGGTCAGCAGATTCACCGGTAGAGGGACCCTGCAAGCCCTGCTTCATCAATCTTACTGCATCTTTCCCTTGTGACAAGGCGACTGCATGGTAATTGTGTGTGGTGTCTGATTCACAGGGTGTGACCCTCTGAGGTGGGGGTGTACCTGTAGTAGTGCCTCATTTGGCTCTCCTGAACGTGCACCTGTGTGTGTGACCAGACTGGTCTGGTGCAGCCTGTATCATCGTGCACTGGACGTGGTGCCTCCTTTCCAGGGAGATACGGAATTGCATCTCTTTGCTGTGTTTGATCTGAATTACCTAATGCAATCCATCTCATTGTGTACCGGTCATTGTGCCTCTTTTCCTGGGAGGCGCGGAATTTGAAAATCATCATATTTGAAATCTGAAGTGCCTGGTGTGACTCATACCAATGTGCACCAGGTGCTGAGCCTGGATTGCCTGGGCACAACCTGGATCATCGTGTACTGCTTAGGGCGCCTCATCCTATTAAGAGGCTCCCCTGTGCTACTCTCCATTCATCGGTTGTTCCCTTGTTGACACTCATCGTGGTGGACCAACTGCCCCACACCTTGCCCTCCTGTTGGCATCTTGGCACCAGATAGTAGCAAGAGAGATTGACTAGGTTGAAGGAACGCTTCCGAGACAGTTCAGAAGCGGGTCAAGAGACTGCGTGACTCCTTTGTGTTTTGAGACCTGTGGGTGAACTTCCAGAGTGGCTGCTAAA
The DNA here is from genome assembly GCA_963921515.1 of Calotriton arnoldi. Lineage (NCBI taxonomy): Eukaryota > Metazoa > Chordata > Amphibia > Caudata > Salamandridae > Calotriton > Calotriton arnoldi. The sequence goes on along the minus strand of CAWUFW010002126.1, from coordinate 116,502 downwards.
CTCTCCCTTGTTTACGTCTACCTCCTAACTAAAACTGCTACATATTCCCACATGCTTCCCAAAGACCCATACAGTGTGACTTCGGCCACGTGCATCCCAGTGTACGGAGGAAGGTTTGGTAATCTTCCATCTGAGGGTATAGGACAATTGGGGGTGAACCAGAGGATGGAGGGAGGCTTGGGCCACAGAGTCTGCAGAGGGTGAACTATTGACCTGCTCTTTTTTTTGTTGCAAATTTAGCATTACCAATTGGTAAGCCCAAATCTAATTCCAAGACTAGTGTAAAACTGGCAAGATCCAGACCGTCTCACAGTGTAACAGTTAATATGTGTGTGATCTGGCTGTACATTTGAGTCCCTCAGTGTCAGTTCAGATGCAAACTTTGTTTCTTTAGGCAAAAGAAACATTGAGAGTTGAAACAGAAAAGTCACTACCAAGGAAAGGTCAGGGACTCTGGGTGGAAGTGATGAAAGAGAAAAACAAGCATTGGCAAAGACAATGGAGCTGGCCTATTTGTGTTACTAATAGTAAATACACAATGTCTCACACACATGCCCACTTCACCTTTTCCCTTACACACACAAAACTGTAGAACACTGCTACTAGTGGTGATGGTGGTAGTGTTGGTGTAGTAGTGGCGATGGTGGTGTTGATAGTGGTAATACTAGTCATGTTGGTGATAGCGTTTATATTAGTAATAGTGATGGTGGTGTGAAAGTAGTTGTGATTGCACCAGTGCTGTTGGGACAAGTAGTGAAGGTGATGATAGAGGTAGCTGTGAAGGTGGTGATTGTGAAGATAATGGTGTACAAATTTGTGTTGACATTGGTAATAGCAGTGGTGGTAGTGGTGTTAATCCTAATAGTTGTTGGAATGTGGTTTATTATTAAAGGTTGGTACAGGTCTAGCATTAGTAATAAGGTCGCAATCACAATATATGGTCCAGTCAAGGTCTCAATAAATTATTCCCTTGCTCAACAATTGGTACCTGGCTACTAGCAAGCAGGCTTACCTTAGGAGACATGTGTGTAAAGCATTTAAAAACACCAATACATTAAATAAGTAAGACACAACACCCAATGAAATCCAACACCAATTTATGAAAATAGGAAATATTTTTATGATTAAAATGATATCAAAACGGCAACAAATCCAATGTAGCGAACTGGAGACATGATTTTCTAGTGCCTATAAGACAAAAGCACCACTTTGGGACATCTGGTCGCATTTGACCGGGACAAAGTTAAAGTTTAAGGCCGACAGTGATGTAGAGCGGGTGAGATACACTTAGCGGTAGGGCCCGGTCAAGTTTTTACCTTCTGACTTAGTCACTTTTTTGGAGCGTTTTCTCTCAATGCCATGCGAGGCACCTAGTCAGGCTGGGATCCGAGTTGACAATGATGGCTTGGCTCAGCATGATGCCTCGAAAAGCTCTGGAGCTTCAGTGGGCAAACCTGAATCTCAGGCTGGGTTGCGGTTCTACGTCGCCGGCCTGACTCTCATCACCGGCCCGGTCACCTTATGGAGCTTTTTAACAAAAATTCTCTAATCTTCTCCAAACTTCTGAATCTTCTTCCATAAGGTCCTTTTGGGATTCCAAAGTGTCCACGACACCAATCCAAGATTCCAGAAGCTCTGAGTTGCTCCTTGGGATGTTGGGACTACGTCTCTCACAATGCACCAGGCCTAATACTTTAAAGTCCAGCTGAAGGTGGTCAGCTGGTTTCTTCTTGCTGGAGATGATGCAGGTGGAGCTCTTTTAATGTGTTGCCTTCAGGACGTCCACTCCTCTTTTTAAAGCAAATCAAAGTCTATAGGGCTGTAGTTCCCAAAGTGTGCAGCAAGAGCAGTCATTCAGAGTGCAGTCCTCTTAGTTCATACCAAGGTTCCAGCAGGGCAGTCCTTCTACTCCTTGCAGTTAAGGACTGGGATATGAGTTGCCGAGCAGCTCTCCCATATTTATCCAGTGTTCTTAGGTGACAAGCCTCCTGGAGGTTAAGATCTAACTAAGCCAACCCACTGGGATGACTAAGTTTCGCTAACACTCCCCTTCCAGCCCCTCTGCTAATTCAATTACTAGGGCTCCTGTCTGGCGGGAGTGCAGGGAGTGGGGTTGACCAGTTGGGCTACCTTGCCACCTTCCTGCCTTTTGGTCTGCAGCTTCCAGATCTCCTTCCACCTGATGTCTTTAGTTTCTATGCAGGCCACTTCACACCTCATCAGAGCAGTTTGGCTCAGCCTGCCAAAGACTGGCCAATCAGGAGAGGCTGCTGGAAGGCTGGATTTTAGTTAATCAGAAAAGAAAGTTTTATAACTTATTTTCTGTGATAGTTATAAGAAATCTAACCCTGGCAAGTTGCTGGATTTATTCTATTATTGTAATACTTTGAATTATATTTTTAGCTGGCTTCTGTCAATATGTGTACTTTAATAAAGTATTCCCATGTTAACCTACGGAGCCAATGTGCTGAAATAGCGAAAAATGAAATTGGCAGTTTGTCCCTCACCAGGGCATACAAAACATATTTTGTAGTGTCTCTGCTCATATTTACAAGACACCCTACTACTTGGGCACCTAGGGGAAACCTTAGGGGTGACTTACATATAAACATAAGGTAGTTTAAGATTTTGGATGTCCATTTAATTGTCCACAGTGTCCACAGTGGAATATGCATATAATTAACTTTTAAAAGCAGCCTGCAGAGCAGAACTGCCTTTAAAATGACAGCAGACAACATAGCAGTGCACACTTAAGTCTATTAATGCTGCTGTGCCTCTAAACCTACCTACCATATATTAGGGACTTACAGGTAGTTTGCTATACCAGATGCAATTACACCTAATTACCAAATACTTTTTACACAGAGCACTGGCCCTGGGTCTGGTTAGCAGAGCACAGGGCATAATCAGAGTCAGTTACCACCAGTATCAGTTAAAAAATGGGGGTGATCAGGGCAAGAAAGATGATTTTCTCACAGTAGTGATAATGTAAGGATGTGATATTAGTGGTTTTAGTGCTTGTGGGTGTATTAGTGGTAATGGTGGTGGTCCTAGTAAGTCATATGGTCATAGAAAGGCTGGTGGTAATTTTGGTGGTGGTGGTAATTGTGCTGGTAGTGATGATGGTAGTGGTAACGGTGGTGATAATGTTGGTGTTATTAGCGATAATGGTGTTGTAATTGTTAGAAATGGGATGCCTGGTTGGATGAGGTATGCATAGCTAAATCCTGTGCACACATACATAATAAAACAAGTAAATACAAGTGTCAACGTAAGCAATATGTACAGATTTCTTGAGTGTTGCTGAATATTCTTATTGTGGTAAAAAACGCAACCAGCCGACACGTGTTTCGTCAGGGAAAAGTAGTCCCACGACTCTTCAGGGCTGTAGAGAGTTGCGTGAACTCGGTGATGTCCCAGGGCCGGTGATAATTCCAACCCGGCTGGGCACCCTTATAACAAAGTAGGAATTCAAAGCAGCAAAAATTGAAGCGTCTGTAAGGATTCTTAGTGATGTATCGTATTCGGAAAGCCGGTGATAATTCCAACCCTGCCGTCCTAATGCGTAATCAGTGATGAATTGCGAGTAATGTGGTAATCTTTGTTAAAATGTCACAATCAAAGGTGCCACGAGTAGGGGATATGTTGAGTCCAAATATATATTGATTATAATGTTGGGGATTAATTTTCATCCAACGTGTGGAGTACGTGTCAGAATGAAGTTGTAGTTGGGGAGAACATGTGTGTGTGTCACCCATGTCATAGGATAGAAGACAATTTGCGCGTCCTGGCGGCACCAATTTCGTCGTAGGTGTGTGGATGAGGTATGCACCCAGGCCAGGCAGGAACCACCACTCTAGACAGGGTAAGCTTGATAAACATTAAAAGATAACCTGTGCTCACCCTCTGGTAGCTTGGCAAAGAGCAGTCAGGCTTATCTAAGGAGGTAATGTGTAAAGTTTTTGTGCAACAAACACACACTGATACACCACAAAAAGACTCCACAAAGGTTTATAAAAATAGATTGTTATATTATAAACAAAACAAGACCAAAACAACAAAAATCCAATGAATAGTTGAGATGTTGAATTTTAAAAGATTAGATGCAGTAAAGTGCTTACAAGCAAGTAGTTCTAAAAGGTTACTTTAGGTTGCGCTGGACCAGGGCAAAGTCAATGTTCGGGCCGACTGCGATGAAGCACCGGCCGGCTATAGGACCCATTAGGCCCCTGTGAACAAAGTACCTTTCCAGGTTGCAAACTGCGAGATGCAACGATCTTCTCCACGGGGTGAAGGTGATGCGCCAGTTTCTGCCACGCAGTTGGCAGGATACGCCGATCTCAACAAGCTGCGGCGGTGGTGATATGCCATCTGATGCATCAGTTCAGAAGGCAAAGTGCTGGTTCCGATGCAGTGTGCTGATTTTACTCCTGCCACCGAGTCGATTTGCTGGTTCTGCTATATGCAGGCAGGAGATGCATCAAAATCCGTATTGCAAGTATCTGGGCCACTTCCAATGAGCCAGGCACAAGAGCAGGGGCAGAGACTTTGATTTCCCTGATTCTCAAGCAACAGGAGGCCAGTCAACAAACCCTTGGAGATCACATGGAGTGAAGGCAGAGTCTAGCTGTTTTATTTTAATATTGAGAACGAAGGTTTGGTCACTGATAATGAGTTTATCTATCAGGACCGATAACAAAAGGAATAGGTAGGGTTTTGTTGTTATTTATGAGAATTATTGAAAGTTTAGAAGATCTAGAATCAGTAAATATAAATGTGTGGTTTCAGTAATATTGGGAGTAGGAAAACTGGCAAAGGCTATTTTTAGTGGTAAATTAAATAAGAGATACTGTATGAATTATTTTTTTTTAGAAAATTTATTTAAAAGGACGCCTAATACTAATTTCCTTTGTTATTAATCCCCCAATATAGATAATAAGAGATTGGTCCTCTCAACCATGTAAAATGATAAACAGAGCCCGATTAATGGCCTGATTCTGACAAAGAGTATATAACCCATGTATGATTAGAATGAATTAAGGAGTCCAATTGGTGAGTGATGGGGGATACAGTGGTGTCCACACTATATATATTTATATTTAGATGTGATATGTTTGGGGGATTTGTAAATCACATGGCTGACCAAGGACTTCCCAGTGCTGAAGAGAGGAGGCGGAGTTGATAGGAAACAAATCATGGGAACAGCCATGTCTTAAGTTTTTTCCTGAAACTACGTTCATCTTTCAGCAGTCTCAGTTCCGTGGTCATTGAGTTCCAAAGCTTGGGGACCAGGTATGAGAAGAATCTTCCTCCCCATCTTGATCTCTTTATCCTTGGTGTATTCATAACGAAGTCGGACGATGACCTGAGGGACCTTTTGGGGACATATGAGGAGTGAGGGTCTTTAGCAGAGCTGGGCCCCTGCCATTCATAGCTTTATGAGCTAGGCAGAGGACTTTGAATCTGATCCTGGATTGAACGGACAGCCAGTGCAGCTTTTTCAGAGAGACTTTCACTAACTCCTATCTTGGTATCTTCAGGAGTAACCTAGCCGCCGTGTTTTGGGCAACCTGCAGTCTGTTGACCACGTATTTTGGGGCACCCAAATACAGGGAGTTACTGTAGTCCAGTCATTAGACCACCAGGGCCTGGATCACCGTTCTCCATGCCTGTTCTGGGATAAGATCTTTGATCTTACGGATCAATCGAAGTATGCCATAGCAGGTTGCTGAAAGTATTTTTGCTTGGATTTCCATCCATAGGTTGTGGTCTAACCACATCCCCGGATTCTTTATGGAAGGTTTGAGGACAGGGGGTGCACCCCAAACTTCTGGTCAGCTAATCCTGGCCCAAGGCCCAGGGCAGTTACCCAGGAACATCAGCTCTGTTTTATCCCCATTCAGCTTAAGGCTGCAGCTGGCCATCTAGCTGGCCACCTTTTCCAAGCATGGTACCAGTTGAAGGTGGTTGAAGTTAGTCTCCTCTGACACTGAAACTACTAGTTGTGCGTCATCAGGGTATGACACTATTGACAGCCCAAACCCCTGCACAATTTGCGCTAGTGGATGCATATGTATGTTAAACAAAGTGGGGCTGAGCCTCGAACACTGTTGAACTCCGCAGGGGGCCGGGAGCGTGTCTGGTAGGTTGATGGATTTCATAATCTGGAAGGATCTATCATTTAAGAAGGACGCTAACCATTGGATGGCTTTATCCTGGATACCGATCTCCCTCAATCTGTGTATTAGGGTACAGTGATCCACGGTACGGTTTCAGTATAAATGCTTGTAAATGTAAAAAAAAATGTAAATGTAAGTTTGTTTTTATATAGCGCAGCTACTCACCCTTACGGGTCTCAAGGCGCTGGGGGCCGGAGTGGAAATTAAGTGAGCTATTGCCCAGAGTCACATGGTGCTGAGCTGAGATGCCGCCGGAGCCGGGGATTGAACTGTGAACCCTGTGCTCCGAAGTCAGCTGCCCTGGCCGCTGCACCACACCTCTCCACCCTTGTGTATATGGATTCAATGAAAGTTGATAACATAACGATATGAATGGGAATGAATAATGGTGAATTGTGTACTAGGTGTGACACAATGGGATTTTCAGGTTTATTATGATTTATATGGATCAATCCCAGTATGAATGATATAATGATATGAATGGGTATGGATAAGGGTGAATGTTTCTCTTGAGGTGTGAACAGTGGCACTTTTGGGCTCAAAATGATATATATGGGCCAACCCAGACTGAAATTGTGGTGCCACACTATATAGTTTAGTAGTAGTGTTTCTAAACAATGCTTAGAGCAATAGACACGAATATACAAATAGTGAAGGAATATAAACAAAAGATCAAGATATTCGTTGATGAAAATGCCATAATAAGTGTTATATGTGTATTTATGTGTAGGTTTTATTGACAACGGTTCATAAAGAGGGATACAAGTTTGGTCTTGATAAAGGTGGTCAATGTTTGTGTAACACCACTGAAACGCGCTGACGCATTGAACAGACTAAACCCATTGAACATTCCGGCATAATTGATGAAAAGTTTGCACTAATCAGATGCCTGTCATGATTGCACTTATGGATTAGTTTATGAACTCTAAAGGAAGTGTACTGTTGTATGTGTTTTATCTCTCTTTTTCTTTTCCCATTTTCTCCTTTCACTTTGCTCTCCCTTCGCAGAAATGTGTATGTTTTTTTTATTGTATTGTGAATATGATATAGCACATAGGTTGATTCATTGATTGGACCCTATGGGTCTTCTGATGTTTGCAATATAACTTGATTACACTGTGGAATCTCTATGTTTATGAAATGGTTTTATGTATGAATAGATTTTTAATATTGTGGTGGATTAATATTGCCATATTATTTTTAATAAACATACAATTTTTTACACTATTTGATTGTTTGTGGCACTACAAATATGAGCAGGGGATGTTGATGTACACATGAAATGTGATTGAGAGTGGAATTGAATGAAGAGGAATATTTGATTAGGTTGAATACCAAAGGGAACATCAATTTTATATTATAGAGTCCAACTCTCCTACAGCAGAGTCAGAGAGCAGCGGCAGCAGGGCAGAACAAGGGAAAAGCAGGCCTTCCAAGTCTGCAGTCCAAAGATGAGTCCTTTAAGCAGCACAGCAGTCCTTCTGACAGAGGTTCAGTTCAAGAACCAGAAGTGTCTGGTTTTAGCGGATTAGAGACCAAGCACTTATGACAAAAAGTGCCTTTGATGTGGGTGGTGACATCAAAGCAGCTCTCTGAATTGCACAGGTTCCCCTTTCAGCCCAGTACTGTCTGTCAGGCTATTTATTGGGGGTGAATCAGCCCTTTGTGTGTGGACAGGACACTACATATTCAAGTGAAGTGTTAGCCCCTCACTTATATCCTGCCCAGGCAAAGCCATCGGAATGCAGATGCATGTAGATGGCTTCACAGACGCACCTATCCTTCCTGTGTTGTGGCTGTCTAGAGGGAATGCACAAAGTGTAGTTGTCACCCAGACCAGACGTGCATTGGAGACAGACTGTGAGGCACACAGAGCAGTAAGTGCAGAGAAATGTCCACTTTACAAAAGTGTCATTTCTAAAACATTAATGTTATATCCAACTTCAACAGTAAGTAGGATTTATCACTACCATTAAACCCATATGAAACATGAAAAAGCTACTCTTCTCTGATCAGGAATTAAAGCTTAAAAGTGTATTACGGAATTCCCAATGTTAACCTATGAGAGGATGAAGCCTCACAGTAGTCGAAAATTAAATAGGCTGTTTGTCACTATTAGGATATGCAAAACATACATTTGCATAACCTACCTTTTATAAACATAGCACCCCGCCCTTAGAGCTACCTAGGGCCTACCTTAAGGGTGACATATGTAATAATAGGGGAGTTTAAGGCTTAGCAAGTGGTTTTAAATGCCAAGTCAAAGTGGCCGTAAACTGCACACACAGGCACTGCAATGGTATGGCTGAGACAGGTTTGAAAGGCTAATTCTGTGGGTGGCACAATCAGTGCGGCAGCCCACTCGTAGCATTTAACTTACAGTTACAGGCCCTGGGTATATGGTATGCCACCTTACATGGGACTTACAAGTAAATACAAAATGTCAATCAGGTATATACTAATTAAACACATATTTAGGGAAGAAGCACATGCACTTTAACACTGATTAGCAGTGGAAACTGCCCAGATTTCTGAGGCCAACAAAAAGATTCAGCAATACGTGGAGGCAAAAAGCAAAAAGATTGGGGGAAGACCACCCTAACGTTGGCAGGTCTAACAGTAATGACTGCAATGGTGGTGGTAATGTTGGAGGCAATGGCTATTATGGGGGTGGGGTTAACGATGGGGGTAGTGGTTGAGGTGAGTATGCTAGTTATGGTGGTGGTGTTAATGGTGTTGGCAGTTGGTACTGTCTAATCTTTGATAAAAAAAAAATATTAGCAGGCAGGGTGGCTGCCACAAACTCAGTATTGAGGAGAGACAATGAGTGTAGGTAGAGAAGATCAAAAGCTGACGCTAAAAGGAGGTTGGAACAGAGCAGTAGTTGGGATCTCTGTGAGTAGCTGTGAAGCACTCACATGGGAAAGAGTAGAACTTCGCAGAGTCAGGGAAGCTCTTTTGCCAAGTCAGTGTCTGTCCTTCTGTATCTCAAAGCAGACAGTGCTCAGGTAAATGACCAACATTCACCTTGCCTGACCTGCCAAACACTAAATGGCTCTTCTAAAACCGGACACAAAAACTTGACTGGCCTTGACTTAATAGCCAAATGCTGAAGAGGGCTACCCCAGTCTCCCACTCTGGCTATGCTGTCCTGCGAGCTGGAGTAGGATAGCCCAGCCTCCCCCTGTATGTATGCTGCCCTGTGGACTGGATGAGGATAGCCCAGCCTCCCAATGTATGTATTCTCTTCTGTGGAGGAGGCTAGCCTAGTAATCTCACACTCTATGTATGCTGGCCAGTGGACTGAAGGAGGCCAGCCCAGCCTCCCATTCCATGTATGCTGTCCTGTGGACTGGAGGAGGCTAACCCAGACTCCCACTCTATGTATGCTGGCCCGTGAACTGGAGGAGGCTAGTCCAGCCTCCTGCTCTATGTATGATAGCGGTGGACTGGAGGGGGCTAGCCCAGCCTCCCACTATGTGGACTGGAGGAGGCTAGCCCAGCCTCCCGCTCTATGGATGATGGCCCGTAGACTGGAGGAGGCTAGCCCAGTCTCCTGCTCTATGGATGTTGGGCCATGGACTGGAGGAGGCTAGCCCAGCCTCCCTCTTTATGAATGCTGGATTGTGGACAGGGGGGGCTATCCCAGCCGCCCGATCTATGTATGCTAGCCTGATGACTGGAGGGGGGCTTACTCAGCTTCCTGCTCTATCTATGCTGGCACGTGGACTGGGGGAGGCTAGACCAGCCTCCCGCTCTATGTGTATTGGCCTATGGACTGGGGAGGCTAGCACCGCCTCCAGCTCTATGCATGCTGGACCGTGGACTCTGGGAGGCTAGCCCAGCAACCTGCTCTACGTATGCTGGCCAGTGGACTGGGGGAGGCTAACCCAGCCTCCTGGTCTATGTATGTTGGCCTGTGAACTGGGGGAGGCTAGCCCAGCCTCCCTCTCTATATATACTGGCCCGTGGACTGGAGGAGGCCAGTCCAGCCTGCCTCTTTATGTATGCTAGCCCAGGAACTGGGGGGGGGGCTAGACCAGCCTCCAGCTCTATGATTGCTGGACCATGGACTGGGGAGGCTAGCCAAGCCTCCCTCTCTATGTATGCTGGCCTGTGGACTGGAGGCAGCTAGCTCAGCCTTCCGCACTATGTATGATGGCCCATGGACTGGAGGGGGCTTGTCCAGCTTCCCGCTCTACATAAACTTCCCTGTGGACTAAGGGAGGCTAGCACTGCCTTCAGCTCTATGTATGCTGGATTGTGGACTGAGAGAGGGTAGCACAGCTTCCTGCTCTATGTATGTTGGCCCGTGGACTGGGTGAGGCTAGCTCAGCATCCCACTCTATAGATGCTGGGCCCATGGACTGGAGGAGGCTAGCCCAGCCTCCCTCTTTATGTATGCTAACCCATGGGCAGGAGGGGGCTAGCCCAGCCTCCCGCTCTATGTACGCTAACCCATGTACGGGAGGTAGCTAGCCCACTCTCCCGCTGTATGTATGCTGTTCCTTGGACTGGAGATGGCTAGCCCAACCTCCTGCTCTTTGTATGCTAGCCCGTGGACTAGAGGGGGCTAGCCCAGCATCTTACTCCATATATACTGGCCCGTAGACTGCGATGGGTCTAGCCCAGCCGCCCACGCTATGTATGTGGGCCCCAGGCCTATAGTTGGCTACCCCAGTCTCCTGCTCTATGTATGCTGACCCCTGGACTAGAAGAGGTTAGCCCAGCCTCCACTCTATGTATGCTGGCCCATCGACTGTGGGAAGGTAGCTCAGCCTCCCGCTCTATGTTTGCTGGCTGGTGGACTGGGGAGGCTAGTTCAGCCTCCCACTCTATGTGTGCTGGCCCATGGACTGGAGGCTGCTAGCCCAGCTACCTGCACTATGTATGCTGGCCCGTGAACTGGGGGAGGCTAGCTCAGCCTCCCACTCAATGAATGCTCCCCTGTGGACTGGGGGAGGCCAGCCCTGCCTTCCGCTCTATGTATACTGGCCCGTGGACTGGAGGCAGCTAGCCCAGCTGCCCGCTCAATGTATGCTGGCCAGTGGACTGGGGGAAGTTAGACTAGCCTCCCGCTCTAAGTAAGCTGCCCCATGGACTAGGGGAGGCTCGCACTGTCTTCAGCTCTATGCGTGCTGGACCATGGACTGAGAGAGGCCAGCACAGCTACCTGCTCTATGTATGTTGGCCCGTGGACTGGGGGAGGCTAGCTCAGCCTCCCACTCAATGTATGATAACCCTTGTATGGGAGGGGGCTAGCCCACCCTCCCGCTATATGTATGATGACCTGTGGACTGGGGGAGGCCAGCCCAGCTCCTTCTCTATGTATGCTGGCCAGTGGACTGGAGGCGGCTAGCCCAGCTGCCCGCTCTATCTATGCTGGCCCGTGGACTGGTAAAGGGGTAGTCCAGCCTCCTGTTCTATGCAGGCCTGTGGCCTGGGGGGTGGGAGTGGCGACTAGACCCTCCTACCTGTGTATGGTAGAACTAAGAATAGGAGGTATTCATTTTCACAGTTGGACTACATGGTACCACACCTGGAGCTGACTCTAAGGCAGTGCTAAAAATGGAAGCAAAGTTTACATCATCATTAGGACTAAGGACTCGGACACAATTAGAAGAAGTATCAGGAGCTTGAGGGGGTGGGTAAGGTAGCATATCGAAGGGTCATTATGTCGTTCTTTTCAATGCCAACACGACATCTTGCAGCCAATTTGTAATAAATAACAATGTGTTTTATGCAGTGCTTCATTCTTATCACACACAGTGTGGGAGTGATGAACATAGCGTTTCCTAGGCGCTGTAAATAGCAGGTGTTACTGTTACCTTATGCCGACCTTAAAAGGATTAAAGTCTGAGTTGACCTTGTCAGCGAATGCCAGCAATTAGCGTTTAATTCACTGAGCTATCTTACCTGCTAGGAAGGTAAATAATAATTGTCACGCGCCCCCTCTTTACCGCCTCCCCGTGTTTGAATAGCCTCCCATGCTCAAATCACTTTTCTCCCTTTATTTTCAATTTTCTCGAATATTGTGGTATCTTCCCAGGCCAGCGGTATAATTGCAGGGCGCATAGGCGGAGAATTGCTCATTCCAGTGCTATTTCTGATGCTAATTACAGGCTCCGCTGCTACTTTTAGCATTAATTGCCGTTTCTGCTGATGAACGGCGTCGGTTCCGTGGGCAGGGACCCTCTCCTCCCCCGCCGCCGCTGCACTTCTGCAATAATCAGACTCCCGTCCCGATGCAGGGAGAGCAGCAGCTGTACCCAAGCCGAGCGCCTCTTCGCCGGTCCAGCATAAAGCGCTATGTCTCTGGACCAATGTCCCACAGGGACTGTGCTCTTCATTTTTCGTTGTAAAGCGGAGCCGTGGGTTATATGTGCTGTCACGATCACCGGCATCTGTGCTGTGCAAAGTGCTATAACGCGATGGCACTCAAACAGTATACGGGTGGAAATCAGGGGCCTTCGGTGAGAAAGGAGGCGCCAACGTATATCTTTCACGTGGCCCTCCCGGGATCTGCGTCAACTTTAGCTATAACAACGGACTTCCTGGGACAGAGGCCACACCAAGGCAGGACTTACATCCCAGAGTGCAACGCACACTTTGATAACAATCTAAAATACAACAAATGGGGGTTCTGAGAACTTCTCACGTGTGTTTTTCAAGAAGAGAACTTTGAAACAGCGCAATTGAGCACAGACACCTCACTGGTGTATACCACGTTGCTTTACTGTAACAGGTGTCATAAACATTGTTAAACCAGGCTTTAGTAGGAAACAAGCATTGGCATAAAAATGAAATCTGGTTAACTAAGAGGAGATACAACGAAGGAGTGTGGGCGAAAATTCTGCATGACTCCAAGAACAACAACCTGAGCAAATTCTGGTGAACTTTAAATTACCTGGAAAGGGGCTCTTACACAGCCAACAATTCCAGCATCACAGAGCACACCTGGGCCGAGCACCAAGTTCACAGGCGAGATTCGGCGAAATTGAAGACTCTACCAGCGTCAGGGCTGGATCTGGGCGATGGGTACCAGTTAACCATCTCTCCGAACAGCATTAAGAGGCTAATATCAAAAAGGATATAGGATGGGCCCCCGGTCCCAAGGAACTGCCCAACGGTCTGTTTAAATCCGGCCCAGTCAGTTGGTCGAACTTCTTCCCACCACTTTTTAATTATAGCCTTTTCAACAATCAAATCCGTGACTCCTGGCGTGGAGCGATCATACACCATATATAAAGGTGGCACCAAAAGCGAACACGACAACTACCGCCTAATCACCCTACTTGACAACGAAGCAAAATACTACCCGGACTTCTTGTTAGAGGAACTGAACTCCTGGTTCTTGTTAGAGGAACTGAACTCCTGGAGCGGATGCGCAACAGCGAATTCCATGAAACTAGTCTGGCTGCGGGCCAGGAAGGGCACAGTTACATGTCTCACCATCCTAGCCCTCCTCATAAACAAGGCACAGTATCAAACAAGCTCCTTACACGCATGTTTCATGGACCTGACGGCCGCCTTTGCCACTGGAATCAAGCTATCCTGGCTGAAGAGGGGTGAAACCCCGAAACCGGTCCTAGGATGCTTGTTTCCAGTCCAGGGAGGACCTGGCTTGGCAGTTCGGGCTGGACTGTTCCCATTGGGCACAGGGTCAAGACTGATTTGCATATGGCTGGGTTCAAACTGGAATGGCATGGTGAGCAAAAAAACGATGGATTTAGGCCCAGATCTCTGTACTGGGGTGAATGTATGACATTGTTCTGCATTCTGTCCATCAACTGTTGTTTTTGCCTTTGCTCGTATGGACAGAATGAAGCTCTGGTCCAAACTCGCCAACCTGGGATCCCAGGGAAGATAGGGAGGGCCATTCAACTTCTCCATTCCGACACCTGGATACAGGTAAACACTGGGGATGGAGCACGGCTTTCATGCAAGATCACAATAGCAACAGGTCTCAAGCAGGGATGTGTGCTAGCCCCGGCACTTTTCATCCTTTTCATGGCGGATCTTACTCAGAACTGGATGGTCCTAAACTTGGAGGACAACAACTGGCCCACGTTATATGCCACCGACATTGTTCTGCTAAGTCGAACAGAGGTGGGTCTACAGAGACTGCTGCACAAGTTATTTTTATACACCCAGGACAATAAACTGCAAGTCAATCTTAACAAAACAGAGGTGGTAACCTTCCGCAAAGGACGCCAACCAGTGGGACCCTGGAGTCTAAACAATAATAATCCGACCAAAGACAGTGAATATAAGTACCTAGGGTTCAAGTTAGACAGCAGGGTCACTTATCAATTGTGAGAAAGTGCCCTCTTTCTTGCATGGTATGCCCCCACTTTTTGCTAAATTGCTGATGTGCTTTGACTGAGTGTGCCCTGGGCTCCTGCCAATCAGGTACCCAGGGCCTGTGTTCCTTCCCTAAAACTGCATAGAAGCCTAAACCCAATTGGCATCTCTGGCCACAGGTAGGCCCCTGGTAAATGGTACCACAGGTACCCAGGGCACTGTGACCAGAGAAGGTCCCCAAGGGCTGCAGCACTTATTGTGCCACCCTTGGAGGCCCTGTACCCTGACACACACACACTGCCTTGCAGGCTGCGTATCTTGGTGCAGAACAAAGTGAAGAGTCAACATGGCACACACCCCTGTGTGCCATGCCCACAAACCACTGCCCTGGCATCCATCAGTCACCCCTCTAGCTGGGTGCCCTATACCAGTGGTGAGGGTACAGGTGCATGAGCCCTGTACCCCTACAGTACCCAGGTCCATTCCTGGGCACTGTAAGTGCAGTGCTGCCATTAAGAGTATATGGTGCTGGGAGCTTGTCATCACAAACTCCACAGCACCATAATGGCTGCACTGAAGACTGAGAAGTTTGGTATCAAACTTCTCAGCACATTAAACCCACACTGATGCCAGTGTGGGATTTAATGTAAAATGCACAACAGAGGGCATCTTAGAGATGCCCCCTGAAACTCGACCAACTCCCAGTGACCTGACTGAGTGGCTGCCGAGGCTGCCACCACCAGACATGTTTCTGGAACCCTGGGTTGAGAGCTTACCGCTCTCGGGGGCCTGAAACAATGCACATCCTGGGATGAGGTGCCAAGACTCCTCCCCCAGGATGGGCAGGGTTCACGAAGGAGAAGCTTCAAAGGCATACTGCCTTTGTGAGCCTCTCCAGACCACTTGCTGTACTCAGCAACTGGTCCCCACTGGTTCTACCCCCCACTTTGGGCGGGAGACCTGGCGGGAAAAACAAAGTGAGGAAGAGGGGTGTGCCCACCTCTGCCAACTCCACCCATAAGGTGGGGGAGGCGAGGTGAAGCACAACCTCGAGTCCCCGCCATCTTGAGGATGGGGGGACCCAGCCAACCAGGGACAGGTTCCTGCCCCCCTCCCACTGGAGAGTGGCAGAATAGGGGGTGTACCCACCCCAGGGAAGGGACCCATTGCTCCTTGCCCTTTACCTACCTGTAACGCCCGTCAATTTAGTATTTAGGGGCACCCTGAACCTTCCTTCCTCAGATCCAGCAACAACAAGAAAAGGAAGAAGAAAGAAGAAGGACGAGAAGCCGTGCAGAGCTAACAAGAGGACGACGCCCACTGACTTGGCCCCAGCCCTACAGGCCTGTCTCCCCTCAAACCTGCTCCTGCAAAACCCCGGCGTGTCCAGCAGCCAGCAACCTCAAAAACCCCGGAGGACCTGCCTGCCTTCACTTTCCAAGCTGTTTCTCCCGTGAACACCGGACGTGTTTGAACTGCAGCTTCTGGTGCCAGCCAGGAACCGCGAATCCCGCACACTCTGCACCCGCCAAATCCGGCCCGAGCTCGAGTGGGCAAATACCCAGAGGAGGTCCCCCCGGCGATCCTGACCCGAGATCCGGCGACCTCTGACCTGCCTCAAGCCTCCTGACGACGCCTGCAGCCTCAATCCAGAGGACCCCCTACCGCGACCAGAGCGGGTAAGAAAATCCGACGTCCCAAGGCACCCCTGCACCCGACGCCCCACGGCCTTGTGTGCCCAAACCAACGGTGCCTAACCAACCCTCTACATCCCAACTTACCCCTCGAAGTGGTGGTAGCTCCTGGAAGATCCTCGTCCCCGAGCCTGC
Source organism: Calotriton arnoldi (assembly GCA_963921515.1). NCBI lineage: Eukaryota > Metazoa > Chordata > Amphibia > Caudata > Salamandridae > Calotriton > Calotriton arnoldi. Next base: position 100,190 of record CAWUFW010002126.1, on the reverse strand, counting down.
AGTGTTTCTTTGTCCCAGAGAATCTCCGTTGAAATCAACTGGGCACCCGACCTCAAAACAGCACCCTGCACCCGGCCGCCCTAGTGCCGCTGAGGGTGCCCCTTTGGTGCTAACTTGGTCCCCAACGTGCCCTGAGCTTAACCCTAGGAGCTTTGCTCCCACAACCCCATGGCCTGCTTGCCAGCAGCCACCAACCGGAGTCCCCCTATCCTCCATAGGATAACATTGGGCCTCAACACTCTGCACCCGGCCGCCCTAGTGCAGCTGAGGGTGCAACAACAGTGCATCACTGACCCTGGGAGACCCCTGAGTCTTACCCCAGAACCCTAACTCAAAAGACCGATTACTTACCTCAAAACCGATAACTCATTTTTCCTCATAGGATAACATTGACACTTTTTCTCCCAAAAAGTTTCTGTGTCGACTTTTGAAAACTACAAATATTCCTTAAAAATCAGCCGAATAACAAAAACGCATTTTCTCAACTGTTTTCAGGAAATATCCCAGTGCTGAATCCAGGATCCAGCACTGAGTAAGAAAAAGTATCGTTAACCTAACTTACCTGCTAAGTGAATTTCCTCCCATAGGATATCATTGGTGATTCTATGTGAAAAAGTTTCGAAGTGTCAACTTTTGAAATGCAATAATATTCTTTAAAAATCGTACCTTTAACCAAAACACATTTACTCACCTGTTTTCAGGAAATATCCCAGGGCTGAATCTAGGATCCAGTCCTGTGTTAGCAAAAGTAATCTGAAAAGTAATTAACTGCATTTTACTTAAAAGCCCATTCAATTGAATGTACTATACCTGCAATGTGTTGCAAACTGCTTACTTAAAACTGTAACCAAAACCAGTACAAGTTACACTGCAATTTTGAACTGTGTTCATACAAGTAATTTACTACTGAAAAGTATTTTTATGCTTACCTGTGCCAGGCTTGCTTGGTTCTAAAATAAAACAACAGTATATTTTTTTATACAAAACAATTGGCCTAGAGTTCAGTTCTTGAGTGTGTGGTTTCATTTGCTGACTGAGTGTGTACATCAAATGCTTTACACTGTCCTCTGATACTGCCTTACTGAGCGACCAAGCTACCACTTTAGAGAGTAAGGTTCTATCTAACTTTAACCTCTGCCAAACCTCTGGAGACCCTTGGACTCTATACACACTGTACCTCACTTTGGTGCAGTATATATAGAGCCAGTTTCTTACATCAATGACACAGGGTGCAAATGAAACTCCAAGCTGTTTCCCTCCTCCTGCCTTCTCCTCCCTACAGAGAAGGTAAGAGGGCTCCTCCATTCTGCCACTAATTAAAGTAATCAAAGTTAAATTCCGGCTTCCTCGAAATGCTTCTCCTGCTCAAATTAGGTTGGAGTTTGAGCTTGTAAAATAAAAGTATGCACAACAAACTCTGCCACAGACTGAGAGTTGCCAAAGAGAACTCCTTTGACCGCAGATTATGGACCGAACTGTCAAACAACCTATGAAAGTACTACCACCGGGATTACCAACCCTCCTCTCTAGTTAATCTGCAAATTAGGGGTCTGTGGGATTTGCCAACGTCCTATCAACTTTTCAAGAAACATGTTAATAGCTGTACACATGCACTGTCCCTCGTTGAAGATAAAAACATGTTTTCGAAGCGAGCACGCCCCTACTTTACCATCCAGTAGTACAAATCCCTTGCTCAATAACCTTATTTGAGTTCCTGTTGCTCCTCCAACTCAATAAAAAGGTTTCTGCACCTACTTCTGGGAGAGTTTCCAACTTTTGACCTGTATCCTAAATGGCTCATATGGCAAACAACAACAATCAATGCAGAGACTTCAATCAAGCCCCAGAAACTATCATGCACTTAATCTGCACTTGTCCAGCCTTCCAGAATGAGTGACAGGACAAACTGTGTCACTGTTGCAACAACTTTGGGAGTACGTACTTGCAAGCAAGCAGCAACTGCATGTTTTATTGGGGCCAACACAAGTTTAAATACTCAGACAATGACATTTTTGTCTCAGATTGCAAAAAAACTCTGTGCAAAACACAGTCGAAGGAAATAATCCACCTAGATGAATTTAACAGAACTAAACTGACTGCTCTTTGAGCGAATTGTACAGGCAATCATTCTCTTTATGCACATTGCTTTGGGAATGGATATTTATATGATAGTTTCAATTTCATAGTTTATCAACCTTTCTGTTATATCTTTGAAACTGTGTATTTTTATGCAATGCTTTTTTACTAACTAAGCATATAATAAAATTGTATTTGATTTGAAAGCATTGGCAAAGCCAAGTGGAGCCAATGGAGGCAACTTTTCGGAGCCCTGCTGCACAGAAATCCATCAAGCTCCAAAGACTCACAGAGGGCAGTTTAGAGCAAACAGAACAAGGCGGTCACAAATGAAGCTTCCAGAGCAGGTCCTGCCATACCTGCCCAAGAGCCTTGTGAAAGTGCGGGAAGTGGCCCTGACACACCTCCTAGCTACTTGGCCCATTTATCGGAGGTAATAGTGGAAAGGGTCAAGGATATCTTGTGTACAGAACTCACACCAGTACTGGCACGGCTGGTTGCAATTGAACAATCATATGAAACTCTATATAAGCAGGCAATAATGAGAGGAGTTACGGACGTTTGCTGCAACCCCGCTATCCCCCCAAGGAGTCTAGCAACATACTATGCGAGTAGAAGCCCTACCCCCACTATCCCTGCACTAGCACCCGGAGCCATTACATCAACCTCTGGGCATCTAATAGGACATCAATGGTCTTACAGTGCCTAAATGGGAGCTCAAGTAGGCCAACCTAGCAGCATCAGTAACAAGCGACCTGTTATAAACTTACCACCTGCAGCATGCCCCTACGTGACCATCCTTGCAGGAGTCCCTGAACTATGGGAAGGGCAGAGAGAAACCCAAGAGGAACTTTCCAATAAATGCCTGAACTGGCTAGCAAGAAATAGGAAATTTCTGTTTTTTATGGCACACAGCATCCTCCTCACATGCAGAGTGGGGTGGATTGGGCAGGGCCGGGCAGGTCGCCCTGGGGACTACATCATAATTAATTTAAAAAATCTGAATGTGGTGCGGAAGATTCTATTCGACACTGCATATAGACCAACAGGGAAGTCACAAATTGCCCTATTACCTCTGGGTTATTTCTACAAGCCAAGACCATCCGCTAACTGTGAGCACCTCACACCACTACCATTTCCATCTCAGCTGCCATATGCAGAACCAAATGGCATTATTGGGCATGATAGAATCCATGGTGCCTCAAATAAAAACCAGAGGAGGGGTGAGGACTACTGCACCATACCGACCTACAACCATTTTGCCTGTTTGGAAGGGGTTGATTGACCTTTACCGGTTGGGCAAGGTCCACAAGACAGTTCACTCATATTTGGTTCAAAATTAAGCGGGTCTTTTACCCCTAGCGGGTTGAATGGCTTTGAAAGGGAAAACGCAGCCCTGAGGGCCAAATCCAGCAGGGCTGACCCTATAAGCAATACCACTAAACCTTATACCGACAATATTGAGGGAAATTGCCGACGGGTATACCCTGACTTGAGAGAACAGTATTTGGGCCAAAACGAGATTCTATCTACTGCCATGGTTGGCAGCATTATTAGAACATACAGCCTAAACCCCACGGGAGGCAGTAATCCCATCTCTGAATCAAACATCACACTAAGAACAAAGGTGGCACTCCGACAGTTCATGCAAAAGCAAAAGAGCAGCATGGAGGGGGGTACTATAACTACAACTACAGGACCCCAGACTAATCTTATTTCTTGGAATGTGGCAGGTTTGGCTCTAAAACGTGATCGCCCTGAGTGGTGTGAGTTTATTGAGCAGTATGACTTACAACCTGGGTAAGGACCACAGTGCAGGGGGTCTTAAGAGAGGTCAAAGTGGATTCCCCAGACTTATTGTGTGTTTGTCTGTCAACCCCCTGGGTGAAATATGTTATCTTTATAAAATTTACTGTAGGTGTGCAGTGAATAACAACAAACCCATAGTACTGGAGTACTTAAACGCTCATTGAGCCTCATTGCTCGCTAGTGGTAGGGAAATTGTAGGGGGTGATCTTAATTGTCAATTTGAGCCCCTGAGAATAGGGTCCTCGTGCCTTCTGAAAGACGAGGATGAACTGTTGTCTATTCCAGCTTTAGAGATTGAGCCAATTAGGAAATGGACAGCCACGGCAATAAAGATCAATGCACTGGTCTTAAACCAGGGGCTGCAAGCCTGCAATGGCAGTTCTACCTGTGACAGGGCAGGGTCGCACACCTTCAATCGCATCAGATCAACTAGCCTAATAGATTATTTTTTGCTGGATCTTAAATTATGGCCCTGTTTGGAAGATATGATGGTTTTACCCCCTCAGGAAAGCGACCACAATGCCTTGTCTCTCAAGTTAAGATTAAATGTTAAATGTTCAACCGACATCTCCAGAGAGCCGTCGGACAGAATAATGAGATTCTCCATGTAACAAGCGCAGGGACAAATGGAGTAGCGTGGAGAACTCTCAGAAGACTTTGGGATAGATCTATGGAGTGGTAGCTGATGGGATGGAGGGAGTGGAGGTGCTACTCCAAACAGGAGAATAGGGTACATCACTAGGGAGAATTGCTGAAATCCACCAAAGGACGTTCAAAAAACGAAAAAGCTTATTTTATATTGAGGCCAGGCAGATGATAGAGAGAAAGCGACCCCGTCTTGGTACAAGAAACAGTGTAGAGTGGCAAAACATTATTGAGTCCTAGCAATAAGCAACCAAAACAGGGCCCTAATTCAGGCAGCACGGAGTGCTCACAAACAGGCTCTCAACGTAGCCAGAAAAGAGTGAAAACAGGGAAGGTGGGAGAGCCTCTTATCCTCTGCCAAGCAAAAGTACCATTGTGCTTTCCGGAACTTAATGTCCTTTGGTTCTAGAGAGGGACACTGTACTATAGCGACAAATATTGCAGCGAGCGACTGGGTAGCACACTTCTCTGACCTGTATGTACAGCTGGGTGAAACCGCCATTTACTCAGCCAAATTATTGAACACAAGACTTGCAAAACAGATACTTGGAAGCCCAGGGGAGGTAGAGGATGATATTGGGGGGACGTTTGCCACAATCCCCATAACTGGGAATGACCATAGCCTTTTTGAAATATCTCTAGCGGAAATTTGTTAAGCCATTAAGAGCGTCATCCCTAATAAAGCAAGAGGATTGGATAAAGTTCCGGGGGACCTCTTCCGGGGTGAGGTTGAAATTTGGGGAGCCTATTTTTCACCAGTGTTCACAGATTTCCTGCAAGGGGCACCTCTGCACCCAACGTGGGCTGAGGCAGAAATTGTCCCCATTTATAAAAAGGGACCCCGTGAACTTCCAATCAACTACAGACCTTTTAGTCTGCTCGATAGCTCCCAGCATTCTACTTAGCAGACCACAGGATTGGATGACAGATAATAACATCCTGTCCCAGTTGCAGGTGGGGTTTAGGAAGGCCACAAGTACAGTTAAACAGGTGTTCCGACTCCTTATGTTAATTTGGAAAATGGTCACCCCGGGGGGAGGTCACCTGGACATCGTATTTGTGGACCTCCGCTCTGCCTTCGATCTGGTCCCTAGGTCAACTCTATGGCGGGTGTTGCAGGAGCTGGGGGTGCCAAATTGTCAACAAGATATCATAGCGAAGCTGCACAACAATAACTATGCACATGTCAGATGCGGGAATGAGGGTGAGCTTACAGAGCCATTTCCAGTCAATAGAGGGGTCAGACAGGGGTGCATGCTAGCCCCCACGCTATTCTCACTCTACATCAATGCCTTATAAAGCACTTAGATCAGGGTGACAACAATGCCTCTAAAATGCCAGATATGAGGATCACTGATCTCATGTTTGCCGATAATACCCTCCCCATTTCTAAATCACCAATGGGCCTCCAAACACTACTGGAACATTTTTAAGATTTTTGCATAGCGCGGGGCCTTGAAATAAACGTGGCCAAAACCTAGTATATGGTAATCAATCCGGGTCGCACAGCCAGGGCAAATCCGACATTAGCAGAAACATCTTTGGAGAAGTACAGACATTCATGAGGCAAGATGGCCGACATGTGAGGAGTTCCAGCCGGGAGCTCCCTGGCCAGAGATTACCTTCCCAGCTCTAATCCACATCGGAGATCGCCCCAAATTTCCCTGTTGCAGATTAAGTGGCCGCGAACACGGAGATGGCACGTTTGAGGCCCATTCAGTGGCGGAAGCTGAGGTTTTAGTCTCCAGAGCGGCCTCAGAGGATCGACGTCGGAGCCTTGCAAAATGGTAGCATCCCGAACCGACTGGGGTCTCAGAGATGCTGACACCAGAATTCGCTGGGGGGAGCTGAGAGGTCCTGGAGCTCCTAACCCCCCCCTTGCAACCGCAGCAGAAAACCCTGAGGAGCGGGCCAATGTGCAGAGTGGCAGCACTTTGATACCCCCGATCCCCGTTGCTGGCGAGATCGTGGAGGCTCCCGAGCGCCATAACACATACCTGAAGGTGAGGAGGAGGCGGCCTGAGTCAAGAGTAAGAGGACGGGCGGAGGGGGAGTAGCAGCACCTCGGACACCAAATAACCGGCCGGACGAGATATTCCTCCCGGGGTGCCTGGCATGGCGAGGCCTGACCTCAAAATGGCGGCCGTCCTCGTGATGGCTGGGACCTTCTTGCAGCAGATCCCCTAAGACTGCCCAGAATCTCCGCAACAAGACAGGAGAACACTCTGCGGGTAGCAACCGCCGGGGTGGCGCCCTTTGGAAGCTCAGAGAGCGCCCCTTAGGAATAACGCAATCTTTGCCTGACCCTAAAATGGCGGAGGTCAGGCGGACTCGGGCTTTGAAGGCGGCCTCATGGCTGAGCATCGAACCGGGCAGGTGGCTTCTGTTCGGTGCTGGGGGTCCATCACTGTGCCCCGAGGTCGGGCCCCGGCACTCAGTCACGCCCAGGAGCTCGGGCGTTTTTGATCTTCTCTCAGTAGACCATCCAGGCACCTGCAGGCTCCCTTGGTCAAGATAGCCGACATGTGAGGAGCTTCAGCCGGGAGCTCCCTGGCTAGGGATTACCTGCCCGGCTCAAAACCCTGGAGTTCTACCCCCTCCGTGAACCTTTGGACTCACCTGAGGTTATATGGTCGGCAGCCCTTCAACTCTCCAATTACCACGATTCTGGTTCGTGATCTTCTGATGGACCGTGAATTTTGCTGACCTCGGAGCCTGAACAATCATGGCCGCTGCCCGGTGGAGCTGTTTTATCAGCTATAGAGGAGATTAGGCTCTGGTTCACCCCCTCGGCCATCACCTACCCAGCCGGACATTGGACATGGTTTCCCTCGTCTCTCTGCTGCGTCTCCTTTCCTCCCCTGCCCTCCGACGAATCCATCCCCTGAAGTACTTTCCCCCTTGCCGGTCTGCCCGACCCGAGCTGCATTCCCTACCCCTTTGTACCTTCCCCCCTCTCCCTTCTTTGCCCCTATGGACATGTGTCTTGGTTATGCTATGCGCTAGTAACTCATGTTATTGTGTAACACTGTTTGTTTTCCCTATGTTATACTTGGCTCCTGTAACTGTTGTAACTTTGTAACTTGTAACTCGCTGATCCTCATGTAAAGCGCTCTGATACCTCCGGGTCTAGCCAGCACTATATAAAACTCTGCAAATAAATAAAAATAAACGAATTCACCTATCTGGGCATCACAGTAACAGAACAGGGCGGGTGGCAGGCACACATTATGCAGCACAGGTTAAGACTAGAGCTAGTAGCAGGAAGCATTACAAAGCTGACCCGTACCTCTGAGTTTAGACTGGCACAGCCGGCTCTACAGGTCTACCACCATCAAGCCCTGGGGACGGCCACTTATGGTGCAGAACTATGGGACCATCTAGACGTCTCCTTGCTAGAACTGGTGGAAAACTGATTAATTCGAAAACTAGTGGGTGTCCCGATAAGTACGCCTTCATTGCCACTAAGGCTTGATTTGGGGTTGAGACCTCTCTTGGATAAAGTTGGTCTCCATCCCATTCTCATTTGGAGGAGGATCTGGGCTACCCCAAAGCTCCATCCATACCGAGATGGATTAGAAGAGAAACTTAGGCTGGTGGGATCCAGCAATTTACCTTGGATTAAGTATATTGAAGTCACCCTGGGGGAGATCGGGCTACCATCACTGTGGAGTGCCCCAAGGGAGGCTAGATCAGTTTCCAAGAATATCATCAAATTAGCATACTACCAGCATCAAGAGTCTTTAATACACTCAAATGTGCAGCACGGCTCCCTGACTGATGCCTTGCTCTCAATTATAGGCTCATTTATTAGAGAAGATTTCATGGATGAGACTCAGCCCCCCAAGCGAGGCAGCTATTCCTGTTATTTCGCTATGTGACCCTGCCCCTCCATTCATTTACCACCGAATGTTTTAAATCGTCTTTGGCGGACGAGCAGCTGTGCCCAGGTTGTGTGTCCTCTAAGGAGTCTCTAGAACATGTAATGCTATTCTGTCCAGCCTACCTAACTAGTAGGCATTGTTGGATTCTACCTCTCTGCCGAAATATGGAGATTAGAGAATATAAGTCTGCCATAAGGATATTAAAAACTGACTGTAGTAAACCATTGGTTTTTGCACTCTCCTGCTAATTGTTGGCTATGTGGATAACAGGGCCAAATTTAGGGCCTTAAATGGCTAAATATCTGGTGCAATTTTACTAATGAGCTTACACGTACAAAGAGTGCATTTTAATGTTTTATATATTCTGAGTTCTTATTCTCTGTCCACAAGACTGTTTTTAATATTGTTCTTAGCCACGTTTACTTCTGGACCATGTGTTTATTGCATTATGATTGTCAATGTTTACCATGCTTATTTATGTGCTTTTATGGCCTTAAGCCGAAATAAAGCTTGTATGAAATATGATAAAATTTGAATTGATTTGAAAGCATTGGCAAAGCCAATATGTTTTGCCTATGCAAAATCTATTGACTTTGTCAATGTTTTTTACATGCTGCGCAGCAGCTCGAGCTGCTGTGCAACGTGGCGTAAAGGATACAAATAAATAAAAGGACTGTGACGCAGCCAGCATTGTCCGTCATAGCGCTTTTTTTAATACTTTAAGCCATGTTACACAGCAGTCCACGCTGCAGTGCAACATGCGAAAAACAGTGGGGGGGCAGTTGGGACATGAGAGAGGAGGGTGATAAACACAATAGAGCACATGAAAGGGGGCTGTGAGAAATGGGGGGTGGGTTAGAAACATCAGCAAAGTGGGAGGGTGTGGGGTGGGTTTAGAAACAAAGGAAAGCGAGAGGGTGCCACATGAAAAGTGCTCTGACCTCAACTTAGCATTGTCTGCCTTTATGATAGATAAAAAATAAATTAAAAGCAAATGCCCAATACCAGTGTTACCAACTTCTAGTCTTCCCAGTAGCCTTCATTCACTGACTACAGAAAAGATGACAGTGTGTCTGTTATCAGCGGTATTCTCATAGTACCATTCTGTACTCATCTTTCCCATTGAGAAGCTGTCAAGGCACCCAAGGGCTCAAGGTAATGTTTTTCCATCTGCACCAGGTAAGGCGCTATACACAGCAGACGCCATCAGCAGGACTCCAGTGAAAGGAAGCCTGCAGTACGAATCAGGGCCGGACTGGCTACCGGGCTTTCCTTAATAAACAATGCAAAACAAATGTTTTAAAAAGTACGCTTTAAAGCTATTTGTTTTGCATTGTTCATTTAGAAGCGCCTGCAGCTCCCCAGCAACAAAATTGTCCCCTCTGCAGTGAATCTGGACCCCACCCTGCCACCCCAGCAAAAAACGCCCGGTAGCCAGTCCGGCCCTGGTACGAATGAATAAAATAAAAGACTAAAATGTATGAAACGCAACAGCTGCCCCAAAAGGAGCATCCTGGCGCTAGGTAATAGTAGACGCAGAAGGGAGAGGCTTCAGAATATAAGGACCGGCCCAAATTAAGGGGCATATTATCAAGGCGGCGCTATGAAATTATCGCCGCTTTTGCGTCCGTTTTCGGGCGAAAAGCGGCGATAATTTTGTCGCCTTATCAGCAAAGACACGCTATCGCGTGTTTTGCTGACTTAGCGCCTGTTTCCAGCACGTCTAACTTTGCATCGCTAATGAGATGCAAAGTAGGCGTGGCTGTGAAACCAACCAGGGAAAATATCGCAAAGACAGCTTTGCGATATTAACAAGGAAGGGTAGCGATTTTTTAAATCGCATTAAGTATGCCTTAATGCAGGAATTTAACGTCTGTTAAATTCCTGACTAAGGCATACTTAACATGGGGGGTGGATTCTGTGGCTAAGACCACAGGCCCTATCATCTAGGACATCGCCGTTTTCCACCATGGAAAACGGCGATATCCACACTATCTCTGGAATTTTTATTGCCTCGGCGATGTGCGTTGTTGATAACGCGCTAACCGGGCAATAAATTCCAGAGATAGCCGGCGATAAATATGCAAGCGCTAAGCGCGCTTTGCGATATTTATCGCCGGTCCTTGTTAATATGCCCCATAGTCTCTCTAAAAAGGTGGGTCTTCAGAAGGATCTTAAAGGAATCTTCTGAAATAGAGCTCCTAACATGCTCAGGGACAGGGCCGTACTGGCTACCGGGCGTTTTTTGCTGGGTTGGCAGGGTGGGGTCCAGATTCACTGCGGAGGGGCCGATTTTGTTGCTGGGGAGCTGCAGGCGCTTCTAAATGAACAATGCAAAACAAATAGCTTTAAAGCGTACTTTTTAAAACTTTTGTTTTGCATTGTTTATTAAGGAAAGCCCGGTAGCCAGTCTGGCCCTGCTCAGGGAGAAGGTTCCAAAGTTTTGGGGCTTAATAAGAAAAAGAGAGACCTCCTGCTCTTGCTTTGTTGAACTTAAGAATGCAAAGCAAATTATGATTGTCTGGGCGAATTGCTTTGCGGGATTGAATCTGTTAATTTTCTCACAGATGTACGTCGGGCCTTTCATTTGGGTGGACCTATACAGTATCATCAAAGCTTGAAATATTATTCGTTGATTAATGGGAAGCCAATGTGGGATTTTCAAGCCATTTTGTATTAATTGGTGTTTAGGAATATTCAAAACCAAACTGGCTGCTGCGTTCGGAAACCGCTGTAATCTATTTGTCAATGCTTCAGGAGATCCATAATCGAGTCTTGATGTAATCAGCACGTGGATGGCGATTTTTAGGTTGAGCCTGGGCAGCAACTCCTGTACTTTCTAATTAACACTTTCCAGGACTTGACTCCTTTTTTCAAACCCTTCCATTTACCTACCTGTGAATATACAAGGCCCAATATCCCACTCTTTTCCTAGCTCTACCTATCATTCTTTCACCTCCTGGCCCTACCACTCTTAGGGGCATATGTACAAGGAGTTAACGCCACCGTAGTAACAGCAGCTTTTTTTTATCTCTGTATTTATAAGTTGCCGCTAACCACAGTTAGCGGCAGTTTTCCTGCGTAAACGTGCGCTTTTCGGATTGCCACTTCTGTTAGCGGGACTTAAGGAAAAGGAGATGCAAGGTGGCCGTTCCCATGTAAAAATTGCCACTAACCCCACTTCGCAATATTTACAAGGATTTCCTTGTATGGTGCAAAACCCAAAAAAACTGCTTCTAACTCCAGTTAAAGGCAGTTTTTAAGACCATAAAAACACTTGGGGCCTCATTTCAGAATGTTTTGGTGCTGGACAGCTCTGCAAGGAATGTTGCTGCACTGCCCTGAGACAAAACTACAGGGCAGGAATGCGCATTCCTGGGCCTCATTCATGAAAAGTGCTGTATCGCTGTGACAAAACAGTGTTGCAACACTTTTCACTAAGCCCTCCTTGCGACACCATGGATGCGCTGTATTTACTGTACAGCGCTCCATGTCGCAATTAATGACAGATACGTCTGGAATCCTGACATATCTGTCAGCGCAAAAGTCACGCATTGCTGCGGTTGTGTCACAAGCATGACGCAACTCTAGCAGTGCATGGGGTCAGCCTATCCCTGTGGCACTGCGTCACCCTTACGCCTGCCATGAGGCAGGCGTAAGGTACTGACGCATTGGCGTCCTACAATTGTTGCAGTGAAATCTGATGGATTTCACTGTGCCGCTCCTATGAAGCTTTGATGCGTGGGAATGCCCACCCTGCATACATCATAAGTGATGCAGGTATAATGTGGCACAGGGCTTCACAAGGTCACGCATATGCCTAGATGCGTCACTTTGCAAATACGGCGCAATGTGGTGCAAGAATCATGCTGCAAGTACATCAAGAAAATGAAGCACCGGCTGGGTAAAACTGTCAGAAGGGCCTCATGAATAAGCCCCCCTGTCGTTTTTCCTAAGTTGGCGCACAATGGCTGCCATGCGCCAACGCAGGCACCCTTGTGCCATGGTGCAAGGGTGACTGTGTTGTGGAGTTGATTGATGTTGTGGCTACATCTCTTCTCGAGATGTCTGCAGGTAGGTCTGGACTAGTGGAGGGCGAGAGTGAGCCAGTTGGACTTCTTGGAGTGTTGTTTGCCTGGTCTTTTCTTGAGGGGTGCTAGGGTGTTGGCGCAGTTGGAGCTCCATCGGTGGAGGTTGCACACTGCGGTGTTGGAGTCTGTAAGCGTTGGCGGAGTGGTGGTGCTGAGGGAGTTGACGGGAAGTTCTTCGGTGGCCTTGATCAAGCCGCGCCGGGGGGGGGCAATGTGTCAATGGTGTATGATGGGCGTGGTGAAGGCGTAATGTAAACAACGATGGTCGGTACAGGAGAGTCCTGTGGTGTGGCTGTAGTTGAAGTTCCCGCTGGTGGAGAAGACGGGCTTGAGCGTGTATCAGGTTATGTGGGTTGGTGGGGTGACAAGCTGCTTGAGTCCGATGTTGGCAAGGTTCCCCAGGAGGGGGGTAGTGTTCTGGTTGCTGGGGTTGTCCAGGTGGAACTTGAGGTCTACGAGTAGGATGTAGTCAGTGGATGGGAGAGCCTGCGGTGCGATGAGGTCTAAAATGGCATCGGTGAATGGGGGTTCATGGCCCGGGTGGCCTGTAGATGAGGGTGCCGTGGAGGGTGGTGTTGGGGTTGGTCCGGATCTGGAAGTAGAGGTGTTCCATGGTCACCGTCGGGTCATTAGAGTGCGTGGTCAGTCAGAGTGTGCCTTTTTTAGACAATGGCAATGCCTCCTCCTAGTCGTCGGGGTGGTCCATGCGGGTGACTTTGTAGCCGTCGTGGATGGTGATGGCGATGTGCGGTCCGGAGCAGAGTTTGGTCTAGCTTGCCTTGAAGAAGACGATGTCTGAATAGGTGGCGTTGAGGAGGTCCCAGATTCCTGTTGCGTGTTTGTGGAGGGACTGCACGTTGAGGAGGATGCTGTTGAGCCGGTCGGCTGCACTGTTGGTCGGCTGGGCGGCAGGAGGCGCTGGTGTGCTGATGTGGCAGAAGGTGCATTTTCAGTTTCGACAGGCACAGGGTGCAAGAGAATTCTACAGTGTTGCTAGATGGTAGGCGGTTTGGCGTCCAAGGTTTATGGCGAGGAGGGTGCTGGCGTCGTAGCGGTGGAGTGTCCTAGAGGAAGTATCCTTGGTGCTGGGTGCGGTACAGGGGCGGAGGGACGCAGACGGTCTTGCCTTTGGCGCACCTGTGGTACACCCGCTGCACATGGCCGCACAGCGGCTGCCACTATGTAGTGCTGCGGGGGGGACTGCACAGCTGTGAGGTGGGAAACGCAGGAAAGGACACTGGAGGGGGCGGGGAGGGCGGGGGTAGCGGGGCTTGTAAATATATATTTTTTTTTAATCTTCCCTCAAGGCCGGGTCCCGCGTCTTCTGTGCTCCTGCTCTCCTGAGTCTGCTTCCAGGAACAGGAAGCAGGCAGCCAGGCTCCCTACCCTAAGCCAATCACAATGCTGCAATGCAGAGTTGTGATTGTTTTTGAGCGCCATGACATGGCGTTCAGCCAGGGTCTGGAGGGGTGTGCATGTTCTCCATGCAGGCTGTAATGTGCCTGCATTGCGAACAGGGATGTGCGCATGACTGCTTTGGGCGGCCTAAGAGGGCCTGCCAAACTGTCATTGCACACTTGAGTGGGCATACCACTCCGTCTCTTCCCTGCTCTGTGAGTAGAGCAGCCCCACCCACCCTCCCACCCGCAAAGGAAACATAGCATGAGTACATCAGAAAGTTATCATCATGTTATGCTTCCTCATCTTGCACTGCTTGAAAGCAGTGGGGCAACGCTCTTCCACCATAGCGGATGAGCCGCCATTGGGGGTGCGTCACCCACAGGTGCTAGGCCTGGGCCCGACTTGACCCCCGGGCCTCCTCCGATATGCGTACCACCTTCTCCTCACCTGGACATTGACACTGTGGCGCAATCCGCCACACTCTCTCCTAATCTGTGACTCAGTCAGCAGGAGCCTCAGCCAGGCGGGATTTCACAAGCCAGGGTACAGCAGTCGCCGCCATGTCCACTGGGGAACCTCCCGATGCAGATGATGCAACAGGTCCCCCTTAGGTGTGAAGTTGCAGCGCTCCCACCACACAAGTTCGGCGCATCTCAAGGGAACTCACCCTCCACAGCGTCCGGCCAGCGCAACATCCTCCGGCCTGTGATGCAGAGAGGCGCGGCCCACCATTGGTAATCTCCTCCGTGCACCCCGGTGTAATGGTGGCACGTGGTATGCGATGCAGACCTCCCTACATTGGTGTGCAGGAGTTCCTCTACCGTTCATAGCTCCAGGGGGCACCAGGCGGTCTTCTCACACAGGTCAGCAACGTGTCTCCATGTGACCTGGTGGACTTCACCACCAGGTAAGGGCGATTGCCGATGCTTCAATGTCTACCACCACGGCCTAGCAACTCCACGGCACCTCCGCATCCCACTCTGGGGCCCAGACGCAGGCCCAGCGAGGCCTCCGGGCCCCGGAGACTGTCCGCGCTTTCAAGGTTTGCAATAGTGCTGCAAGTAGTTCGCCATGATAAGTGATGCATCACTGGTTTTGCCCAGTGATGCGCCTCTTTTCATGATTGTAGCCCTGGATTTCCTCTTCCCCTCGGACTCTGGCTGGTCATCCTGGCTGTTGGGGGAGTTGGGGGGGTTGTTGATCTGTGCTGCACTTGGCCCTGGCTGCTCCAATCTGCATTGGTTTTGTTTTCTATTTTTCATTGGAGGTGGACTTATAGGCTAATTTTGCCTCTAGAGGCAAAAAAAAGTCATGTTGGGCAGACTAACGTGAGTTTTTTGCCCGCAAATTGGCCTTTCGTCAGTTTTCGCCTGCTAACGCCAGAATTTGTATCGCCTTCACGCTAGTGTTAGCGGCAGTTTTCACCGCGGCTTCCTGAAACTATCGCCATGTAGCGACATATTGTAAATACATTGCTAACAGGGCAATCGTTTTTGGTGATATGCCGCGTTAAGAAAACTGCTGCTAACTAACGTTAACGCTAGTTAGTGGCAGTTCTTGTACATATCCCTCTTAGTCCACATTCCGTAGCCACCCATTGTCATGAACACAGTGTTTCAAGTGGGAATGTTGAGGACAGAATCTCCTTCACCCACTAGAGCTCAACTTAATCACTTTCACTGGACCAAGTATTTTAAAGAAGACCCAGCTTAAGGGGAAGAGGGGGTAAGGAGGGAGAGACACACACTCCTGCAGGCTGGTATTCGGAAACCCAAGAATGGATATCGGAAGCACAGCATCTCAAGGTCAAGTTAGGGATATTAAGGTCTCCATATAAGGGTAAGCGAACACAATTACTAAAGGGATGACAACATGGAATAAACATTAGTCATATGGATAACAAGGTGGACGACTTTCCCAGTGGAACCAGACGGGATGCGGTAATTTGCCCCCGGTATACCACAGACCCCGCATAGGAGCTGAAGATAGAAACCCATGCTGTACCACGAGAGTGGAGGTCTCCACAAGGAAACAAAATGACATGAGGGTAACGAGCAGGAATTAACCACAAAGGGAAAAGGAACCAGAGACCGAGGGAAACCAAACAAGTTGAAAAACACAAAGGTGAAGGATCGAACAAGACAATTGTAAGCTATAGCAAAAACCGAAGAGTCACAGCAACTGCTGATGCCAGACAAGGGAACTCTATACAGGTGGGGTTAAAATACTTGGGGCTATATTTATCATTATTTCACCCAATGCAACACAGGAAGACAAATTGCTGCGCTGAACTGAAGGAAAGGGAGAGGGCAGAAATGCACCATATTTATAAAGATATGGCGCATTCCTGCTCTCTGCTTGAGCTGGTGCACAAACTGTTGCCTAGCATCAACACAGGCACCCTTGTGCCATGATGAACATACCCTGACCAACTGCATCCTATGCCCACAGCTAGATAGGCAGCACCAGGGTACCAGATGCTCTTCCGGCCCATCTGTAGTCCTGTAAGCAGAACCAATGCAGCCACTTCGGAACAGCACGGCACAACCCTGATACAAGATCTCACATCGCAGCCCGCAGCTTCCTCTGAACGGTTGCTGCACGACGTTTCCTTGACATAGGCCTTCGCATCACAAGCCCCTCAATGACGGCAGACTCGTTGACTACCAGGCAGAGGTGTGGCGCCGCGGCCAGGGCGACTGACGCTGGACGCTGGGGATCACGGTTCGATCCCTGGCTCCGGCGGCAGGGGTCTGCCCAGCACCATGCGACTCTGGGCAATAGCTCGCTTAATCTTCCCAACGGCCCCCAGCGCTGAGAGACCCCTTCGGGGGTGATTCGTGCGCTATACAAATACTGGACTTACTTACTTACTTACGCAAGACCTAGCATCACAGCCCCGTAGCTTCTCTGGAACTACCAGTGCATGGCGTATCTTCAATGCAGTATTTCGCATCGCAATCCCCTTGTCGACAGCATCCTCGACATCGTACTCCGCATCACAATCCTTCAGCTTCCTCAGAACTGCTACTGCGCGATGCATCCTCAACACGAGATCTCATAATGCTCAGCAAACTAGGATTTAAGGTATTCTAATCAGCGGTCCCCAGATCCAGCCTGCGCTCCATTGCAGTCGGCCTAAATTTGCGACTTTGCCCTGATCCTGGCAATCAGATATTCACAGTTGGCACTTTGTCCTTCTAGGCACTATACTCCCTTAAATCTTTAAAATTGCATGTCTTCAATTCTACAGATTGGATTTGTGTTTTGATCTCGAATAAGTTATTAAACTTGACTCTATTTTTGTAAATTGATGTGGGATTTTTCTTGGTTTGTATTTTCACTTTCTTACTGTTTGTAGTGCTGCATAAATACTTTACACATTGCCTCTAAATTAAGTTTTACTGCTTGTGTCAAGTTACCAGAGGGTTAGGCACAGGTTAATTTGGGGATTGTTTGTGGCTTCATGCTGACAGGAATTGTGGTTAATGCTTGAGTAGGGTTTCATCCCCCCTCAACCAGTAACCTAATTTCTAACAGAGGCCCAGATTTGCAGAAGGGTAAGACAATGCAGGACAGCAAGTAAAGTTGCTGCACTGTGTTGCGTGAACAGTAGAGAGCAGAACAGCACTATAGCCACTAAGATGTGGTGCTTTTCTGCTCTCTCCCCTCCCTGGCGCGCTTTTGGCTGCCAAGCGGCACTACAGACAGCCATAGTGAAAGGATATCTGTGTTGTGGTAAGAATAGTTTTGTATATGGGACTGGGGCCCTAGTAGCAAAACAACTACACTTTAAGGCATTTCCCAGTTTGCATGTGTGCTGTAGAATGAAGCACACATGGAAAGAGTGAGAAACAAGGAGAAATTAAAACATTTCATCTCGTTGGGCCTGCATGAAGTAGGCACAGGATGTTGCCGCTAAATCCTGGCTGCAATTCTTTGTGCACCACCATGCACCGCCGCTTGAAAGCCTCCTTGACCCAAAGTAACCCAAGGCAGCGTATTGCACAGCTTTGCATTACTTTTGATTATAATCCAATGCAATGTGCCTTGGATTGTAAATCCCACCAATACACTTTGTGTCGGGTTGTAATGTGCTTGTAAATGTGGGCCTGAGTCTCTTTTTGCTACAGACAGCTGAAGCTCTCTTAGCAAGATCTAATAACTATTTTAAACCAGTAACACGGATTCAGGGGGTCATACTTCTGCTTCAGAAAGATGCACAGCTTGCAAGGTGCAAAATAAATGATTCTCACTTAAGCAATGTGGGAACTGACAACAGTGGTGTTGCTGGAAAAAAAAGACAAAGACGGATACAAAAAAGAATGTCAGGATATTTTGTGTTTGTGCAAAGAATACATGTTTGAAGCACTTCCAGTCTTTCAAAATAGAAGGCAAAAACAAACAAAACCAGGAATTTGACAAAAATCAGATAATCATCAAGGGTTATATCTCAATAATTTCCCTTCTTGTGTAGTAGAGGTGGGCGGACTAACAAATTAACTATGACAGCAGAGTCACATCCAAGAAAAGGGTATGACTTGGCTCTAAGAGCACTACATAAGGCAAGAATTTAAAATGTTTGGCATGTAAATCATGCAACAGACATCTTGCAAAATGTATATAATTTCATCAAAGTTTAAAAAAGTGTATTTCTTTAACATGGAGAAGCATTTCACTTTAGTACATCAGATTATATCACTGCATTGAGTAACATTTGTTAGAAGTGGTAGTTTTCAAAGAAAAACTTAGAAGCATTCATGCTCTGCATGACATTAGTAAAATAAGAGGCAAAGTAGTTGTCTTGTGCACCCTATATGAAATGAGCATAGGCTACTATACATGCAGAAACATTATAGTGATTAAATCAATTACAAGATTCACGGAGGAGCCAGGCCTTCGACAAGATGGCCGGCCTCCTGTGAGCTCTGCTACAAGCCCGCCTCTAGATCTAAATCAGCAGAGAGGCCTGCTTCCTTACTACAAGGGTGACCACAGGGCATGCAGAAACTGTTCTGTACACCCCTATGACCCTTGAACACAACCATAGCGCTGTGATAGGTGGCAACTTTTTTGCAGCACGCCACCTCCCCCCAGGCTGTAGCTGGATGGTGAGGAGTGCAGAGTGACAATTCGCTCACTTGGCCTGGCCAGACCGACGGTTCCTGTCCCTGAAATGAGCACGCCGACTCGCACTGCACTATGGGGATTCAATTAAGTCATGTTGCCCTAATCGGCATGAATCACCACAATTGTGTGATGTTACCCCTCTGGCCTGCCATTTAATGGTGCAGCGTGCATGGAACTGTCATGCATCTCTGAGGCTGCTAAGGCATTGTGGGGCATATGTACAAGCCCCTATCGCCACGGGAACATCACTTTTTGTGATGTTCCTGTGGCGATAGGGGCCTTGCCTTATGTACAAGGCACCCTTTCACGCTATGTTTAGTGTGAAAGGGGCGTGCAGTGGGTGTTGTGTTGGGCGTTCCACCGCAACACCCATTGTATTTGACGCTGCCCCCTATGTACAAGGGTGGCATACATAGGAGGCAGCGCGAAAATTAAGACCAGGAAAACCCTGGTCTTAAATTGGCGAAACGAGGAGAAATGCAGTATTTCTCCTCGTTTTTGCTTTTTCCATGGGAGCACACATGAAAAAAGCAAAATGCCATGGTTTGTTTATGTACAGGAAGGTGTCCTTCCTGTACATAAACAAACCTTTTAAAATGCCATTTTGTAACTTTCATGTGTGCTGCATGAAGCAGCACACATGAAAGTTACAAAATGGCATTTTAAGATTGTTTATGTGAAGGAAGGGGCACCTTCCTACACATAAACAATCCTCCCCTGCCCTGCGTTGGCGTTAAGTTGTTAAACTTAGCGCCATCGCAGGGGGAAACGCTAGGCTGCACCACATTCTTGTAAATATGGTGCAGCCTTGCGTTTCAGAAGTGGCGGAGCGTGTCGTTAAGCCCAGAAGGCTAACGACACGCTCCGCCACTTCTATTGTACATATCCCCCTGGGTCCTGTGTTGTTTTGAGGTCAGATCATTGCCCTGCATTGATGGCTGAGGTCCAGTGTGTCTATTTGAACACCAGTAAATTGATGGGGGCCCAGTATATCTTGGACCTAAAAGACATGGCCTACATTTGGTAGGGCGCCTCGCCCTCACTTGCCCATGGGTGGCGGGGCGCACCCTCCCCTGCGTACTTCAGTCGCACTACTCATTGGGGCTTAACGTAAGTTTGGATGTGAATGGCGCTTGTCATCATTGTGCCTCCCCACCACTATAAGCACCTGTTGTGGCCAATAATCACCGTAAACACTATGCTGGTTATAAGGTTTAATGCCAACAGAACCTCTGTGATGCTCACTGGAGATCTGCTTAACTCAACTGTCCTCTAAGGAGCCACACATGAGAAATCCAAGAACAAACATTCTCCAATTAGACATTCTATAATGTCTTAAAAAATATAACACATCTCATTTCCTCAACAACAGGAAAGTCGAAATTGAATAATGTGAGAAATCAGGACCTGTTTGTGGTGTCCCCCCACTTTTTGCCCCCATTGTGACCACTAAGTGCTGGTTTTCTGACTTTGACTGTGCCCTGGGCTCTGCTAAGGAGACTCAGGACCTGTGCTCTGTGGTAAAAGGACATGGTAATTTGGTAAAATTCCAATTGGCAATGACAGACCCCTGTAAGTCCCTAGTAGATAATAAGGCAAGGGGGATTCAAACTACCTATAGTATATAATAGGGGAGGGAGGTTTAGAGGCCCAGTAGATTTCCTTCACTTGAGCGTGCGCTAATGTGGTGCCAGCTGTCATTTTAAAAGCCAGCCTTGCCTTGCAGGCTGCTTTTAAATTGAAATTATATTCAAATTCTACTTTGGATTTAATGGTACTTCAAAAGTATTAATCTGCCTTATTTGTACATATTAGTCACCCCTAAGGTCCCTCTGAGGTGCCCCAGGGGTAGGGTGCCTTTTAGCTTTAAGCAAGGACATTATAAAATATGCTTTATAAGCCTTGGTGAGGGAAAAACGTCCAATTTCGTTCCCCCCCACCATTGTGGTGAAGGACTCCATAGGCTATCATTGTAATATTTTATTGAAGTATAAATATTGTTAGGCAGCATGAGATAATATATTTCAGGATATCAAATTAATAGTTGAGATAAATCCAACAACATACCACTGTTCGATTTGTAATAACCATTAACGGAAATAAGTTATTAAACTTTATTTTCTGTGAGCTAATGTCCAGCTCCAGGAGGTAAGGGGTAGCCATACTGGCCTTCCAAAAGAGAAAATCACTTGAGGACAGCACAAGCCCAGCCCCACATCCTGCGTTTTCAGCCACAGGAGCCCCTTTAATTAGATTAGGGAGAGGGTTGGAAAGGGAGTGTTTAGGAATATTAGCCACACCAGTAGGTTGGGTTAGCCTGCTACAGCTCCTCTGGAGAGAATTCATTATATTTTGGAAGAATGGTGCCTTCTGGGATAGGAATATGCCATACTTTGGATAAAGTGGTCATACACCTGGGTGGCACCCTACATCCCATTGGTCAGGGGTGCCCTCTTGCTTGATGCCCAGAAACAATGGATAATATGGGAGAGCTGCATAGTTCCTCAGATCTGCTTCCTGAAGAGACAAGAAAAAGGACTGCCTTGTTTACTCCCTGGCCTGCACCAAGAAGACTGCACTCACCAGGACTGCATCTGCTGCACACTGTGGAACTCAGAATCAGAAGGACTTTGCCTGACTCTGAAACTCTAAGGAGTGGACTCCCTGCAAGCTACAGCTTAACAGAGCCCACCTGCATCATCTCCACCAAGAGTCACCATCCTGGAGTGCATCCAGTGGACTTTTAAGGATTTGGCCAGGTGTATTGTGGGAATTGTAATCCAGACATCCCAAGGACTGTCTAGAAGATTGCAGAACCTTGGATTGGTGTTTTGGACACTTTGAACCCTCAAGAGGAACTTCAGGAAGAAGCAGGGTCTTAACACAGGCCCCCGCAGTGCGGGGGCCCCCCAAGCTCCAGGGGGCCCCCTCAGCACAGCACTTCGGCTAGAGAAATCCTGATAGAGTCTGGAGGGGGCCCCTCCATGTACCATGCAGGGGGGCCCCCTCAATTATCGTTACGCCACTGGGAAGAAGTTCTAGAAGTTTGGAGAAGTTTGGAGCAACTTTTGGGAAAAGCTCCATACGGTGTCCGACCCAACGTCGAGAGTAAATCCAGCTACCTCCAACCGCGACCCGGCCTGGATTTTAGGTTTGTCCCGCTGAAAGCTTCAGAGTTCCAGACTTCCAGGATTTGACTTGTGCCTCGCAGAAAGTCAAGCCGGCAAACCCACACTGATTCCGACCTGATGAAGTGCCTTGCTCGAGGTCGAGGGAAAAAGCTCCAGAAAAATGACTAATTAAGAAGCTAAAATTTTGACCGAGGCCTCCTGCTTAGTGTATCCAACCAGGGGTCCATCGCGGTTGGCCTCAAACTTTGATTTTGTCTCGGTCAAGCACGACCAGATGTCCCAAAGTGGTGCTATAAGTTTTTAAGCACTAGAAAGTGTTTATCCTTTAAAAATTCATATCTCAGGTTCGCTACATTGGATTTTTGTTGTTATGTTGTCTATTTGTTCATACAAATGTAATCTTTTTTTATAAATTGGAGTTGGATTTTTATTGTGTGTTGTGTCTTACTTGTTTAATTTATTGGTATTTTTAAATGCTTTATGCACCTGTCTCCTAATTTACGCCTGCCTGCTTGTTGCCAGCTACCGAGGGTTGGGCAAGGGAATAATTTATTGAGACCTTGTCTGAACCTTTTATTGTGTTTGTGGTCTGATTACTAGTGATAAGTCACTACTTATCACTACTAATAATCCACAGTCCAATAAATAAGAAACAGAAACATTATTAAAAATAAATTGAATAAAATAAGACACATACAAATCTAAAAGAGACCAGGTATATGTGGAAAACAGTGAGAAAACCCTCATCGCACATAATCCCTTAACCCCACTGAAGGCTTTCTTGAAATGTGATAATCCTGCCTTTCATGATTGTATTGAGACAAACCACATTCTCAATTTCCTGCATGACAAATCACTTGACCGTCCCCAACATCTATTCCTGACATGCATCCTATTACAGAAGGGGGATGGAAACACACCACCTCACATCACAGCACATTTCACCCCTTAGCATTATGGTAAATTCAGTATGATGTTTGTGCTTATTTGAATATTAGCTGTAGTTTCGAACCAGAGTTGGTGCAGATAGTGCTGTTCATCTTTAGACACATGAATTTCTGTATTTTATCAGTAGCGATCAGAAAAATGAATTACATCAGGGGTTGCTGAGAATGTTACCACAGTCCTCTCAGATCGCAGTACCACTCACTGGTGCACATGTGCATTTACCAAAATGCAATGGGGTGAAGTGTGTTTGGATGAGAGGCAGTGTGCTCTCTCCCCTCTTGTGTCTAAAATGCTCCCTTGAGCCAAGGAGCTGACAAGCTCACTAGGGATGAACCTGTGTGCCTATGGAGGCGTACTGTGACCTGTAAAGACTTGGGCAGCATTTCAGCGACCCTAGATGACTTTCTCTGCCCTCTACTACTTCTGCTCTCTACTGATTAAGGGCTAAACCCAGGAACACGTGTCAAGAGATAACAGTACTACCTGCACCAACTTTGGTGAAAAACTACAGCAACTTTGAAGTAAGCGTACTGCATTTACCAGAATGCAATGGGGTGTACTTTGCTGGGATGAAAGGCAGTGTGCTCCCTCCTTCCTAATGGTCGTATTACCAAGGACCTGCCTACTGTGCTCGCTTGGCTCATACCTCTCATGACCTCTGCATCTGTCGTCATCATCCAACCATTACACTGATCCTCTTCTCCATCCATCTCTACCCTTACACTTCCCATTACATTCTTTAGATACAAAGCTGTGCAATTTAAGTTCCATCTCTGACTATTCTCCAATTCCACCCACATATCAAAAGCAGGCTTGACCCCTTAAAGGCCCTTGAACCTAAATAGGCGACCATTCCTGATTTGGCATTTACCCAGTCACCAAATTCAATCACCCTGCAACTCACTTTACTTCTTAACTCATTCCGTTCATTATCACCTCTTTTAAGCATATCCTTCAATGAATATGAATGACCTTCCTCCCCCTCATCATGCAAAAAGGTGAATATAGTCTTATCACTCACAGTGTTGTGAAACGGCCACAACATGTCTGTCACCTCTCCATCCACTTCCAACTGACCTTTCGTAGAAATTTCTATTGGGTCCTTTACTATTCTATTGGCATTTTCCACCTGGCCATTGGGTGGAGAACTATAAAGTGATGTCCTCATATGTTTGGTGCAATGCTAATCCAAGAAATCTCAAATCTGGTTGGAGATCAACTGTGTTCCATTGTCCATAATCAAGTACTGGGGTCCACCTTCTCTCACAAACATATCCTTTAGTACTTTGATAGTACTGGTGGTAGTGACAGTCCTCATAAAAACAAATACCAGCCATTTGGAATGAACGTCTACAATGACAGCAAAATAAAGTTGGTAATACGACAGACATGGGAACATGTAAACGATCCAATGAAATCTAGACATACCTTCACCCAGGGTGCACCCGGATCACCAAGATGTTGCTCTTCCCCACCCACTGCTACCTTTAACTTTTCGCACTCTCTCTGCATACCAGACATCCAATCACATGTCTGGATACCTCTGCCTCCATCCACTAGAACCTCTCCTTCAGCTTTTTCTTTGTCGTTGGCTGTCCCAAATGACCTTGATGTGCTAAATTAATCAGCATCCCTCTCACCTCTTGAGGAGGAACCGATCTTTCTCCTCTCATGATCAGTTCTTTACCACTTATTGTCCACTCCTCCACCACCTTGCAATATGGTTTGACAGACACTGAACCCTCTCTCCATATACCCTTTTGAATCGTCTTCCTGGCTTCTTTCAAAATCTTGTCCTTATCTGTCGCTGCTAACCATTCAGCATTAGTGACAGCTTTATACACGGCATTCTTTTAATCATCCAAACATGCCACGAACACCTCAACCTCATAACCCCCAATCAATACACTCTTGTTATGTAGTCATGAAAGGCAATCTGCCATGCATTTCTTTCAGCCCAGAAAGTATTCAATTACACAGTTAAAACTCTGCAGTCTGACTGCAAAATCTTGCTAACCTACCAGAACTTTTGTCCGTGCCTACATGCCTCAGAATTCTCAACAGAGCTTTCTGATTGGTCCTCAAGACTACATTGATTACCCATACCTACATTCTGAAATGTCCCATGCCTCACACTGCTGCCAATGCTTCTCTCTCAATGACCGAATAGTTATTTTCTGAAGAACTCAAAGCTTTAGAAACCAAGGCTACAGTCGTGTCTCTGCTATTGTGTTTTTTGGAAAGAATGGCCCCAATACCAGAAGAATTGGCACCCAACATAACTATGGATTGTCTGTTGATGTCAAAAGGAGTGAGCATGCCCGCATTCGCTATCTCTTGCTTGAGTCCTTGAATTGCCCAAATGTATTCTTTGCCCTGAGAAAATGTAACTTCTTTTTTTAGTATCACCGTGAGATCCATTTGTTTTTTTCAGCAAAAGTGCTCACAAACTTTGAATTATATCATATTAAACCCATGAAAGATCTGAGCTGATCTTTGTTGCATCACACAGTTGCAATTAGAATTGCACTGACCAAATCAGCTTTAGGTTTGACACCAAGAGCAGATATAGACTCTCTAGTAGACTACTTCCTCCACTAAGAATCAATATTTTTCTTTATGCAACACAATACCAGCTTCTGATAATCTAGCCAGGACTATTCTCAGTACTCTGTTGTGTTTCCTTATGATACCTCCAAAAACTAAAATTAAATGTTGTCCCGGAAGAACAGTACATTCTTGACAGGTTTGAAAATACCAGACATGATCCACTCGTTGCGGACGCCAAGCCAAATGATAGACTGGTAAACTGAAAGATGCCCTCTGATGTTATGAATTCTGTGGGAGGCTTCAAGTCTGAATGTAGTAAGACCTGATGATATGTGCTTTTGAGATCCAACTTTGAGAAATAACTTCCTCCTTTTTAGCAGGAGCACTATCTCGTTGATCTTTGGCAAGAGAAAACAGTGTGTAACAACACTCTGATTAAGTGATCTTAGATCTGTACAAAATTGTAAGCTCCTGTCAGGCTTTTTGTTTAAACCTATGGAAGAAAGCCATTCTGATACCTCTACTGGTTCTAGCACTTCATTTTTCACTATCAGGCACAGCATATCTTTGATATCTTATCCTACCTAAAATCGGGATTCTCCTGACTTTGTGCTTCATGAGTAATACCATTTTTTAAAACAATGTTATGTTGTTATCTAGAAACAGTGCCTAACCTATCTTCAAATACAGACTGGAAAGCCATGAGCACTCCTATCCTAGCATCAGATACTAACATTATCTGATGAATAGTGCTGGGATTTATGACTATGTTCAGATCATACTTGTGCACCAATCCCCCAATCCCAATATTGCTGGTCCAGACTGTGCAATATATACTTTACCCTTTACTTCACTGTCTCGAAACCTGATCTCCACCCACATGTACCCTATGACATCTATGGTAGCTACCTGGTATCAGAAAAGGATTAATATCCTTAGGTCATAATTTTACAACAGGACAGGTTTCTTTAAACAGGTCGTAAGTGTTTATATGGTAAAGGGAACCTAAATCAACCATAAGAGTTATTTATCTCTTTGAACCTGACCATGAACATTGCTTTTTACCTCTTCAGCCTAGCAAAGCGCTTGTTATCACTGTCTCTTTAGAATTTTTGTTTTGAACTTCTTCTAAAGCGTGCACTTCATCATCCCGTTCATCCTCATTTTTAGTAGTGTTATCTTTAGAATCCACATCTACTGATCCCACTCTGCCTCTGTCTACATGACATACACAGGTTGAAGTGACATTATTTTCCACACTACCTGAATTCGTTTTCAAATTTGTTGATTCAGAACCATGATATGAGCTACCACACCAATGGCAGTTCCTTTGAATTGAGATTCAATTTATACTTTTATGTGTTTTATGTTCGTTAGCTTCAGCACTAGGATTCTTGTACCATGCATTTCAGTGTGCTGCTTATTTGTGTGCCCTTAATTGCTTTGCTGTCATTCCTCAACTGAATGAGCAGGTGAAAGGGCATACGCTCGTGCTTTGTCTGTCACAAATGTAGGAAAGTGGGTTTCTGTTGCAGTACCCCCACATTTTTTGCCCGGCTTGTGATGCAACTTGAACTGTATAGCACTGGGTTCCTGCTAATCAGGTTCCCAGTACCAATGCTCTTTCACCAAAACTATAGCATTGTTTCCACAATTGGCACACCTCTGGCTCACATATGTTAGCCACTGGTACCTTGTTAAAGGTACCAGTGGTACCAAGGGCCTTGTGACCAGAGAGGGTCTTTAAGGGCTGCAGCATGTATTGTGCCACCCTAAGAGACCCCTCACCAAACATAGACATACTGCCACTGCAGCGTGCGTGTTTTGGTGCGGGTAAAAGTGAAGAGTCGACCTGGCACACATCCCTGCACTGCACTTACACCTCTTGAGGTTCCAGCATGTGCAACTCCAGTGACCCACTGTTAGTCTACTCGCAGGTCACACTAAAATATTTGTCCCGAATAATCCTAGTCGTGCTATGCCGATTGACAGGTCTGCCGCAGTGTTGATGGCTCATGTAGTATACTTGAATTAATTATGTCTTACTTGGCTGATGATGCAGCGGTTGGCATCAAACAGCAAATGGTCCAAACCACATTAGTGGCTTCACTCACTAGCATCCTGAAGGTGATACGCAGGCCTCACCATTGCCGCTAAAATGTTATGGCTAATAATCACACCATGCCGGTTATGAAGTTTAATGCCAACAGGACCTCTGTGATGCTCCCTGAAGGTCAATGCAACTCAACTGTCCTCACTTGAGATTCCAAGAATAATAATTCTACAAATAGACATTCTATGATGTCTTAAAGACATAACAGCACCCTTGCCAAGTGAGCACCTTTGGAAGCCCTTGGCGGTGGCATCGATCTACAGCTCCAGTTGCTAAATGTGATTCTTACACTGTGTAGCAGGTGTTGTGAGGTAAGGTTGCAACCATTCTTCCAGTTCCATTATCTGCTGATTATTACAGTGACAATACCTTACAAGTGACTATTTACACATCCTCTCCACTTTGGCAGTCATTAAAATTCCAATTATTTCCAACTCCAGGCTAAATACTTTAGCATTCAAATGGATTGAAGAGAAAAGTTGATTGATTAAATGTGATGCCAGAATGAGGTTGGAAGTGTGGCATTTGAAAAGAAGGAGATTAACTTGAAGGTTAGTACACAACAGAGGTAATTTCAGCTGCTAAATCTGATTCCCACACATGCCACTCAAATAGAGATGACAGTTATCCAGACGAATTTTACAAAACAACTAAGTCTCTGATATTCCAGTGCTCGACAAAGTTTTTAAGGAAGCCCAAACCTCTGACTCCCTGAGTGTCCTATCCAATAAAAACTCATATCCCTACTACCTAAACCTGGTAATGATCCTCTCACATGCCCTAACTATAGATCAATATCTCTCACTAACGTGGACATTAACATTCTTGCAAAGAGCTTAGCTACTAGGCTTGGTAAGGTCCTACCATTGGTAATCCACAAATCAGATGTTAGTTTCAAACCTGGTAGGCCTTCCAGAAACCACTTTGCATGTTATCACATCTTCATCAAGACATCATGGACCTCTGGATAGAGGTTCTGGCCTCCTCGACTGATGCGAAGAGGGCTTTCGGTAGGGTTGAGTGGGTATACCTTTTCCACACCTTCGAGAGGGCCTCTGTCAGCCATCATTTTATCTCTAAAGTGCACTAGTTGTATGAAGCACTGATGGCAGCTTCAATCATTCGTTCATCAATGACGATATCAGGTCTGCCCTCATCCCCTGGAACTATTAAATCATTTCTGTACACCGATGACATTCTCTTAACCATTGTGAACCCATTAGCCTCGCTGCCCAGAAGCATGCCCCTTATCCTGGAATGTTCCCAGTTTTCTGGATACAAAAATAACTGGAATGGAATGCGACGCTCTATCCCCAACAAAGATCATAACTAAGGCGAGTCTCCATGGTGATCTAGTGAGATGGATTGCCAGGGCCCTGACCTACCTGGAACTGCCTCAATCAATCACTCAACAGCATGTGTAAAGCGCAACACTGTCACACTTAGGAGTAGCTGGGCGCTGTGTCTTCGTCAAAGAGCCAGGCCTTGATTCTCTTTCTGAAGTCTGCCAGCGAGCGTGCTTTGTTATATTATTGCCTAGATGTGCCTAGAAGCCTTCAATGCATATAGTTTTTATTCTTTGGCTATATTGGCACATCATTTAACTAGATGGGATTGGCAGTACTCTTGACTGTCCCTCCCTTTTTGCCATCTACTCCTTTCCTAGTAATCCCATCGTCCCCTCCTTGCCCAGGACTTTGCTACTTGTTTCCAATAAAGAGTTGTTGCAAAAAAGAAAAGAAAACACTGTGGGGCATATTCTCAAGAACGTGTGATAACCACCGCAAGTTTAGCTTAACGCAACTTCTCACATCGCAGTCCATCGCGGGAAAACAACGCTGTGTTAACGTAGCATTCTCAACCTGGCGGCACTATGCTATAGGCCCCACCATCCGGGATTTCAATGCTATCAAAATACAATAATTCCATACAATAGCGGATATTTAATCGAAATTAAAAATCAAAAGGACGGCACATATCGAGTGCGAAACCCGGTACATCATAAACCTACCTTGGATGTGAAAAACATTATTTAGCGTTGGAGACTTATAGTTAAGTTGGTCCTCTAATCAAGAATCAACCAATACCTCAAAGTGTTCATGCAGTAGCTGTCAATATCTGACGAGTCTACTCCGAGACATAAGATATCAAAAGTTAACTTTTGTGGCCCTTTTTCCTGACGAAGGCACAGTTGCTGCTCGAAACGCGTCCGAAAACAACAGATTATTAAAATTCTGCCACATTGTTTCTTTAAGATTCTCAGAAACCAATTGTCATTTATCATCAAACCATAAACGATGAAATGTGTTTTTAAATTGATTGCTAGTTACATGTTGTATGAATGAAGAGGAATGAATGAGTACAAATGGGTTGTCATTTTAAAATGAAATCATAAAAATATTTTTATATTTTTCCTTCTTGCTATTGTATATCAATAAAAATTATTTTTGTATAGCAATACAGATATTGTTGGTTCTCCCTTTGTTTTCTATAAAGTTTATTCCATTTTTGTGTTGTTTATATTATTGTTGCCTTAAATTTATACATTAGATAGTCCCACGATAACGCACCAAATGACCGTGTAAAAAACAACGTGACGCCCAAAAAATGCAAAACACCAACGCGAATAAAGTTGCGATGAGGCCAACCTCGAAAAAAAAACAGCGATAACCAGCGACAGGCCTGCAATTCCCACGCGCCTGGAGGGAACATGTACCATAAAAGCTGAACAAGAAAAACACACCATAAACAAAATAAAATGCGTAGCAACATGGACGCACCCGGAACGAGTGCCCAGGTCAATGCGAACCCCACAAGCCCCACAGACCACCAGCAAGGAACCTCGGTTCGGGGAAGGCCAAGGAGAAAAGGAAGAGGAAGACGGGGTACAGTCCGCATGACAACTGGATCGTCGTCACGGAGGTGACAGAGCACTAACAACAACTGTCCGTCTCCTCCACCGTGTCATTGGCAACACAGACGGAAAAATGGCATTCCATCGTGAATGCAGTCGGACTGCCGAGGAGGCCAAGATGCGCTGGCACGAAGTCAAAAGCCAAACCAAGCAGAAACCCGCTGCCACCTGGAAGGCAGCAACGGCGAATGGAGGTGGGAGTCCTGCGCCACAGGAGGAGCTGGAGCAAATGGCTGACACAGTCATGAGTGTGGAACCGGTGAAAGGAGTCGGGAGTCCGGACACTGCTCGACATGACTTGACAAAACATCAACAGGGTGAGTAACTAACAGGGACAGGGGGGACGGGCACAATGGCACACATGCACAACGACGTGTAGCACACCATACACCCACAACGACCCTGGGTCATGTCCCTGATCCCCGTGGCACACTGCAGCACACATACAAACACCAAGTAGGCCTCCGTCCACCATGTGCCCGAAGGGGTCCCACCCCACACAACACCAATTCCACTACACACACATGCACCAGTGCGAAACACAGCAAAGATGCGTATGCGAGAGCCACACTGACAATGCAAGTGACACCACATGACGAGCAGCATGGCCGGAGTACAATCACCATGACACTGTGCATGCCACGAGACTGAGGTGGCTGAGTGTGGACTACATCCGGAAGGAGCAGGTCACACCCTGACACATCCACGTGCACAAACAACCACTGATGTCAACAATACATCTTCAGACAAACAATGCACAAGAGAACAAAATCCGTCCAGGAGCACAAATGACCCCAGTCGCCAACATCACAGCACCTCAAAAGCACAAAAGCCAAAGGCACACCGCCTCCAAGGGATAAGGGGCAGCAAAATCACAGCAGCAGGTGCGACTCTCACACAATGCAGGACACACACATAGCAATCACAGCACATCCATATTGACGGCAATGTGGGACACAGTGCAACACTTACACTGCAGAACAGAGGACACAACTGGCTCCGCCTGTGCGTAGAAAATGGCCAATCACATCTGACATAGCTGGAAACTGTGAGATGAAAATGTACGTGTACAACATCACCTACGTCATGTAGTCCAATTGTCCACTATCCCGCATCAAATAGTTCGCCAATCCAAAACAGTCACAATGTACATTGTCATGCAATCTGTATGTAAACCCGAACAATGCGTCAACATACATGCCAACACAATGTCAACAAGCATCTCCCCTTCACATTGCAGAGGGACAAACAACACCTCCAGCAGAGCAGACCAGACAACCCATCAGTGATGCTAAAGAGGACCTCCACACTTCCGACACCGACGCCCTACAACAGTCCATGGACATCTCAGGCAATAGAGCTCTAGGAGCAGGGCAGCCCTCTGCACCGAGGACACACCACCCCCTGCACGGACAACACAGCTGGACGCACCCACCACCCCGGCTGGCTCACAGCAGCCCACCTAAGCACACATCCCATTACAAGGCCAGCTGTTAGACTGCCAGAAGGGGATGGCCGAACATGTGCGGGTGGGGTACAACCTCATGGGAGACGAACTAGATCCCATACGTGGGTGTCAAAGTCCCATCATGGACCACCTACACACCCCAACGGAGACCCACACTACGACAGAGACACATGCCTTTGCACATTTCCAGTACTGAACACACCCAGAGCCACGTGATAATCACCCACACCCCCACGCGGGACTGGCGTACGCCGGCCAAGTTCACTCCTCCTACGTATGCGGTGGGGGACAACAAAGCTACATGTGCAATGTCCCACTCTCTGCCTACGGTGACATGGCTGCATCCTCTGCACACGGCACAATGTAAGGTTGTGGGGCCGGGGCCCTAATGCATACATCATGAGCACACGGGCACACTCAGATAGTTCGTTGAACTGGCCACGAGCACGTGCGCTCGACACCTTTATTGGCATGGTCACATGTACAGTGACGCATGTGCTGGATGTGTGTGGGGTGAGTGTAAGCCAGCCTGCAGGGAGTCGTTGGTGCTGGCAACAACTTGAACAGTGATCACAATTGAAGCAGAAACATAAAACATCAGCATAACAGAAAGAACTGTGAAGCATCATGGTGGTTGCTGGAGAGAGTACAGTGTTCACCCTACATGCAAGCAGAATGGTCCTTGATTTGTGGTGCACTGAGTTAGTGGCACCTGAGGAGCTGAGCAGGGTATCAAGCTGATGATGGCACCCACGACTGGTGTGAGCTACTCTGAAAGTCTGGCAGTAAGACACTTCCGACTCTGGCACCTGTTGTCTGGAGTTGGTCCTGGCGGTGGTGGCGCGTACATCCTGCGGTGATGCGATGTCCAGGCAGGTCAGGACTCGATTTGATGCGTGAGCCCAGGTGGACCGCAGTTGAGGGCGGAGGCAGCGGACAGTGCAGGGCCACAGACACATGGCGTTGATGACCCCCAGGCCATCGATCCAGAGGCGATCCAACATGCCACCAGACTGGGGCCATGATTTGAGCTGCACAGAGTTAGTGGCCCCGGATGCACTGCGGCTGGCACAGGCACACCGCCACGGGACGGTGACTTGCGGTGCAGTGAGATAGGGCCAAGCGAGGTGGACGGGTCCTCGTCGATGTCGAAGGTGAATGTAGTGGAGGTTTGCGGGGGACAGTGGAAGGTGTCCTCCAGGGCATGATGCAGAGGGCAGGAGCCGGCCGGAAGCGGCAAAGGGAGGAGTGGAATGCTACTGCCTCATTTTGGCCACATAGTCAGTATCACCAACATGATGATGAAGACAACCCCCAGTCCATGGACTCAGTCGCCAACAAATCTCAAGAAGAAAGTGTCCATGGTTGTCGGGGAACAGACTTAGTGGCCCCGGAGCTGGAAGGGGATGCAGTCTGCGACGAGGCCAGTACAATGATATCAGGTCTGCCATAAATGAATCATGACTGAGTTCCCAATGTGTGCCCTACTCGACCGATGTGTAGTCTGGAGGCAGCGGCCAGCGCGGGCCAACCGCTGTTCAGCGAGCTCCTCCTGGACCACTGACACACGGCGTTGAAATGGCATGTGGGGATGACTCGTGGTTGACTGAGGCAGTAGCGACAGAGCTGAGCGGGTGTTTAGCCAGCGACGATGCCGTGTCCTGCCTGGTACGGACTGGCATGGATTTGTGTGGGGCCTGCAGGACCGCTGTGTAGTCCGAAGGCGTAGACATCAAGGGCCCACAGACACGTGTGGTTGGGATGCCCAGCACATACTTTGTGTCACCACATCGAAGGGAGTATAGTGAGTTAAACTCAGCCATGAAGTGTGTACTCGGCCATTGTGTAATCAAGACTCAGTTCCAGATGTGTGACCCACTCGACCACAGTGTGGGGTGAAGGCAGTAGTCAGCAAGAGACCACAGACAGGTGTAGTTCGAATGCTATGCACAGAGTTGGTGGCACCATATCGAAGGGAGTACAGTGATATAAACTCAGCCATAAGGTGTGTACTCTGCCATTGCATAATCAAGACTCAGTTCCAAATGTGTGACCTACTTGACCGTAGTATAGGCCGGAGGCAGCGGTGGAGTACGTCAACGAGAAAGGAGTAATGCGGGCCTGTGTCGCGGAGGCCATGATGGTCTGAGGAGGCTGCCAAGGTCGCGGGCTTGGAGCTTGCGCCGGCACGTGGTGGGCTCTCTTCGACACACGCCAGTGTCGGCAGGTGAGAAATGTGGCCTGGCTGCGCAGGGGCGGGCATGATGGGTTCGGGGACCAGCGGCCCGGGGTGCAGCAGGCACACAGGATCGCAGGCCACACCGCTCACGGCGTCAGCCTCATGGCGGGGTGGGAGGCGCCGCCCTGGCAGGCATGTTGGGCATTCCGGAAGAGAACCACGCCCAGGGCTACGTGCTTTTTATTCACACCCCTACTCTGGCCTGGCGTCCTCCGGGCCAGCCCACTCCGCACACGCTTACAGGGGGGGACGTCACAAGCTACATTTCCGCGATCTTCCCCACTGGCTGGGGTAACATGGTTGCATCCACTGTCCACTACACTCCAAACACCAGCAGTGCATGTAGACATGGCTATGTCTGTGGTCTGCATACTGCAGTCTGTCCAGCACATCTCCGCAACACTTGGCATTGTGTACATTCTCATTCATGGGTCACTTGCCTCCTTCGCACATGCCTGGTTCCCACCTCTCCCCACATTCCGGTATTGTGTGGCTGAGGTGCCATGCCATTGATTGCTCATGTACATGGCTAACCAAGGTTGCCACAGTAAGTTGTGCTGTCGTGTCTGGTGGGGGGGGGGGCATGTTGTTTGGCATGTTGTATGTGATTTTGTGACGTGGGCAGTGCCTGAGTTGTGAGTTGCATGATTATGGAGTTGAGGTGTGTGGTGTGTTCATTTGGTACTTGCCAACGTGCAGTGCATTTCCATAGGTGCCATCCTGGAAGCGCTGGTTGATGTTGGACTGTCAGAAGATGAAGGGATCATGCACACTGCCTGGGTAGTTGGCTATGACATTGGTGAGGAGTCCCCTGTGGTCCACTATTGCCTGCACGTTGATGGGATGTGTGTGCTTTCTGTTGGGGTATTGTATGCGGTGTTGGCAGGGGGCACAAGTGGGACAAGTGTGCAGTCGATTGCCCCCGACATGTGCAGGGATCCAGCTATGGCGTATAGTCCTTGCTTGGTCTCCAGCTGTTCCTGCGCATTGTGTGGGACGTATGGGTGCTGGGGTCCCTAGCTGGTGAGGGCATCCAGGCCAGGTGTGAGGAACTTGGATGTGGCTGGCTGTGAGACTCCTCCGACTCGGGCGGTTGTTGTTTGGGAGGATACCAGAGGCCAACAGGTGCAGCACAGCCAGCAGCTTTGTCTGCGGAGGGATGTTGGTGATCCGCTGTGTTGGTACCGTCAGCCTGTGGGCAATGATGTTCAGGATGCGAAGGATGGTTGTCCTTTTGGGCCTGTAGTGGGCATTGGCATTGTCTGGTGTTAGGTCTGTAGGGCTGGTGCATTTCCTGTATGTCCGCTGTCTTTGTCTGCGCTGCCTCTGTGGTGGTCCGGGGGGGCGGGTGGGTCCATTGGGGGGGTGGCGGTCCTGGGGATGGTGGTGGTGGGTGTTGTTGCCCCCTCGGGGCTCCGGGGGCATGATGAGTGGCTCCATGGCATCTGTTGTTCTTCCTGTGTGGCTCTGGGCTGGGCTCCCTTTGATGGTGCAGCTTGTCGTCCGACTTTACACCAGGTCAGAGCAGGTGTTAGTTTCCTGCTGCTAACGCGCCTTATCGCCTGTTTTGTGGTCTTATCGCCAATGTGTCTGGTCGTTGAGAATGTTGAGGTGTGGTGTTGTCGCAGGTTTTTGCTCGGGAACGCCTACTCTGCATCTCATTAGCGTTAGTTGCCGGGGTCATCTGTGGCGATGTTTTTTGCGAGTGCTTTCGCAGGAAAACTGGTGTTATGGGCTGTTAGCACGAGCTTGTGAATGGGGCGGTAAATTTAGCACGACTTTGGCTGCGATAAAGTGCCGATACCTCGGCGATACCTCCTTGAGAATATGCCCCTGTGATTTTTGAACAGTGCAGAACCTGACTCGTAGCGATAATGAAGAAAAAGGCGCTAAATAATTGCCTAGGATCACACAATTTGGTGAAGCGTGAAAACTGTGTTTGACCCACGTTTTCTGGTTTGATATTGTGCGATTCCTCCACTAGAAGGGTATCTCTTCTACATCACAAGCAAAATTGGTTTCTGTGGTCAAATCACACAGATTGCCTTTTGTTCCGGCGTTCCCCTATCACTTGGAATGCAGAACTGGTGTTGACATTTTTAGGTCGAGCATTCGAGACCTCTTGTATATACTTTAGTATATACTTATATGTGTATGTACTTTGTGGGCTCTGGAGAACAGCCCTTGGACTTGTCTGCTTCCGCTTCGGGACTTTTTTTCTGTTCAACTGCCTCTATTTAACTGTTTTGATAGAAAACGACCAGTTGAGGTTAGTAAAATACCAGAATTGCTTTCTGCTTGTTCAACTGCCTCTATTTAACTGTCTTGATAGAAGACGACCAGTAGAGGTCAGTAAAATACCAGAATTGCTTTCTGCTGAGGGACTTTCTTTTTTTAATTTTTCTGGCAACTGCCTCTATGTAACTTTCTTGATAGAAAACGACCATCAGAGGTCAGTAAAATGCCAGAATCACTTTAGCATTCTCTAGATTCCAGTCCATAGAAATTGTCTTCCACGACCACCCGTAGACAATAATATTTTTTTCTAATCTTGTATTTTCAGTGATATGACCACCGAAGGCCCTGATATTATATCAAAAACAGAGCTTTGGAAAATACCATTTCCCGCTGAAAGGCAATATTTCTCTCCATGTGTTCCCATACCTGGCGCGTCACGCAGTTTGGTGCTTACTTTCCCTCCATGTTAAAGAACAGTTGATGTTTCAGCACACATGCTAATGTGCTGCATAGCTAAATACATATAAGGTCCCAAAGGCTAGACCGATTGCATTGCAAATGCTTGTTCACCAAGTAATTTACCATATCAAAAGTATAAACCAACATTTTCTACTCATTATTCAGTCCAAATCTCAGTGAACACATGCACCAGCAAAATTCAAGATCCCAGAGCTCTTTGCGTTAATTAGCATAGTTCGGGAAAACTGGTGTTATGGGCTGTTAGCACCAGCTTGTGAATGGGGCGGTAAATTTAGCGCGACTTTGGCTGCGATAAAGTGCCGATAACTCGGCGATACCTCCTTGAGAATATGCCCCTGTGATTTTTGAACAGTGCAGAACCTGACTCTTAGCGATAATGAAGAAAGAGGCGCTAAATAATTGCCTAGGATCACACAATTTGGTGAAGCGTGAAAACTGTGTTTGACCCACGTTTTCTGGTTTGATATTGTGCGATTCCTCCACTAGAAGGGTATCTCTTCTACATCACAAGCGAAATTGGTTTCTGTGGTCAAATCACACAGATTGCCTTTTGTTCCGGCGTTCCCCTATCACTTGGAATGCAGAACTGGTGTTGACATTTTTAGGTCGAGCATTCGAGACCTCTTGTATATACTTTAGTATATACTTATATGTGTATGTACTTTGTGGGCTCTGGAGAACAGCCATTGGACTTGTCTGCTTCCGCTTAGGGACTTTTTTTCTGTTCAACTGCCTCTATTTAACTGTCTTGATAGAAAACGACCAGTTGAGGTCAGTAAAATACCAGAATTGCTTTCTAGTTGTTCAACTGCCTCTATTTAACTGTCTTGATAGAAAACGACCAGTAGAGGTCAGTAAAATACCAGAATTGCTTTCTGCTGATGGACTTTCTTTTTAAATTTTTCTGGCAACTGCCTCTATGTAACTTTCTTGACAGAAACGGCCAGCAGAGGTCAGTAAAATGCCAGAATCACTTTAGCATTCTCTAGATTCCAGTCCATAGAAATTGTCTTCCCACAACCACCCGTAGACAATAATATTTTTTCTAATCTTGTATTTTCAGTGATATGACCACCGAAGGCCCTGATATTATATCAAAAACAGAGCTTTGGAAAATACCATTTCCCGCTGAAAGGCAATATTTCTCTCCATGTGTTCCCATACCTGGCGCGTCACACAGTTTGGTGCTTACTTTCCCTCCATGTTAAAGAACAGTAGATGTTTCAGCACACAGGCTAATGTGCTGCATAGCTAAATACATATAAGGTCCCAAAGGCTAGACCGATTGCATTGCAAATGCTTGTTCACCAAGTAATTTACCATATCAAAAGTATAAACCAACATTTTCTACTCATTATTCAGTCCAAATCTCAGTGAACAAATGCACCAGCAAAATTCAAGATCCCAGAGCTCTTTGCGTTAATTTGCATAGTTCGGGAAAACTGGTGTTATGGGCTGTTAGCACCAGCTTGTGAATGGGGCGGTAAATTTAGCGCGCCTTTGGCTGCGATAAAGTGCAGATAACTCGGCGATACCTCCTTGAGAATATGCCCCTGTGATTTATGAACAGTGCAGAACCTGACTCGTAGCGATAATGTAGAAAAAGGCGCTAAATAATTGCCTAGGATCACACAATTTGGTGAAGCGTGAAAACCGTGTTTGACCCACGTTTTCTGGTTTGATATTGTGCGATTTCTCCACTAGAAGGGTATCTCTTCTACATCACAAGCAAAATTGGTTTCTGTGGTCAAATCACACAGATTGCCTTTTGTTCCGGCGTTCCCCTATCACTTGGAATGCAGAACTGGTGTTGACATTTTTAGGTCGAGCATTCGAGACCTCTTGTATATACTTTAGTATATACTTATATGTGTATGTACTTTGTGGGCTCTGGAGAACAGCCCTTGGACTTGTCTGCTTCCGCTTAGGGACTTTTTTTCTGTTTAACTGCCTCTATTTAACTGTCTTGATAGAAAACGACCAGTTGAGGTCAGTAAAATACTAGAATTGCTTTCTGCTTGTTCAACTGCCTCTATTTAACTGTCTTGATAGAAAAAGACCAGTAGAGGTCAGTAAAATACCAGAATTGCTTTCTGCTGAGGGAGCTACAAGAACGATGGAGCGGTGCACTACCAGAGAGTTTGTTCAATAAATCCAAGTATCCAGTTGGTAAAGTCTTAATCAATCCTTTATTTTCAATATCAAAAAGCACAAATTCCAGCCAACGCGTTTCGTTCAAACAAATAATGAACTTCTTCAGGGCTGAAAGTTACAATACATGAAAAAACGTAAGTATAATAAAGAGAAACAAATATATACATATAATATATCTACACAATATACATTACTTTTCCTATAGATGTATATACAAAGGCAAAGGTTATTTTTAAAAGAGAAAAATAATAATTGTGACTCCAAACTCAAAAAAGAAAAGAAAGTAAAGTGGGGGGTGGGAAAAAGGGGGACAAATGCAAAGGGGTGGGGAAAAGAACATGGGATTATGAAAACTGACAGGCATGATAGTCATTGAGCGTCTTGAAATGTGGTGTGAGGTAGATATTTTCCCTGTGTGTCGGTTATAAGGATCAGTGGGAGAGGTATCTGAAAGATGTCCATACTCTTTGGTTTGTCAAGAAACTTTCTTACCCAGTTCTCTCACACTCAATAGATACAAATTAATCAAAGGCTATCATGCTAAGTGGCCCTGCATGGGTCACCTAGGTCGAGGTTTCCAGGGTCATATGTAAACATAACAAAAGGTCCAGAGAATATTAAGAATGCGAGGTCAGGGAACCCAATGTGGCGATAACAAGAGGAAAGAAAAAGAGGGTAAAAAAGGGGGCTCGAGGTACTTACCAATTCGAAACGTAAAGAAGAAACGGAAAAAGGATCCTTGCATCTAGGATCATCGGAGGACGTTGCCAGACGTGGTGGCGTGCGTTAGGCCCAGTAGTGTACGTCCACAGTCCAGGTTCCTGAGGTTGGCGCACAAGCAATGTGCTTAGTGGGCTACCATAGTAAGTACCCAGTGATAGTATCTCTAAAGGAAGTAAGCAATAAGTATATAAAAATAAAGAAACCAAACACATGGTATAAATAATCCATGCTATGAGGATAAGAGCGACATAACAGGGGGATTGTGTAGGGGTTCCCTAAAATCGTGAGGCGACATGGGAGGAAAAAGTAAATAAATAAAGACCTTTTGCATTTGTCCCCCTTTTTCCCACCCCCACTTTACTTTCTTTTCATTTTTACGTTTGGAGTCACAATTATTATTTTCTCTTTTTAAAATTGACCTTTGCCTTTGTATATACATCTATAGGAAAAGTAATGTATATTGTGTAGATATATGTATATAGTTGTTTCTCTTTATTATACTTACGTTTTTTCATGTATTGTAACTTTCAGCCCTGAAGAAGTTCATTGTTTGTTTGAACGAAACGCGTTGGCTGGAATTTGTGCTTTTTGATATTGAAAATAAAGGATTGATTAAGACTTTACCAACTGGATACTTGGATTTATTGAACAAACTCTCTGGTAGTGCACCGCTCCATCATTCTTGTAGCTTTCTCTCTGCTTGGCAGCCGGCACCCAACA
This sequence comes from Calotriton arnoldi, assembly GCA_963921515.1. NCBI lineage: Eukaryota > Metazoa > Chordata > Amphibia > Caudata > Salamandridae > Calotriton > Calotriton arnoldi. The sequence goes on along the minus strand of CAWUFW010002126.1, from coordinate 59,476 downwards.
ACGGCAGGTGCAGGAGCTGTTTGTGCACACCAAATCACACTACCTGTCACGGATTAAAATAAGGAATATAGCAGGGAGGTGCGGTTACTCTGATCCGCCGTTGTACATCTATTTCTCATTGTTAATTTGGATCAACCAGCACCCCTGCGCCTCCTGAAAACATGCCGAAACTGATCGACAGAAGAGAAGAGATGGCTCAGGATCTCTTTGGCAAAGGTTTCAGTGCAGCGGCTGCTGCACCACTGAAAGAACAACACAATACAGGACAACGCTCATGTTTTTTGAAGTTGGAGAGGGTTAAGAAACAAGAACTTGCACGCTGGTGGGACGGCATAACCCTCCAACAATATATGGACAACAAGAAAATCCCACGGGGTCTTAGAATACTTATTTTTCCAACATTTGAGGACTTGAGCGGGGACCTCCTTAGTGAATGGGAACATAACCTAGAAGGGGCATCACATATGATGATGAAAATATTGGTGAAACATGCTAGTGAAAAGGGACAAAAACTCCAGGCAGAAATAGACGAACTCGAGAAACAGATAGAAAGTATGGATTGCCAGGACCTAGTTGAGAAAAATTACGCCATCCTCAACAAAGTCATAGAAGAATACCAGCAATACCATAGAGACAAGAAGATGAGGAAAATTAAGAGGGATGACAGGGACTACAGGGATGGCAGAATCTATACTTTTGCCAAAAAGTATGACAATCCCAACAGCATAGAAGACAGGAAAAGGGGTAGGGCAGACAGTGCAGAAAACAAATCAGCCAGTAATAGCTCATTGGCATCTAGTGAAAGTACTGCATCCAGTACAGTAAATACCGACATCCCTTTAGGCGAGGGGCCTACCAACTTCCAAAGGGAACTGGAGAGATTCCGCATAGGGGACAGGCAGCCAAAGAAGTTCACAAAAAAACCAGGAGGGGGGGAAGGTCAGGGAGGAAGGGCAGACAGCCACTCAATGCTGCTGCATCCCAAAAGAACTAGGAACCTCCCCATTTACAGAACAGACAGGGGAACCCACCACGGGGTGCCACTGTTCAAACAACCATGCCGAATGTGCAATCTGATTTGCAGATCATTAATTTGTCATGTAGGAATTTAGATGTGTTCGAATGTAATGTTTTGAAGAAAGGACTTGGCTTTTGTCCAACACAATTTGGGGACTTAGTGGATGTCCACGTTGATCTGTACAAATTTCTACGTATACTTAAATTAAAGGAATTTTTCTCGCAAAAGCCTGCTAAACCTCTGTCAAATATACATCATGCGCCACCAGTACACAGAACAATTGGGGACATATGGGAAGTACAAACACTATTATCTATTGAAAATAATGAGACAACACCCATACAGACTATCCTCGAGGATTTAGATATTGGGGAGAATTATAACCTAGACACAGGTCTGAAATGTAAATCCAAATTTGTACCACCTGGGAGATCACCATGCCAATATTGAAAAATTTGGTAACAATATAACACAAGAACTGAGAAAACTGGAAAATCATAACAAACATGCACCACGCCCACTCCCCAACCTGTCTAAGAAAGAAAGGGAGGCACTACATAGGTTACGAGATGATAACGCCATCGTGATCAGGGAGGCAGACAAGGGTGGGAATGTGGTAGTAATGGACACACAAGATTACATGGGGGAGATCTCACGCCAACTGGGTGACCCACAATGTTACGAACTGATTAATCACAACCCCACCACCGCCCTACAAACAACTATCAACACCAGACTTACGGAATGGAGGCAGGAATGTTTACTAACTGAAGATGAGTTCAGGTACCTACACATAGACAACGCACGTCATCCGTGTATTTACATCTTACCAAAGGTGCATAAGGGAGGAAAGTTCCCACCAGGGAGACCAATCATCTCGGGGGTAGGATCCCCAACGGAACGACTATCTGAATTTGTAGATTTGTCTTTACAGAAGCATGTCACCAATTTACCAGCCTATCTGAAGGATAGTAAAGACATTTTGATGAAATTTGAGGGGTTCCCTTGGTCTGATGAGCTGAGATTTGTCACCTTTGATGTGGTTGGCCTCTACACATGCATCCGCAAAGAATTTGGCATGTTGGCAATCCGACACTACTTGGACACAGAGGGGGCAGACAACTATGCATACAACAACATGCTTATGGACATGATTGAGCTCATCCTTACCAACAACTTTTTTAAACATGACGAAAGGTGGTACCATCAACTGCAGGGGACGGCCATGGGTTCCAGGTTTCCTCCTTCGTACGCCGGCCTTTTCATGGGCTGGTTTGAGAAGGAGCACGCCTGGGCCAAATGTGCCTCCCCCTGGACTAAATATATTGTCTATTGGGGGAGGTACATAGACGATATCATCTGTCTGTGGTCGGGCCCAGAAGTACTCTTACAGGAGTACTTGACCTACCTTAACAACAACTCTTTTAATGTAGAACTGACCATGCAACACAACACAGAACACATTGATTTTCTAGACATCCACTTCTACATAAGAGAGGCACTAGTGCACAGCACACTGTATAGAAAATCGACGTCCTGTAACAGCATATTACGCGCAGATAGCGCCCATGCCAAGTCTGTTATCTCTAACATACCCTATGGGGAGATGGTCCGGGCACGACGAGCCTGTAGTGAGGAGGCAAACTTTAGGACAAATATCTCTGACATCAAAGGGCGCTTTAGGCAAAGGGGATATGACTGCAAAATTTTGGACAGGGCGGAACAAAGAGCATTGAGCCTGTCCAGGTCTGATACACTGACGAACAGCCAAGGAAACAAGACAGGCAGGGAACCCCGGAGGGAAAGCATAGCCTTCTTTACCAACTATACGGCACATAGCGATAGGATTTTCAAGGCTTTTAAAAAACATTGGCACCTTCTGTCACAAGTACCAGCACTCCGTCCTTTCATTGATGCCAATCCATCACTTATATACAGGAGAGGACGCACACTGCGAAGAACATTATGCCCCAGCTACATCACAACCTCCACTAACAACACATGGCTACCACAGGCCCCCCATGTCATTTACACCTGCACCAATTGTAACATCTGCAACTTGGGCCAAAACAAACAGAAAGAATTCAGCTACAATACAAACACCACCCATGAAATCAAACATTTCATCAACTGCAAGACACAGTATGTCATTTACATTCTGGAGTGCCCCTGCAAGATGATTTACGTGGGCAGCACTGTACGAAGCTTAAAGACTAGAATTCAGGAACACCGCAGAGCAGTCATCAATGGTAATGAAAGATACCCAATGACCGAACACTATCGCACTATCCATCCGGGGTCTCCTGTATTTATATTTTTTGGTATCGACCATATCCCATTAAACACACGGGGGGAAAGGGAACTGATTCTACGACAGACAGAGGCCAAATGGATTTGTAGATTGGATGCGGTGAACAGAGGGCACAACACTGATAATGAGTTTCATTACTTCTTGAGGTAGACCCAACATCGCCTCGGTTGATGCCCAATCATGATCGATTAGTGATTGCCCGTCGGCTCTTCTAAACACCTCCCTGTCTTACCACCTTACTCTCCCTGTATATTGCCGTATGCTGTCCCGATACGCTACCTGCCCTCCCTTATCCATGTACCTTATCAGATTGGACTAGGTTTTTTATGGCACAACACCGTCAAGTCAGCTGCTACAACCACCTGCATGATATATTGCTCGGGATGATCCCATTAACTTGGTAGGCTGGGACTGACACAGCCACCCATTACACACCGAGCCTTACCATTATGTATTTTCTCCCTACACTAGGATTTTTCCTGCTGTATTACTGCCATCCCTTTGCGGTGCACTACAATATGCTAGCCTCATTCGGACGCACTTATCTTCATGATGGCTTGTCATATTGATATAGCCATCACTTACGAACTGAGTTTCTTATTTCCACACGCGATGCGTCTTTTCAGTTACTCTAATTCTACACCTCCTTGTGTTTTTAATTATTGCCGAATCCTCACTTTTAATAATTGACCTTGTCTCTCCAATATGGACATAGCCTTATAAATTAACAGGCAATCACTTTCTCCTTTCTATGTGTCACACGCTTGTGCTGACACTTCCCCCAGTCTAACCAGTCGGTGGAACGGCGGATTCATCTTCTTTTCCGCCGGCCACCGTTTTCCCCTGGCAGTCTTTCTTCGGTGTCCTTTCACCGATTAGCTTCCCGCTCATTTTGCGGTGCGTTTATAGCCAGGGAGCCAGACCAGCAAGTTCACCGCTAACCGATGACTTGATCCGGACGATACTCTAAGGACGGTGCTCCAGGTATGTAGGCCTTCACCTGCACTCTCACTAATTCTCTGGTCACTGCCACTTATTCTTGGCTTTCATGTTCATTTCCTAAGTATCTCTTTTTCACCCAACTGACTTTACTGTTTCTTTTTCTTTTTTACTCCTTTATATACGCTGTGAGGCGACCTCTTGGCCTTCCCTTTACTTCCAACTTTTTATTTATTATTTATTTTTCTCCTCAACCCCAGTAACTTATTAGTCGCATGGGGTTACTGGCTTTGTTATTTTTGTCGTGGGGTGTTTTGCTGATTCCCGCTATATTTTTTCTTAATCCTTTAGCCATTTGCCTACCCCATCATATGTTTTTCTGTAATGGTTATCTTATGCCATGGGCCTGTTGGCTCTGCTATCTATGTCGTGGGGTATTTTGCTGATTCCCGCTATGCCCTTTTAAATTTTTTAGCTACTTGCGGTCCGATCAGTCTTATTTTCCGGACCCACCACTTATATTGATGTCACTGTGCATTACTACTGCATTAGACTGTTCCTTTATAATGGATCGCTGCAGTTTGGCATTTTACATAACTCTCCTTACCCATGATGCGTCTTTGTGATCATTTTTATACTCTTAACCCCTTAGCTCTTTCACCCCCATTAACGTAGTTGTCATGTGGTTTCGTCTACCTTGTTATCTCTAGCATAAGGTCCACATTTTTCTTTTTCGCTCTTTTACACATGCTGTGAGGTGACCTCTTGACCATCCCTTTATTTCCAACTTTTTACTCACTTCCTCTACCTCACTAACGTATTAGTCACATGGGCCCGCGGGCTCTGTTAACGGTGTCGTGGGGTGTTTGGCTGAACCCTGTTATACCCCTTTTAATTTTTGAGCCACTGGCCCATCCCTTCATTTTTTATGTTTTCCTGCTATGGTTATTTATGCCATGGGTCCGACTATGTCTTAATTTTCGGACCCACCATGTATTTTGATGTGCCTCACTACCTCATTAAACGGTTCCTTTATAAGGGATCGCTGTAGCTTGGCATTTTACATTACTCTCCTTATCCATTAGCAAGCATACTGCCATGAACATTTACGTCGCCTTGTCTTTATTTATTTACTTTTTCCTCCCATGCCGCCTCACGATTTTAGGAACCCCTACACAATCCCGCTGTTATGTCGCCCTTATCCTCATAGCATGGATTATTTATACCATGTGTTTGGTTTCTTTATTTTTATATACTTATTGCTTACTTCCTTTAGAGATACTATCACTGGGTACTTACTATGGTAGCCCACTAAGCACATTGCTTGTGCGCCAACCTCAGGAACCTGGACTGTGGACGTACACTACTGGGCCTAACGCACGCCACCACGTCTGGCAACGTCCTCCGATGATCCTAGATGCAAGGATCCTTTTTCCGTTTCTTCTTTACGTTTCGAATTGGTAAGTACCTCGAGCCCCCTTTTTTACCCTCTTTTTCTTTCCTCTTGTTATCGCCACCATGGGTTCCCTGACCTCGCATTCTTAATATTCTCTGGACCTTTTGTTATGTTTACATATGACCCTGGAAACCTCGGCCTAGGTGACCCATGCAGGGCCACTTAGCATGATAGCCTTTGATTAATTTGTATCTATTGAGTGTGAGAGAACTGGGTAAGAAAGTTTCTTGACAAACCAAAGAGTATGGACATCTTTCAGATACCTCTCCCACTGATCCTTATACCGACACACAGGGAAAATATCTACCTCACACCACATTTCAAGACGCTCAATGACTATCATGCCTGTCAGTTTTCATAATCCCATGTTCTTTTCCCCACCCCTTTTGCATTTGTCCCCCCTTTTTCCCACCCCCCACTTTACTTTCTTTTCTTTTTTGAGTTTGGAGTCACAATTATTATTTTTCTCTTTTTAAAAATGACCTTTGCCTTTGTATATCCATCTATAGGAAAAGTAATGTATATTGTGTAGATATATTATATGTATATATTTGTTTCTCTTTATTATACTTACGTTTTTTCATGTATTGTGACTTTCAGCCCTGAAGAAGTTCATTGTTTGTTTGAACGAAACGCGTTGGCTGGAATTTGTGCTTTTTGATATTGAAAATAAAGGATTGATTAAGACTTTACCAACTGGATACTTGGATTTATTGAACAAACTCTCTGGTAGTGCACCGCTCCATCATTCTTGTAGCTTTCTCTCTGCTTGGCAGCCGGCACCCAACAACGGCAGGTGCAGGAGCTGTTTGTGCACACCAAATCACACTACCTGTCACGGATTAAAATAAGGAATATAGCAGGGAGGTGCGGTTACTCTGATCCGCCGTTGTACATCTATTTCCCATTGCTGAGGGACTTTCTTTTTTTAATTTTTCTGGCAACTGCCTCTATGTAACTTTCTTGATAGAAAACGACCAGCAGAGGTCAGTAAATTGCCAGAATCACTTTAGCATTCTCTAGATTCCAGTCCATAGAAATTGTCTTCCACGACCACCCGTAGACAATAATATTTTTTTCTAATCTTGTATTTTCAGTGATATGACCACCGAAGGCCCTGATATTATATCAAAAACAGAGCTTTGGAAAATACAATTTCCCGCTGAAAGGCAATATTTCTCTCCATGTGTTCCCATACCCGGCGTGTCACGAAGTTTGGTGCTTACTTTCCCTCCATGTTAAAGAACAGTAGATGTTTCAGCACACAGGCTAATGTGCTGCATAGCTAAATACATATAAGGTCGCAAAGGCTAGACCGATTGCATTGCAAATGCTTGTTCACCAAGTAATTTACCATATGAAAAGTATAAACCAACATTTTCTACTCATTATTCAGTCCAAATCTCAGTGAACAAATGCACCAGCAAAATTCATGATCCCAGAGCTCTTTGCGTTAATTTGCATAGTTCGTGATACGATCCCAAAGAATTGGTACGAAATTCCCCGGGCGCACATGCAGTCTGGGTACACCGACCCCTTTGCACTTTCAGTACACGTTTTTCGATATTACCAAATGTACTGGTACCCAGAAGATGCAAAGCAGAGCTTCCCATAGTGAGAGTCAAACCTGTGAGCTGCACACATGTTTACCTTGCAGCAGGCACTCCAACTATTCGGCTATTTTTACATATGTATTGGAAAAGCGAACGTACACCCCGTGGGACATTTTGGCATTGAATAACAGACTTTTATTGATTTCTTACTTAATGTTACTCATTTCATTGACCTTGGAAGGATGAAAGGCTGAGTGGACCTACCAGGACCACGAGGTCACAGATATCTGGGGTGGACGCATTCATTAATTGAGTAACCGGACCCGGAGTTACCAGCTTTTTGGATGCCATGCCTCTCAGCGCGGGGGCTGTTGATACACGACCAACCCCAGTTTTCACTTTTGCCCATGGCGGTCTCACTAGCGAGGGTGTGCCCAGTCTGCCCCGCTCATAATCTAGGCAAAGAGGCCCAAAGGTTGTGTGCCTTGGGCATCAGGACTTGAAACGAAGGTGGCACAACAGCAGAGGACTGTCCAGGCCTTTCTCTGGCTCGAGAACTTTCCTTTCTTCCTTAACTCGGAGACCCTCTGCCCTCCTTGCCTCATCCCAGTGACAAGGTGGTCAGGGGGCCCGCAGAAGGCAGGAATGCCCAGCAGAGGCGACCCCCGCCTTCCCCCCGGTTGGCATTTCGTCCCCTTGTCCCTAAAGGCTGGTTGCACAAAATGCACAGACAGTATCTGCAGATGTTAGAGCCCTGGCCTCGGGCACTGGCATTAACCATGGCGACAGGGCGCTGACTCAGCCTCCTGCCTCTGCCGAAGGAAGAAAATGTCGGAACATCTATTAGTGATGAAGGTCGCTGCACCTGTGCTGCATGTTTAAAAGGGCAGAAGGAATGAAACAGCTCGGGCACTGAGAGCTGGTTCAAAGTGCCCAGCTTCAAATGAAAATGGAAGCCTTGGCAGTCTGCAGAGCAGTGCTGCAGCCCTACACCTGAAACATGGTTCTTTTATGCAAGAGTTTCGTTCTAAAACCATATTTTATTTGCTAAACTCGATGGCATTTATTGTGTTACATATTAGGATGTTCTCACAACAGTAAGGCATGGTGATGGAGGGGAATACTTGAATTAATCTTAGCCACTGTTAATTATTCTAGCTGCCATTTCAATCCATAGTTTTTTAGCTTGTCTGTGCCATTACAGACTGGAGTCACAAAACGTTACTTAATAATGCACAGTTATAGGAATGCAATACATGGTGGAAATCCTGTTTACAATCTTGAGACACTACACCTTTCTGTTTCCAACCCCACTAATGGAGTTGGCAGAGTCTGTAATCCCTGGCATCAAATCTTGGATACTGCACTGGTTAGGCACAAGCTCGGTTCACTCAGTCACCCCCAAAGCATATGCACCCAACAGTTCAGTTTCCTTTTCTCTTCGTGGATTTATTCTTAAACTTCGGTCTGCTGTTCAGTCCTTGTTTTCACATAGTTTTCAACCCCAGGGTTACCTGCATTTGCCAAGTCTTGCTGCTCTGATGCAATTTTATTCCTATATGAGAGCCTTACGCTCAGCAGACTTGAATCTTGCCTCCATACCCCATCACAGAAGAGCCAGAGTGGCTGAAGTTCTTTTCGTGTCTTTGCTCCAGCCCTATGGAACTCTTTGCCGTCTTCGCTAAAAAAGACTCAAAACCACTTAAGTTTTCAGAAGCAACTAAGGACTTGGTTGTTCTCCTCCTTAGCCTCGCCTGCCTTCCTCTTCTGCTGTCGTCTTACTTGTGACCGGCAAAAGGAAGCCCCCTTCTGGGGGCAGCCGTGCACTTTAGAAATCTTTTTAACATAACATTTGCATGTTGCAGTTTGGGCTGGTGTGTGATGGCCGCGTGCTATGGTCCTGCTCTCGCAGCTTCTGAGTCTTTAGGGCTGAGGTGGCGACCTCGCTTGGAACTTGCAGACTTCAGGAATTTCAACACATAATCTCCCTGAAGCAGCTCCCTGAGCATTCACTCCGGAGCACCTACTTACCCCTGCCCACCCCACATCTCCCACAGGGCGGTCACTGCCATCGCACTGAGCTATGCCGAACTATCAACTGCTCTCTCGCGACCGCCACATTCCCCAATGACTGGAAACATGCCAAAGTCAACCCCCTCCTAAAGAAGCCCTCCGCAAACCTGACAGATCTCAAGAACTTCAGGCTCATCTCTATGCTACCTTTTGCAGCCAAAGTCATCGAAAAGGCCATCAACATCCAGCTAGCACACTTCATAGAAACCACCAACATCCTAGACACCTCTCAATCCGGATTCCGCTGCAACCACAGCGCCGAGACCGCCCTCATCGCCGCCACCAATGACATTCGCGCCCTTCTCGACCAAGGCCACACGGCATCCCCTCATCCTCCTGGACCTATCAGCAGCTTTTGACACCATCTCCCACCGCACTCTAGCCACCAGGCTCCACAAGGCCGCCATCCGAGGAATAGGCTTAGACTGGATACGATCTTTCCTCTCAGGCAGAATACAGAGAATAAGAGACCCACCTTTCCTCTCAGAACCAACAGAGAACAGATGAGGAGTACCCCAAGGATCCTCCCTCTATCCCAGACTCTTCAATGTCTACACGGCCCCCCTCGCAACCATCGTCAGAAACCACGGACTCAACATCGTCTCCTACGCCGATGACATCCAGCTCATTTTTTCCCTGACCAAGGAACCCGGCATCACCAGGCACAATTTCCAAGAAGGGATGAAAACCGTCGCGACCTGGATAAGCAACAGCTGCCTGAAGCTCAACGCGGAGAAAACAGAAGTCCTCATCCTCGGCTCCACCCCCTCCGCATGGGACAACACCTCGGCATCATAATCGACTCTTCACTCACCATGAATCTGCAGTTCAACGCAGTATCCTCCGCATGCTTCAACACCCTCTGCATACTTTGCAAGATGTTCAAGTGGATCCCCCAACTCCAGGAAAACCGTCACCCGCGCACTCATCACTACAGAACGCTCTCTAGGCCGGAAGCAACAAAAAACTCCTCCGCAAACTCCAGACCGTCCAGAACGCCACAGCCATACTTATCCTCAACATCCCACGACATGAGCACATCACCCAACACCACCGCGATATCCACTGGCTCCCCGTCGAAAAAAGAATAACCTTCAAACTGCTCACACGAGCAACATCCTTTACCACGAAACCATTACAACGCGGTATGGTTACATCATGGTTTTGACAACGCAAGTCGTTACATAACCCTGATTGATTGATTGATTGATTGAGCTCTGGTCTTCAGCAGTTGCAGTCTCTCTAGGCCAGGTTGGAATGGGATGAGCTTGACTATGTCAGCTGTGGTCTCACTTGGCTATATGCAGATGGAATTGTGGCCTCTGGCTGATCACAACTATTGTGGATGACTTCTGGTAGTTGGCCAATCAGTGTGCGCTTCTCAGCAAAGACAGAGCACACTGACTCTAACGTCAGCAGTGGGAGCCTACTAGTCTTTTAGTCTCGGCAGACTGTAGGACACACTTGATATTTGATTTTTGTAGAAGGCTTCATGCGGTTCTTGACCAAAACTATTTAGGGAGAAAGGGAGACCCCTCCACTCATGGGTCACTACTGCATTTGCTCCCTGGCAGTCGCTCGCTCGCTCTGGCTATTCCCAGGCTTGAAACATGCTAGGTTTGTCCTCCTGGATAGTTTCTTCTCCTACAGTGCCAGCCACACTTCTTCCGTTAATTAGCAAACAGGCAGAGTTCTACATTCTAGGCAGACCCTCAAATCCTCTAGCAGTAAGTGCACCTTTCTGGTGATGTCCCCTCATCTCCTGGAGACTTGTCCTCATACAGAAGTTCTTTGAGTACTCTGCAGAGCACTCCTTTCCAAGTTTTTCCTTGGTAATGAAAAACGTGGAACAGGAACACAATAGGGTCGATTGGATCGCACTTTTGTGCACATCTTCTAGACAGGGAGTGTGGCTCCACTGTCTGAGGTTTCAGAATTGGTTTGGTTAGGTTCTACTTTAAATGTGGTCCTCAGACACAGCCCTTGTGCAAGGATGTGGTTTTCACAGCAGGTGGTAATGATGCTCACTCCATGCAGGAGTATCCAAAACAATGGCACAAGAAAGCATGAGATCTCTACACCTGGCGGTCACTAGGGGGAGCTCTGTCTCCATCCTCCTTCACTTCAGGTTCTCAGTCTCCACAATCCAGTCAAAGAAATGTAGTCTGTAGTCTACTGTCTGGGGAAGCTGTACACACCATCGATAATGTGCCATAGTAAGCCAGGGGCATCAAAAATGAACCCCAATGGTCCCAGTGCTCAGAAGCTCACTATAAGCAGAGTCCTACTACCATACATGTGTCACACACTCACAACATGTGCACAACACACAGCCACACACACACACACGCACACGCACACACACACACACACACTTATACATACACACACACACACACACATACATACACACACACACACACACACACACACACACATAGTGAACAAGGATACAGATCATAAAAGCCAAGAAACCCTCAGAAGGATTTGCAGGGCTGGTCTGCCAGACATTCTTCCATGATTGCAGGATTGATCTGCACTTGTAGAGATTATTCCCATCAAGAAAAAATGAAAACACTAAATGCACTTGAAAAATATGGTGCACTTTCACATGTGTGTGTTTTACCACATACACTATAGCTACTGTTAGCTTCAAGAACATACAGGCATTGCTGAGCAATGTTGAAATATCATATTTTACAATTGTTGTGAATTACAAAACTTTGATATCAAGAGGAAAGCATATAAAAACGTACAATTCACTTATTGTAGCCCTTTTTGTGTCTTTCAAAAGGTTCAGCATGTAAGGGTCAAGGAAGGCATATCTTCGGATGGTAGTGGGATGGACATCACATCAAGCTTCTACACTGTAACCTCGGAGCAAGAAGACCTAGGTTCAAATCTGGACAAATATTGTGATCTTGGACAAATTATTTTCTGCATTTTCTCAGTTCACCTATCTGCCACAAGATTGTGCACCTAGAAGCAATTAGTTTGAAGTACACGTTATCCAAGAAAAATGTATTATTTCACATTGAAGCAATATCAGCTTCCTACACCGATCTCCAGTGGTCAGATTCCAGAAGATGGGGGATCAAACTTTCTAAAAAAACAAAGAGGGATGTTACCAAGGATTTGCGATAATTATCGCAAAGCGCGCTTAGCGCTGTTTTTTTTATCGCCGGCTATCGCTGGATTTCATCGCGGAGATAACTCGTTATTATCAACGCTTATCTCCAAGGCGATAAAAAATCCAGCGATAGTGGCGAAACCCAGCAATAGCGCGAGAAATCCAGCGATAAATTCAACGCGCTAATGAAAAGCTTGCTAATAGGCAGGTGAGGACTTAACCTTACAATCCACAGCCCATTGACTAGAATGGTTAAGTCAGGTTTTTAGCAGGTGTTAGATTCCAGCGATAATCGCGGTTAGCTCAAATTTTTTTACCGCTTCGCGGGCATTGCTACTAGGGGAAAGTTGTGTTTGCGACTGTTTTCAGTCGCTTTTAGTTGGGAACGCCTACTTTGCATGTCATTAGCGATATATATCGCTGACATGCATAGCGGCACCAAAACGGTCGCTTTCGCCATAAAGCTGTCGCTAACAGCTGTTAGCAACAGCTTGCTAATAGGGCGATAGAAACATCGCCGCTTTAGCGGCAAAAAGTGCCGCTAAAGCGGCGATAAGGCCCTTGCTAATATGCCCCAAAGTCACTCCACAATCTGTACTTCTAAGCACCAAATGAACAGGTGTTCCAGTAACCCAATGCAATGGTGCTTTGTTTACCAACCTCGAAAGGATGGAAGAATGAGCTGACCTCGCTGGGATTTGAGCTCGAGACCAGCAGATCCCTCAATGTTTATGAAGATTTTACTACAAATGTAATAAAATTGCATTTTTCTTTTAAGAATTACAAATATCAGATTGTCAAACAGTTTTTAACTTCTATTATGACCACCATTTTTTCACAAATTGCCTCGGACTGGGAATCATCATGGCCAGGCTTATTTGGCAGACAATGAAAGTAATGGAATATTTCACAAAATGCCCTTTCCAAAACCTACGTCTTTTTATGAGATTTATGTGAAAATATTGGTGTGAATTGCCCTGTTTGGCACCATGTTATCAAAACCTATAAGGGGGAACTCCCAAACCTCACAGAGGACATCTGGATCCTTTGCTTGGTGCAATTCGGAGGTGGAATTTGTAGTCCAACTTTCAGAGACCAACTTTTATGTTATCTTATGTGATGTTTTATGGCACTTATTGGTATGAATGAATAAATGAATGAATGAATGAATAAATGAAGGTGTTTTGTAGAGCAAGCAGTTACTCCAAAGAGTGGCCCGTGCTAAAGAATATGAAGTTCAATCATCCTCTGCCACAGCGTTAGCACAGTGAGAAAAGCCATGTCTTGAGCTATTTCTGGAATAACAATTTGGACCCAAGGGACAGAGGTTCCAGAGGTAGCTGATTCCAAGCCTCAGCTGCCAAAAAAAGAGTTAGAGCCGTCCCCTATCTTGACCGCCTCGCCCATGGCACTACTGCCAGGGCAGACGTGGCTGACTGAAATGTTCTGACAAGGCGATGCAACTCAAATCTTGTAGAGAGATAGAGCATGCCAGAAGAAAAAGGGCCATATGAACCAGAACCAAAGACTTAAAAAGAATCATCTTCTTAATTGGGAGCCAGTGGAGAGATCTAGGAAAACCAGAAACTGAAGCCCACCAAGGAAGTTTTCATAATTAGGTGAGCTGCAGTGTTCTGGACCACTTGCAACCTGCTGATTAAGCCTTCTGGAAGGCCAAGATAAAGAGCATTGGCCTGGTCCAACCTAGAGTGCATGAACCACTGATTTCCGAGAATACAGTGGAAGAAGAAAAAGAAACTTCTTAAGGGCCCGGAGCAACACATTTGTTTGCCATTTGGTATTACATTGTGACAGTGTTGTGCAATTAACAGTATGATAGAGCAAAAGTGGAGAATATACCAAACCATCAGTCAGTGTCAGCAAATTAACTCACAACTTAAGAAAATTAAGAGTCATTCAGGTGTGGCAGCAATGACTCTAGAGAATAAATGAGATAGTATCATAAATATTGTGCAACCCATACCAATTTAGCTTTACTACACAGTTTGTTTCTTAGCAAGGGATAGGGCTCTTTGGTTAAAGGTGAGTGGAGCCTTGGGGGTTGGGGGGGAGGTAGAGGACGAAAGCAACCACCAGACATTTATGCCTTGGATACCCACATAAACCGATGTCCTTCATGCAATTGGTTTGCAGTCTTTATGAAGTCTAGAGGGATTGTTTTTATTGTAAGCGATGCAGGGTGAAGTCAAGAACTTCTCAGCACTGTTTAGGACACACATATCCTATATATGCATGCTGGGCTGCATGACTCCAAAGTGCCACCAGTACAGCATGTAGTCTAGAATGGAGTCCTAACTATAGCCAGTCCCTAGAGGGAGGCATAGTTAGACAGCGGACCAAATGTATGGCCATGCTACAGAACCGCAAAGACTCTCATCTTGAAGTCTGGCACACACCTTTGTAGACAGGCGTGTAGAGTAGGGAGACATGAGATGTCCCTCCCATTTGTGTGCCATCAACAGGGGGGATTGGATGACCCCACCCTAAAACATCAGGGCTTTGGTTTGGCAAGTCGCGCAGACTGAAGATGTTAATGAAAATTCCCCAGGCCCAAGATGGGGAAAGTTATAACAGCACACTGTAGTGAATTTGGTTTGTTTGCGCACCTGCCGTCTGGCCGAATTCTACACTGGTGGCAAGGAGGTCTGGCCACACGCCTCCTGTGCTTGACGCTATCTGCTATTTCCATGGTCCACCGACGCCCGCAGTGGTGCCCATGGGGCTGCAAATCTGGAGTTGACAGCTCGTTCCAGCCAGCTGACAGCCTTCCGCATCTCGAACAAGTGCTGGTGCCTGCACTCGCTCTCACGTGGCCTGTCCTCTGCCAGCCCACGCGGCCTCATCGCACCACGACAAAACAATGGCCCAGCCATACCATATGGCCAAGAGGTGGTAGACAATTGCTGCAACACCTCGCAGGCCTCTCCTCCAACAGTGGCGGCCGTTAAAGCTCACCTCCTGCCAGCCCCCACATTCAGATCAGTGGTAACGCCTAACATGTGCAGGTAGGCCTGAAGGGGAGGCATTTGCTAGCTCCTGTCCAGGCATTCAGAGCAACCGAGGCCTCATCCGCTTGTAAGGGCACATGTGCCTCCAAACCCAGGCCACATCCACCACATCATCATCTGACCTTGCCAGCATTGCAGCACAGGCAATACCACCAAGCCAAGCTTTCCACCTGCATGCGCACCTATGCCTAGGCACCAGTGACTGCACTATCAACCTCGCCACCACCATCCGCGTGTGCATCACCAGATGCCAGAAATGCTGGTGGAATTGAGCTAGGTGTGTCTTTGTACACTAGAGAGGACTTACTGTCCATCAGCAAGCTGGTAAGCCCATGCAACCAGCGCCTGGGGGTTTCTCTGGAAGGGCCTTTTTGTTGTTCCAGCTGTGGATATGATTCTTATCCCGGGCTGCTCCCCTATCGCCCACTGTCCCTGCCTAGGCCCTCTATGAAAATCCTGTATCTTAACATATGTTTTCTGGTTAAACACCATATGGAGATTCACGATCTAATACAGGACAAAGTACCGGATGTTTTCTTTTTAACTGAAACTTGGTTGTCAGATGCAATGGTGGCTGAACCTGGTCTGGCGCTCCCCCCAGGCTTTAGCATCCTGACGTTAAATAGGGAATCCAGAGGCGGGGGCATAGCTGTCATTTTTAAATCTTGCTACCGCTGCTCATTCATCAAGGAGGAGGTGGCGGGCTGCGAATGCGCTCGCTTCGGGATTTCCTTTAGCGCCCATTCTACCATGACAGGGCTGTTAATATATCGCCCCCCGGGGCCAGCCACGGAGTTTAAAACTGCTATTCTCGAGGCTGTAGGCTCCCTGGCAGTGGTGACTGCTAATTTCAATATTGTAGGCGATTTAAATTTACATTTTGATTGCTCTACTGATCCTGTAATCAGCAATCTACTTGCTGACTTTACGGCTTGTCAATTAAATCAGCTCGTGGTGGGCCCTACTCATAGTGCTGGTCACCTGCTTGACCCCGTTTTTCTAACATCCCTTCCCTTACTGTCAAGACTCCCAGCCCAGTGTGCTGGTCCGACCATTTTTGGTTTCCATGTCACTTCCGCTGTACGAGCCTGTGTACAGAGCTGATCCAACGGCTTCCTTTCGACGACGGTGGCATACATTGAATCTGGAGGAGTTTCATGCCATCCTGTCACTTAGTCCCCCTATTCTAGCTAGTGACCCCGATCTGGCATATAAAACACTTTGTGACTGGATTTTATGTGCTTTGGATTCACTTATTCCAGCTAAATGGTCCAAGGGCCGTTGCACAAATTCCAATCCGTGGTTCAATGATTCTTTGGCCGCCATGCGCAAATCCTGTAAAAAACTGGAACGGGTCTGGCTAAGAAATTATGACCCTTTGGCCAAAAAAGGCTACCAGGATGCTATCAAGAACTATCATAGGGCCATACACTCCGCACGGGTGGCCTACTTTACCAAGGAAATTAAGTCCAGTAAGAACCCTGCCAAGTGTATTTTTAAAATCCTTAATGATCTTAAAAGAAGCTACCTCTGTAATTACGTCTGAGCGGCAGTGTGAGGACCTGGCTACTTTTTTTGTGAGGAAGGTGGAAGCAATTCATAAGTCCTTTCCTGGGGCCACCACGGATCTTGCTGTTGTACATGGTCACCCTCCCACCGACACTCTCTGGCAGTCATCCTCTCTATCTCACAGGATGAGTTTCTCCTGCTAAGTAATAAAGTTAAATCTGGTTCTCCCACGGATCCAATGAAACCAGCTCAGTTTAGGGATTCCCTACCTGTGCTTCTTGTACCATTGTGTCAGATGATTAACATCTCGCTTACCAGAGCAGTTGTCCCTAGGATGTGGAAGCAAGCAAGGGTAGTTCCTCTTCTTAAAAAACCCTCATTGGATCCAGCAAAATTGGAAAATTTCCGCCCTATATCGTTACTGCCATGGGTAGCTAAAATTGCCGAGGCACACGTTAACAACACCCGCACGTGCTTTTTGAATAACACCGGCTTCTTGGATCTGTCCCAGAACGGTTTCCGCCCTGGTCACAGTACGGAGACTGCTCTCCTAGCTGTGACCGAACATCTGCGGACCATTCTGGATGGGGGGCACACCGCGGCGCTGATACTACTTCATCTTAGCGCCGCGTTTGACACGGTCTCCCACCGGATCCTTCTAGATCGTCTGGAAGAGGCTGGTGTCGTAGGTCTAGCCTTGGAATGGTTTAGATCGTTTCTGTCAGACAGAACATTCCAAGTATTTGCCCCCCCCCCTTTCTTTCCCGCGCCCAGTCCATCGGGCAGGGTGTTCCTCAGGGCTCTGCCCTCATCCCCGTACTTTTCAATCTATACGTCCAACCCCTAGCCACGGTGGCCAGGGACAATGGTCTTACCATGGTCTCGTATGCTGATGATACGCAGTTGGTGGTGGCCCTCTCCGACGACCCTACGCAGGGCGCCGCCAAATTTCGGAATGGCCTAGCGGCGGTCACGGAGTGGATGACCACCAACTGCCTTCAGCTCAACGCCAACAAGTCTGAGGTGTTGTTGGTGGGGAGAGACAAGAGACTATGGAGTGAGCATTGGTGGCCCAAGACTTTGGGTTGCGCTCCCACCCCCAAGTTGGCAGTAAAAAATCTTGGGGTTTGGCTGGATGCCACTCTTAGCTTTCAGGAGCACACCAAGAAAATAGCAGGTACCTGCTTTGGCCTACTCCGGGGATTGAGGCCCTTGCTGGGGTTCTTTGACCCATCTACCCGCCAGATGATAGTACATGCGACCATCCGTCCAGATTGGACTATGCTAATTCGCTCCTGCTAGGGGCAAATAAGGCAGAAATGACTCGTCTGCAGCGTGTTCAGAACGCAGCAGCCCGAGTCCTGCTGAGGCTTCCCAGAACCTGCTCTGCGACGGGGGCGATTCGTTGCCTACATTGGCTGCCTATGACCAAAAGGATTGAATTTAAAACCCTATGTCTGACTTTTAAAATCTTAAAATTTTCTTCCCCTGAGATCCTGTCCAATTTGCTGGTACCTTACGTACCCACGTGCCAGCTACGATCAGCTGGGCAATATCTGGCTTCGGTCCCTCGAGTGAAGCGTCTCCGAGCTGGAGGACGATCTTTTCGCTGCTTAGCGGCTAAGCTGTGGAATTCCCTGCCTACGCAGATTCGCTGTCTGGATAGCCTGCTGTCCTTTCGTAAGGCTGCCAAAACCTACCTGTTTCCTGTGGCTTAGTCCCATGTTTCCTTATTGACACTGCTACCAGCGCCGGGACGCCTCTTCGCTGAGGCAGCTGTGCACTATATAAAAAGAATTAACATAACATAACATAACAAACATCGGCTACACAGCCCAAATGGCATCCATCCAGGCATTGGAGCATTTTGCAATCACTGGATCCCGCCCACTCAAGTGGGCCAATGGAAAGACTGGGTTGTCTTGCTGGAGAAATAATTTGTTGCCCTTGACATCTCCAATGAGAGGAAAAGATCTTTCCATTTACATTTTGCTGTAGAGGACATTCACAGTATCGCAAATGGTGTCGCAGAGGCAGGACCCACCCCATACATATGGCACCCTCAAAGACTCCATCACAGCCTACTACAAACCATTCATAAATCCTGACTATGAGCGGCTCCTCCTCTGCCATGTCCGTCGATGTTTTCTTCACCCACAGCCAAGAATTGGCCAGGACCTGCAGCCTGCCTGTTGAAGACAACGAGATTTGAGCTCAATTCATACAGGGTTGTGTCCCGTCCATGCTCGGAGAGCAGATCCTTCAAACTTCCAACATGCCAGTGAAAGATATACTTGTAGTGGGTTGATCAAAAGAGCTGTCCAAGGCCAGGGCATGACACATGAAAACCGGGTCAGTTAATACAATACATAAAGATGCCCATAAAAACCCAAGCACAGACCCAGCAATACACCCTCAACCGCGCACTCATGTAGGTGGTGCGGAAGTCCATAACTACACCTGGGGAAATGCCCAGCAGCTGGAAAGAGATGCATGGCATGTAGCAAGCTAAATCATTTTCCAAATGTGTGCCACTGAAGACAGAAGTTAGCGAAACCTTGCCAGAAGCAGTGATATGAATGATGATGACTAAGGAACAGTGCACGTGCTTCATGCAGTCAAACCAGGCTCCGAGCACCCAGGTGCCACATCCAGCTGCCAGCTCCATCTCCAGTGTGCCCCAGTAATGGCCCTCATAGATATGGGGGCATCCATCAACCTGAAAAAGATGAATCACGGCCAACACCACCAGCTCTCTGGCCCACGAGAATAAGGGTCCATGCATTTGGAAACGCAATATATCTGCGTATATCAGGAGTGTTCCATGCTATCCTCATCCATTGTGTCTCCAACACGAGAGCTAAGGTGTACGTCTCACAAGAAGGGACGGGTTTCCTACTCGGCTGCCAAACTGCACAGGACCTGGGTCCTTTCCAATTCACCTTCTCCATCCATGCAGCTGAGATAGACGTGTTGCTGCAAGAGTTCTTTCTTCTGTTTCAAGGAATTGGGTGCCTAAAGAACAAATCTGTGTGCCTTCACATAGACAAATCAATCCAGCCCATCGCCCTCCATCACCGAAGGGTGGCATTCCAACTGCGCCAAAGTCGAACAGGAGTTAAAACAACTTGAAGAGGCAGGAATTATTGAGAAAGTCACAGACCCATCCCCCTGGGTCTCCCCCAACGTGGCTGTTAAAAAAAAAAAAGCCTGAGGCTGTAAGAATATGTGTCAAAATGAGGATACCCAACCTCAAACAAGATAGACATTTGACCCCCACGATCGATTATACCATTGAGGAACTAGCTGGTTCAAAATGGTTCTCTAGGATAGACCTGCGGGTGGGGTACCACCAGATACCCCTGCACCCCGACTCACGACACATAACTACTTTGTGAACGCACGTGGGGTTATGGCAGTACAAGAGACTGAGTTTTGGTATCTCCAGTGCACTGACATTTTTCAGAATATCATAAAAGAAATACTCTTGAGACTCCCTGCTGTGCTGAATGTTAGAGACATTGTCCTGGTGCATGAGAACCATCTGACACGGCTGCGGTCAGTCTTCCTCTGGTCACAGGGTCATGGTCTCACTCTCCACAAGGAGAAGTGTGAATTCCTCCGGGAAGACACAATTTTCTTTGGCTACCACTTCATGAAAAACGTAGTTGCTACTGACCCAGAAAAAGTATGCAACATACGAGAGGCTTCAGCCCCTACATCAGTGTCCTGATGGAGCTTTCTGAGGATGGTCACTCATTGTAGCCATTTCATACAGAACCTCGTTGACCTTACTACACTGCTCCGAGAGCTCACCAAGAGCTATAACCCCTGGGTCTGGGATGAAACTAAAGAGATAGCGTTCCAGAAAACCAATCAGCTCTGTCTGCGAAAAGCACGCTTGCATACTTTGGCCCTCAGAGAACATCAGAACTGGAGGTAGATACCATCGCCACAGGGTTAGAAGCCGTGCTGTCACAATGCCAAGATGTAGGAGACCTCAGTCGCATACTCAAGCCACGATACTGACTCTGACTGAACAAAGGTACTTGTAGATCGAGAAAGAGGCCATTGTAGTGCAGTGGGGATGCTGCCATTTCCATTTGTACCTGTATGGGCACCCTTTTATGGTCTACACCGACCATAAGCCACTGATTCCTCTATTTAAAGGCTAGGAGCACACAACCTGGCCAACATCCGCTCAAGACAATGGTGCAGAAGTGTACTGAGTACCAAGCAACCAGACTCCCACACCCACTAGCCCCAGTCCTCACTGAGGAAGGCCAAATTGTCCTGTGGCAAAAAGTTACTGCTGACTTCAGCAGCCTCCCTAATGGCAAATATCCGAAAGTCAATCTGATACCTTCCACATCCGCGGGGGATGTTATTCCAAAGATGCAGAAGATCATGGGGCTCATATACTAATGGGCAAAATCTGGACTGATAATGGACCCCCATTCAACAGCACTGGATGGGAGGAGTACCTCCAGTCCAGGTACACGCAACACTGATGCATCATGCTATGGTGGCCCCAAGCAAATGTGGAGGCAGAACAGTGTGTGGGGACCCTAAAGAAAGTGATAGGCATAGCAGAGGCAGAAACGAAGGCATAGAGAATGATATATACATGTTTCTGCGAGAGTACAGAGCTACACCACACTCCACCACCGTCATGGGGTGAACAGTCACGGACACTAGTCCCCATCATCGTCAGTCGGTTCAGAGTCATGAGCCACAGCAACAGTTATTCAGCCAGGAGCAACCCCATAATGACTATGCCAGTAGAAGGCGGCGAGCCTGGCACAGATTGTATGAGTCAGGGGACAAAGTCCTGATCAAATATCCACACCCTGGAAGAAAATTCCAGCTGCCTTTTGAGCCTCAACCGTGGACAGTAACTACGGTAAAGGGAGCCAGGGAGACAGCTCAACAAGGAAGAGGCAGTATCTCAAGGAATATATCACACATCAAATGTTTTCTAACAGAAGAAAATCCTGAGGAAGGGGATGACATAAGCCCGAATGAGGGGAGCGAGGCAGTGTATTCAGAAAAAGAAGAGGATGAAGATAGTTTTGCAAGCCCACCACCCCAAGAGGACACCAGTCACTGTGACATGAAGGCGGTCGAAGCTGAGACTGTCACACCTCTAGTGCAAAGGGGAGGGTCCCAGAGATACCTTTTGAGAATCAACCCAGTGCTGTCACAAACATACAAAGACTATGTGCCAGAATGATGAGCAGAAGGTGTTTTGGTCCTTAGGAAAGGACAGTCGAGAACAGCCGGATGGTGAACTGTGTGGTACCTGCCTGTCTATAGCACAATGTGATATGTGAAGTATATTTGATGTGTTTTCCTATGTTTTTCATCTTCGTTATCCCTGCATGTCTGAAGTTTGATGTGATAGGTGACATATATTTGTTTTCCTGTGTTTTTTTCTTCGGTATCCCAGTTGGGGACAAGGGTTTTATTTTGAAGATGTTTTAGTTTTGGTTAAGTAAAGGAGGAATATAGATTTGGGAGATGTGAGTTTTGGAGTGGGGAGTGGTGGAGGTTTCCACAGACAAGGGATGAAAACCTACTGCGATATCTGCTTGAGATATATAGGTAACAGGCCTATGACTCTGAGAAGTGGGGGGATGTGTGGTCTTATCATTTGTCTTTAAAATCTTCAATAAAAGATTTATTAAAAAAATGAAAAAAGTACTTCGGGAAAGCTATTGTAAATTGATATTTGCAATAATATCCATCCTACCAATAAGTCACAATGTCAGAAATCCCCTATTAATGATGTAATCTAACTCATATTTATGAATTTACCCCAAAAGAAACTGAAGTAAATGCATGGAAAACTTTTACGGAGAGCACAACACTAACATAATAACCAACTAACCACTTCATTTTAACCACTAACCATCGTTTCCGGGTAGCATGCTACTATTGTAAAGTGTTTCAATGGTTTGTCAGAGGTATATAAATCCAATAACAATACCACCTGCAAATCTCCCATCAATCACACTGCCAATGCCAAATATACCACCACCACATTACACGAAGGCCACAACAATTTGACTAATACTACTACCAATAAGAACAAAACCAACACCAATGCCAATAATCCATTACCAATACCAACATCAATGCCAATACTACCACCATCACACTCCACCAAGACCATAACAATATGACTAATACCACCACCAAGAAAACCACAGCCAATAACACCACCACCACACTCCAGCAAGGCCACAAAATATGACTAATACCACCACCAATAAGAGGGCAGGCACTAGACTCACCAATACCCCTCACATTCACATATCCCTTTCAGACCCTTGTGTGTATAGATATATAATGAGAAACGTTGTTGTTGGTTGAGGGGGGTAAAACTCTACTCAAGCAACAGCCACAATCCTTGTCAGGATGAACCACAAAAAGTCACTAATTTAACCTGTGCTTAACTTTCTGGTAGGTTGGCGCAAAAGCAGTCAGGCTTAGCCTAGAGGCAATGTTTCAAGTATGTTTCCAGCATTTAAACAGTAATAAAGTGAACACAACACAAGAAAAATACCACAACAATTTAAAAAAGAGGAAAATTTAATAAATTATTTGAGACCAAAATGATAAAAATCCAATTAGTAGAATTGGAACTATGCAATTTTAAAGGTTTAGATAAAAGTAGAACCAAAAGGTGCAAATTGTCAACTACAGTTATCTGGTCATGCTGAATTAGGACAAAGTCACAAGTTTAGGCTGAATGCAATGGGGTGCAGGCCGGGCACCGTACTAAGTTTGTTCTTTTTGCAACTTTCAATAAGTTGCATTTTTAGAATTGTGATCTACAATCCCACTTTCTCAGTAACGAGGATTTTAAATTACAGTTCCTCAGACACCAAATATGACCTTCCTAAATGCTCCCAATCAAAAGTTACCATGTACTAAATGCCATAAAGTAGCCCAATGTTATCTTATGGGAGAGGTAGGCCCCACAGTAGTGAAAAAAGTAATGTAGGACTTTTTCACTACCAGGACATATAAAACTTACATGTCCAACTTCAAATTGCATTGCAGCCTGCCCTATGGGCTGTTTATGGCCTTCATTATGGGGTCCTTATGTATTAAAAAGGGAGTTTTAGGCTTGGCAGAGGAGGCATTTTGCCAAGTCAAGGTGGAAGTTTCAAGCTGCTAGCAGGCTGCAATGGCAGGTGTGAGACATGTTTTACAGGGTGGCTACTTGTGTGGGTGGCACAATAAGTGCTGCAGGCCCATTAGTAGCATTTAATTTACAGACCCTGGGTATATGGTCCCACTTTACTAGGGACTTATAAGTAAATTAAATATCCCACTCAGGTGTAAGCCAATTTGACCATTTTTTAGGGAGTGAGCACAAGCACGTTAACACTGGTTGACAGTGGTAAAGTGCACAGAGTCCTAAGGTAAACAAAACAAATTTAGAATAATAGGAGCGTGAAGCAAAACAAAAAGTTTGGGGGTGACCCTGCAGAGAGGACCTACAGGACCTCTAAGGACCTTAGCGGATTCTAACATGACCACGTTCCAGTCAAAAGCCAGGGGAGACCTTGATGGGCTACCCTGCTAAGGTGCTAGAACATAGACAATGGCCCCCTAGTGCAGAGGCACTGGCCAGTTTTATGCCCTTCTGAACTCATTTGGACCCCTCTTTCTACACTCTCCAGAGCCAGTTGACTGACCCATGGGGAACCGTCCTCCTCATCTGTGGAACCCATCTGTGAAACACATAACCTTATCTTGCTCAGTGATCCATCCCAGTAGGCAGACAGTACCACCATGGCCAAAAAAGTGATGTGGCCCATTCCACTCCTTGAATCAGACCTCTGTCCCCGACCCTACAAAAATTCTGCCCAGAAGGACAGCAACCAACAGAGGCCACTAACAACCATCAGTGTCAAAATCCAGGGCCTAGGCTAGCCAGGGTTCTCTGATTTCTGAGGTTTATCAGAGCGGGAGGCAACAGCCCCAAGTGTTAGGTCCTTTTCTTCCACTCTCTTTCCCACCAGCCCAGGGGTGGGAGCCTGCAACTGGCCACTCAGCCTAGGGTCTGTATCCTGAAGCTGAACAGGAGTTAGGGATGTGCCTTTCCTATCCCTGGCCTTCCACCTGGGACTATGTACCCTCTGCTTGGGAGTGGTAGCTCCTGAAAACTGAGATTCCATGGTTTCCTGGGTGGCCACCCCTCTCAGCTCACCTGACACCAGTGATAACTCATTTCCCAACATGCAGTCGATGGGCATCTGGGGACTAACTATGACCCTCCTCTAGGTCACCTCCCCACCATACTCCAGGGATACCAGAGCCATGGGGAGGAAAATGTCCTGTCCCTGTGTTATCCTACACACCTGTCTGATGTACCGCTCTGAGAAAACCAGTCTTTCCACTACCATGGTCTGGCTGGCCTGGTGTCCCACAGAGCAGTGACACAGATCTCATTCACTTTCACCTAGTGGAAGTGTTGACTCCCACCCTCAAGGATCACCAGTTCACCCTCTGAGTCTATCTCCCAACCAAGGGAGATTAGGGCATGTTCTCCTTAACCCTGAGGCCACATTAGCCACCCCTGTAGAGGTCCCACAAGTGGATGGTTTCTTAGGACAGACTGAGCCCCTTGCTTGTGCCCTAACTGGCAACACTCAAAGCAATTGAGTTGGAAATGGGAAGTCCTGGGCTACAGCCCACCAGAACCTCCCCCCTGTTTCTCAGAAGGAGCATAGGGACCCTTTCCTTCACCTTGGTCTGGGACTTTTCTGTGTCTTCCTTGAGGTCCCTTCACTCTACGGGGAAAACATGAATCCTCTCCTAGGTATCTTCTAATGGGCCCTAGGGCTGAGCCAAGGACGTCTGCCTCCTTAGCAAGCTGCCTGGGGTCAGACAGCTTGCTATTAATTAGGTGTTGGCACAGCTCTGGAAACAGTTGCTGATCATGTGCTCCTCTGCAAACAAATTTTAACTAGCAAAAGAATGAGTCCACCACATACCTCTCTCTTTCACCACCCTACACTTCCTCTTATAATAACCCTTGTAAGTTCTGTTTTGTCCTTGCTTTTTTCCTTTGTCACTGTTTTCCTGTCTTAATTTTTCTCCTTCGTTCTCCCTTTTTGGCCTTTCTCTCTCTTGCTTTGGGTCAAAGACTATTGATGGAAAAGATGTCTGGGCCCCCACAAATGAGTTCTGGTGCCTAATATGTGGTTGCATGTCTAAAGAGGTACAATGCACACCAAAATGTAAAGTTCTTCAAAAGGTTTTACAATGCTCAAGGCAGTATATAGGGCATGCCACCCTGGAACACGCTCTATCCGTGCATCTGAATATATCAATATAGAAGATGGATCCTCTCCAGGTCAGCTGCCCCCAACCCAGGATGCACAGCTAACAAGTAAGTATTAACAATCAAATAACGTTCAAACAATGTCTTCCATTCGTAGTCCAGTTTATCCCAAAAGTAATCCATGTTTCAACCATACATTTTCATGCTCCAATATTTCCACAATAAGTTCAACGAGTGCCAATCTAGGCTTTACTCCAGCACACATAGAGGTGCACAGTTCCTTATAATTGAATTTGGATGTAGTTCTCCCAACCTGGACATGGTAAACACTGGTCCATCACCTGGGAGGAGTGCGGCAATAGTTGCAGAATCGCTGGGTAGAGCGTTCAGATAAGCAACCTGTCATGAGTTAAATCTCAGTTAGCCTGCCTTTTTAATCCAGCAGCACAGTGATCTTATTAATTGAAACTCCAGCAGGGAACCTATATGTTCTGGAAATGTGTGTCATTGTCTTAAGCAATACAGCACAATCATTGTGTAATTCTAGGCAACTGGTTGGCTCTCAAACTCACCTGTTCTAGTCGTAGCATTCACACATGAAC
Organism: Calotriton arnoldi; assembly: GCA_963921515.1. Lineage (NCBI taxonomy): Eukaryota > Metazoa > Chordata > Amphibia > Caudata > Salamandridae > Calotriton > Calotriton arnoldi. Next base: position 32,555 of record CAWUFW010002126.1, on the reverse strand, counting down.
TCCATTTGTAAATGCTTGTGGTCATCAGGAAGACTTTACAATCACACCGCAAGGATCCCCCATCATTCCATGTTTGATTATTGCTAGGAAAATTTAAAGTCCTATACAATAAATTGTTTATAATGGACAGTTCAGCTAGATATCAGGCACTGATTGAACCCAGAACGCTAAAGTTTCTTAGTTTTATGCATTAGTAACTCATACACTCCACCTTTAGCTTTGCATTCTGGTGTGCAGGTCTTTTTGACCGGCTGTCTTGCGATATCCAGCCTCACATGCTCTCTATAAACATCTCTAACCAAGCTGTCTTGGTCATCCAGTTCCTGTGGAAAGAAGAGGACCAGAGCGGAGTTCATCACATTCCGTAATTTTTATTTATTTTTATTTTGCGCGTGCACCCATAGATGCCAGCCACCACTACTGTTGAGCAAACACGTCCTAATGTGATCTCACTATCATAAAACCCACCCAGTTCTTGAAATTCTTTGCAACAATATGCCTCATCTTGATAGAGTTCTTCTAAACTCTCTCTCTTTCCTTGGTTTTCTTTTATATCTTATCTCAGCTTTGTAACTATTTCTTACTATTTTTTTGCTTCATAAACTACTTCTTTCTCCTCACCCAGCCTCCATTCTCGCTTGCCTACCCTTTTTGTTTCAACTGGTTGTACCATCCACCCCTGTCATAAGCAATCTTTCTCTCAACATTACCTCCTGAGTTCTCTGACCAGTCTGCCAGTTTCCTGCATGCCTGAATATGCACTGATAGGTGGCAGGAGGGCCTTGCATGTAGGAATATGACAGATAGGTGGCAGCAGGGCATCTTATATTCAGGAATATCACTGAATAGATAGCAGCAGCAGGGTGCTATTCGTGGTAATTTAAATGGAAAGGTGGCTGCAGTGCTCTCGATTACAAGAATGTGAATGGATAGGTAGCATCAGGGCTCTCGCATGTAGGAATATGCATGGATAAGTAGTAGCAGGGTTCTCGCATGCAGGAATATGCATGGATAGGGAGCAGCAGGGCTCTCGTATGCAGGAATATGCTTGGATTAGGTAGGAGTAGGGCTCTCACGTAGAAAAATACGAATGGATAGGTAGCAGCAGGGCTCTGGACATGATTGAATATGAATGAACACATGGTAGCATGATTCACTGCTGCAGGAATAATAAGTGATAGAAGTCAGCTGGGTTCTACCTGTGCAGTTTCATTGAATATATGATGTTGGGACTCTGCATGTGCAGGAATATTAATGACCAGTTGACAGCAAATACTAATTTTCAACAAAGACACTTCACTCTGGGACCTCGCCTGGTGCACTGCCGAATCCATGCAAAACACCACAGAATAATAATCGGCAGCCAACTCACCATGACCGGCCAAGTGAATTCCATTCAATCTCCTGATTCACCACACATTCAAAAATGGGGAAAACAATCTTCAAATGGCTCCCTACCAACAATCATAAACCTGTCACTCAAGCCCTTCACCAGCAAGGTGTACTACAGCAATGAGCTCTATGGTGGAATCAACACTCAACTGACCAGAAGACTTCAGTCAATACAAACCTCAGCGGCCAGGCTCACCCTCAACCTACCACCCTGCTTGCATAACACGTTGCACTTCAGCTGCTCCACTGACTCCCGCTCCGCAAATAAGCATTGGCCTAATGTACTTCAACAACAGCATGCACTTCCACACACCTACCAGACATCTCTCTTCATCCAGACTCCTACTTGCACCCCTCCCCCTTCATACACAGAAACAGATCCAGAGGTTGTGCCTCATCCTATCTCGCTCCTAAAGCCTGGAACAATCTGCCCTTGTACAACAGAGCCTCCTCCTCAGTTCTTGAATTCCCTAAAAACTGAAGACCTGGCTCATCACTTAGCCTAACATAACATAACATGACACAACATAACACAACACAAGATAACATAACATACCATAACACATCATAACTAACATAACTTTGCACGTGCAGGAATATGAATTTGATAATGGCAATGAGGCAAACAGGAGTAGTCCCTGTGGCAGGTAAGTGGCAGCTGCCCCTAATTCTAGTCTTATTGACCATGGCAAACCCATGCAGTCATGTGGGTAGCAGGATGGTTAAGAGAGATTATTTATTCCCCCAAGAGGATGATGATGAACACTGTCTGCAGCTCCCAGCCAACTACTGGCATGCCCATGCTCCTGCACCACTGGTGAAGCAGGGAGGTTGTCCACACAGGATTTCCAAGGTTTTACCCCCTCTCTGGAACAGCAGCTAGGGCGCCAGCTTCTATTTTGATATTTTCCTAGTCTACCTGCAAGTTTCCTGTATTTGCAGAAATTAAGGTCTTCAGCAGTAGTCACAACATCTCTGCACAGGCACCTGTACAGAGCAGCTGAAGGAAGCCAAACTTCACTGAGCGCTGACCAGAAAACACTGATCTGAGCTCTGCAGTATGCCTACAGACAGCCCCCCAGCAATCAATGGCCATTACTCAGAGCTGTGAGAGGGCTCATGTTCTCCCTTTAAGCCATTGCCAAATTGCTTGATTGATAATGCAGGCACTCTTAGATATGTCTCCTCTTAGCAGAGGCTACAGGTCAGGACCATCATATATTTCAGAGGCGCTGGGACTAATGCTGTGCTACGCTGCTCTGAAAACTGCTCTGCAGGAAGGATGCAGCTCCTGGGACAGAAGGACCCCTGGGCCTTGCCAGTTTTAAATGAGATTCAGACAGGTTCAGAGGCAGATTATTGGACCTCAGACCCTTCAACCAGGAGTATCATTTTTACACCCCACCCTGGACTTGGGTCACTAAAGTAAGATCTTTTAAATGCCTCACCCTCATGCTTTGTGCCACATTGGCACCTGTGGTGCATACTGTGAGGATAAGCTCAGCCTCCAGGTTCCATATTACAGAAAGTGCATAGGAGGCAACTGAATGTATGATAGTTGTTTGAGCTGCCAGGGGCACTTTGTATTACGGAAGGGCCATAGACACTTGCTAAGCTTCTTGAGTAATATGGATCACACCGGCACAAAATATGCACCAGTGTGATCATAAGTAGGTGTGGGCGAAACATTCTGGAATTGGTGGAATTATGGCGACTCCGTGTTACTCTTGTCACTTGGAGCTCCGGCCAAATGGCGGCAATCGCCATGCGGCAGATTTTTTTCTTGAGCACGGCCCCAGAGTTCCTATACAGTGTGTGCACAATTTGACGTCCCACTGGTGCGATTTACGGTCACTTGGAGGACATCCAGTGAGATTTTTCTAACACAGGCGGTAGCAACCATGAATTGTCCAAATCTACCCAAGCGTTCGTAAAATTAACAGGAGTAGCTAGGCCTCTTGGTGCAGTTCACGCTGATTTTTCAGCATGGAATCAATCAATCAATCAATCATGTCACTTATAAAGCGCACTACATACCCGCGAGGGTCTCAAGGCGCTGGGGGAAGAAGGGGGTGGTGCTGCTACTGATCGAAGAGCCAGGTCTTGAGGAGTCTTCTGAAGGCCAGTAGGTCTTGGGTCTGTCGGAGGGTGGTGGGGAGGGTGTTCCAGGTCTTGGCGGCGAGGTGGGAGAAGGATCTGCCGCTGGCGGTCGTTTTCCGGATGCGGGGGACTGTGGCGAGGGCAAGGCTGGTCGAGCGGAGCTGGCGGGTGGGGGTGTAGAAGCTGAGTCGTCTGTTGAGGTAGGCTGGTCCGGAGTTGTGGAGTACTTTGTGTGCGTGGGTGAGGAGCTTGAAGGTTATCCTCTTGTTGACAGGGAGCCAGTGCAGGTCTCTCAGGTGGGGTGTGATGTGGCTGCGTCGGGGGATGTCGAGGATAAGACGTGCAGAGGCGTTCTGGATGCGTTGCAGCCGTCTCAGGAGCTTAGCCGTCGTTCCTGCGTAGAGGGCGTTTCCGTAGTCCAGCCTGCTGGTGACGAGGGCCTGGGTGACTGTTTTTCTTGTTTCGGTGGGGATCCACTTGAAGATCCTGCGGAGCATTCGGAGGATGTTGAAGCAGGATGAGGAAACGGCGTTGACCTGCTTAGTCATGGAGAGGGTGGGGTCGAGGATGACCCCTAGGTTGCGTACGTGGTCGGTGGGTGGCGGGGCTGTTCCCAGTGATGTTGGCCAGCAGGAGTCGTCCCAGGCTGAAGGGTTGGAACCAAGGATGAGGACCTCCGTCTTGTCCGAGTTCAGCTTCAGGCGGCTGGTCCTCATCCATTCGGCGACGGCCTTCATTCCTTCGTGGAGGTGGGCTTTGGCGGTGTGAGGGTCTTTGGTGAGGGAGAGGATCAGCTGGGTGTCGTCGGCGTAGGAGATGATGTTGAGGTTGTGCTGTCGGGCGACGTGGGTGAGGGGTGCCATGTAGATGTTGAACAGCGTTGGGCTGAGGGAGGAGCCTTGGGGTACGCCGCAGATGATCTATGTGGCCTTGGATCGGAAGGGGGCGAGGCGGACGCTTTGTGTTCTGCCGGAAAGGAAGGATGTGATCCAGTCCAGGGCCTTCTCTTGGATCCCAGCGTCGTGAAGGCGTGTTCGTAGTGTGTGGTGGCAGACCGTGTCGAAGGCGGCTGATAGGTCCAGGAGGATGAGGGCTGCTGTTTCTCCGTTGTCTAGCAGGGTCCTGATGTCATCGGTAGCGGCGATGAGGGCGGTTTCGGTGCTGTGGTTGCTGCGGAAGCCGGACTGGGAAGGGTCCAGGATGTTGTTCTCCTCGAGGTAGCGGGTCAGTTGTTTGTTGACGATTTTCTCGGTGACCTTCGTGGGGAACGGGAGCAGAGAGATGGGTCGGAAGTTCTTGAGGTCCTTGGGGTCTGCCTTGGGTTTCTTGAGTAAGGCGGTGATCTCGGCGTGCTTCCAGCTTTCCGGGAAGGTTGCTGTCTCGAAGGAGATGTTGATTATTTTCCGGAGATGGGGCGCGATGGCTGTACTGGCTTTGTTGAAGATGTGGTGCGGGCACGGGTCTAGCGGTGAACCGGAGTAGATGGTGTTCATGATCTCGCTGGTGTCCTCGTCGTTGATGTTGGTCCAGGAGAGCAGGCGGTTGGTGGTTGTGGGGGCAGTGGTCTCGGTGGTTGCCGGGGCGGTCGTGGTGTTGAAGCTGTCGTGGATGTCGGCGATTTTGCGGTGGAAGAAGGTGGCCAGTGAGTCGCACAGGTCTCGCGACGGCTGGATGTCGTTGGTGTTGGAGCTGGGGTTGGAGAGTTCCTTCACGATGTTGAAGAGCTCTTTGCTGTTGTGTGCGTTGTTGTCTAGGCGGTCTTTGAGTGAGGCCCTTTTGGCGGATCTGATGAGGTGATGGTGACTGCGGGTGGCGCTCTTGTGGGCGGCGTAGCTGTCCGCTGTCCGTTCGTGGAGCCAGATCTTCTCCAGTTTTCGGCATGTTTGTTTGGAGGCCTGGAGGTCTTCGGTGAACCAGGTGGCTTTCTTGCTGGTGTGGCTGTTGGGCGGATTCTTGAGCGGGGCGAGGGTGTTGGCGCAGTCGTCGATCCACTGTCTGAGGTTGCGGGCGGCGGTGTCGGGGTCGGAGGGTTCGGCGGGTGGGCTCAGGGCGAGGTTGTGGTTAGCTGGTCTTCCGTGACTCTGCTCCAGCAGCGGCGAGGCATTTGTTCGGTGCGGTGGTGCGTGGTGGGCTTCCTGTAGGTGAAGCGGATGCAGTGGTGGTCAGTCCAGTGGGGTTCGGAGGTGTGGTTGAAGGAGACGTGTGGGCTTGCGGAAAAGATGGAGTCTAGCGTGTGGCCGGCGGCGTGGGTGGGTGTAGTCACGAGCTGTCTGAGTCCGAGGGTGGCGAGGTTGTCGATCAGGGTGGTGGAGTTGGTGTCCTTGTTGTTCTCGAGGTGGAAGTTCAGGTCCCGAGGAGGATGTAGTCCGTGGAGGCGATGGCGTGTGTGCTGACGAAGTCAGCGATGGAATCGCTGAACTGTGGTCGGGGTCCGGGGGTCTGTAGATGAGGGTTCCTCTGAGGGTGGTGTTGGGATCGGTGTGGATCTGGAAGTGCATGTGTTCGGCAGTGCTGAGGGTGTCGTCGGTGTTGGTTGAGACTCTGAGGGTGTTCCTGTGGACGATGGCGATGCCTCCTCCGACTCCTTTGGTGCGGTCCCTGCGGGTGATCTTGTATCCGTCCGGGATGGCAATGGCGATGTCGGGGGCTGAAGCGGGATTCAGCCAGGTCTCCGTCAGGAATGCGACGTCTGGGGAGGTTGAGTCGAGAAGGTCCCAGAGTTCGATGGCGTGTTTGCGGGCGGAGCGGGTGTTGAGGAGGATGCATCTGGAACACGCTCCCCGCGTCAGAGCGAGCAGCGTGACTTGCCTATTTCCATTTTATGTAACTCTGCAAAATTCCACAAGTTACGCCCTACCCTAATCATAAGAAGGCATTCTCTTGGGGGCAGGGTCCCATGGAAATGAGGCAACCTTTTGACATTGCACCTACGCTGTATTACAGATGCAGTGACAGAGGCAAGTACGCATGTAATTGTGAACTGTGAGGAATCAGGACCTGTTTGCAGTGTTCCCCCACTTTTTGCCCCCATTTTGTTTACTAGGTGCTGGTTTTCTGACTCTGACTGCACCCTGGGCTCTGCTAACCAGACCCAGGGCCTCTGCTCTGATTAAAAGTATATGGTAATTGCGTATAATTACAATTGGCAATGACAGACCCCTGTAAGTCCCCAGTATATAATAAGGTAAGGGGTATTCAAACTACCTATAAGTCACCAGTATACAATAGAGCAGGGAGGTTTAGAGTCCCAGTAGATTTTCCTCACTGGAGTGTGCATTGATGTGTTGCCTGCTGCAATTCTAAAGGCAGCCCTGCTTTAAAAGTAAATTATATGCAACTTCGACTTTGGAATTAAAGGTACTTGCAAGGTAGTAATCTACCTTATTTTTACATGTAAGTCACCCCTGAGGTTTAGGTGCCGCAGGGGTAAGGTGCCACTTAACTATAAGCAGGGATATTATAAAAGATGTTTTATAAGCCATGGTGAGAGAGAAACTGCCAAATTAGTTTTTCCCCATTATAGATAACTAGCTCCATAGGCTAACATTGGAATGTTTTATTTAAGCATAAATATTGATAGGAAGGAGCTCAAAATGTCATTCAAGGACTTAAAATAATAGTTATGATAAATCCACTAACTTACCACTGTTAGATTTATAATAACTATCTCAGAAAATACGTTATTTAACTTTCTTTTCTGTAAGCCAAAATCCAGCCTTCCAGCTGCCCTCTCCTGATTAGCTAGCCTTGCCAGGATGAGCCAAGCTATCTTACTGAGGTGTGTAGTAGCCAGAGGATTTCCTGTGGGTGGAGAACTGCAGTGGCAGAAGCAACAGACAGGATCGGGTGGAGTAGCCAGACTGGTCTTCAAAGGGAGAATGACTCTTTAGGTCTGTACAGGCTCACCCCCACATCCTGCAACCCCAGCCGCACAGGGGCCCCTTTGATTAGATTAGGGAATGGGATGGAAGAGGAGCATTAAGGAATCTTAGCCATACCAGTGGGTTGGCTTAGCCTGGTCTAACCTCCAAGGAGAGACTTTTTCCATTTTGGATTTTGGAAGAATAGTGCTTTCTGAGACAAAAATATGCCACACTTTGGAGGAAGTGGTCATACACCTGTGTGGCACCCTGCATCCATTGTTCAGGGGTCCCCCCCCTGCTTGACACCCAGGACCACTGCATAAATATGGAAGAGCTGCATGGCAACTCCGACCTGCTGCCTGAAACTACGACGAGAAGAAATTACAAAGGTCTGCACTCTAAGTACAATGCCTTCCTTCAAGAAGGATTAAGGAGTGGACCCTCTGCAAGCTACAGGTTAACTGAGCCCACCTGCATCCTCTTCACCAAGATGTCCCTAGCCTGGAGTGCGTCCAGTGGACTTTTAAGGATTTGGCCAGGTGCATTGTGGGATTTGTAGTACCACTGGAATGGTGTTGTAGACACTTTGAACCCTCAAGGGGACCTTCTGGAAGAAGATCCAGAAGTTTACTGAAGTTTGGGAACCAAGAGTCAAGCCGGCGACCCTCAACTGGGACACGGCCTGAATTTCAGATTCGCCCCGCCGAAAGCCCTGGAGCTTCAGACTTCCAGGATTTCACTGGGGCATCACAGAACACCTAACCAATGACATTGACACAAATCTGGCCTGAAGAGGAGCCTTGCTTGGCGTCGAGAGAAAAAGTTCCAGAAAAACGATTAAGTGAGAAGGTAAAAGTTTGACCGAGGCCTCCCACTTAGTGTATCCGACCAGGGATCCATCGTGGTTGGCCTCAAACTTTGACTTTGTCCCGGCCAAGTGCGAGCAGATGTCCTAATTTGGCGCTATTGTTTTTGAGCACTAAAAAGTGTTTATTCTTTAAAAATTCATATCTCCAGTTCCCTACATTGGATTTTTGTCGTTTTGGTGTCAATTCCTTCATAAAAATACAATCTATTTTTATAAATTGGTTTTGGATTTTTATTGTGTGCTGTTTCTTACTTGTTCAATGTATTGGTGTTTTTAAATGTATTAAACATCTGTATCCTGCCTGCTCGTTGCCAGCTACCAAGGGTTCAGCAAGGGATTCATTTATTGAGACCTTATCTGAACCTGTTATTTTGTTTGTGGCCTTATTACTAGTTGTAAGTCACTACTTATCACTACTAATAAACCTCTTTCCAACAAAAACAAAATGTTTTTTAAAAGTTTGCTACCCAGCCATCATATTTGACTCTACTGTCCTTCAAATAATTTGTGCATAGATGGGTACTGCCATGATAGTAGTTCCTGTCAATCTAGAGCGCTGTCTACAGGCCAGCGGACAACTCTACATTTTTGTGGGCGGAGGTCTCTCAGGATGTCTGTGGTATTGTCCTCATCCATTCTGACTGGGTTTACTCCGTCGCCAAAACTCTGAATCAATCCCATCGTTTTTTTTTACTTTTGTCATGAGACTGGAATGAAGCCTCTTAAATATACTATGTAGGTCACTTCATAAGGAGCCCTATGCAATTGTTTCTATTTTGATAAAATCACCCTAAATATTAGATGCCTCTATGTTACTGCGATACCACTTTTCCATTTCAGATTTTTACTTTTACAATTCATTGTTTTCAGGTGTTTTAATCTGATTTGCTTACTTGAACTGAACCAGAAATAATAATTCCAGAATGCACATATTTGCTGCAGAAAAAGAGATGCTCTCATTACACGGTGTCTTTTGTTAAACCTAGATCTGGCTCTTGTACATTCCCAAGGCTTTGTGAGTAAGAGCGAGTATATAGCTTTAGCAGCGTAAACAGCTTTAACTAGTCTTGCAAAGGTTTTAATCTTCTTCATTTTTAGTCGCATCTGCAGGTAAATATAAAGAAGTAAGAGCATTTTTGGAACACGAGACAGCTCTATGAAGGGCCTCCCAAGTTGCCATGTCTTGGCCCACGGTGTAATGGAGTGGATTCTGTGCCATGTCTGTCAAAATAACTTGGAAACATTCACACATTTGGGACGTTTAGACTTGAAAGTTAGTGTCTGCACCTCAGCCAGTTTTAGCACTAAGGGCCTCATGTTGCAAAATCACACTGTTTGTGAACACAAAAATACTTATCATTTCGCTCCAAACCGTTTTTATAAGTTGGAGATTTCTTTAGACTAGTAAAGGACATTTGCGATCGTTTCTGATTTGCAAATATGAGGGTTCATGAAAGGGGTTTCCTCCCTCCCTTTTCCAATTCAGAAAGGAAGTGATTGATAATTTGTGACTGCAAATGTTGTTGTAAACCATTGATGAGCTAATGGCCCCTAGTTGGCGTGGCAACTAATTTGCAAAAGAGTAGGCGTCCCTTTACTACGGATGCCTCAGGAAGGGAGAGCTTTTCCAAAAACTGCCGGCCAATTGTGCAGTATCTCTTTTAATTAGACAGCGACCAGACAAATATAGAAGTTTTTCTGCTATTTGCACGGCTGCTGGACAAACAGACAGAATCTCTACTTTTCAGCCAGCAGCCACGTAAATATTTAAGTTTTCCTGCTATTTGCATAGCTGCCAGATGCCCAGTGCAGAATCTCTACTATTTAACCAGCGGCTGGGTAGGAAGTGACGTTTTTCTGCTATGTGCAAGTCCACCAGCCACACAGGGCAGAATCTCTACTGTTTATCCAGCGGGTGAGTAAATATTGAAGTTTTCTGCTAATTGCATGGTGCAAGCAAGACAGAGCAAAATCTCTACAAATTAGTCAGCAGTCATGCAAATATTTAGGTTTCCTGCTATTTGTACCGCCACCAGCAAGATAGTGTAGAGTCTCTACTATTTAACCAGTTGCCGATTAAATTGTAGACTTTTTTCATCTATTTGCACGGCTGTGAGCCGAACAGTTTAGAATCTCAACTGTTTAGCATGTGGCCAGGTAAATGGTGAAGTTTCTCTGCTATTTTCACAGCCATCTGCCAAACAGTCAGACTATTAGTTAGCCAGTGGCCGGGTAAATAGTCAATTTTCTTTACTAATTTCAAGGCCGCCTTCCAAATAGTAAATAATTTCTACTATTTAGCCAGTGGCTGAGTAAATAGCAGAAAAAAAATCACTATTTAGCTGGAGGCCGGATAAATAGCCGCTAACATTTATGAATTATTGGGAAGCAGGAGGGACATGCCTGTGGGCACTGGTAAGCCTGATTATTAAGAAGTTCAGATTTTTCAGTTTAGTATTGATCATTACCAAAAAACGTTCGGCCTTTGATACAGTAGTTAATTGCTTTTCAAGGATGTGTGTTTGTCGCAAAAGAGATGGGATCATCACGTTCAATGCAGCTGATAGCTCTTACCAATTTGTTTGGTTAATTTGAATTTGGTCGTCTTCTGGGGAGATGATTTCTCTGAGGTTTGTAAAAAATGTAATGCACTTGATTCAAGCAGATCTTCATCTGTTATTTGATAAGCGATTGGCTCTGTGGTCTGGTTGAGTGACAGGGGATGTTTTGTTAGCACCATACTATTTAAGTCTACTTGGACCGTTGCTCATTTTCATTTACAGTTTGGGTGGTTTTGTTGGTCGCCAACTCTGATAGACCGAGGGCTGGGCATCCTGGTTTTTGATGGACCATGTAAGGGAAGCCATTGCCTTGTAGCATCTGTATAAGCTAATAATACTAAAAAGGGAGTATAGAGATCTATTTAGCTGTTAGTCCTAGTGGCTTTCAATTTATCATAACCTTTTGAGTGGCTCCATGTCACTGTGTATCATGGGGCATGAAAGTTATTAAATTTTTCTTTGGGTCTGCTGCAGCAGGGGTATTGATAGAGGTTTTATTAGTTTTGTCGGTCTCCAGAGGGTTTAGCTTTGAGTGTGAGGGTTCTATGAATATTGGGCCAGATGTATGAAGCATCTGATTAGTGATTTCCTAATTGCAACAAATAGCACCTCGCAATTCGCTATTCGGAATGCACGAAAGTAGTTGCATCAACAATTTGCGAATCAGTATTTGTTTGGTGCTCTACTTAGGTAATCGCATTCTGCAATTTCCTAAATTGCGAATCGTGTCACAATTAGCGGCCGTCGTATTTTGGCATACCCTGATGACCTCCCAACGAAAAGTGCTGCTCAATTGGAAATAGCAGAGTGTGCATGCTGGAGATTGTGGATAGTATCAAAAACAACATCGACCTGTGTGTGTGTGGTATCCACCTATGAAGACATCAAAATGTTAAGAAAGGACACAGAGAAGGAGGCTGGGGCATGGAAACGCAAATTAAAATATTCAAGAAAAGAACTGGAAATATTGACCGAGCAGTGTGTTGGGCACCATGACAAACCTTTTAGGAAATGATACCTCACAGTCCCTTTATCACATAATAAATAAATATGGAAATCAATACAGAAAAAAATCAACTCTGTTGGTGTGATGCAGAGATCCATTGAGGGAAATCAGAAAACGAAGGCAAGATCTCAGATCATGGACAAAAGAGAAGGTTGCAAACTGCCTAATTGAGGCTAGAGCTTCTGGAGGAGGTCCCCCAGTGCCCTAAACCAACTGCAATAGATGAACTGGTAAAAACTACTCTGAAATCAGAATCAGTCACTGGATTCAGTAGACTTGATGCACTGAATTTGCAGGAGCCTCTCTAGGGAAGTATAATATAGCATAGTTACATACAAAAATATATGTGGTTAGGCAGTGTCAAAACGCTTATACATTATACAACCTTTTCAATTCTTGTGTATATATAAACAGGGAATGGAAGAAACATATTAGTGTACATAAAAAAGCAGTGAATGTTCATAGTGTATCATGGTAGATGTACTAAAAACACATTAACACATTAGCTTGAGTTCAACAAATTTATTTATCATGATTCCATTTTCTAACAGATATCCATGCTCATTGAAGTGATGTGTCAGAAGCCGAGGGACATGAGGAATATCACGGACCAATTAATATTCTTAGCCAGGGCACAGCACCCTAAGCGGAATATATGAATAACAGAGTCACGGAACATACACATTTAGTGCAAGAAGTGTGTGGAAGAGACACACAAAGTGTCACCAAGGAACCTGTAGGGAGGCTAAGACAACTCCGGTCGATGTGGAGCTCACACTCGCTATGTTGCCAATACACAATCCTAACAAATTCTGGAAAATGTGCCTCTTTTTGGAGGTTTGAACGCATCAATGCTTAAGGTTCCATACCTGGAATGAAAAGAGAAACATGAAGAAAATCATTGCATTTGGTTTTCAAAAAATATGGCATACCCTTGCTTGAACCCAGATGTCCATGAAGGAAAAGCTAGCTAGTTTGACAGATGCAATGAAGATGACTCTATGTATTGAATTAAATCAGGATATTATGCAGTGCTTAGTTTATAAAACAATAAACGCTGGACCCTTGTCAGGAGGCCACTGCAGATTGCATCACCCATTGACCATGTCAGCGCAGGAAGTGACAGTACCAAGACAACTACTAACCGTCACACTCCTACAAGTGTGACAACTTGAACTATTCCAGTCCCCCAAATTAGGCAGCAGGTATTACTATTTTTAATGTATAATTCAGTTAACAATCAACTGTTCTTGCGCTCATCTGTAAATTGTACTAGCAGCACCACCATGTGGCAGACGCCATAAGTGCTGATGTTGACAATTACATGCCAGTCCCAAGAAGTGGAAACCACCGGCTCAAATTACGCATTGATATTATGAGTCAAAAGCGTAGGAGACATCAACACTATGTACGTATTGATTTCTTAAATAGGTCAATGAATTGCCTTGTACATGCCACATCTACATTGTCATGGCGTACTGTCTGCCTACAAGTTGAAATGGGCCACTACAGCAGGGAAGAAGCATGAGGCCTCATCAAAATACAAATGTTGTAGAAACAGTGCATAAATTACAGATTGCAAGTGGCACACAAGTAGTAGCAGCAGAAAGTGAGGATCAGTCCAGTGTCAGCATGTTGCCACAGATAGCATGATTCTTTGTGAAACCAGGAATCGTACTGCTATTGAGGGCAATGTCGGAGATACAATATCTGCTTGTGGCAAACTCAAAATGTAGACATTTTATTTGTCATTTGTTATTTTTGGTGTATTTAGGGTAACAACACACATGTTATACCTTTTATTTTATATTATTATATAACACACATATTATACCTTTTGTACCTTATAATTTACATTTTGTGACATAGATTAATGTTACATTACTTTGCTTACATACATTACCATATCTGAAAGTAAAGCGAGACTATGGTTTACCAACTACAAAGCATTTGTATTATTATGCTAAAATGATTTTGTACATTTATAACTTACCCTGTAAAATAATTATTTGTTACATTAGCGAGGCGTACGCGGCCTTGTGCTGTTCTTGAGTCATCATCATGTTGAGGTGCTGATGGCTTTTCGTCCTCTTCATCAGACTCTGACTCAGACATCCAAACTTCCAATTCTTTCTGAGTCACTATATTGTGTAGAATTGCGCATGTTGACACCATTTTACGACTGATTTCTGGAGAATATTGTAGGACATCTCCACACCAATGGAGACATCAGACTTTACTTTTTAAAAGTCCAAAGGTCCTCTTGTTCTTCTATGTGCAACATTGTGCCAACACTCAATCCGTGTAGAAGAGTTCAGATAGCAGTCATTATCCATGGGCTTTAGCCATAACCACTATTACCTACAACATCAATGTACATATTAGCACATCATACTCTAGATATATGTGCCTTAAAAAATTATTAAATACTTAAAGCTAATTTACCCAGTATATATCCATCTTCATTTGTGTCTTATGCAAATATTTTTTAAATGCAGGGCTTATACTCCTCTTTTTAATGTAACGTGTGGCTGATTTCCTTGATTTTCTACTGCAGCAAAATCCCCATCGTTTTTAGTCCGTTGGTCTGTTCATAGCTGCTTGGTGTTGTTATATATGCAGAATCATTTGCCAAAGGCAATAAAGTCCATTGTTGAGGTGGGTGATGGATCTTCCCTCAGAGGTCCAGGAATTTTCACGGCGGTTAGGTTGTTTTTGTTTTTTTTTTGTCTTTGGTGTGCACTGTAGGCATACTGTTGGATAGTGATCAGGCTCCAAGCACGGAATGAGAATGTCCCACTTGGCAAATGTTGATTTTCGTAACATAATGTAGTCAAACTCATGTTTGTATTTTCATACAATTGTTTTGATTTTTCTACATTTCTGTGGGGAAAGAAAGTCTATATTTTATTAATTCTAGAAAACATTTTTTTGAACATTCGGGCAATACTTCAGGAGACTGAGAATGTTGCTTTAGTCAAGTAATCATGTGACCTCTAAAGTTCTATTACGGTTTTAATAGTCTAACAAAAGTCTCAAGCTCTGGGCTTACAGCTGGTGGACTTGTTGAAAGGGTGTTGATTTTTCTTCCATTTCACCTATTGGGTGCTGCTGGGCCTGAGTGCTTCCACAGATTGCTTCCCTGTCTTGTGCTGTCGGTGTGCTAATCTTTCTGGTGGTTTAGGATACTCCTTCCCTCAAAGAGCTTGGAGAGTTGTACAAGTTAGGCCTATCCATGTGAGTGGGATGAAGAGAGGTCCGTTCTCCAGATTTAGCTAGCATGATTTGATGGACTTAGGGTAGTGATGGCGTATTTTGATGAAGGTTTTTTGCACTAATTGCTGTAGTTTCCTTGTACTTTACAATACGGATGCCCTGTGGAGACTCAGTTTGCGATGGACATAGTTACAGGAGTTCCGCTTGGCTCTTTTTTTTTAGGTTGATCTGTCTCTTCCTTCCTATTTGGGGTCTTGTTCCTTGTGTTCATGTTGAAAGTTTTGTTCAAATGTCAATACTTTTTCACTTTTTCCAAATCATCCTGTAGATGCTGTTGGATTTTGGATGAGTAAAGAGTCCCTTAAATTTCATGCTGTTCTGAAGGTGTCAGATCACAGCTTTCAATGTGATTAGTATGTGAAGGGGGTTGTGGTTCAGTTTCTAATTTTTTATTTCCAATAGAAGGGAGGGAATACGATTTCGATTTTGGCTTAAAGCTGGGTGCGGTTTGATTTCATATTAAAATTGCAATTCTTGGCTTTTGATTCACTTGTTTCTTATGGAATTATTTTTTTTTAATGCAGGGCTTAAATATCTTCTTTTAATGTATCATTGCGCGTCTGGTTTCCTTGATTTTCTTCTGCAGCAAAATCCTCATCTTCTTTTGTCTGTTTATAGCTGCTTTTTGTCGTTGTCTTTGCAAACATTTGCCAAAGGCAATAAGTCCAATGTTGAGGTGGGTGATGGATCTACCCCTAAAAGTTCAGACATTTTCATTCGGTTTCAATCTTTTTTTTTTTGTGTGTTGCACTGTAGGGATCATTTTGGAGAGCGATCAGGCTCCAGGTGAGAAATTAGAATGCCCTACTTAGCAAATGTTGATTTTTGAAGCATAATGCAGTCAAACTCATCTTTGTATTTTAATACCATTGTTTTGGTTTTTCTATTTTCTCCTTTCTGTGGAGAAAGAAAAGCAATTTTTTAATGATTCTTGGTTCAAGTGATCATTTGCCCTCTAAAGTTGTTTTGCGCTTCTAAAGAATAACAACGGTCACAAGTTCTGGGTTACAACTGGTGGACTTGCTGAAAGGGAGTTGATTTTTCTTCCATTTCACCTATTGGATGCTCCTGGACTGTGTGCTCGCACAGATTGCTGCCCATGTCTTGTGCTGTCAGTGTGATAATCTTGCTGGAGGTTTGGGATACTCCTTCCCTCAAAGAACGAGGAGACTTGTATAAGTTAGGTCTATCTATGTGCTGGGGATAAAGAGAGGGCTCTTCTCCAGATGTAGCTAGCATTATTTGATGGACTGAAGAGGACTGAGGGCAGTGCTGGCATATTTTGCTGAAGGTTTTTTGCACCAATTTCAGTAGTTTTTTTATGCTTTATAATAGGGATGCCCTGCGGAGCCTCATATTTCCCGATGGACATAGTTACAGGATGTCCACTTGACTCTTTGTTTTTAAGGTTGATTTGTCTCTTCCTTCCTATTTTGCGTCTTCTTGCTTGTGTTCATGTGGAAAGTCTTGTTCAAATGTCAGTACTTTTTTATTTTTTCGAAATCAACCTCTAGATGTTGTTGGAGTTTGGAGGAGGAATGTGTCTGTCCATATCATGCTTTTCTGAAGTTGTTAGATCACAGCTTTCAATATGATAAGTATATATAGGGGGTTGTGGCTCAGATTCTAATTTTTTATTTCCTATGAAAAGGAGTGTGTACCATTTGGTTTTTGGCTTTAAACTGGTTACGGTTTGATTTCATATCAAGATTCCATTTCTTTGCTTTTTAGTCATTTGTCTCTTATGCAATTCTTTTTAAATGCAGGGCTTAAAGTCTTCTTTTAATATATCATTGGGGGACTGGTTTCCTTGATTTCTGCTGCAGCAATATCGTGATCTTCTTTTGTCTGTTTATAGCTGCTTGTTGTTGTATTTGCAGACTCATTTGCCAAAGGCAATAATTTCATCGTTGTGATGGGTGATGGATCTTCCTCTTAAAGCCCAGACATTTTCATTGGATTTCAATTGGTTTTTTTGTTGGTTTTTTTTTGTGGCACTGTAGACATATTGTTGGAGAACAATCAGGTTCCAGGTGCGAAATTAGTATGACCCACTTGGCCAAATTTTTGTTTTGTATCTTAATGCAGTCAACCTCATCTTTGTATTTTAATACCGTAGCTTTGGTTTTTCTACTTTCTCCTTTCTGTGCAAAAAAAAGTAATGTTTTTATTGATTGTCCAGAAAGTTTTGGGGACATTCTGGAGATACCTCAGGAGTTTGAGAATGTTGCCTTGGTTCAAGTAATCATGTGGCCTCTGAAGTTGTATTGTCGTTCTAATAGAATAACAAAACTCCCAAGCTCTGGGCTACAACTGGTGGACATGCTGAAAGGGTGTTGATTTTTCTTCCATTTTACCTATTGGGTGCTGCTGGGCCTGAGTGCTCGCACAGATTGCTTCCCTGTCAGGGTGCTAATCTTGCAGGTGGTTTGGGATAATCCTTCCCTCAAAGAGCTTGGAGACTTGTACAAAATAGGGGTATCCATGTGCAGTGGGATGGAGAGCGGGCTCTACTCCAGATTTAGCTAGCGTTATTTGATAGACGGGTGAGGACTTAGGACAGTGCTGGCATAGTTTGATGAAGGTTTTTTGCACTATTTTTTTTATTTTCTTGTACCTTTTAATAGGGATTCCCTGCAGAGCCTCAAAGTTTGCGATGGACATGTTACAGGACTTCCCTTTGCCTCTTTTCTTTTTAAAGGTTGAGTTGTCTCTTCCTTTCAGTTTTAGGGTCTTGTTTCTTCTGTTCCTGTGGAAAGTCTTGTTAAAATGTCAGTATATTTTTATTTTTCTAAATCAACTTGTAGATGCTGTTGGAGTTTGGATGAGGAATGTGTCCGTCCATATCATGCTCTTCTGAAGTTGTTAGATCACAGCTTTCAATATGATTAGTATATATAGGGGGTTGTGGCCCAGATTCCAATGTTTTATTTCCTATGAAAAGGAGGGTGTAACATTTGGTTTTTGGCTTAAAACTGGGTGCGGTTTGATTTCATATCAAGATTCCATTTCTTTGCTTTTTAGTCATTTGTCTCTTATGCAATTCTTTTTTTAAATGCAGGGCTTTAAGTCTTCTTTTAATGTATCATTGTGTGGCTGGTTTCCTTGATTTTCCGCTGCAGCAACATCCTCATCCTCTTTTGTCTGTTTATAGCTGCTTGTTGTTGAATTTGCAGATTCATTTCCCAAAGGTAATAATTCCATTGTTGAGGTGAATAACGGATCTTCCCCTAAAAGTCCAAACATTTTTATTGGGTTTCAATCTTTTTTTTTTTGTGTTGCACTATAGGCATACTGCTGGAGAGCGATCAGGCTCCAGTTGAGAAATTAGAATGCCCTACTTGGCAAATGTTGATTTTTGAAGCATATTGCAATCAAAAGTATCTTTGTATTTTAATACAATTGTTTTGGTTTTTCTATTTTCTCCTTTCTGTGGAGAAAGAAAAGCAATTTTTTAATGATTCTTCAGAAAACATTTTTGGACATTCCAGAGATACGTCAGGAGTTTGAGAATGTTGCCTTGGTTCAAGTGATCATTTGCCCTCTAAAGTTGTTTTGCACTTCTAATAGAATAACAAAGGTCTCAAGTTCTGGGTTACAGGTGGTGGACTAGCTAAAAGGGTGTTGATTTTTCTTCCATTTCACCTATTGGATGCTCCTGCACTGAGTGCTCGCACAGATTGCTACCCATGTCTTGTGCTGTCAGTGTGCTAATCTTGCTGGTGGTTTGAGATACTCTTTCCCTCAAAGAACGAAGAGACTTGTATAAGTTAGGCCTATCCATGTGCGGGGCATGAAGAGGGGGCTTTTCTCCAGATGCAGCTTGCCTTATTTGATGGACTGATGAGGACTGAGGGCAGTGCTGGCATATTTTGATGAAGATGTTTTACACTAATTTCTGTAGTTTTCTTATGCTTTATAATAGGAATGCCCTGTGGAGCTTCACAGTTTCTGATGGGCATAGTTACAGGAGGTCCACTTGACTCTTTGTTTTTAAGGTTGATTTGTCTCTTCCTTCCTATTTTGCGTCTTGTTGCTTGTGTTCATGTGAAAAGTCTTTTTCAAATGTAAATACTTTTTTACTTTTTCTAAATCATCTTGTAGATGTTGTTAGAGATTGGATGAGGAAAGTGTCTTTTCAACATCATGCTCTTCTGAAGGTGTCAGATCACAGCTTTCAATGTGATTAATATATGAAGGGGTTGAGGCTCAGTTCCTCATTTTTTATTTCCTATGGAAGGGATGGAATTACATTTCCCTTTTGGCTAAAAGCGGAGTGCGTTTTGATTTCATATCAACATTGCATTTCTTTGCTTTTGAGTGACTTGTCTCTTATGCAATTCTTTTTTTAAATGCAGGGCTTAAAGTCTTCTTTTAATTTATCATTGTGCGACTGGATTCCTTGATTTTCTGTTGCAGCAAAATCTTGATCTTCTTTGTCTGTTCATAGCTGCTTGTTGTGGTTGTATTTGCAGACTCGTTTGCCAATGGCAATAAGTCCATTTTGGAGATGGGTGATGGATCTTCCACTAAAAGTCCAGACATTTTCATTGGGTTTCGATTGTTTTTTTTTTTTGTGTTGCACTGTAGACATATTGTTGGAGAATGATCAGGTTCCAGGTGCGAAATTAGTATGACCCACTTGGCAAAAGTTGAGTTTTGTATCATAATGCAGTCAACCTCATCTTTGTATTTTAATACCATAGTTTTGGTTTTTCTACTTTCTGTGCGAAAAAAGGAAATGTTTTTATTGATTGTCCAGAAACATTTTGGGACATTCTGGAGATACCTCAGGAGTTTGAGAATTTTGCCTTGGTTCAAGTAATCATGTGACCTCTAAAGTTGCATTGTTGTTCTAATAGAATAACAAAACTCCCAAGCTCTGGGTTACAACTGGTGAACTTGCTGAAAGGGTGTTGATTTATCTTCCATTTCATCTATTGGGTGCTGATGGGCCTGAGTGCTCGCATAGATTGCTTCCCTGTCTTGTGCTGTCAGTGTGCTAATCTTGCTGGTGGTTTAGGATACTCCCTATGTCAAAGAGCTTGGAGACTTGTACAAGTTAGGCCTATCCATGTGCAGGGGAGGAAGAGCGGGCTCTTCTCCGGATTAGGTAGCATTATTTGATATACTGATGAAGACTACAGGCAGTGCTGGCATATATTGGTGAAGGTTTTTTGCACTAATTTCTGTAGTTTTCTTGAGCTTTATATTAGGGATGCCCTGCGGAGCCTCATAGTTTGCGATGGACTACAGGAGGTCCACTTGACTCTTTTTTTTTTTAGGTTGAGCTGTCTCTTCCTTCCTATGTTGGAGTCCTGTTGCTTGTATTCATGTGAAAAGTCATATTCAAATGTTAATACTTTCTTACTTTTTCCAAATCATCCTGTAGATGCTATCGGAGATTAGATGAGTAAGGTGTCCCTTCAATATCATGCTGTTCTGAAGGTGTCAGGTTACAGCTTCCAATGTGATTAATATATGAAATGGGTTGTGCTTCAGTTTCTAATAGAAGGGAGGGAATAACATTTCATTTTTGACTTAAAGCTGAATGTGGTTTGATTTCATATCAAAATTGCGTTTCTCTGCTTTTGAGTAACTTGTCTCGTTTGCAATTCTTTTTTTAAATGCAGTGCTTAAAGTCTTCTTTTAATTTGTCATTGTGCGGCTGGTTGCCTTGATTTTCTGCTACAGCAAAATCCTCATTTCCTTTGTCTGTTTATAGCTGCTTATTCAAATGTCCATACTTTTTTACTTTTTCGAAATCATGCTGTATTTGCTGTTGGAGTTCGGATGAGGAATGTGTCCGTTCAATATCATGCTCTTCTGAAGTTGTTAGAACACAGCTTTCAATGTGATTAGTATATGAAGGGGGTTGTCGCTCAGTTTCTAATGTTTTATTTCCTATGAAAGGGAGGGAATAACATTTCGTTTAGTTTTTGGCTTAATGTTGGGTGCAGTTTGATTTCATATCAAACTTGTATTTCTTTGCTTTTGAGTCATTTATATCTTATGCTGTTCTTTTTTTAAATTCAAGGCTTACATTCTTCTTTTAATATATCATTGTGCAGCAGGTGTCCTTGATTTTCCTCTGCAGCAAAATCTTCATCTACTTTTGTCTGCGTACAGTTGCTTTTTTGTCATTGTGTTTGCGGATTCATTTGCCAAAGGCAATAAGTGCATTGTTGAGGTGGGTGATGGAGCTTCCCCTAAAAGCCAGACATTTTCATAGAGTTTTGATCATTTTTTGTTTTTTTGCTATGCACGGTAGGCATATTGTTGGAGAGCGATCAGGCTACAGGTGCGAAATTAGAGTGCCCCACTTGGCAAATGTTGGTTTCTGTATCGTAATGCAGTCAAACTCATTCTTGTATTTTATTACCATTCTTTTGTTTTTTCTACTTTCTCCTTTCTGTGCAGAAAGAAATGCAATTTTTTTATTGATTCTTCAGAAAAAAATTTGGGGACATTCTGGAGATACGTCAGGAGTTTGAAAATGTTGCCTTGTTCAAGTAATCAAGTGACATCTAAACTTGTATTATGTTTCTAATAGAATAAAAAAAGTCTCAAGCTCTGGGTTACAGCTGGTGGACTTGCTGAAAGGGTGTTCTCCCATTTCACCTATTGGGCGTTCCTGACCTGAGTGCTCGCCCAGATACCTTCCCTGTCTTGTGCTATCAGTGTGATAATTTTGCTGGTGGTTTGGGATACTCCCTGTCTCAAAGAGCTCGGAGACATGTACAAGTCAGGCGCATCCATGTGTGAGGGATGAAGAGAGGGCTCCTCTCCAGATTTAGCTAGCATTATTTGATGGACTGGTGAGGACTGAGGACAGTGTTGGCATAGTTTGTTGAGGTTCATCATTATGTTAAATTCACCTGAACACGATGAGGACTATCAGTTAGATACCTGCATCTGCTCCACTGGGCAAAATGATGGAGGGACAAATGGTGACTTCAGGAAATGGCGGGAGGGAAGACAAAGCTGGCAAGGTTCCCAGTACAGCTTCAGTGGTCAGAAAGGACAGAACAGGCGAGTTGGGGAGGCCAAGTAGTTCTAAGCCCAGACAGCAAGGTAGCAGGGAGGGACAAGGAGATGGGGTGGTTCAGAGGGGAGTTATTGACATAGCTGCTGTCATTGGTCTCAACTGACAGCGTCCACTCCAGTGTCTCAGAGACTCCAGAAGACATGGGTAGCCAGACAATTGGGCAGATCAAGAGCAAAGCAAAGCTTCTCACTACGTATCTACACAAAGCATGCAGCGGAGGGGGCAAATTAAGAGCTTTGACCTGGAATGTAAATGGACTTGGGAACAAAACAAAGAGATGCATAGTGGTTCAGTATCTAAAACACTAGGGACCTGAAGTGGCAATGTTACATGAAACACACCTGAAGGGAAACAATTGTGAGGCACTGAAAAGGGGATATACAGTGCTGGCGCATTTGGGTCACACATCTGACTCAAAAGGAGTAGGACTGCTAATTAAGAAGTCAGCACTCATCATACATTGGTCGACGTCCAAGGGTGATAAGTTGAAGAGTCGGGCTGCTAGGACGGCATGCAAATCAACCTTTTCTCCCTATACGTCCCACCTAAACTCCTTGCATAGACCTTGGAGACACTGGGCACCCTCCTATTGCGCCTACCTGACAGGGTACTAATTTTAAGCAACTTCAATCTAGTGGCGAGTGATGGGGAGGATAGATACCCACAATGACAGGGAAGGGCAGGGGAGATTTCTTTGGTGGGATTCCTTTGGGCCAAAGGTCTATCTGACATCTAGACAACCAGCACCCCAGGGCATGACAAAAGACTTTCCACTCCAGAGCATGCAACAGTTTATCAAATATTGATTATTATATTGGGAGATTCACTACACTAGACTGATTGCAAACGGGATCTCAAATCACTCACAGATGTGGGCCAAGCTGCAGGACCCATATGTGGATAGAGACAGGGCCTGGACTCAAGACCTATGGTACCTCAAAGATAGAAGAGTTGAGAAAAGGCACTGTCCACTACTTTGAAGAAAACTTGGGTACAGTAACCTCAGAGCTCATAACAAGGGAAGTCTACATGGTGGTCCTAGAGGGGGAGGCTATTTGCCTATTAAGCGGGTTGAGGTAATGGAAGAGGAAACAAGCCGTTAAACTAGGGTGTGGGATTCTACTCCTCAAACATGGGTTTCAAAAGGATGTAAATAAGAAAGTAGGTCATTACTGAGGCAACGACAGCAAGAGTAAGGGGACCTTGCTGATAATAAAGAGAAAACCACCGCCTTGGCCTCGCAGTACCGGCTAAACGAGGTAGGCAATAAACCAGGGAGGTTCCTGTATGGCTGAGCAAGAGAGGGATAGAAATTTGGTATAGGAAATACGGAGGGAGGAGGAGCCGCCCATGAAGGGGCAAACAGAAATAGTGGCAGAAATCGCAAGTTACTTATCAAGGCCTATATCGGTCAATCATGAGCAAGTTATCAAGTGATACAGGAGGCTTCCTCAAACATATACGCCTCCTGGTCTTAACTAGATGAAGACGTAGTATAAAGTGAGATAGTTAGGACCATCAAAGACATTCATCTGGGAAAGCTCCAGGGCTGAACAAATTTCCAATAGAACTATATAAAAGCATGGCTTTGCGCCGCACAAGAGACAGATGTTCCTTGAAGACAATGAAATGATCCAGTTATCCTATGACCAGCAGTTATCCATGATAGTGGCAGTCCTGAAAGACAGGAAACCAGAAGATAGTTGTGCCTTTCTATAGGCCTATATCACTGCTTAGTCCTAGCGAAAGTACTGGCCACTTGGCTAAGGCAGGTCATCTTTAAACTGGTGCATCTGGACCAGTTGGGCTTCATGCCTCATAGGGGCACTAGGCTGAACCTCAAACACCTATATGGCAACCTTACTAGATTGAGGGATCACGGAGAAGACTCAGCCATGCTATACCTTTACACCGCGAAAGTCTTCAACACTCTGGAGAGGACATACCTACCTGAAGTGTTGGAAAGAGTGGGTAAAAGGCCAGGCTCCTACACATTTTACGCACATACTTGGAATATACCATCAACTAGGAGAAATCCCTATTTGTTGTCTCTGGGAGGTGAGGTACAGAGAAAGCATACCAATAGTTCTGGAGGGATTTAAATATTTAAGGATATGTGTAACATTTATACTAGGCCGGGCCACAATGTTCAAAATGGTCGTCCTGTCCAAACTCCGTAATGCGATCCAAAATCCCCTCTACAGGATCCTGCCAGAATTCTTTAGAAAGCTGCAGACAAGAAGCCTGCACTCAGATGGGAAAGATGTCTGATCAATGAGCCCCAGGCTCCCCATGCGGCCTGGCAGAGGTGAATTGAAACCATCCCTGAGGCAGCACCCAGCCACATACAGCACCCGATTTGTGGTTGAACCCACAGGGGAGGCTTCCTGACTGCCTTTTCCTCCTCGGCACTCATTCCCTGAACACATGATGACGATGGCCATCTTACAGCCTACTGAGTGATTGATTAACTGAAAGAGAGGACCTTGAGTCAACATTTTGTCCAAAGACGCGACAAAGGTGAATACAGCTAAATTAGCCTTGCAATCCCTAACCACAGAATACAAGAAGATCTGTGGGGACTTGTTTCTTTATATTCTTACCTCCCACATTTGAACTATTAGACTTACCAAATTAGATGTGAGCGGTTGCTCAGATGCATTTCCCCCAGATTGGACCTATATAGCACGGATGCCTCCTTGTGCTTCCCTATGACGTCCTGTGGGCTTCATACCTTTGACTGCTACTGCCCCTGAGATTTGGCTAGATTATTTTGGGGGTCGACCTGGATGATCCCTTCAAGGCAAGACTACTGATCTGTTGAATGCCAAGTAAGTACGGGAGACAGAAGTGGCTTGGTGAGTACTGAGGATCCTCTGGCCCTGCGGCAGACCAGCCCCCCAAAATGGCAATTCAGCTGCATTAAACCAAGGCCCATGATGGCTAGCAACAAAGGAGAGTTGGGAACCCCCATAACAAAGAAGAATCTAAACATTTGCCTAGGAGACCTGCATAATAAACTTTCCAATATGATGACACAAATGCATAAGTCCTAAAGAACGGCTTAGATCTCTCGTAAGCGACTAACGAAATAGAGTCATGGGTGACCTGGTGGCAAACAACGAAGATGACATAATTGCCATGAGCAAAGAGGTCAAGAACATACTGGATTCCCAATCTAATAAGGTTGAAGAAATGAAGGCGCTCTGAGAAAATTGTACAGATTTGGAAGACGGATCACTGTGAGATAATGTGCTGATCCAGAATGTTTCAGAGCAGAGGTTTGTGATGACATCATCCTGTACTATAAGTCTCTTTTCCAAATTGTACTAAAAGAGGGCCAACCACATGAGATTCCCATAATCCAGGCACATCGAGTAAGAGCACCACGGGAAGCACCTGGTGTCTGCCCCTGCAACATTATAGTTAAGCGGGGGTCCTCCCACCTAAAGGACATTGTTTATATGAGAAGTCAAAAAATTAGATCTGCAAATTTTTCGAGAATATACTCTTGACCTTTTCTAGGATGTTTCACATCTGACCATGAACAAATGACGCATGCTATTCTTAGTGACTCCTGAGCATCAAAGAATGGAAATATTCGATAGGCAGATGTTTCCCTTTCCATTGTGGTTTCAGCTACACTCTAAATCCCATATGATCTGCACAGTAGAGGAGGTACTGAAATTGCTGGGTCTATCGAGAAGCAGCCCATTTACAGTTGAAAGGACCAATGATAGCCCACAAAGGGAGCAAAGAGAGAGTCCACAGTCCCGTATGAAGGGGCGAGTGAATCGCCCCTGGAAATCGTAAGACAGGTTGGAGAATATTTATGCTTCCCACCAGACAGCTTGAAAACTGGACACACAAGGAAAGGGACTTTGAGTAGGGCCACAGGTGTGCTATGGGTGTATAGAGAGCAGAACTGGCTCTCACTGGGCATGCACTATTCTTCCTCCAACTTCTGGACCAAGAAAGGCTCACCAGACTAACGGTCTATGTCAGGATCCAACTGCAGAGGCACAAGGCCAAAGCCCCAAGCCCTCAACTCTATGTGCTTCTATCATAGGGACAGTCCGAGTGCGGTGGACCAAACTGTTGAGCTGATGCACCCGTCCAGCTCAGGGTGCTACTGTATGAATATGAGAGATGTAGGTTTGTGCTCTGGCTGGAGGCAGCCGGGGGGGCGTCCTGGGACTGGAGATGGCAGGCTACATTGCGCAAGAGGGAAGTGCTGGTTCCTCTTCCTATCGAGCTAGAGGTTTTCGAGGAAGAGGAAGGTGTTGGGGAGTTGGGGGGAGTGAAGGGAGTCCAAGTTTTGAAATATGTTATTGTATCACAGGTGACACCCCGGTCTGACCCAGTGCCCCTTTGAATTAGATTTGAATATCCCAACAGGCACACAGTATTTATTCTATTCTATTCATAAGGTATTGTAAAGCACATAGCTACCCAGAAGGGTGCTGAGACTAGCAACAGATGATAAGGCTGAATGAATAGACTTAGTTGAAAAGATGGGTTTGCGGTAATTTCCTGAATTAGAGTTCAGAATCCATTTTCCTAATATGCTGGGGGGCTATGAATGCATAAGAGCTTCCTCTACTTCTGATTCTTTTTACTCTGGGTGAGGCAAATTGCTGCTGGTTGGTGGAGCGCAGTCTTCTTGCGATGTTGTAAGGAGTGAGGAGCCTCTGGATTAACATTGGGCCCTTTTTATACATTGCTCCGTGGGCATAGAGTCTTGAACTGTATTCTTTTAGTCATAGGTAACCAGCGTAGGCTTGTCAGGGCCGCAGTGGCAGAGTGAAATTTGAGGATTTTAAAAAGTATGCAGGCAGCGTCATTTTTGGATCACCTGTAATCTTTTGGTGACAGTCTTGAAACTTCCCAAATAAAGGAAGTTTACGTAGTTCTGGCGCAACATGAGTAGAACTTGTGAAGAGCACTGAGGGTCCCAGAAGTTTAAGGGATCGCAACCTTTCTATTATTTAATGGTTAAAGTAGTCACATAGAATGTGAAGGGATTAAATTCCCCAGTTAAGCAACAGAAAATTTGGAGGGAAATACAGGAGGTTCTCCTAGAGGGGGTATGTCTTCAAGTGTCCCATTTGATAACATCCACCCCTGAATTTGGGGGTGAGTCATACTTTTTCCTGAACCTCTAGGGAAGCTTCCCGATAGTCTATTGATTTGTTGACCATTTGAGACTTAGTTTATGTCCTGATTTTGCTTATTTTCCACGGCCGGACGAGGCAGAGCTGGGCCTGCCCTCTAGGCTTCACCACTCGGACATCTTTCCAGCCAGTTGAGAGCTGAAGTAGCTGACAGAGGTATTTTTTTAAACACACACACCACAAACAACGTTAAGGGCAAAACAGGCACTTGCGTGGCGAGGGAAATGGCTCATTGATATTAACATAGAAGCCATGGGTAGGCGGAAAAACACTCCGGCCCCAATAGCCTCAAGCTCAACCTTAGATGTTTTTCTACAAAAAGCTGTGGGCATTTGCAAGGGGGGGGGGTTTCTTATTTGAGTGCACCCCGGGGTCCTCTTTCAGAGAACCAGGCGGGACACTATGTGGTGGTGACTGGGAGACTGGCCATACAGGGCCTGGTGGTGTTTATGCCCTGAATGCAGACCAGGTGGGCTTTCTAGAGGAACTGCGTTGCTTTTTCGCTACCTATCTAGTGCAATCTGTCCTGAGTGGGGAAGGATACAACTGTGTTGCTTACCCCACCTTAGATAGGTTGCATCCACCATTGGGAGACCCCCCAGTTATTCCGGTGGCTCGTAGATTCGCAGGTTGGCAGTCACAATGGGTACTGGTAGACTTGTGGAGACGCACCCACCAGACGACCAGAGACTACTACTTCTTTCAAGCCTCCATGAGTTGCATGTTCGACTAGACACCTTCGTGGGATAATACATGATATCGAATACTTAACAAGAACTCTCTTGGATTATAATCCGGTGCTGTTATATTTGAATTGGGAGGTGGTACGGCCCTGTATGCCTATGTGGAAACGGAAGGATGAGACTTTGAAAGACCCAGTCTTCCAACACTCGATTGGGGACAGTATCATACAGTATTTCAAGGATAACATGGACATGGCGTCCACACCACAGATCAAATGGTATGCCTTCAAAGTAATGATCTCAGAGAAATGTATAGAAGAAGTGGTGGGAGTTAGGCGTACACTGTTAAGGGAGATGGAGATCCCTGAGGCAGAGTTGAAAGACATAGAACATTAGAGGCCTTGGCACCTGGTGCTGCAGCAGACACTGCTGGAATCCAGAGAACTCCTGGAGGGTGGAGAGAGAAGGTCATGTGTTTTGACTACAGAAAGTACATTGTCCGGGCACATGCAGAATGAGATAAGTCTGGTTCACTACTAGCTTGTCTGCCAACCCTCTAAGAGAGGCTCCGTGATTATTGAGTTGGAAACAGACCAAGGGGAAAGGCTCCATAAGCAGGATGATATCAATGAGAACTATAGGGAGTACTACAATCCTTATACCCATCTTTATACAAGCACCCCCACCGACTCCCCACACGAAATGGATGCCTTTCTGGATCCACGTTCTATGCCAGAGCTCATGTGAGAAGATGCTGAGGGATGGTGCAGAAGAAATTGGTTGGCAACGATGGGCTGCCCGTTGAATTGTACATAATATACAAGGAGACACTGGCACCCAAGTTGGTAGAGGTATATAAAGCAGTGTAGACTTCGGAACAGCTACTGACCTACACTAATGTGGCATCAGCAATCCCGCTAGTAAAAACCGGGCAGAACCCTCACGATCGGAAGTCCAGTAGGCTATTATCAATGCTTAATATTGATTATAAATTACTGAGTCGAGTCTTGGCAACAAAACTTTTACCGTACATGACTATATTAGCACATTGCGGACCAAGTGGGTTTTATGCAAGGCTGCAACCCAGCACTTCATATCCAGCATCTGTTGGCACTGACGGGCGATGATACAAACGATCGACCGGCAGTTGTGATATTCACGGTGGATATAGAGAAGGGCTTTGATAGTTTGGAGTGGGGGGTTCCTCTTTAGAGTGCTGACATTTTTTTAACTGGGGAGCAGATTTATAAACTGGACCAGACTATTATACACTGGCCCAACAGCCCAGGTGAAGACCGGTAGAGTGATATTGGAGGAGTATGCAGTGGGATGAGGATACTCGTTATCGCCAAAGCTCTTTGTGCTTGTGATGGAGACCCTGGAATGCAGCGTGAGGACTGAGCTCAGCTAACGGGGATTGGAAATCAGAGGCTTAAACATCACATAGCTCTGTATGCTGACGACTTGCTATGAAATGAAATGAAAAATAAATCTATAAAGGGTGCTAAACCTGAAGGTATCAAGGCACTGCAGCAGGGACACTAGAAAAAAACTCAAACAAGCTGAGAGAATCAAGGAAAACACTAACATCTGCTGACAGGAAAGTACTGACAAACTGGGCTAATAGGAAAATAGCCACGTTTTTAAAAGTTTTCTATAAGATGTAAAAGACTTGCTCCCTGCAACATGAATGGGAAAAGTGTTCCATAGCTTTGCCACGGCGATGGAAAGGGAGCGGCCGCCCCAGTTTTTGACACCTTCTGAAACTTAGGAACAATTACTTTTTTTGGATGCTGATCTCAAAAACCTGCCTGATGTGTACCACTACAAGAATTATCTGATGGCCCACGGGCCATTAGGGGGTTCAGCAAGATATACTGTCCTGTACTGAGTGCCTCAAAGACCACCCTTTTCCCAACTATTATAGAGCAATTATTCGTACATGACGCCAATGCAGAGTTAGCAGGGGGATGGGCTACAAGATAGATTCAGAGAACTATCTGTATTAGAGATCAACTAGTGCAAGTCGCGGTTGTTCCCAGTGAGACCGGGTCCACGGCCTCCTGTGACCCAGAGGGCATTGATATGGGAGCCCACCTACCTGCAATACTTGGGAGTAAAGATATTCCATGACACTGGAGACCCAATAGATGGGAATGTAGGGCCAGCTTGCAGATCTCAAAAACCTGCCTGATGTGTACCACTACAAGAATTATCTGATGGCCCACGGGCCATTAGGGGGTTCAGCAAGATATACTGTCCTGTACTGAGTGCCTCAAAGACCACCCTTTTCCCAACTATTATAGAGCAATTATTCGTACATGACGCCAATGCAGAGTTAGCAGGGGATGGGCTACAAGATAGATTCAGAGAACTATCTGTATTAGAGATCAACTAGTGCAAGTCGCGGTTGTTCCCAGTGAGACCGGGTCCACGGCCTCCTGTGACCCAGAGGGCATTGATATGGGAGCCCACCTACCTGCAATACTTGGGAGTAAAGATATTCCATGACACTGGAGACCCAATAGATGGGAATGTAGGGCCAGCTTGCAGATCCTTGCGGGTTAGTGTTAATTTTTGGAAAATGCTCCCAGTGTTGGTTTCCAGGTAAGTGGCCATCATTAAGATGGTGGCACATCCTAGACTCCTATACTTCTATGCGGTTTTGCCTACATTGATATACTGCACTATATTTCGGAATCTAGACTCTCGCTCCTCATCGCCTTCATATGGGTACGAGGTGCCAGAAAGTAGCACTGGCTAAGTTGCAATGCCCTGTTTTAGAAGGTTGGTTGGCAGTCCCAGACTTTGAGACTTACTACCTGCCATGCAGATGCAGTGGGTGACACATTGGCTGTACAACAGAATGACTCCTGGGTGAGAAATGTGCCCATTCTTTCCCGGGCTCCAGCAGCTATTCCGGCTGCTTCTTGTAGTCCGACGACCACTCAAGGGGGGCTCTGCCGAGCTCCAGGTATTGAAACATTGGCTAAAATGCTTACAAAAAGCATGCACACAGTTCTAGTACTCACCTGATATACACTTACACATACTAGAGGAACTACCCCATGGGGTATACTGGCGGAAATTGTCACAGTGGGCAGCTGCTGCCATAGCTTGAATTGGTTATTTATTTTGAGCAGATGAGTTACTCCCATTCGAAGAATTGAGACTAGAATTTGACCTCCCGAAGGGGCACTTTTTGCTCCATAGAGCAATGTCAGCAGCGATTAAGGAAAATTGGGGGCTGGGAATGACAGAGCCTCCAACAAATCGGAGTTGCCAAATAATATGTATACTCTCTGGCACCTTCAAAGCCGTCTCCTGCTTTTATAGTACGATCAGGGCAGATATGTTGAAATCCCTGGATTGCCTCCAGGAACATGGGAGGTCGACCTGGGGGTGTATCAAACACTTATTGTTTGGGGGGGAGTTTTATATAGCACAAACTAGACCCGAAGGTATCAGAATGCTTTACATCAGCACCAGTTGCGTTACAGACAGACACATTCACTTTTTGTTAGGCATGGGAGATTAAGTGATTTGCCAAGAATCACAGAAGACTGAGACTGGAACCCGGTTCACCAGCTTCGAGGTGAACCGCCATAGCCGTTAGGCCACATCCTCTCCCCTTAGGGAGGCTGGGCAAAAAATACTAGAGCTAATCCTGAAAGTGTACAGAAATGCCTGATTCAAACTTCTATGTCCTACACAGGGCATTCTTACCCCCGCAAGATGAACAGATGCTTTCAGGCAGTAGGAGCCACATGCCCCAGATGTGGAACAGTGGGAGCAAAGATATATCATATGGTGTGGCCCTGCCTAGCCCTAATGTTATACTGGGTAGAGGTTATGACTACTGTGGCAGATATTACACTGATGGAGGTCCCTTGTTCACCACGTGTCTGCTTTCTAAGCTGGTTTACTCACACAGCTAAAACTAAGGTTACAAGTAGGTTTCTAACCTGGCTCTAATACTAACTATAGTAAAATAGGATCTGCTTTTATGGTTACCCCCACGTTTTGCCTGGTGTTATGATGTTTCTGACTACTCTGACTGGGATCCTGCTAATCAAGATCCCAGTCTCTGTGCTTTCTCCCCTAAATTGGATGGTGAGTACTTAGGTACATCCCAGATAGGCTACTAGTGTACCCTTGTAAGCCCCTAGTATATGGTACTGAGGTACCCAGGGCATAGGTGCAACAGGGTTCCTCTGTGGGCTGAAGCATGTATTAGGCCACCCATGGGAGACCACTCAAACTGTGACCAAAGGCCTGCCATTGCAGCATGTATAAGCTGGTGCTAGCACCACTTATGACAGATATAAGTTTACTTAAATCTGAGGTCACTGCACTTAAAACCTATAAGTCAGCCCTCAGACAGGCCTTTCAATTCTGAAGGCAGGGTGCTTGGTTCTAAGTGTGTGTCCCTGCTTGAGCGGCACACCCCTTCAACCTTCGGAGGTCATTCTCCCAGGTTGTAAGTGCATCCGCCATTACTATATATAGAGTGGCCACGCGTTGACCATCTCTAAACTTTCTGTAATGAACCCTGTAATGTTTGGTATCAAACATTTTGGAATC